>JAYXSF010000027.1:1200000-1800000 GCA_037356135.1 Talaromyces sp. F31 | reverse complement strand
ATATGTGCTGTGTATCCAACAGCTGGCGGCGTCTACTACTGGAGCGCAATGCTCTCGACCCGGAAATGGGCACCAATCATGTCGTTTATCGACGGCTGGCTGACGCTCGTCGGCAATTGGACCGTGACGCTGAGCATCAATTTTTCGGGTGGCCAGCTTATTCTCAGTGCTATTTCGCTGTGGAATGAGGACTATGTTCCGACGCAGTATCAGACGATTTTGATGTTTTGGGCGGTTATGCTGGTGTGCGCGCTGGTGAATATCTTTGCTTCGAGGTATTTGGATCTGATAAACAAAGTTTGCATTTACTGGACAGCGGCCAGTGTGGTGATTATTTTAATTACTCTTTTGACTATGGCGGATGACCGTCGATCAGGCGAGTTTGTGTTTGCGCATTACGATGCATCTTCAAGTGGATGGTACTTCTCTCTGCCCGCAAGTGGTTATGATACAGCTAACAAATCAGGCCAAGCGGATGGGCATTCTTCGTCGGTCTTTTACAAGCTGCGTACACCCAAACAGGTTATGGCATGGTGGCAGCTATGTGCGAGGAAGTTCAAAATCCTCATCTCGAAGTGCCGCGAGCAATTGTGCTGTCGGTCGTGGCCGCTGGAGTCACAGGCCTGATCTACTTGATCCCGATTTTGTTTACGCTCCCGCCTGTCGATGTCCTCCTCGCAGTTGCTAACGGCCAGCCAATCGGATTACTCTTCAAGACCGTCACGGGCTCTGCCGCAGGCGGCTTTGGTCTTTTGTTTTTGATTCTTGGAATCATGCTCTTTGCAGGCGTCGGTGCACTTACCGCAGCCAGTCGCTGCACGTACGCTTTTGCTCGGGACGGCGCAATCCCGGGGTTTAGGGCTTGGCAAAAAGTCAACAAATCTTTTGGCGTGCCTGTAAATGCGATTATCCTAAGTGCAGTCGTGGACTGTCTGCTCGGATTAATCTATTTCGGCTCCAGCGCGGCATTCAACTCTTTTACCGGCGTAGCGACAATCTGCCTCTCGACTTCATACGGCGTCCCTATTTTGATCAATGTGCTACGCGGTCGTCGAGCTGTGAAGCACTCCTCATTCTCCCTTGGACGATTCGGGTACGCCATCAACATCACCACGATAGTCTGGATTGTCCTTGCCGTTGTACTCTTCTGCATGCCTGTATCGCTACCTGTGACGCCCTCCACGATGAATTATGCCTCTGTGGTGTTTGCGGGATTTGCGACGATCAGTGTCGTTTGGTACTTTGCGTATGCGCGCAGACATTTCACGGGACCGCCGGTTATGGCGGATTTGGTGGACGATATTGGTTCTGATAGTCCGGGGGTTGGGGTCGTTGCGGGGAAAGCGGTAATTGATGCGGAGGGTGGTGAGACAGAGAAGGTTGATAAAAATTAACCTGTATCATGTATCTACTGTACATATGAGGTATCTAGTTTGCTGAAATATCTAATGATGCGGAGTATGTGGATGCAATATCCCCGCACTTCTCCACCACCTCAGACGCAAGACTTGAAGATCTAACGCAGGAAAGTATGCACACAGACCACAAAAGCGCAAATAATCTTGTAATACCAAATTTGGGGGGTCATCACTCTCCGCTCCGACGGAGTCGGACCCTGATTTCATGTACATACTCCATACAAGCTGCCGAGGCAAATAGAGGAATAACCGGCCTTCTTCCCATATATGATTTCTCAACTTCATTTCTCCCTGGTTGTACGAAGATCATAGCATATTACTCATTTCCACTGTCACGTTGACACGACATGGCTACCCAAGATAAAAAAGTGCAAAACCCAAACTCCCTACCCTGGGACCCGAACAACGACATTTTCCCTTTGAGGAACGAATTACCGAAAGCCATACCGCATCATCCAGATGCGCCGAAAGATGCTGCTTGGGTTTGGGGGAAGGATGATTATGTAAGTGCTTATATACTGCCCAGCAAGCACAGCAAGTGTTGATGATGATGTAGATAGGAAGACTAAACCTCCTAACTCCATCACGAGTCTTGAATGCCGCAAAGACGGAGATTCGTACGGGGGAGACGGTTCGATTGGAGTATCCTCTTCTCCCTGCTCTCATATGATCTTGAACGACCGAATGCTAACTGATAAGTCTACCGCTACACGTTCCCGTAGCGCCATGCTTCAGTCGCAAGGCCGCGACCCATCGCATCGTCGATTTGGGCGGCGGCGTTGCGTTTGATGATGTTCTCGACAATATGAATCCGCAGGGCGGAAGTCAGTGGGATGGGTTTCGACATGTACTGCCTCCTCTTCAACCGTTGCTAGGTGCGATGCTGATGACAGTGTATGGTGTAGTTTTCGCACCTTGCGAGCGGGTCGTTTTATAACGGGGTTCGTCTAGCCCCCTCCCTCCACATTGCTTTACAGAGGTAACGATAGGGAGAGGTACTGATTATGCGACAGACAAAAGCGACAGATATACTCCCCGACCCAGAACAGACTCAAACCCAGCATCCGAATGAGAACCTCAAATGTAGTATCCACTATTGGTCCGCATCCACAGAACCAACACCCCAAGGCGAAAAGAAAAGGACAGGCGGCATATCCGGCCGCGCCGTCCTACTCGACTACTGGACATACGCGCAATCCACGCCCGGCAAATCGTACGACCCATACACGGGCCACGCCATCAGTTTCGCCGATCTCCTCGAATGCGCAAAATTCCAGGGCATCAATCTCGCACCAGCAAGTCAGGGTGGCGACATCCAAGTCGGCGATATCCTGCTCGTGCGCTCGGGCTGGGTGGACAGATACAACGAACTAACAGACGAGCAGCGCGCAGCAGCCGCAAATCGGCATGTGCATGTCTTCGAGCCGAAACCGTCAGACATCAAACCAGAAGGATCGCAGGAATGGGCGGGTCTTGACCAGGACTCCTTGACTCTAACGTGGTTGCACGATAGTTACTTCTCGGCTGTGGCGGGCGACGCACCTGGTTTTGAGAGATGGCCTTCCCTCCAAACGGGGCCCGACGGAGACGGAAACGGAGGGTGGTTGTTGCATGAATACATACTCGCGCTGTGGGGGATGCCGGTGGGCGAAATGTGGGATCTGGAGGGTGTGGCGGAGGTGTGTAAAAGGCAGAAGAGATGGACGTTCTTCTTGTCAAGTGCGCCGGATAACATTTTTGGTTTGTCTCCTCACCCCTTTTGGACTGCTTGGATTGTGCTAGGCTGACATGGTGATAGGGGGCGTGTCATCACACCCGAATGCGACGGCGATTTTTTAAATGAATGAAAATGAATGGATTCGTATACCTGATACTCTGATAACCAAAAACGCCTCATCAATCGTTACTTACAGATCATCGCTCGCTCGCTCGCTGAACTCGACATGTAAATGCAAGAAAGATTATCAAATCAGACATGAATAGCACTGCGTATGGGCATGAACAGTAAGCAGAAAGAAGAAATCAAAAAATATCCTCAGGCCATGAAAACTCCTTTGACGGGATTCTCGCCTTCATTGTAGAAAGTATATTCTTCTCTTTAGAAGGAGACTTGCCACTCAGCAACTCCTTTGGAACAGGAGGTACAGGCGGGATATTCTCATGATCACTGCCGTAAGTCCATCCTCGACTTTTAGAGGTCGATGAAGGCGTCGTTGTAGTAGACTTGTTCCCTTCCTGTTCTTGTAAGCACTTCCCCTCTTCTTTAGTAGGAGTTGCGCTTGCTGCCGCGCGCAAATTCCGAGAAGACTGCTTCGCTTTTAACCGCTGGCTGGCTTTGGTGGTTAGACTAGAAGTGCGTTTGTCGCGTGCGGAGTTGAGTTTGTTGCGTAGTCGTGGTTTGCTGCTGTCAGCAGCAGCATCACCAGGCTTGCCGCAGTCGGCGTCGTATTCTTCGATATCGGTATCATGCACCACGTCGACAGGCATAGGAACAGGTGACTTGCGTTTGCGCGACAAGCTATCGGCCGGTGGCCATTTTCCAGTTCTTTGGCTCGTTCCCTGAACATAACCTGCCTCGAGAAGTCGCTCGGAAAGTAGCGTTGGCAGAGTTCCCGGGGTAAACTGACGGTCATGCTCATCATCAACACAGATTGTCGGGATAGGCATCTGATTTTCATTGTCATTAACAGGGCCGTATTCTCTTAATTCTCGTCGAGCGCGTTCCAACTTGTCTTCAAGGTTGCTAACCCGCTTCAACAGCTTAGCTTGTTTGTGTAGCTCTTTCCGTGACTGGCGTCGTTCCATAGGTCGATGCGGACTATTATCCTGCTCGCCATCTCTCTCCATCGACATCCGCATGCTCATAGGAGAGACATCTCGAAAACGTAACGCCGGAATACTGAGATTTGAAGTCCGCTTTCGCAGCTCCGAAAATGACTTCAACTTCGACACCCCTCTGTCCGGAGACATAGGACCAAGCCCGTCACCAGATACACCGACAAGAGTATCATCCTGAGAAATGCGAGTTTCATCAGGCAATTTATAACCCATTTTCTCCTGGATCGATTTCCACGTCTCATCGGCAATACCCGCATCAACTTGATTTCTGAAATGGACGTTGGGATTAACAACAGTCCCTTTGTATCCCGACTTTTTCAACTCCGCATAAGCCTTCTCCGCTTTGAGTTGTCGCTGCTTCATAATTTCCTTTTGCGATTTGGCGACGCTGTCTTGCTCAGGCTTGCCTCCCTTTGATCCGCCAAAGGGGTGAAAAGCAGAGGCGATGGCCTTGCCAAAACGAAAGATTCCAGACGAACGTTTCTCCAATTTTTTATTCTCTGTCCACGCCTGTGAGTAACTTTGGGCGGCCTCCTCACTTCCTTGGGCGCGATGATGATCCTCTTGAAAATAAATACTAGGCGGCTTCTCGCTAACGCGATCATTCATACTCCCCTCGATAAACCTCGAGCGACGAATCCTCAACACCGGCTCAGCGCGATTTTTCGCTTTGCCAGGTGTAGGAGTGTTGCGGCGCGCACTCAAATCAATCTTCATCCCATTTTCGTCGTATGCAATCTCGCTCTGCACCGGCCAGCCATTCGATCTCCCTCTTTTGGCGGAGTGGACGGATTTATTGTCCTCAAACCTCTCGTCTTTAGCAGGAACGGTAGAAGCAGATTCTACTTGCATGACATCAGACTCATCAGCGTCATCAAACCGTCCAGATACATCAGACGTGTCATCTGACAGATCCGTTGCTACTAGTGCAGCTGCAGGCGCCACGAATTTGCGCTTGTTCAAGCTATTCGACGCCGTTGTCGTTGCCGTAGTCGTCATGCTGAGTCCTTGATATCCGTATTTGTATCCGCGTCGATTTTGATGATGACCGTATGCGTAGCGATGGTCGTTATCCGTGTCTGTAAACGTAGCATCCCCTTCCAGATTGTCGGTTTCGTTATCACTATCGCTATCACTAAGCACGAGCGATTTCTGGAGCAGCGGGTCAGCCTGGAGCGGGTCGAATTGGAGTTCGATGTCAATGTATGGCGTGTAGTAATATGACGGGCGCGAATGCTGTGATAGATCTCGTCAGTCCTTCTTTCTGGCTGCCAAAAATTCTCGTGATGTATCAGATAGAAAATGTCGTGCAGCAGACAACAAACCTCCGCATCATCCATTGATGGTTTTTCCATATTCAATTTCACGTATAGTATTCCAACACCAGACAAAAAAAAAATTAGAAAAAAATAAGGCTTACCAAGTATCAAAAACCAAAAAGGAAAAGAAAATCGTCTCGTCGTGTCAAATACGTTCGCAGCTCCCGAAAAGGGTAATCAAAACATAACTGTCCGCTTGAAAATATGCACACGAAAATACACGCGCGAGAAATAAAAAACAATGCAAAATGCCAATCGAAGCTTTATCGCCCTAAATTTCGGACAGAGGCAGCAATTTGTGGCAGATGAGATGAATGCTTAAGGTAGGGATGGCATGGAGGGGACTTTGTTTTTGTTTTTGCTTTGTTTGTTTGCCGGGGTTACCTGAAGCTTAGCACGGGCTGATAAGATAACAACAACGGTCACGAGATGGGCTGATTAGGGCTAGTCTAGTCTAAGGAGGTACAGCAAAGCGACTTCTGGCTCTCAACCGTTCGCCAAAGAGATACAGCATGAATACTCCCACTACACATCCAAACATCAATCCTCCCAGCAAGCTCACCCTTCTACCCACACCCAAGTTTTGAAACAATGGCCCCGACCAGAGTACTGCTGCACAGGCAAGTACGGATCTTGCCAGTGCATTTCCTGCAAAAAGAGACGCAGCATCCTAACCCAGACACCCCACCCTCGATGTCATCATCTACAATACCAGACAATAAGTAGACAAAGTGCTTCAGCTCTTCAGAAGCCAATCTTCAATAGGAGCGGGCGGACACCCACAATGAGAAAGTTCTCAAGCATATAGTATAGCTTGATAACTTTAAAAATGTCTCGTCAAGTATTGACATCAAAACGGAATACCTAGATATCCACTCGATCATGTCAAGAGGAGTACTACTGAGTATCGGATATGGAAAACCTGGTACCAGTAGTAAGATGGTGCTACTACGAGTAATGTCTACTTTTTTGTATTTCCCACCTAGTAAGGCTAGGTCAAATGTCACCTGGGCAGCCGCTCAATTCTGACACCTGCAGATAGGGAGATAACAGTTACCCGTTCCACTTACACTCGAGTGATCTCCTTCATATAAAAATGTAAAAATGACTCCACTGGGTCCGATGGTCTTTATAAAAAAAACACTACAACTAGCTGACACTTGCAGCGCAGGTGGAGTCCATGCTGAAAAGTATCTTGACATCTTTGAAGTAGGGTATCTGATGATACTTAAGCCAACTTCCTCTGCTTATGGTTTAGGAAGTGTGCACAGCATTAAACCCGATTGACTGATTCACGTCAACTACATCGTCGTTCACAAGGGTCAAGGCAATCCAATTTCGTGGTTCTCCCTCCGGAGAGATCTTCCAATAAACTTTTCTGCTTCCTGATATCAAAACTGATGAAGTGCTTGTAAAAGTCACCCACAGTGGCCTTTGTGGTTGCGATCTTCACCAACTCCAGAAGCCGGTGGTGCTCAGTCATGAAGATAGGCTTGCCTGATAATGCTCTCAGTATCTCTAAGCTAAGATCAGTCCCTCAGGCGGAGGTAGAACGGGTGTGGCTGCCTCTGATCGACGACTGCAAATCTTGTGATCGCATTGGCATCGTCGGAGTGCGCGGACTCGGCCATCTCGCTATCCAATTCGCTGCCAGGATGGGTTGCGATGTTGTCGTCTTTTCCTCCACCGACGACAAGAAGGCAGAAAGTCTAACACTCGGTGCAAGGGACTTCTACGTCACCAAAGGTGTATCCGACTATTCGAAACCTGGCGTCACGAAACCCATTGATCGGCTCATCATTACCTCTTCGGCGGAATTCAGTTTGGGTATATTTTATCCAGTCTTGAGCCAGAATGCTAGTATCATCCCTCTTTCTATTGATGGGGGGCGACCTAGTTGCGCCGTACATACAAACGCTCGTTTGTGGACACAAGATTATTTGAAGCTGCATTACCCCAATCCCAGCATATTACATGACTTCTAGAATAGCGAGGGTGTCTGAGAATCATATTAACTGGTATTTAGGAGCCAAATGGTGGACCTCGCTGCTCGTAATAATATATATTGCATCAAAGAAATTTTTCCTATGACATTTGAAGGTGTCAAAGCAGCCGTGGAGAAGTTGAAGGCCGGAAAAATGCGGTATCGTGGAGTTCTGGCGTGGGAGTACTAACGAGTCATGATCTAGTTCTCCTTTACCTTACGATCTGATTACTTTAGCTAGTATGCATCGGGTTTGGACGCGGTGGGATTGGTTTATGGTCTGGCGGAAAACTAATATCATCGTTTGGTATACATGCAATACTTCATTCTGATAAGCTCTGCAGACGGGAGTGGCAAGATCGCAGCGCACGTTTACTACTCGGTATGAGCCGAGCCGGCTCACATGAGGTGCGTTGGCCATTGCGTCTGTACATAAGTATTAAGAACGTATCCCCTCTTAAAGCCCGAACTAGGCGCATAGTGGGAGAAATGGGGCGACTGGTTGCGACGATTGCAGTGGTACAGATATAAGCTATCTGTCGCTGGGTACTAGTAATGGTTCATTAAATGTCATCAAGATATGCCATTACCGGCCAATCAGCATGTGAACGCAATCCAAGAAGTTTTAGAAATATGGATATCACGAAATTCTGTAGTATATGCTTTCGTATTCACTAACTACCACTGCGTACAATGCAACCAACGAGCAAATACAATCTCTAAA
This sequence comes from Talaromyces sp. F31, assembly GCA_037356135.1. Taxonomy (NCBI): domain Eukaryota; kingdom Fungi; phylum Ascomycota; class Eurotiomycetes; order Eurotiales; family Trichocomaceae; genus Talaromyces; species Talaromyces sp. F31. The sequence goes on along the minus strand of JAYXSF010000027.1, from coordinate 1,791,717 downwards.
TATCACATCCGCGAAACAGAGTACATTGCCAATGTGGCAAAAATAATATTGATATATTGTAAATAAACCTGAATCCTTTTCCAGAAACGAAACAAAGAATAGAAGCAAGAAGTTTAGAAAAAAAAAAATGATGACATGTAAACATGGGTCGAGAAGCAGAAGCGTATCACATAAGGAAATGCGTGTACCAGCCCGGTAGAGAAAGAGGGAGGATGGTTCGAGGGAAGAAAAAAAGGGGCCATGCCGACAGGGTGAGATCGTGATTGCATGCAATGCAGAAGACGAATGCAGTGCGTGGATCGAAGAGGAGAAATAGATGGACAAATCATGTACAGGAAGAAGGGTAACAAGGTCGCCAACGATTCTTAGCAGAATGACGATCGTACAGATTGAGATCAGAAACATATTGCAAATGGAAAAGAAAAAAACACCGTCGTAGACTGATAATGTAACCCATGTATATAATCAAATATGCCAAAACCACGATCAATATTCGCCAAGTATCAGGAGATGTATCGGGAAAGATCAAACGGCAAGCTGAGCTTTGCTGGACATCCTGCCGTCTGCTCGCCTGTACTCCATTTGCGGTCGCTCCCAACGCTCCGTGTCTGGTTCGATGAAGGAGTCTCGTCTGCCTGGTATGACACCAATAGGCGGGTGACCGACTCCAGCGTAATCGTTCTCTGAGCGAATGCTCTTGTGAGTGTGAGCGTCGTAATTGCCAAAAGAGTCTTCGTGGGTTCGCTTGGCGAGCGAAGTTTCGATTGGGTAGTAGGATGGTCTCCTTTGTTGTGATATTTCAGATGCAGATGGTGGAGGCGGAGCAGAGCCTGCAAATTGGGATAATGAACTGATTGGTGGCAACATGATAGAAGAGTGAGGAGTGTGTGGACGTGGTGGTACAGATGTAGTCGATGATGTGTAGGATTCTGACAACGGTCCGTGTGGCGGGTCAACAGGCGCCGGGTTCAGGATTGATGGGAGATGATGAGAGCGTGAAGGATAAGATTGTGGTGTGGGTTCGTGTTCGGAGGCATTGGACGACTGGCGCGAGTGAGGCAATGGTGGTTGTGAGGAGTATGCTGATGTTGGTGTCGAAGGACCTGAAGTGTAGATGGAATGCGATGGTGGTGGAGGTGCAGCTGGCAGGTGAGGGGTCTGGTAAGATGCCGATGCAGAACCAAACGACAAATACCCAGGTGCTGCCGAAGTCGAAGCAGGAGCTGGTGGTGGTGGTGGTGGAGGAGGAGCGTGAGGATGTTGGTATGGAGCCGAAGAAGCAGGTGCTGGCGGTGGTCTCGAGTGGTGTGGCTGATATCCCGGGTATTCGTGAGTAGAATCCCGACGAGGAGTCTGACCGGGGTAAGGATATGGCGCATCGGCAGTACTATTGCTAGCCGACCGCGGACGCTCAACAGGCGTAGGCGTAGTATACCGAGATGAGCGACCATACCGGTCTTCCTCGTAGTCGCCATAATCCTTGCCGCTCTTTTCACCCCGACGTCTCATGCGCACGTCACGACGGATACGCACACGGCAGCCTTGTTCGGCCACCACGCGGCTGAGCGAAGTACTGGTAGCCAGCCCTGGAAACTTCTTTGCACTGTACACCTGGAACGGCGTCGATTTGACCTCCAGCCTAAAATTCAAAAACGCCTTGGGAGCTCCTAGCTTGTTTGAGGCGACCATGGGTTGATGAATAGGAGGAGAGTCCTTGTCGGCATCTTTGGGGTCCTTGACCTCTTCATACAGGTTGAAGTTGAGCCTGTAGAAGCCTTCGTGGCGAACAGACAAATCAGGGAAGATGAAATAGCCAGCCTGGGCAGGACGGTCCAAGTATGCAATGCCTGCTACGGGCACGCCGGTCAAGACAGGGCAGATAGGCGGCGATCCCGCATTACGGACCTGTGCGATCGGGCGAGCGTTTTCCAGCGTAGCGAAGAGGAAGAAGTTGGCATTGTATGCAAAAGTGATGTCGGTTTTGTTCATGTCATTGTCGAGTTCGGATTCGTAGACACGCAGTTCAACGACGGGTGGAGGGTCAACAGGACGACGGTCCGCGGATGCTACCATTGTTAGCCGTATTTCGAGGAGAACGAGAAGGATGAATGAAAAACATACACTTTGCTCCAGCACCGCAAGCACGAGCTCTCTCGGGTTGTTGGATTACTTTCAAGGTGTAGGTGATCCTCTTTCCTTCCCGACTAATCCGACTGTATGAATGTTCTGTCTCGTTGACAGGGGCCATCAGCGGTCTTACTGCCGCCATTTTGACTGTGTGAGTGAGCGAATGCGCCCAGAGCAACCGCTTGAAATGAACTCGGCCTGCTACCTGATTGTCGTAAACATCTGTATATCGGTCGAGCCAAGTCGCTTAATCTGTTGACTCGATGTGTCGAACCAAAACATAGACGAACAATTCTTCCTGTCTTTTTCTCCTTCTCCTTCCTCCTTCTTTGACTGTCACTTCACTTTCACCCAACCGGTGTCAATACAATAGTAATATCGAAAAGATGCCAGGAGTGCAAGAAGAGAGAAAAACAGTCGAACAGATGGAGCATGGTTCTGCAGACTTGGACCGGAGCCGAGAGCACGGACACGGACAGGCTAAATTGCTTTGGGCTGGGCCGGTGGGCCTGAGGATTCGCTAATGCACTTTATTATAGCGCGTTACGCGTATTTACCTTACAAGTAATATTCCCCATATTACGATGATGCTATTACCAGTGCACGGAGTTTACTGCTATTCCTGGCTGTATCAGTTTAAGCGAGACTACGATGTACTCTGTGCTCGAAGGTGATGTATGTATGTATGGATGATTGCATGCAATTTGCTGAGACATATTCTCCCTTCTTCAGGCTCTCGTATGCGTACTTCTAGCAACAACCCTGAGTAGAGATGCTATGATCGAGACAACAATCTCGGTTCTATTAGGTCTCAATCTACCCGCCGACAGTGGATCAGACGGACTGACGTCTAGAGTCTAAGATGGCAAAGCAATAAGCAAGTCGAGAACAGGGGAGCGTGCCAGGTTTAGTTATAATGGTAGAGTTCACACCATCGTCGAACCTAACGGCTCGCTTACGGTAGTTTCGGTACTCCAGTATCTACCCTATACATAGTACAGAACGAGACATTATTCGACTCGAAGACATTAATTTATTATATACACAGTCCAGATCCAAACCGATAAAAAAGCCAAGTACGGACTGCATATCACCTACGTAGTAAAGTACACGGAGTATCTAATGTCAATGCAAGCGATCGTCAGGACGGTACGCAAACATTGCGATACAGGCCACTAGGACAACGGGTTGGACTGACCCGGCGCGCGGCTAGATCCACTCACCCATCCAGTCTCCAGCAACTGGGGAGTTCAATGTTGGGGCCAGCGAAGAACTCAAGGACATGTATATATAGTACTATGTACTGCGTACGTACGCGACGTTGTTAGTGCTGTAACGACGAGTAGACTACTGCTAGTCGCGCAAAAATACATAGTACATCTCGGGAGACGGACACTAGAGAGACCATTCGCACAATCTGCAGTCTTCTTCAACACGGAGTATCGGGTTGTCGACGAAAAAAGAAATGCGAGAACAAAGAACCCGACAAAGCGAGCGAGTGACATGTGGTGTACTCGTACCGAAGCCTGTAAGCAACACGACAAGCCTAAGCGAGGGGTGGATCATTCTCCCAGCCCGTCGTCGCGGGTCAGATGGCCCCTGCGCAGAGAGGGCGAGACTGGCTGCTGATTCGGTCCCAGCACACGCCGCTGCGGCGTGGAGGCTACTTCCGGAAATGGAAAGCGCTTGCTCTTCTTAGTGCGGCGCAGGCTCTGCTCCAACAAGAGTAACGCCCATCATCCAATTGTTCGCTGCCGTATCATCGCGCCAGGCTGCATACGGTATGGTTGGCGGGAGAATTCTCCTCAGCTTGCCGTTGTCTGGTCTGATCATTCGTCTCAAAGCGCCCACCCTGTAATTTGGTAACGCTCCCTGTGCTAATTTAGTGTCAAGTCTGACTCGTTGACATTCCCAGGTTTTTGGATTTGGGTTGAAATCCTTGACTCGTTTGTCCCATGCCTCGTAGCACTGCGACGTACGCAACGCCCCGTGACTGGTCAGTCAGCGACAGCCACTGTGTGAATATCTTCAGCTTCGCAACCGCAACGCTTTGCCATGGCCGACTAAAGCTTCGAGTTTCCGACCTGCTGGCCTTCGTCCAAGATGACTCGGTCTGGTGGCAAGTCGATGCTGTGCTCTCTTTCGCTGAACAGCACGTCTGACTACTGACCGCAGCTGCGAACACTTGGTTTGTACCATACCGCTGGCGCCGAGCACGGTACCAAATCAGATCGCAGAACTAGCAATCCAACAAACTATACGAGGTAAAGAACTGGGCCGTATGCTGCTCAGGTTCTTATTGGGATTACATAGTCTGTGTGGGAAAGAACAATTCTCCGACTGTATGCAGGATCGAGCACTGAGTGGCGAGCCCAAGTAGCGTTACATCACTGACTAAAGTATTGTTGCACATGTCCGCGCAGAACCAGGACTCGCCAACCACATCCTGGCAAACCTTAAACATGGTCAACTTCAAACAAACAGGAAGTGTCTTCGTCAGCAGCGGCGACCAGTACAGAGCAGGTTAGTGACAGTCGAGCGCATAAGAACCGAGAACTTAGCGGGCGGTTTATGATGAATCCTGTGCCATTTCTGCTTAGTATTTGTTAGTAGACTGCGCCGTAATTCAGGGAGGAGGGAGTGGCACTACTAGTACGACGTCAATAAAAAGCAAGCATACTACGAGTAATACCATTGCGAAGGTCTCAAAAATGGGATCGATCATGATTAATTGGACGCTTCAACGCTAGGATGTTGGTGTATGGGCTGGCTAGGCTGGGTCGGGGTTAGTGCTGTCAGTCGGGGAGGCATCGGCTGGTTGAAGCTACGGAGAACCTGAGAGTTCATTCGTCCATACGTATTATGGTACCGTACTGTTTGTACTTTGCGTTTGGTACATCAATGATCTGGTGCTGGGTCAAGTATCTTCTTGCTTGCTACACGGCCCTCCTCGTACATTTTACTTGAGTGTAGCCATTGGTACCCATGATTCATCCAAGGCTGAAAACACCCCGACCATAATCACCATCACGATCCAAAAAAAAAAGCAATACAAACCATAAATGAGCTTCGCCCGGGTTCATTTCAGATTGAGAACATAACCACGAAGTTGCATAGGCGCACATATCACCATTACATTACATGGTATTGTTTTGGCTCGAATAATACGTATTATGTATACATACACAAACTACGTAGTTTAATTCAATCCTTCGAGTTTCTAGAAACTATTCAGAAGATTTAGAGAATGCTGGTTTCCATGGATGGACGTACGTATCGCCCCACTTGCTGTTGGATTTCGAGTAATGTTTCCGTGTTTGGTGCGGCCTCGGATACCGTACGTACTGCAGAAGTCGATCTGGTACATCTACCCGTACATTGCAGCTACATACATAATCAATGTGGTATGTGCGTACACCTGCTCTAGTCACGATGCTGAGCGATGCAATATACATGAGACAGACACATACCAACAACAACAGTCTTGTTAGGAGGGGATTGAGATATCATCAGGTTACACCGTCAAAAGCTTCGCAATGAAGGCTGTTCCATGCACGACTCCGTACATTTGTCAATAAGAATGTGAGAGAGCATGACAAATAGTTGTCGTGAATCCATGGACGAGGAGCAGTACCTATCCATAACTCTCCAGGTTAGGAGGATTGAATCCACACTGAAGTAGACAATCTCGTGGGGGATCGAGTGTTTATACAGGATAATAGATTTCCGTTCACTTACTGACAGCCGTATCGTCAATACCAGATTGATACCGGATGATCGGCCAGATGACAAGTGACCGTACCAAGTAGAGTAGAGTACTGGAACCACGCCGCATTCAGAGTAGATTCCATTTTTGTCTAGCGTGCACTCTAATTATCCGGAGCATGAATTTTAATTTATTTGGTAAACCTACCTGACTAATCAGGTGGGATGCTAATTTACGTAGAAGTTATCAACTTATTATCGGTGTTACTGTAAGACTGAGGACGTGCTCTGTCGTAGGATGTGCCTGTATGTTTGGATGTTGGGCTTAAATATGGGAGAATACCTGTGTACCCTATACAGCGACCGAATGACTATAGTAGAATTTAGGAGCGTACTGCTGTTGTAGAAATGTACTAGTTGATGGATATGTTCGCTGTATATGTTATACACAGTATGGCTACATTTGGTGTCTGTTGTACGATTCAACCGTCGGTATTACGCACCTTCTACTAGGCAGATCGTTTGCGGTCCACCGACGAGAAAGTATAGCTAGGGACCATGATATTATTGATATACTCCGATTCTCATGCTTTCATCGGAGTAGACTATACACAGTCTATCCCTGCATAACAGACAACCGACAATATGTACGTTCTCCGGACCATTCCCTGTCCCTGTCTACCCTATCAGTCAGTTCGCCAGCAGTCAAGTCCCGGGTCTCACTTCCATGTCCTTGCAGACCGTTATACGGTGCATCGGGTAATACCGAGCTAGGTCGAGTACTTTTCATGCTACTATGGAGTATCGACCCATCGGGTGATTTTACCTGAAGCTTTGATGTCGCGCATAACGAATCAATTTATCTAATCGAAACCGTTGACTCGAACATGTGTTCCTCGTCGCTGTCCTGACTAACATTCAACTGTGGATACAATTAATATATCGAGACCCTGATTGCGTGATAACGAAAGAGGAATGTGGGTTTCGATAACCCCAATTCAGGACGCATAGACCCTGTCGGGTCTAGAGTACTGTTACGTATCTTGATTCTTCAGCGCGCGTGAGTTTACGCATTGTTCGCTCTTGGATCAAGCATTGACTTTGGAGTTCTATCGACCGGTGCGAGTAGGCGATACAATGGCTTTGGTACAGAGGAGTGTGGGGATGGATACACGACTCGGAATCTGATCCATCACAAACCTGCCCATCAAACTATAACCTTCACAATGTCAGGCCCAATCACCGGTACTTGTAGCCAGTATCCACTGACAAAGGACCGTTTTTTTGTCTGTGCGCTCTGCCATCATGTACCTGAGCTTGACTTTGTATAATTACTATCAGTCCTATAACGTATCATATCGGCATTCCGGATTTCTGGCACATGGACCTCCAAGGTGATTAGGGTTGTGCACTACATGTACGCGACCAAGCTGACTAGTAACAAAAATATCAATAGTCGTAGTAAATAAGGATTGACACGAGCAAAGCATTACCTCCTTAGTGGCGAGACCAAACATTGACCAGTCACATTTGGCGGTACCTGTTCGGGTACACATACAATTTTGATAGGTTAGTTACTCTTTATGGAAGGGCGGATTTGACAGCCACGAGCTTTTGTATGCTCGATGTTCTTGATACATATCAATGGCAGCGCTGAGCACCCATAAGTAGATATATAACTTATTGTCGCGGTTTAACGACGTATTGGCTGCGAACTACATCCATGTATCATCGATCACATCAGTCGATATTATGCTTAAAACTTCTCGCCTGAATATGAATACCTAATCTGCACACCTACGTATGTAACGAAAAATAAATTCTCCGAATCTCTCGTATTTGGCGTCCTATAAGCACGCTCTACGTATTCCAGCACCACGTAGTTGCGATGAGTTCATGCGCACAGCGGCAAAATGTGCTGTGCTATTGCAGCTTTGCAGAACAGCGCATTGCATTGCGTGTGTATTACTGTTACATATAGGTTACGACCTATTGGGCAATTGGGCCTAGGCTTGGTATGTAGCTCAAAGCATTGATCTGAGATATTTACTCGATATATAGAAATGATAAAAACTTGCTTAAGGTTCAGTCAAATCAAGTCCTTACATCCATCTACGATAACTAGGTATGTCCAAAATTTGACAGCTACCAGGTCAACTGATCTATACAATATGTAATTAAATATGCACGGGACAATGGTCATGATGCAAGATGTTGCCGATCGAAGAACGTCTCACTATGTTCGATGTTCGCTTCCAAGTTTACTTTTTGCTCGCGATGTGATTTATCGATTTCGACATAGTTTGGAACACTGAATCATGTGTTGATTACTTGAACGAATGGACTTTATTCGACTGGATATTCAATCCGCGCACTTGACTAAAGCGTACAGGTAGTGATCCCATGCCAACCACAATAGTTAGTTCTGACGCCAGCTTGGAAACAAAGACATGTCAGCTTCAAGTCACGAGTCATAGCCTGCAAAACATCCTATTTATGCGAAAACCCTGGTCGACTTACTAGTGTTGAAACAAGACAAGGTGCTCGACACAATTAATCTACCCATTAACCCTAGTCGTCGAGTAAGTTACTCTTTGTGTACATCCGTACTTGCAACACAGCCATCCCTCAACCCTGGCCGTCTCGAACCTATCACGAATCAAGCGCTTGGACGTAACCCAGCAGGAGTCAGTATCCTAGTTATCTACTAACTAGCTTACGAGATAATCCATGTCATTAACAAAGTGACAGCTGCCACAGACCCACAAACCACTCAGAAACACGAATTACATTCTACCCGCAAATTTCTAGGCTCGGCCTCTATATTATCTCAACTATACATGCTTGATAATGAAAGACGGTTGTCAATCCCTCTCGGATGGGACGTCCGGTGCCCGCAGACACAACGGGTTCTCCTATTCGGGCAGTAAGGTGCGTCTCATCCCTGTCTATAAGAGACGGATTATAAGAAACGCCAAAGGAGAAATGGATAAGATTTGCAGGAAAATGAAGTTGAACTGATTATTTTGACAGGTGACAAGTCTTTCCATCTCCATTCTCCATTTATTCAGTGTGTTGGTTCATGTCAGATGGCACACTCCGTAGAGTCCGTATGGAGTACGTAATGGCAGAGTCGCGACTTACAATGCGAGCGCCAGATTGAGCGACCTACATGGATGACTAGCATGAATCATGACAGCCGTTTAGGATTCCTTTCCTTGTTGCTATAATGACAATCATATACGCATATATGCCCTAATCTACTACCTTTCATGTCAGACAGGCCCTTCGGGCTTCAGGGTTAAGCGGGTGTTATCCCTGGCATTGCTGACGGTTTGATGATCATTAGTGTTCACTATGGAGTAAAGGAGTCCGCCGTTACGCTAGAGATGTTCGTCTTGAACTGGGACATGTTCGTGTCATTAAGTGGTGTCACTTGCTGACTCGGCGATGAATGGCCTAGGGACTTGGAGACTGGTATTTTCGTATCATATGGATCATGGCTACGGCTGTGTACTGTTCGAGATGACATGTAGGGGTCATTAATTTCCCGGTTATTCAATGCAAATACATAGAATGCTACCTACGTACATGCAAAGTTCCTGGAGAATCAATCTTAAAGCTAAGCCGCTTCAAGCGCCAAATCAAATTTATATGCATTCATGGACATCGACCTACATATCAAGGGTCGGATGATCGAGGGAAATGAAAACATACGCCTCCTGTATATACCCGGAACTTTCAAACTTTGTATACTCGCTCACCAAACCAAGAACAAATTCCAAAACGAGACGAATATTAACGCGTAAGATCGACAAGCCTAAACACCCTTTCTGACCCTGCTGCTTAATCGAGATTGCCAGAACTGTCATGCATGTGTGTATGTCCATATCACGAGTCAGTATACACTAATTGAATAGATAGAGACTCGACTAAATTGACACGCACAGTTGCCAGCCAATCACTCCATGCGTATTTTGACAGAAATGTCAAGAATGTATCTTCATGGTTCACACCCCTTGCATCACGGCCTTTGAAAAGAGAAGCATGTGAAGCCGATCCCGAGATGGAATGCAATGTGCAGACGTAGGATCTATTGTATCAGACGTCCCCAACCTGTCACTCCAGATTCATGACCCGGAAATAAACTTGAAAGGCTCGACATTCCTAGCTCGACTACGATACGGGGACGATACATCCCACCGTGATCGAAGATTGACAGGTGACAGATCAGAAACCACAAACCTTTTTCCTCTGAACACATTGAGCAGACAGCCTCGTTCTGGCATCGGCCGCTACCACATCCCCGCAAACCCATTCGATCTATCAAGCGCAAACCGTGCGCTTTGCCAAACGCCTATACATACTACATACCATCTGCATCTACAGAGTCCTTACTTGAGTTGACTGCATTATACGGACCAGATCCAAATTCTCGGGATTAGCGTTTCCAGCAAGGGATTTGAGTTTGACATGATTTATGTCAATGACATACGCGTGACCTCTGACTTGATGGTCCTCGCTTCGATTCGAGGCATTTCTCGACGTCGGAGATCGGGTTTGTGTAACCTCAAAAACCGTGTATTTGGAATTGATCATCCTAGGATGACCAGTCGGCATGGATTGTGTGGTTGGGGGGATGGAGGTACTAAAACATGGTGCAAATTTCGGTCTTAGATTGCGATAATGAATATACAATGGAATGGTAAATGGCTAGAACCGAGCAGATGGGATATGAACTGGTCGGAAGCTGATACTGGACTGGTACATGAATACTACTCTCAGTCTGAAACTTGGATTTCATTCAATGCAGAGCATGGAAATAGCCGATTGTTATACTGTCCCTGGCCGGGTTTGATAAGATGTCAGACTGTATCAAGCTTAGGACTGACTTTGAGACAGACTTGTCTGTGTCCATACCACACTCTTGCTCTTGACTACAAAGCTTAGAGAGTGCTAGTCGCCAGGTATCCGGCCGGGTTCAATACTTCAACAGTGGCGCCAGGGTAAGAGATGTGGAAAGATCATTTCGTGTTGAGAGTCGGATGAGGCAGCTCCTCATCGCAGTTGATCTGACTACCTCGTCTCTCTATAGCCTGTCTAAAGCCAACTGGTTGACTTAGCCACCATCGATGCACAATGCTATCTAGTGTAGGAACAGGTAAGGCATCGGGACTCAACAAAGTTCTATTATTGACTCCAAGTTCGTCTCGTTCGGTATATGTCGAAATGGGTCCCGCACCATCCATATGTGATTCTTCAAGAAAGACTCGGAGTTGATACTCTAGAGCGAGAACCTGTGTACGTTCTCGCCGTCGACTCTGGGCGAAGTAGACTATTGAGTATGTTGGCACATCTCCGAATACCTTCGTTATGCTGGCAGCGATGAAGACAATCACAAGTTAGGAGCACTTGAGATCAATACATATGGGCTGCTGGACTTTCAAGATGCTGCCTGGTACTAGTCTGAATATAACACTATTAAAGACTTCTGGAGCATGTCTCGTTCACGATATCTGCATGCTGGAATTGAAAGCGATGCCTGCATCCCACGAAGCCTATGTGTCAATTCTTTAGTTAATGACTGTGTGTTCTCAATGTCTTCACCGAGAACCAGTTGACTCTCTTTGTTTGTCATGAACGTCGTTTCAGGTTGCTCGTGTGAGTTGTCAATCTCGGATTAGGGCTAGCTAGCTTCCTAAATCGGTAATGCCAGCACCAAGCCCTAATTGAGCAGCTGATGTGGGCTGCAGACGTCCCAGCCCCGAGAAAATAGTTGCAAATCATGACTCGAGTTGAAAAACTAACATCTATAACTTCCTGAATGAAGCTGAGCAAGACTCGAAACTTGAAATCTAATTGAGTAGTAATCCAAAACGCTGATTGGCCCACGCGAGCGCGTCCGCGCGATAACCTCGACTTAACAACTCCACCTCCGAAGACAGAGATCACTTATCACACCCACGCATTAGAATAAATCATATGGATCTCCTAATTATCCTACCTTCCTTCAACACGAAACCGTATACTCACATCCTACCACCCTTAGAACGCAGACACATAACAACCGTCGATCTGATAACGCTCGATTATCTCGAAATCGCGAAACGCGCGCACGTCCCGCCGGCTGATGTGCGACGATTGTGCGCTGATGTTGTTGCTGGGTTGCATGCAGATTTGGAATTTGGCGCGAGTGAGGGAAAGTACAACAATAATGGAAATAGTGAGGATGTAGTTGGGAGGGAAGATGGAGGGAGGATATTGGATTTGTCCCGATGGGATACGATCAGCACGTTGGACCCCGTGCTCGATGACCTTTTGGGTGGAGGAATACCGACGGGATATTTAACGGAGATTACTGGTGAGAGGTACACCTACCGTGCACTTGTCTTTTATCACGTCGGAATCGCTGACTCGGTACAGTGGAAGCGGAAAGACGCAATTCCTCCTGAACCTCCTGCTCGCCGCCCAACTCGCGTCCCCCAAAGGCCTAAGCCGAAAGGCAATCTACATATCCACCGAAGCACCACTATCAACGCCCCGACTTTCTCAAATCCTTCAAACGCATCCCTATCTCTCCAACCTTACCGCCGCTGAGAAACCCTCATTAGCAAACGTGCTCTCCATCACAGCCATCGACCTCGAGACGCAAGACCACATCCTAAACTACCAACTCCCCGTCGCCATACAGCGGTACAACGTTGGCCTTGTAGTCATCGACTCCATAGCAGCCAATTACCGCGCCGAACATGCCTCGAATAGTATGCAGGGCCTCTCCGCGCGATCCGGCGAGTTGGCGAAACTAGGGCATATGTTGCGCAATCTCGCTGTGAGGGAGGACGTGGCTATCGTCGTTGCGAATCAGGTCTCTGATCGGTTTGATGGGATGGTTGATGCTCCGGTTCAACAGCCGTATGGACGGTTTCCGAGAAGCAGTCAAACACCGCTACTCAATAGACATAGCAAGCTCGCCGCCATGATGGACGCAAACGAACACACGCCATCGTCCTCCTCAGCCCTACCGTCTTCGTCGATCTCTTCATCCCCATCCGCATCGCAGCAACTCCCCGCTGACGACGACGCCTTTGACGGCGCATACATAATCGGGCACCCAGTCCGAAACGAGACGCTGAGCCTCTCTCACCAGCAGAAATTCTTCACTGGCTGGGGCGACGAAGCAGATATTCACGAATCGCAAAAGACGCCTGCGTTGGGGTTTGTATGGTCTACGCAGATTGCATGTCGAATAGCACTCAAGAAAGAGGAGGAGATTGATATATCTCGTGCTGCTGCTGCTGCCGCGGTGCAGACGTTTCAGACACCTCTCCGAAACGGATTTGGCACGACGCAGATAGATATAAAAAATGCAAAAGAGGTGTCGATTCCATCATCCCCTCTCCCCCCGTCATCTATACCTATACTCTCGCAGACCGACACCGCCAACCACGACTCTACGCCTCTAAAGCTATCCACCACCACCACCACCGACGCTACAACCACTACAACACGACCAATAGAACGAAAAACAAAACGCCGCCTTAAACTAGTCTTTGCGCCGTGGACATCCGGGATCGTCAACAACGAATCGCAACGCAACACTCGGAATGGTAATGAACTAGAATTCGAAATATGGAAAGGTGGGTTGCGCAGTATTGCGTAGAGTGACTAATTCATTCACAAAGGCACAAAGGCATAAATGCATAAAAGCCCATAGAGTGTCAATAGATACAAATGCTCCCAATGTACATACATATAATGGATAATACGTTGATCAGGAATTTGTTTATGATTATATAACCTGCAACTATAGTACGAGCGGATCATTCGGAAGAGAATAAATCAAAACAAGTTTTCGCAAGTCAGGACCTAGACTTTCAAGGTTCCCCGCAATGTTGGTCTGCCTCCGCATATATCAGATATGATTCATGTATATTCTTTCCGATCCATTATTTCTTGAGAGTAATTACGCTATGCAAGTCTTCAAGCTTCCTATGTTAATCTTGTTACACGTTACACACTATGAACATTGGAGTATTTGGAAGAAACGAAAAATAGCTTTGTATCCTGAACGCCTCTGTCTAGACAACACATATCTACAGTTTTGAGATGCACTTCGACCCGGCGAAGGATTCTATCGGTGAATACTGATCTTTCAAGGCAGCGAAAATAAAATCAATCAACACACAAATAACAACCCATCTTCGTCCTCGTTCTGCAATCATGGTGTGCGATCAAGCCTTTGCCAGCTTAGCGGGTGGCAAGCCACGACCGTTTCGGTTGCGGAAGAAATGCACGCCCTTGCTCTCACCCTGAGCTCCCTCATTAGGCTCAACCCACTGGCAGGTACGGGCGCTGGTCCACATGGCCTTGAGGAAACCAAGAGGTCCGGTATGAGCCTCAGTGCGGTAGTGCTTGCCCATGACCTTCTTGATAGCCTCGGTGGCCTCATCAGCATGGTAGAATGGGATGGTGCTGATGTAGTGATGAGCGACGTGAGTCTCGATGATTCCATGCAACAAAGTACGGCCGATGAATCCAAATTCACGATCGATTGTGGCTGCGGCACCACGGGTGAAGTTCCAGGACTCGTTGTCGTAGTGAGGAAGAGTGGGGTCAGTGTGTTGCAAGTAAGTGATAGCCACTGCGATTGTTAGTCTATGAACATGATTATCCCATATTGAACACAAGATGGTGAACTTACCAAGCCAGTGATTGACCCAGAGATAAGGCACACCGTACCATACAAGCAAATTGAGCCAGCCATAGGTCTGTCCGAGATAATAGAGAGCAGAGCTGACAAGACCCAATCCCAAATCACTCAAGAGAATGAGCTTAGCGTCCTTGGCCTCGTACAAGGGGCTGCTAGGGTTGAAGTGGTTGACACCGCCAAAGTAACCGTTGGCCTTGCCCTTGCCACGGCCTTCGATCTGACGCGCGTGGTTGTTGTGGCCGGTAACGTTGGTGAGCAGATACATGGGCCAGCCGAAAAGTTGCTGCAAGATCATGTTGGTGGCAGTGACGATAGGAGTCTCCTCCATGAGCTCGGAGATTTCGTGAATGGCCTTGCCAACGTGAGAGGCATACTGTTCGCGAGTCTTGGGCACGAAAACCATATCACGGCTCAAGTTTCCAGTGGCCTTGTGGTGCTTGCCGTGGGAGATTTTCCAGGAAAAGTAAGGCACCAAAAGGAGAGAGTGGCAGACCCAGCCAACAGTGTCATTGAGAACCTTGGAAGGGGAGAAAGCCTGGTGACCACACTCGTGGGCCATAACCCAGAGACCAGTTCCGAAGAGGCCCTGCACAAAGGTGTAGAAAGCCCACGCAGCAGAGCGAGCATAAACATTGGGCACGTTCTCGGGAGTCACATAGTTGTGGAAGAGGTAGAAAGTGGTGCCGAGGCAGAGCAAATCCCTGGCGACATATGACAGACTCCGAAGTCCAGAGCGCTCATAGCAGTGAGCGGGAATAGCGTCACGAATCTGCTTGATGGTGTAGTCAGGGAGCTCGAATTCGTTGCCGTAGGTATCCACCATCTTTGTGTTCTTGACCTCTTGGGCCTCAGATGCGAGCGAGGACAAAGACGTGCTCGAAGGTGATTGGCGAGGGCTGTCGAAGGGTGTGACAGAGTTCGAGCTGGCCACCGACGAAGTGGTGGTCAGATTCCTCTGAAGCGCAATGCGCTTGGGGACTGCGGTGGACGACATGTTGTGGTTGTGTGTGAAAAGTTCAACCTGCAACGACGTTAGCCAATGGCTCTTTTCTGTAGGAGCAATTGGTGACTGACGACGTCTATGAACCGCGACTGACACGCACGGTAGCAAGTGTTGATAGACTTGCTTGATGCTGCTCGAACTCTTGGCGGGTAGTGAGATAGACGAGGCTTCGATGAGACCGAATGCAGAGCGCAGGAGGAGAGAAATGGGTAAAGAAAGAGCCCAAGATATATACTTCCAGAAAAATCATATGAAAAGGAAGGAGGCGGCCCACGGCCTAAAGCGTACCAAGGCAAGGGCTGTGTTTGGTAATTTACTTACAGGCAGTCTTTTATCTGCTTATCTTTATCTTAGCGGTATGGGCCGTGGAGGAATCGAATCGACTCGGAGCAGCTGATTGGCCGGTTGTGAGCAAATTACATGAAAAATCCAGCATACGCTTCTCAACAGATCGCTCGAAAATTTTGGGGGGCAAAAGACAGGGGTAGCTCCAAGCAGCGGGGAGAAGAAAAATACACGGAATGGATTTGCCAATGAGTGAACAGAATACTGAATAAGTTACAAGGGATGGAAAAGTGCGTGGTGTTTGGAGCCATGTGCTGGAGGGTTTTGCTGCTTGTGGTTGTGCCAAGCCCCGGTTGAATTGTCGACATGGGGCAGTGGCGTTGTCCTTGATTGGCCGACACTGGATGCTTTTCTGAGAACCGCTTTTAGTCTCCGCCAGCTGGTATCCTCCATACTTCGTTACGATACGGACAATCTCAAAACTGTCAGGAGACTCGACTAAGTACAGGTTGCAGTAACACAGTCAAGTCATGAATATCACATCAGGTTCTACAAGCTATGGTTGATCATGGCCGCCCTTTGCAAAGTGTTGTCATGCGATTGTGCTTTATGAACTCATCGTCAGCTTGCTGAACCAAATATGTATAGCCTAGCAATGAACAGGCAAGTATCTGCGCCATACATTCGGGATGTCCGTGGTTCGTCCACACACTCAATGGCCATTGGTGTCGCACGATCAACACGACGGAAATCCTCAAAGCCGCCACTAGTGACCGACCTGATACATCGCAAGACTAGTCATCTTGTTCATGCAGCTCGATCTCGGGCCGCTCCATTTGGCCTTGAAGCGGCCACAGATTGGTCGTGGGACTCTGTATGGGGCACGTCAAAGTCTGAAAATTGGTCGATATGAAAGTTCGTCAAATGCATGCTGTAGATACGCCAATGCCAGCCTGTGATTGTCGTCGATATGCAAGCTTCAGCTACACATTCCGGTGGTGAGCATTGAGCAAAGACATGAATCGTCCATACGGTATCATTAGTGTATGATCTGCTTTTCGTCTCCGTACGGTCTAGCCCAATCCAGAAAGAACCTAGATAGGTTTAGCGCGGTGAAAGACATGACCTCTAAATGACCCGTCCGGGCGTTCACATATTTGATTGATTACAAGTAAAGTATGCCATTGGCCCCACTTGATAGTTAAAAGACTTCGACACTGAAGAACGAACATTGATCAACACATGCGGCTTCAACAGTTGTTTTGGCCTGTTTTGGCCATGTTAATCTCCTTGGCCGTCGCCATCACTGTCATCAATCTCGCCAATTCGAGTATCGTCCATCGAGCTTTCGCCATCACCAGATTAGCCCAGGGTGCATGGGCCGCGGTTGTAGCAGTCTGTGTTGTTGGTGTCGTTCTCAACTCTTCCCGAGTCGTACTTAATGCGGCGGTGGGTTTGGCATCCCTCGTTACTCTAATGGCTTTATTCTTCGTTACCTGGAACTTGAGCGAAATTCTGGAATACCATCCTGCTAAGACTCAGCTTGCTGGGCCGGGCTAAGTGGTGAGGATTGGGGTGTGATGTTTACCATGACTGCTCGGCGAAAAAGAATACAACACGAACTGGCGGTGTTGAAGCTTCCATACACCCGTGTTACCAGGGACCACTTGCGTCCCACAGAT
Organism: Talaromyces sp. F31; assembly: GCA_037356135.1. Lineage (NCBI taxonomy): Eukaryota > Fungi > Ascomycota > Eurotiomycetes > Eurotiales > Trichocomaceae > Talaromyces > Talaromyces sp. F31. The sequence goes on along the minus strand of JAYXSF010000027.1, from coordinate 1,774,205 downwards.
CGGCCTAATCAAATACAAGCACGTTGATTGGACCGCCACAAGCTCAGATCTGTAGAAATCTGAAGCCGCAGACAATTCACATGCTACATTTTACAAGCTTCAAGTCGTACTGAGGACATGGATACGTGATCGTGGATCTAAATACTACTAGCACCAGAGAGTTCCACGTGTCAGTCGCATTCTGAAGTGTCTGTGTCTTCGAGAGATGGACGCCTGATGTTCATAGATGGTTACTTAGATAGGTATGCGTAAGTTAACTAGGGCTCGATTCATCGCAATTAGTCATGAATGCGATCGCGTCGAGTCGAAGAATCATCATCACATGCGACCGTTCACTGTTCTGTATCTCCAAGGTAGAAGAGGTAGACATTGGACAGTCACGTCACGTTGTCCATCGTCCATTCTTCCATAGATTGACCGATGGCATGATCAAACCACCCGGATGTGTACCAGTGTAGCAACAGTAGAAAAGTCAAACCAAAAAAGGCATGTGCCACATTAGCATTCTCCGTACTATGGTCGGTTGTATCAATGGTTTCGTTGGGGAAGCCACCGCCCGTTTTGTTGAGTACCGAGGTTTTTAGCGCCCTGGCCGTGGAAATAGCTTCGTCGCTGCTGCGTAATTTACGTATTGACTGTACAGCAAGTATGCTTAATTTTTTTTCTCTGTTTCTTGCCCCTCCGTTATCGCCCGTGGCCCACGTCTTATCTAGTTTTTGCCTGAGGCAGCTGATTTTTTGAACTTTCCAGGCCCTCGAATGTTGATCATTTTTATTTCTAACTTCACAAAAAGGGATTAGATAAGTTATAAGATTCGTGTGGGTGATGGCCAAGTAGATAATCAAGATGTCTTAATGGACACATTTCTCCGTCTATAAAAGCTGGATAGCATCTAAATCAGCTCTGGTATCTAAACTATATACACAATCGAACTCGCACGCGAAAGGATAAAATCATACGGCAACCCGAGCCTCAGACTCAATCAATCCCGGATTCCCAGATTCTAAACTAACAGTCGTCTTCCGCAGATCTGGAAGTACGAGGATCGTCTCTGCATGGTTTTTGTAGTCAACTTCGTTGGGGACTTGGCGTCGTTGTTGTTGCGTCCATGGCGCTGCAATGTTCGTGGTTGTAGCCGATGAGGGACTTGTGACTGATGATGGAGGTGCTGGGCCAGCAGTCACGGTTGTAGATGTGTTCGCCCCGACAGCTGCAGAAGTCGCGCCGACGACGAATGTCTTCATCTCAATTGATGGCAACAACAAATGCCCTGCTTTTTGTGGTAAAAGCAGTATGGCGAATCGTTTCGTTTCGCCCTCGGTGGCGGTGAAGTGACCCCTGCGTCGGCCGCCGATGAGCCATTGGTCTTGGTTGACATGTAGTTCGTAGGCGAATTCGAGATGTCCGCCTGAGTCTTGGGTCTCGGTTTGTTGGGAACACCATCTTCGTGTGTGATGGAGGATGAGCTCAGCGGGGATCATATGACCGACAGCTGCGTGGGTGATTGTGTTATTATCGGTGGTTGAAAGGCGGAGCTCGGCTGTATGAACGACTTGAATTTCGGGGACTTCGACGGGAATGACAATGTGGCGAGCGAGGTCGGATTCATTGTCTTCTGGTAAGTTTACTACAGTGTTCTCCTATTCTGCGTTAGATAAAGCTTTGAAACTCTGAGAGAATATTATACCTGATGCCATTCGATCAACCAACTGCGGACTTCTTTTCGAAGGGACTCTCGAAGTCCGCTCAGCACCGTATCCCAATGCACATCATTGTAAGACAGCATATCCATCTCCCTCAGCAAACCTATACTCTCCATATCCGACGTCGACAATTGGTCACGGAAAGCATCCACAATATGAGGCGTCAACAGCCGCGTCAACCACTTGTACTTACTCTGCTCAAGAGCTGAGCTGAACTTTTGCCTGACCAATAACAAGCACTCATCATCAATGCACGTATAACGAACCGTCAGCCGTAACGAATTGCGTTTCGTAGTCGCGTTGACCACCGGTGCTTGGCCACCTTTAGGCTTGATTTTGTATATTATAGATGCCGGTTGTTTAGGGAATACGTCCAATGCTAGAGGTCCACTTACGCCGCTTTGGACTTCGTAGACATCTGATTCGGGAATGTCACAGCCTAGTATACGCAGCGGCACCAGCATCGCCGGGCTCACTGTGAATCGAGAAAGGAGAATGTCATCTCTGAAGATGTCTTGCACGTTGACGCTTATGGGCAACGTGGATACGACTGAACTGGTCGATATGTAAGTAAAACGGCCTGCATCAGTTTCATAGGCGACTTCAAGTCTCGCAGATAGCATGGTATGGTTTTCATCCACGGTATAAGGGATGCGAAATCGGATCAAAGTGTCTTGCGCAAGATTGGTAAATTCTATGCTTCCAGATTCCGTGTTTGGTGTTATCTCGATATCCCCTGCGATGACAGTAATCTCTGACGTCCGTAGTCGTAGACCAGCAGTTGCTGGACGAATCCTTAGCAATCCTTTCGATATGTTGTTGCGTCCGCTATTTAACTCTATCTCAAGGGTCCGCAGTTCTTCAAGGTTAATGATGCGCGGTGCTGCAAGCTTTGCTTCAAGGCCGTGTGGTGGTGGATAGCACCAGATGAACGGACGGGTCTCAGCTTCGGGTTCTGACTCCCTAAAACCAGGCGGAAGACCTGCCGAGCTACCGTGTCCAGTATGTGTGAACACAAGATTCTGAACTCGAATCTCAATACGATCGATGAATAGCTTTCCTTGCAAGGTTGTCTCAAGTACTATTAACAATTTGAAGCTGAAACGAGAAACGATTCACTCACCGAAGAATCAATCGACAACCTAGTCGTTTTCGATTTGATGGTAATATCTTCCGTACTTTCCAGCCAAACTTCATTGGCAAGCGTCCCAGTCGCACCAGCGAGCCTGACTTTGATCGAATCGGCCACTATATCCTTATCCAACAAGCATCGCAATTTAATATGCATCTGGAATCCATCCTTGTTCTCGTGATGCTTGATCTCAGGATTAACCTCAAGATCACCAAAGAAACTAGACAAAGGAACATTCACTTCCTTAGCAATAGCCTTCGACGCCTGCAACAGCTCCTCAACATAGGTACCAACAGTACTCTCAAAACTTGTGTCAGACGCAGCGACGAATGCTTTCTGTCGAGGGGAGAGACCGGACTGAGTATATGAAGCATACTGTGACAAAAGCCTTAGCATATGGCGCACATATTCATCATTCCGATCGAGCTCCTTCAAGCATCGGGTATACAGCTCCAAGATTGCACCTTCAATTGATATCCAATGGCTGCTCTCGTAGAATGGCGCTATTTGTCGGAAGAAAAAGGCAGCACTTTCGTAGTCTTTTTGACGGAATCGGAGGACGGCAATATCTGTCATTGCCGCTTTAGAGGAACGTATTTGGTTGGCAGAGATGAAATGGCGGTACATGTAATCTGTAAATACCTCATATAGAGCGTAGAAACTCTTTCTGGACCGCAACGCATTCTGCAAAATTGGCAAGGATAGATTTTTGGCGTGATAAGTCACGGCAGACATATCCTTGGCCTTTTCAGCTGTCCCATTCGCGTCACTGTCATCGAGCGAGACATCCTCCATATCATCACCTGGAATGTTGGATTCGTCGAAAAGCAGATCAAAATCTCCCCATCTATGAGCCCATCCGCGTCGCTTGCCCATCTCTTCAAGAACCCCTCTTCCCAACTGATACAATTCACCTCTACCCGACGCGAGATCTTCAACACCGGTTTTATTTGCTGGGGGTTGTTTGCCAGGAACTGTGCCCGCGCCAATCAATGAGCTGGATCGTTTCGGGATATTTGAGGTCAAGGCACTGCCCGTCTTTCGTAGAGATGATTCTGAGAGAGTAAGTGAAGGCGTTGATGTTTGAGAGAGAATTTGACAAGACGCTGCATATGTCCATGACGAGACTAGATCATCTATGACAGCTGTCTTCTGGGCATCATCAGTTTCCTCTGCGACCCCTGACAACGCGCGTTCAATGTCATATCGAAGAGTTCTCGCAGCCATGATGATGAATTCCATCGCTCTGTCACATATTTCAGCGAGTAGCGAGAGATCATCTGCACCCGTGAAAGTCGGGGTCGAATCTTGCTTGCCTTGTAGAAACGGTGCTTTGGCAGCTTTGAGCAGCAGGTTCAATTGTCGTGAGAAGACGTAGGCGCGGAAATCAAAAACAGAGATGTTGTTTGCCAAAATCATTTCCCTGTACGGTTTTTTTGAGCTGTCGAGAGGGAAATACTTCTCAGCAAGGTCCAGAGACATAGCAGTCTCTGCCTCCCCAGAAAATTCATCCTCATCGTCCTGGGCTGTCTTCTGCTGTCTCGACGCTTCCAGCGCAGTCAATGCCTTCTCCTTACTATCCTCACTGTAATCTAGAAAGCCCCCGCCATGCCGATCCCCTGTTCCCGCCAAATAATCACTAACAGCACTCTCCAACCCAGCCGCAAGCTCATCATATCCCACCAGCGCATCCTCCAACAAACCCACATTCTCAAAACCTCTTGCAAGCCCTTCCTTCAATATAAAAAATGTACAAAAATTCCACCCGGGTAGAGATCGCTGTGAGTCCTTTTCACGAATATCTTCCTCGTACTGCGTAACCCGTAAATCGAACGAGGTTAGGATCGCTTGTTTGATTTTGTCGACTAGATCGTTGAGCTGATCCACGAATTCGCCGTGGTCTTGCGCTTTATTGCTGCCAGTTCTCTTAGGAAGACGGATCTGCACGACTCTATCGACGCTCGTCTTGGATGAGCCGTTGAAATCAGCCTTGACTTTTTCAAGAACGGATGTTGAACCTCGACCGGGCCACTTCGAAGTCGCTTTCTCCGGTACGTCACCATCCTGAAGGACGTGCAGAATTAACCATTCGCACGCATCGTGGTTATCCTGTCCTCCCACTCCTACTCCGCTAGTGCTGCTGCTGGTGCTGCTGGTCTGTGACGAGAATGAATGCGTCTTGATCCAGTCCCGAATTGACTTCCGAGACGACGCTTTGTACACCTCATTATCGTCGCATTTCAGCAGAAAAATCCGTAGATACGGCGTTTGCCGCAGACCGGGGATTTGATGCCGTCGAAGAGGCGCACTTGCGCCTGGCGCGGAGTCATTGGATGACCTCTTTTCGTCTGAGGATGCGGGTGGGTGCGCAGCGACGAGGTCGATGTTTAGCGATTCGATAGAACGAGCGGGTCGAGTTGGAGATTTCCAATGAAGATTCTTGAGTGGTAGTCTAGGAGCGAGGACGGCTTGGACGTCTGAGAAGAGGCCGGAAGGATCTGTGCATGAGACTGTATATTTATCACAAGGATGTTGTTAGTTATCGTCGCAACACCGTCATAGTGTAGGAGAGACATACCAGTAACCTTGCTCAGACCAGTCTCACTTATTGGGTCCATTCTTCCTCCCAGGTCCAAGGAACAGTAAATATTATGTCTCTCAAGACACCATCGCGGTCTCGTCAATTAAAGATGTCCTTCTGATGTTTTGCGGAGTTGCGATGCTCCAGAAGCTCCGCAATCTGCACAGACCACATCTTGGCAGCCACTCATAACCCTAACCCTGTTTACACTTAGCCCTAATTGCGGCTATCCGTTCAAAGTCCAAGGAGTATATCAAGACTAATTTGATTCGTCACCTAATGCTAATAATATAATACGTAGAAAATATGTACATGACATCACACCAATGGTAAACACTCAGGGAATCATTAAGGGGGAACCAAAACCAGTAGCAGTGCAAAGAACACGATTTAATCTCCCATCTGTCTGCATGCAACCGAAGTGAAAATCCGCTCGCTCCGAACAAAGGATATCTATCGCAAGGGCACAAAAGGAAGAATTGACATCAAAGATCAGGGGAGGAAGAAAAAAAAAAACAAATAGTAAAACGAGGCACTGTAGTTCGTCTCAAACCGCTTTAAGTCGTAGCTGCAATAGTGCGGTGGATGTAACGAGTCTTGACGAACTCGTAACCCTCGGAAATACCCTGCCACAGACCAGGCACGAAATTTCGGAGCCAGAGACCTAGGAAGAGAAGCAACATTGGAATCTACATGACCGTTATTAGCAAAATTATATTAGACAAATCGGAAGAAATGCTTACCCAGAAGAAGAAAAGATTCTTGTCTTTTCGCAGTCCCTTCATCTTACGAGCTTGTTGCTTCTTCAGTTGCTCCTGTTGCTGACGAGAAATCACCGTCTTGCGGCCAATTCGGATGTCAGTAAGTTCCTCTTCTGATTCTGTCTCGCCATTTGAGTTCGATGGACCGGCGTGGTCTCCAAAGTGCTGATCAAGCGCTGCGTCTGTAGCCGCCCTAAGTAACGACGTCTTTTTCATCTCGAGATCGCGATCTTCGTCAGCTTCTTGATGTGGGTACAAGTCGTCGTATGCAGGTGGCTCATTCGCGGTCTCAGTAGCGGCCGTTGGTGAAGAGTTTCCGGTAAACATCTCCCACCATCCGTCCTTTGAGGACCACGAGGATCCAGGTCTATGAGGAACAAGGTTGCTGATGCGCCGCATCATAGGATACGCCTGATAATCAGGAAGGGCCGGCATAGTAGGCATGGTAGGCATTGGTGGCATTGGCGGAAGAGCAGGAAGGTTAGGGAATGCCCTACCCACGCTTTGTTGAAATTGGTTAATTTGAGTTGCAAGTTGGTTGCGCCATAAAACTAGAGAAGCAGGCGGGGCCGTACTAGCTCCCGCCTCTGTCTCTTCGTCTGGTGTGACATCAGGAATAACGCTATCAACGTGGACGCTGCCCTCTCGAGAACGTGTATAAAATAGTGAGGGTCCTGCATCTTGGTGGATGCTGGAGCGTCGTGACGAGATGAATACATTGGTCTCATCCTCATCTGATTCGGTCGCCTCTTCATCATCTGACTGGTCCTGTGTGAGATTGAAAGATTCTGATGCCGAAGAAGCTTCCCAGAAAGAATTCAAAGAAACAGAGCTGCTTAGACGACGACGTAGAGAAGGTGAAGAACCGACACTGCGAGATCGGTAATGGCGAGCCGGAATAAGTGCAGCCTGATGAGCAGGTAATGAAGTCGCGATGTCGGCGGATGTGAATCCTCGTATGCTTCTGGTCATGGCATCGGCACCCGCGAGTCGGAGACGGTGAACAATATGAGCATGTCCGCTCAGAGCAGCGAAGTGCATCGGTGTATGGCCATTCTTATCCTGCACATCTGGGTTGGCGCCTCTCGCGAGAAGTCCAGCCACGAATCTTGTCAAGCCCAATGATGAGGCAAAATGTAACAAAGATTGACCAGCCGATGACTTCGAGTTGTATCTTGGAGCACGAGGGCTGTCATCTAGATCAATGAATTCTAAAAAGGTAAGCATCTTTGAGTCTAGGTCATTTGTCTGGCCTTGGACGTTCAGATTAGGGATCTGCCGCTGCCCACTGCTTCCTCCTTGGATATCATTCTGTAGGTTCCACAACGCGACCTGATCACCTCCCATGATTCGCTGGGCAGTCTGGAAAGCATCTGAAGGGTTTCGTAACTTTTGGCCTAGAATGCTCAGCGCCAATCTATACATTTGCAGCTCGCGATCATCAACATAGCGGAAGAAGTGTTGTTGCTTGGGAAGGATTGGCTGTGTTTGGGGCACTTGACCAAAGGTGGGGTGCTCATGTTTGAAGACAACCGGCACAAGACCAGGTTGCAAAGCTGGCGGGGTCAAGCAGTTCAAACACTTGTCGCCCCAGAACGTCGTTGTCGTGGCTAGAGTATCGCCGAAGACGACCTCCATACCTGGATAAAATCCACTACCCAAAAGCGTGACCTCTGTCCCTCCAGTTGTTGAGCCTTCGGCGGGTACAAGCTTGTGAATGATTGTTGGTAAACGATTTCCTGCATTTGTCAGGTGAGGCCAAGCTTGATTGACGGGATTTGGTCCAGTAGAAGAATTGTGCGTCGTTTCAGCGAAGACATTGCGCGATGCCGTTAATCCTGGTGAGCCTGGGCGACTGGCATGAGCCGAGCTAGGGGTTGACATGAAGTGTTGAGCAAGATTATCCAAGTTTTGGGCTTGCTGGACAGCATTGAAATATGAGCTCTCGTTGTTGCTGTTGTTTGGAGTTGGCGGGCCATTGCTGAATGGACCAGAAACACCAATCGGCGTAGCGAAAGGCCTTTCAGTTGGTGAAAAATATCCGTTAGTGTTAGGTACTTGACCACTCACGGTAGAACTAGTGGAAGTGTTCGCTTGAGGACTATCAAGCCTCGTCATGGTCAATCCCGTAGGTAGCTTTCCGGAGCTACTGTGCTTTCGACGTTTGCTTGAAGGACCGGCATACTCAATCGGAGATGTCTGCCGAGAGCCATTGCGTGGTGTGAGGGATGCAGATGAGGTAACGCTATTTTGCGGCATGGCCACGAAAGGTCCCGACGTAGTAGCATACTGAGCAGCCACTTGTTGTGACATCACTTGAGAATCTGTACTGGGAGATATGCGAAACGGATGCTGTCCACCAACCGGAGCCTTTGCCAACTCTTGAGGAGAACCAGAGATGAATACACTGGTACCAGGGAGCTGCGTCCCATCAGTCAGAGCATTGCTAGGAGCTGTTCCAGAATTCGAGCCTGCTGCATGGGTCTTGTGATCATCTGTGATCATAATCGAATTAGTCATTGCTTGAGCAATTACATTGCCCTGATAATCCTTGATCGTGAAGATGACTTGAAAGCCATTCTTCTCATTTTGATGCCGACAGTAGCATGCTATTCGCATAGGTAGCTCTACTTGCATTGCACCCGGAGGGGTGTATGTGACGGTAGACTCTTTGGCTGGTTCCAGCCATTCTTTGATCTCATTGGTGTTGAAAACGATGACTCTTTTGTCCTCGTCTTTTTGGAAAAGCTCATCTTCACCAGGCTTCCGCTGTTTCTTCCTCGAAGCACGTTTCCTCTCACGCTGTATACATCCTTGGCAAATTTTGACCTCGCCACCTTCCAGTGGTTTGTCTTCATTGTCTTCCTGATTGTCATCTGTAGAGGCGGAAACAATGGATGTGCGTCGTTTGACAATTTCTCCGCGAGCTCTTGCGTAAGCCCTTTCTAATTTGGACTTATCTTGCATCGCGCTAGTACAGACGAGGCTCGTATGCAGCTCAAGGATGTCCGAGGAGCAACCAACTTCGGGTTTTGCTAGAAATTTGGGTTTTGAAATAGTATGTGTTGGTAGGCGAAGCTTTTTCACACCAGCAGGAAGGGGATACATTGTAAGTCGAATCGGAATTTGTGTTTCAACCCGGGATTTGAGAGACGTTGGGTGCACATGCAAGATTGGACGAGAAGGGACGCGAGCCACTGATTTGGCATAGAATGGAGACATGGAATAGTCTGGTAATCCAAATTGTACCTCGTTTTGACCGATCAAATTCGCATTTGAAAGCAAAGATGCATTGTGTGCAAAGGTAGCATTGGCTACCGTTCCAGAAATATCCTCCGTAACCGAGGAAGGCGAGCGACCGCTCCATTGCGATGAAGAAATAGATTGTGTGTTGGGATGTAGCCTCTGTGTCATCGGGGACGCTTCTCTGGAGCTAGTAGGAAAGAACGGCGAGCCATGTGTCTGTAAGTACCAAGGAAGTTGTTAGATAGCGATATTAAATGATTTTATAACAATAGATAATCTTACCATGGCCTGTTTAGTTGAACTCTTGGGCTTTTTGATTGCCTTAGAAGCATTGTTAGGTGGCATGGGACTGCTGGCTGCGCTGTCAAAGTCGAACGCCGAGTCCATCACCCTGTTGCTGGATTCAAGATCGGTATATTTCAAGTCGAAGCTACTGAAGTCGGTATCCATGCCGAACAGATTGTCTTTATTCATTGAGAATGCTTGCCATCCCTCATTTTCAAACTTGACCGCACCGTCACTGTGTACAGCTGAGCCGACGGAGGAGTTACGAGCATGGTCCCTCGTAGACTCTGTGGACGATCCAGGACTCGAATTGTCGCCTACCGAGTCCGAGGGCGAGTCGAATGAAAAGGCCAGGGGTCGTTTGAGAGAGTTGGAATTCTGCTGTTGCCGTTTGTAAGAGACCTCGGAGGGGGATACATATAGCCCACTATTTTCGGTAGTCTGAGGTGAGCGGGCAAATATGTCGTCGAACTCCCTGCCAGCATCATGACTTAGGTGCTGATAATCACCGCCGTTTATAAATTCCATCTCGCCATCCCGGTACATGCCATTCATTTCCGTGTCCAGCACTGTGGGATCCAATGTAGCAAACACCGGCGACGACGCTTCTGGGGGTTTCATTCTAGTCTGATCCCGTCGCGTCTGTAACGGGTTACAGTATCAAATCGAAATATTCTCAAGGAGGGTAGTTTCGCTAAAAGGGCCGACTCAAGTGCGTAAATATCTCTTTGACGGCCGGAGCGATTGGCTAGGGCGAGACACCGATCCGGACACGGACGAACCAGGGACGTTCTTTATTGCAAACAATCAACAGGCATGTCGAATAAGAAACAGAAGCGAAACAAAAAAGAGGCAACGCGAATCGATCGATAGAGTAACGACGTGTACAATTTCTGCCAGGCGGAGATAGTTTGATCGGGAATGTCGGTGTGGGACGGTGTCGTCGATAGTAGGATGTCGACGATGAATCAATCGGATTCAACGCTTTCGTATCGGAGAGAACGGGATAGAATGGAATGTGCCTGCGACGAGTACTGACTGATAGCCCGTAGTGCTACCTCCAGGGGGGGAGCGACAGCGGTTGAGCACTGGACTTTGTTTTCGCCTTGACCTTGACCAGTCTAGTGGTTGATGTTGTTGGAAGACAGAGACAGGGACAGGCACCGTGGTGGGTGATGGCAAACAGGAGATTTCCTTCTGGAACTGTTGAGTTTGCGGGTGAGAGACGGCCGGCAGCCAACCAGCGCACGGCTACATGGATGATAGCCTGAGGCAGGAACTGACATTATGTAAGATGCCAAGACCGCGGGTAGCGGGTAGTGTCACGCTAGTCGTCTTAGCCGAATACGGACCAACCAGAGTGCTTTACGTAGTAATCACCCTTTGACAGTATTAGAAAAGATACATAGGACCAGTAAACCCTGGCTATAGGCACCTGAGTCGAACAGCCCGAAAATTGCGCTATATACATATGGGATTGATTAGTAGAAATTACTATATTAACGGAATATTCCTATTCATTGATTTTACACTAGTAATCAAGGGTATGCTCAGGCTGTTACTATTCTGGGGGATCTTCAATACTGATAAGTAGCTGATAACCCCCCACTTACCTCGTTATTAATACCTTTGTATCACAACTTGCAACTGAGTATGTTTGTCTCTTAGCCAGCACAATTGTATGGGGAACGAATATCCTACAACTTGGTGTTGTTATAGATCGGGCTGTGCTCTTATCAGGGGTGCTTATATCCAGGTGTTACTGTACGTGCCAGCCCGTGGCTGCTCCAACAGCCTCGGAAGGCCACTCCAGGCATCAGCATTCCGATGACTCAATCGTCTCAACCATCATCCAGTGCAGAATTTCATGGATGACTTTCGTTTAGGAAAGAAGGATGTTCCACGGGTTTCTACAAAAGGACAGGGACGCAGTCTCAGGCACGTATTACACACGCTGGACATGGCTCTCGGGCATTCCAACGATTACACAAACAAAATCACTTTTCTTTGGAAATGAGGTTCTGCTCCTCCGTCTTGTGACGTCATGTTTGTTTGCTGAAGTGTGCCATCCCTTGATCTTGTGATCAAGCGTTGACTTATCGATAGCCAGTGAGATATTGCATACTGCATGGTATTAACTCTGGACTTGCAGTGCACCTGTATCGTTCATAACGGACGATAAAATGCATTTGCATGTCCTCAATCGAGGAGCCAAGATGATGATCACCTTCTATTTCAAGCTGAATGCGACACGACTCCCTCAATTTTGTGAGCTCGACCACCGATGTTCCGCTTCGGATATCTGCCAAGATGTTCGTCATGCGTTATTCGTGTGCCCTTATAGATACCATATTGTCTCTGAGGAAAGGCACACAGGTCGACGCCGTGGAAGAGGTTCTCGTGAGCATGCTGAAAAAGACCGAGGGGAATGCTCGAAATTCGATTCAGGCGACCGAGAGACAAATACTGGCTTTGACTTATGACTTAGGTAGACATTAGATTCGATCGGCCCTTCTTATCAGGCCAAGATCACATCATTTAGAGACATCCACTGTTGACCCCAATATACATCACACTGGTACCTTTGCCGGGACTCATTCCATAACCCCTGTCGTGCCGAATCTAGTCGTTAATCAAAGACGAATCACGCAACTTGTTTCGCCAAGCTGTGGATAAATTCTCAAAAAATTTAGATCGGCAATCAATGTTGGATAGAGATGAAGCGAGGATAAATCTTGGTGCAAACGTGGGAAAGGCTGATTCATTCTGTTGAGCCGGACAATTGAAGGTTTCGTAGCGAGTGAACTCCATCAGTCTATGAACGAGATATTATACCAAGAAAAATCAAGAAACCCCAAGAGTTGCCATACCTATTTCACACGCTTGAAGCCGAAACCACGCGCCATCCTGACATAACGGCAGGCGCTTATAGTGTCAGAGAATGACTGGTGTGACAAATGCTCGTTTTAGCGCGGTCCGTGATTGGCTCAGACCAACAAGTGCTCCCTTATGTTTATATCAACTACGACGACATCCATCCACTTCGTTTCATCCACTTCAAACATTTGTGGGTTATTGGACCAGCCGATCCAATTAATGGCATTTGTGTCGTTCTTCTGGAGGCACTCGAAACAAAAAAGATGATTGTATCCGATGAGATCTGGGCATGACGACCTAATCCGTATTTTCCACCAGTCATGACGCTCAATTGGTGCCAGGACGGCCAGCACATTCGACTGATCACTTCATTTTTGATCGAGTTTCAATATAGGCTAAACAAGAGCCAGGCATATACTTGTCTGTGAGGACTTAATTCTCGTTTTTAAGGTGCTTCAAATATCCCACTCAGGCCCAGGCCCCGCTCAGGCAAATGACAGGAGCTCGGAACATCGGTCCCACCAGCAGGCGTCTATCATGATCTTCTCTGGAAATTGAATATAAAAATGCGAGATCTTCCTAAAGTTCAGAATCTTCTATCAGCGGTCATTCACTTCCAGCGCACTCCTCTTCATACCATTCTTTTCATTACTTCGTTGATCGAAGCCACTTGACTCTTCACTTCTGTCTCTTGACAATCACAAAGCAATTCTGCTCCTTGCCCTTCTTTTTACCTACCTTTTCTACTTTTTAAGCAGAACTCGTTGACGAGATGCCTTTCACTAAAGTCGCTGCCCTTTCTGCTGTTCTAGCATTGGCCTCCACTGTTGCTGGCCATGGCTATGTGCAAAACATCGTTATTGACGGTAAATCGTAAGTGGTGATGCCTCTATTGAAGCAAGAGAAATTCTTACAAGTCAATCAGCTACTCTGGATACATTGTGACTCAATTTCCCTACGAGTCCAACCCCCCGGCTGTGATTGGGTGGGCAACTACTGCAACCGACTTGGGATTCGTCGATCCCACTGAGTACACCAATGCAGACATCATCTGCCACAAAAATGCCACACCTGGAGCAATTTCTGCGACAGTCGCTGCAGGAGGTACTGTCGAGCTCCAGTGGACCACATGGCCCGATAGCCATCACGGTCCGGTCATCAGCTATCTTGCCAACTGCAACGGTAACTGTTCTTCCGTGGACAAGACTACTCTAGACTTCGTCAAGATTGATGAAGGTGGCCTGATCGATGACACCACCACCCCAGGCACATGGGCTTCAGACCAACTTATCGCCGCCAACAACAGCTGGACTGTAACCATCCCTGATACCATCGCACCTGGAAACTATGTTTTGCGCCACGAAATCATTGCTCTTCACTCCGCCGGAAACACAGACGGTGCCCAAAACTACCCTCAATGCATCAACTTGGAGATCACTGGCAGCGGAACCGCCAGTCCCTCTGGAACCGCTGGTGAAAAGCTCTACACCCCTACTGACCCGGGTATCTTGGTCAACATCTACCAATCCTTGTCGACCTACGTTATTCCCGGACCGACTCTGTGGAGCGGTGCTGCAAATAACGCTGTTGCCACTGGTTCTGCCACTGCAGTTGCTACGACTGCCGCTGCTTCTGCGACCGCTACTCCTACCACACTTGTTACCTCTGTCGCAGCCGCTACCGGCTCGCCTTCAACTGTAGCTCCGGCTTCATCTACCACTGCCACCTCCATCGCTACCTCCGTCGCTCCTGCAGTGACTTCCTTCGTCGATGTCGTGACCGTTACTGATGTCGTTACCGTGACCACCGTTATCACCACCACTGTTTTCTAAAGCCTGTGACAAAGTCCATTGCATAACAGTCGATCCTGACGTTGTATCCAACTTTCCTTCTGGATTCAAGTCTTTGAGAACAGCCGTTGAGCTGCTCGAACAACTTCTACGATTTTTTTCTTTCTCTGAACCTACTTTCAGATTGTATATTTTTCAACTTTACTTGATGTCCGAAACTGTGACATCACTTTAGCTTTAGGCAATTGGACATCTGTTCTTATAAAACTACCTCTCTGGTTTAGTATCTCACCAAGCATTAGCAATTAAAGCTGTCGTGATCAAGATCACGAGTGGTAGCGTCGACTCAGAGAGTCATGTTTAGGGCTGGCCAATCGCCTGAGCTGGCGGAGCACTGTGACATGACATGATTAGTAAACTAGCACTATAATGAACCACGGACTAGTCTACTTAGTTAGCTGAGTATTCAACTTCGCCCGCATCGGCGAAGTCGATTATTTCTAGTGCCACGTTTATCTATGCGATAGTTAGCTAGCATTGCCTCTGTTTGTTCATAATTCAATATCCAGAAGATTCCTTGTATGTCTGCGATCGGTTTGATAGCTGACAGTGCCCTCTATCCGGCGGCCACGTTACTCTATGTCTACTTCATCTTATCCGATCGCCGCTCCTCGAACCCTTTCGTGCGTTCTATGCCAAAAACGTAAGGTCAAATGTGACCGTAATGACCCATGCGCTGGCTGCGTCAAACTAGGTGTCGAATGTATCGCTTCGGTGCCTGCACCACCGCGGCCTAGGAAAAGAAAGACCGATCTCCAATCTCGAGTGGAAAGATGTGAGGAGGCACTAAAAGTACAGGGTGCTCGACCGGAAACTGGCGAGTTTTCCGGCTCAGGAAGCCCCTCTACAGCAGTTCCAGTGTCGCACGAGTCCGGCGAGGGGAAATTGGTCGTAGATCAAGGAAAATCCCGCTATGTTGACAAGTATGTTGCCTCATGCAAATCCTAACATATCGAGGTTTAACGGCTGTTAACACTGTCCAGTGCATTATGGATGGGCTTTCCGGATGAGGTTTGAAGACCAATTACTGTAAAATACTTTGTTACTAAACATTCTAACTTGCGAAAGTTACGAGACTCCCTGGAAACGCCATCCCACCCAAAGCAATCTCTTCCCACAGAACGCTCGAGTCCAGAAGCTAGCTTTCTTCTCCTTGGATCATCTCAACTGAACCAGGACATAGCTTCACTACATCCTCAGCCTGTGCAGATTTTCAAGCTATGGCAGGCATTTTTAGACAACGTGAATCCTCTGTCAAAAGTCATCCATGCACCCACTATACAAGTCCAGATCTTAGATGCCATTGGGAATCTAGATAACTTGCAACTTAATACAGAGGCTCTCCTGTTTGCTATATATACAACCGCGATATGCTCACTTAGCAGTGATGAATGTGAAAGCATTATGGGAGAACCAAAGACTACCCTTTTCCCCCGATTTTTGACTGCTACCGAACAAGCTCTATCAAGAGCCGATTTTCTCGAGTCCTCCGATCTGGTGCTTTTACAGGCCTTTGTATTGCTGCTGGTATTTTACTCCATAACTCGAAGGCTTAGGCTACATCCCAAAAAACTGACTTCGTTGTTCACAGATAGCAATGAGGCAAAAGTACAGCCCACACTCGCTATGGATCTTGACCGGTGTTGCGATTCGAATCGGCCAAAGGATGGGACTACACTCCGATGGCAGGTCGCTTGGCTTGCCAATATTTGAGGCCGAGATGCGAAGACGTGTCTGGTGGCAAATTGTTCTCCTAGACAACAGAAATGCGCAGCTATCTGGTCTAAAGAATTCGGTGGTGGCTAACTTTTTCGACACGAATGTACCCGCCAATATTAACGACAGTGACCTTAACCCAAATATGAGCGAGCAGCCTTTAGAGCACAAGTACCAAACCGAGATGATATTCTGCCTTATTACCTATGAGATTGGGAAATTTGTCAAAGAAGGCGGATATCAGAAGATTTTCAGCGCTCCTTCGCCAGCTGTTAAAGACCAGATAATAAGCGAACTGGAAGGTCGACTAGAGGACAAATATCTGAAGTATTGTGATCGTTTAATACCGCTACACTTCTTGTGCCTGGCAGTTGCCAGGTCTATAATAATGAACATAAGACTGATGGCGCATCATCCTCGTCACCGGAAGGCAAGCGGTGCTACCATGTCACGCGAAGAGCGAGATATGTTGTTCAATCTTAGTCTGCAAATGATCGAGAGCGATACATTGGCCCATACCATGGGAAGCTTGAAGCCCTATTTATGGCATGTGAATATCCATTTTCAACTCGACGCCTTCATATACCTTCTCAGCGAAATACGTCGTCAGCCTCCCGGTGACCTTTTTGATCGAGCATGGGACCAGGTGCAACAAGTGTACGGCATGCACAAAGAGTTAATTACCAAGGATTACGCTTTGTATCTAGCTATTGGCAAGCTAGCTATTGGAGCCTGGGAGGCTCGAGAGTCTCATCTGAGTCGCGTCTACCAAGGAAATATTGATCCTCCTCACTTCATTGCAGCGCTGCAGCTGAAATTACCAGCGAGGAAAGATTTCAGAATAAGACCCGAAGACACAATTCTTAACCACCAAGCATTACACAATGTCCACCCGACAGGCAGCGAGCTGTATAATGGGACCCTTGGCACTGAAGTCGATGAAAACACGCAGTTTGACCCCTTGTATGCAGAGATGAGTCCGTTATCTTGGGAGCAGTGGTCGGATCTATTCAATGAATATGAACAACAGCTTGCAAATAGCAATGGCTCAAGAATATTTGGCTGAAAGCAAGGGATTTAATTACGAAAGACTCATTTGTCTGCAACAATGAGTTGCATGGTCAAAACACTGGACACACAGGTAGACTCACACTACTTTTATTGTCTATTTCATATCGCATTGCTACTAGGCAAGTATCATACTAACTTTGAAGAAACCATAGACTACAAGATGATGGAACGTTGCAAGTGATTTTATGCTCCCGACTTCTCCTGTTTAGTATTCTCCTGGACTATCTATTAAACGTTTAAAAGTTTACACACCTGGACCGAAATGACGGGGGAAAAGGGCGTCATACATTGGTAAAAAGGACTAGAAGCCAAAAGAGAAATTCTATACTATTTATTTCCCTTTCTGGCTCTTTACACTTTTCCACTCCATGAACACTGCACCAAGAATCCCAGCACAGGAAAGAGCAACAGCAACGTCAAAAACCTGAACAAGGGCTGTGCCGTATACTTGGAGGACTTTAGCTAGAGATTCGGGCGGCACGACATCTCTAAGATTGGTAGCACCAGTGTCAGTCACCCAGACAATACTAAATCCTGGAATGTCTTCGAGACCGGATACGAGCTTATTACTGAGCAAGTTCTGGCCCACAGAGACAAAAACCGACCCACCGAGCCATTGTGCAAAATACATGAGCGAGGCGCCAATCGGGACGTCTCGTTTCGATAAGACAGTTTGCGAAGCCATAGCTGGCACCTGCAGGCCTAGTCCAAGGCCGAAGCCGTAGATAAACTGGAAACCAATCCACTTTGGCTGGCTAGTGTTGACGCTAAATGTAGTAAGCAGCCCAGCGCCAACAGACATGATGATGGTTCCGAGAATAAGCGGCGGCGTGTAGTAGCCTGCATTCCAAGTGATGGCGCTGCAAATTATGCCGCCTGCGACCAAAGAGAGAACAAATGGTAGAAGCCGCATACCAGACTCACAGGCTGTTACTGCTTCAATGGCCTGGAACCATGTGGCCAGGAAATAAATGATTACCATCATTGCAGATCCCGAGCAGAGAGTCCAATAAAATCCAGCTGCTATACTCTTTTGCTTTATGATTCTTGGAGGTACGGTTGCGCTGTCCCCTTTCCACAATTGAACAGCTGTGAAAGCCAAGAGAAGAAAGCCGGCAAGGACTAAAAGAGTTATAATACGGCCATCCTTCCATTGATACTTAGAGCCACCCCATTGAAGAGCTAGAAGGAGGCATACAATGCCGGGAACGAACACCAGGGTTCCAATAGGGTCGATCTGGCGTAGCTGGAACATGAACGGTTTTCCAGCCTCTTCAGGGGGCGGCACTTTTAGCAAGAGAGCTATAATGATAACCGTGACAGCACCTATGGGTAAATTGATATAGAAACCTATAATAATAATTCTTTAGTACCCTATAAAGATATAGCAAAGCCGGCAAGAAGGAAATCCAGGACATACACCAGCGCCAAGTGACATGCGTTGTAAATGCTCCTCCAATTAGCGGGCCAAAAACTGATGCGATACCAAAAATTGCACCGAAAAGACCCTGGAATAAGGGCCTCCTCGAGAGCGGGATTGTGTGGACCATCACAACAACACCCCCGGAAAAGATCCCGGAGCAGCCAAACCCGGCAATCGATCGCCCCCATATGAAAGCGACTGAGTTGGGCGCTGCTCCACAAATAGCAGACCCAATCTCGAATAGCATAACGGCCGAGAGAAAAACCCATTTGAGGGGATAGAAGACATATAATTTTCCGAAGAAGAGCTGAAACGCACAGCTGGTCATCATGTAGGAACTTGCATACCACCCAATGTCGCTCAGAGAATTGAACTCATCGGTAATTTGCGGAATAGCGGTAGCAATAATTGTCCGGTCCTAGGAACTGTCGTCAAGTTTTATCACGGAGTCGAACGGAGTAGTCCTTACCAATGCCACGAGAAAGGTAGCTAAATAGAGAGAAATCATTATTGAGGCGGCCTTGAGACCGGTGGGATACACTGTATCCCCATCGTCCCTTTCTTCACTCGTGGAGCTTTCCATATCGTGTTGGCTCTTCTCTAATGACACTTCTGGCCTTCCTAAAGCCGTGGTTGTTTTATTGATAGATGGCGGCACCGCTGCCTCAGTAGTGTTTGCGCTCTTATTCTTTTTATGCATCTTCGAGATCCTCGGGACAGAGAGATGATATAGAGGAATAAACGATAGAAAACGATATTTTGTAGGGACAAATCGCAATGGCAAGAAGCTTGTTGACAGCTAGAACCAATGTTGTTATAACTCAGAGGTTAGCATCAATTGATAAACGTACACTTGCAATAAACCTATGAAGTAGAACCCACCGAACAGCCCTAAATCTGCCTCCAGGGGCCCACACCACACAGGGACGACTCCACCGAGGCTCCGGGACCCCGGCCGGCTTCAAAGCTTGTTACTACATAGTATAGTGAAGTTATGCCCATCGACCCACCCAGCCCGCCTCTAGCGTCAGTTTCGGGGTGACATACCGGGCTCTCGGGGTGCTCGTCGGACCCGAAGGGCTGAAGCATCAACCAATCAACCCATTCAGAGCCAATAAGGCAGTCATGATGTTTCAGAGACACAAATAATTGCTAGCCTCTACAAGTGAGGTGGAGAGGTTATTGGACTACGTGATCTATGTTATGTCCTCGTGTTCGTGCGCCAGTACAGGCAGCACTAATCCAAAACCGAAGTACCACTGATAAGAAGAGATTAAAGTGAATTAAACAGGTTCTGAGCAGATGAAGGTCTTTTCTCAATAATATTCTGCGCAACATCACTTTTCTTACATACGCCTCTTGTGCTACTATACAAGCCAGACGAGACTTTTCATCCTTGCCCAAAATGCCAGGTCCATTCACCAAGACGGTGTTTGCAAACGCACCTTTTGACATTCTTGAGACACCAGTGTATGCTCAAAGAAAAGCCACCGGCAAGGTATTTTTGATAATGCGACAGAATCCCTTCCAGCCAAAATATATGACTAACTAGGCGCGCAATCTAGAAGCTAAACGATCAGTATGCAGAAGCTGCTAGCATCATGGTTCTAGTACATAATGTCATCATTCGAGGTTTAAATAGCATATACAAGCAAGCACCGCATGTGAAGCCCGAAGACTACGCCGATTTTATTGCATACGCAACTTGCTGGTATGAATTCACAGATAGTAAGCTTCCCGCTCCTTCTACCTGCCGTTTCGAACCGAGAGTCGTTAACTGTTTGAAATTTTGCTGCTTATACAGACCATCATAATAACGAGGATGAAAGTATCTTTCCCACAATTGAAGCTCAAGTAGGAGAGAAGGGTGTCATGGACGAAGACCTTGAACAACACCGAGCTTTCATAGTGGGCTTTCGTGCTGTTAAATCATACCTGGATTCCGTCGCAGAAACCCCAGCGAGATTCTCGGGTGCTGAACTTCTTTCTCTGCTTGATGACTTTGCACCGCAGCTCCATCACCACCTCACAGATGAGATTCCACGCATGGTTGCTCTATCACGCTTTGGTGACAAGGTCTCCATGCTGAAAATTATTGAGACCGAGGGGAATCGATCGGCTCAGGCTCTTTCCAAGACTGGTGCTATGATCTTTTTCTTGAGAAACAGTGACTTGGAGTTTGAAGAGGGGCTATGGAAGAACTGGCCTCCCATCCCAGGTGCCGTACGCTGGAGTATCCTTAAGACACTCGGTCGGTGGCATGTTGGATGGTGGCGTTTCGCAAGCTGTGATGAGAGTGGAAGGATGCAACAACTCTACGCCGGAAATTAAATCCTCACGAAGGTGCACATGTTAGACGTCTAGATTAAGTGTTTACTGCGTGTCCCATGATTTAAAGTGTTACTAATTTATTTGACCGAAATGAACGGCAGTTGACGGCACTAAGGGCTACATATTTGTATACCTAATGTATTTTATACTAAGTACGTTCCCATGGGGACATCTGCAACTGACATAGAGTACGCATTACATAGGTAATTTCTTTCTAATTACTCGTCTATCCAACACCTAAGTTTTGGCAAAACCTAAGGTCTGAGCCTTAAAAACAGCGATATTTGAACTTATACAGGTTATGAGCAACAGAAAATGGTAGTCAAACATTTTTTTTCAAAATTCAAATGATCAATGCTGAAGTTTTTGGGGGTTTGTATCGAAATAAGGCTGACGATATTCACTGGTAGCATCGTTGTTGTCAACTTGATCTTAATACTAAAGTCCTTGAACGCCGCGAGAAATATCTTGTCGATATATCTCGCTTCCTGCGATTTCTTGCCCATTCAACCAAGGATCTTTGATGATCCCAGCTCTATATGCCGCGAGATAGGCTTATTTCTCTACTCAGAGGTCGGTCTTGGGAGTCAATCACTCGTAATTGTCTTGCAAGATCTATCTATTCATTTTAGTCATCCTCCTCGATATGATACGGCCTCACGTCCAACCTTTTTATTGAAACATGCTTAGAGGATCCTTTGACTGCTGATATTTTTGATGTAAATAGATCTGCACGGCGCTGAAGTTTTGGAGTGATCTTTGATTATATCCAAAGAATGATTTAAACATGCAAATGCTCAGCTTGGTATAATGCAAGATATCCCTGTTGTAAGCCACAAAGTAACCTAACCAGGATCTTCTGTCCAAGTGCAATATATTATTTCTAGCTTTTGATACCAGCTGTAAAAATAGAAGTGGAGCTCTTGGTCCCCACCCGCATTTATTTATGTCATCGCGAAAGCCCTTGGTCTGAGGGTTCTTCAAGGACAACATACAACTCTCTTATTCGATACAAGCACTCACTCTATTTTTCCTTCTCTTTTTCTCTTTTTCTCAAATAATAGCTCTTATACAACCGAGTACTGGATCAGCATGTTCAAGAAAAAGCCAACGGTAAGTATCACAAAGCTTGTCCACCCCGCAGATGCCCCTCATAGCACGTCGAAACCTCAGAAAGAGATGAGATCTAGGGTGCTGAGTAAAGAATTGTAGCTAAATTTTTGTTTCTAACAACAGATCAAAACACTATCGCCCATCCGCTCTTCTGATCGTCGAAAAATAGCCGATCAAATCATCAAAGAATACCAAATCGCCATTCCCACTGCAGCTCCGACTGACGAACCCAATACCAGAAACAACAACGAAGAAGGACACGCCGCCAAGGAGACAGCTACAAATCTCACAGCAATAAGAAACGCACTTCTCCCAGAGAACTCACTCTCTGCAAAATTCACGACAACAGCGGGACCAGATCTTCGAGAAGTCCAAGGCACCGTATACGCCGGCTCGCATCCCGAATCAGGCGGCGAGGAAAGAATACTATGGTTCAAAATTGAACAGGGGCCAGGTGCAGATGGACGGATATACCCTACGGTCTATTCGCTATGGCACAATTATCGTATTCTGCCCTTATTACACACCCCGTCTTTCGTTATGGGAAAGCTCTTTGGGGGAGCTGATTTGATGACACCGGGTCTGGCCAATGGGCCTCCATTCCCGAACAGAGCTGTGAAGGGTGCTGTTGTGGCAGTTGCGAGCTTGGATAACCCTACGGTACCTGTGTTTGTAGGAGTCTGCGAAATTGATATTTCTGCGTTAGGGGAGGTTCAGGGCACAAAGGGGCATGCGGTTCGTGGGTTGCATTGGGAAGGGGATGATTTGTGGTCGTGGAGTTCATCTTCGATGCCGGGTCAGCCTTCTCCTGAGTATCTGGCAGGTTGGGATGAGGATGAGATTGAGGATGTTGAAGATGCGGTTGGAGGGTTGACCTTAAAAGAGGAACAAGTGACGGCGCAAGCTGCTAGCCCGGATAAAGAAGCAGAAGCGGCCCCAGAAGAGCATCTTGAACCGGAGACGGAGCCAACGGTCAAAGGTTAGTCTTAAGAATCTGTCTTATTGTATATTACGAATCTGACCGCATGCGACAGAGATCGATGAGGCCTTCGTCAAGGCGTTCGTCTATTCTCTCTACCAACTCAAAAAAGATAACCCCAACACACCAAACCATGGACTACAGCTCCCGGTTCAGCCATCTGCGGTGATCTCACGACTCGTTACCCCATATCTACCAATCTATTCCACACAACAAGCGCAGTATTACCAGATCAAAAAGACAAGCTGGAAAAACGTGAAGAAATTCATCAAATACTTAGACAAGGAAAGACTCGTCAAATCCAAAGATCGCAACGGACAGGAGACGGTAGTCATTGATGTTGACTTTAATGATCATCGAATCGAGCAGTTTACTCCCTACAGACTGCCCACCAAGAACATTGTCGAAGGCTCCGGGAAAGCGGTTTCTGGAAAACAGAAGGCAGTCGAGGAGGGTGGTGGAGACCCATCAGTTGGACAAGTGATTGTCGTTCAGGTCTTGTACAGACCGACTCAAAAGCTTACGCCTACTCTTTTCCCACAACTCAGCACGACTGACCCGAAGAACTACTACAAATACGCGGAAGTCTCAACGCAGCTAGATGAATATCTCTCATCACAAGATCCGCCTCTTGTATCCGAGTCTAATCGACGAATCATTAAACTCAACCCATTTCTCGCCAACACCGTCTACACATCTTCCTCGCCTGAAGACAGAGCAGCCCTCTCCCGCGGCGAAGTAACTCGGGACAGCCTCCTGAAACGAATCACATCAGACACCACCCTCCTCGCCCCTTACCACGCCATCCTAAAACAAGGCCAAACAATAGCAGACATCAAACCCAAATCCGGCAGCGCACCCAAAGTGACCGTCATGATTGAGCGACGAGCGGGCAATAAGACAGCTACCAAAGTCTCTGGAGTTGAGTACTTTGGCATTATCCCTACGCTGTTGGCGGAAGAGTTGCAGAAGAAGTGTGCTTCTAGTACGAGTGTGGCGCAGGCTACGGGCGCGGTGAAAGGGGTGATGGAGATTATGATTCAGGGTGATCAGCGAAAGGCAGTTGAGACGGCGCTGGAGAAGAGGGGGATCAAGTCACAGTGGGTTGACGTTGTGGATAAAACGAAGAAGAAAAAGTAGAAAGCTTGAAATTGCATTGCAGGTGAATATTATAAGCATATTGGCAAATATGTAGCCTAGTATAATTCGAGGAGGGAAAAGTGATGTATACATAGGTATACTTTTAAGTAGCTCCAGCTCAACTGAATAAGTTCATCCTTGGATATCTAGATTACCAGCTGCCTAGGCATGTACATAGCCCCTGACTGAAATTCTTCAGGATAGTAGTTCGTTGATTTACGGTTTCTTCCCCTCCCACTCCGTCGCAGTCGACTCATTGTAGGTGTAACCCGGTAATTGCAACAAATAACTGCAGTCTGGGCAAAGTTTAGATCGGCCAGCTACTTCCTTGGAGGTTGAACAAGGGGCTAGAGTTGCTGTATGTGCAGGTATAGACTATGCTTCCACAAAATCTGCAGAAGAAAGCAAGCGGCATGCCATTGGAATTTTGCAATTATTCCGCTATGATGCAGATAAGTCATTCACACTTAGGAGATAAGTATGGGTAGAGCACTAATATTAATCGTACGTAACAGGCTTACTACATTTAGGATTTTCCTATTATATAATAAGAAAGAAATAAGACGCGCCTTCTTACGTTAAGTCTCTACATGACAGAGCTCAAAGGTGGTAAGTATAGGCTGCTACATGGTAAAATATCAGTGATACTCATCTACAAAAATAAGGCAAGAACACTAAAATGTGTCTATATGGCACATTAGCTGAAGCTTTCTCCGTACTCCGAACATATCACCTGCTCTGATACGAGAGCTGGTCAACTTTTGTCGAATATAACCAATACTTCTGACTATCCTTTCACCCTCGAATATCTTGGTTACCCCATAGAGATAGTTCTTGATGGGGGCCACATTATGCAATTTGTAGTCGCGGCTTTAGGGCTGAGGATACTTATCAGCCCTAATTGCAGATTCGTATAGAATGACAGCCCCCATCCCTCGATTGAAGATGATGAAACTCCGAAGGTGATTGTATATGACTTCAAATGATACACCTAGGTACTTCATCTGACCCAAGCTAATGACGGGCTATAGTTTTGTGCAGTAATGATCGACATGATGCATACCAAAATCAATTGGCTTGCATTGATCGACAAAATTTGAAATTCACTGCGCTCAAACCTATGCAGTAACTATCATTAGCTCTAAGACCAATTACATTATGACGATGGGCAAAAGCAATATTCAATTACTGTCAGCTTCACTTACGAATTGGGCACATTATTTTTGCATAGTATGAATTGTACAAGATTTATGCCAGGCTGACTTTTGGAACATCATCGAATCCATTTTTTATGATTTCGTCCGCTTCCTTTCTATGCTCACATGCTAGTTATGAGTCGGAGAGTCGGCGAGGAAGCACCGGCATTAATGTATGTAGTATTAAAGGATTCCGAGAACAGATATAAAAATGGACAAGTCTCGTCCTTCTCATGATGAATAGTATTCCTGAATAACATAATCAAGACAACATACAGAAACTCAAATATCTGAAACCTCAACCGACAAATACCTGCTCATCTATATTTCACAGAGAAACCCGAATCAAGCATCAAAATGCCTGTCTACCACATCGGTCAGTCCTCCACCAAACCCTAATTGTCCCTCAAAAAGCCAAGTCTAACGCGAGGGGGAAAAAGTCCTCTTCCACCTCAAACCCGAAGTCACAGACACCCAAATCACCGAATGGAGCTCCATGGCCAAATCTCAATTGGGCCAGGTGCCTGGCCTCGTCTCCATCGAAGCCAACAAGCCTCTACCGGTTTCCGTGTCTCGCACAAAGGGGTACGATATGGCTCTTGTGGCTGTTTTGGAAGGCCCGGAGTTTGTGGAGGGGTATGCTAAGTTTGCGGCTCAGTCTCAGTACGTTATTATTTTACCCCCCTTGAGAATGGTGAATAGAGGGCTAATCAGCCCTATTTTTGAACGATTGTGCAGGGCTCAGACTTTCCGTGAGCAGCTATTTGACGATACTATTGCCTTTGATTTGCAGTTCTAGATCTCTTGGTCGGGAGTCTACATGCGTCGATTTAGAGCAGCAGTAGTCGGAGGATCTGAATTCTGAATGCTTATATGGATAGTTTGTATTGGGAATGTTGTCTGGTCAATTACTTCGCGTGTATGGTAACAGAGGATTGAGATAAGTCATGCTTCGGTGACTCATACTTCAAACACCGGGAGTAATGTAATAGACATACACGTATTCCATTGTAGATCGTGCAAAGCGATGACTCTATATGAAGTAAACAAGTCGAAGGTATACATATTCCGTCACGTAAAGAAAAGAACAATAATCAAACCCAAGAAAGGCAGAAACACTGCCCATCGTGACCGTGACCCTGAAAACATAACGCCGTAGGATGAAATGAAATAAGATCATGTGGAATGACTTTTAATGGTGACAAGGAGTGCTTTGTATAGGTTTTGTAAATCAACCTTCCTTGGCATCAACCTTCTTAGCTGCGTGTTCAGAAGCGCCATTTTCTTCCCTAGCTCGCTTCTGGCCGGAGGTAGCGGACTCTTCGGTACTCTTGATGACGGGAATGCCCCTAGCGAATGTGTTAGCAAACTTGCAGTTGATCTCCAGGAATCTTCAAACCTACCGGGCATCTTTCTGAACGGCAGGCTTGTCTTCACGGAAACCTCTCTTCTGGTCCTCATCGCGTCGTTCCCTCCAGTCGCGACGGTCATTATCACGACCACTCCGACCACGGCCTCGGCCTCGGCCACCGCGACCACCCCGACCGCCATTGTGACCACCATTACGGTGGCTTGCCTTTATCTTGCCGGATTGAATATCTTTGACCTTCTCATCACAATAATCCTTCTTGCTCTTGATGATCAAATCCTTGCCATTCCACTTGGGGGCGGGGTCCAATTCGAGGAACTTCTTCAGGGTTTCTTCTGTATCAAACTCCACAAAAACACTTCCCTTGAAGGTCTTGTCAAAAGCACGACGCAGGCGGATCGCCTTCGTAGGGCCGAAAGGAGCAAAGAAAGCCTCGATCTCAAACTGTGTCTTGGGGCCCTCTTCGCCGAATCCCTTGACATAAGCGCTACGGCCCATAGCCTCATTTTCAAACACTTTGACAACGTTGGGGTCGAGAAAGTCGTTCACAGATTCAGGCAAAGGCACCTTGCGCTGGACTTTGGTATCGTTATCGACAAGGTCGAGGACAGTGGAAGTCTTCATGGCCTCAACAATAGCGCTGAAAGGCTGGAAGCGGCGCATGCGCTTGAAGCTGTGGAGGACGGAAAGCTCAACGGGGTGGTTAGCACTTCCGCCGACCTTCTTGAGGAGAAAGTTGTCCATAGGGAGGTTGGAGTCTGAAAAATAGAATTCAACCTGCTCGAGTTAATGTTACGGTCACCAAATGTGATTGCGTATACGAACCTGTTTCCTGATCTCATCGTGATCATCGGTCACCTCTTGAGCAGTGAGATCAGACTTGATGTTCTCACGGTAGTTACGTCTGGGGCGGTCTGCTGGCTTTCTCTCTCCCTTTGATTCTTGTTCCTTGCCGAGCTTATTCGCTTCTGCGATGATGCGGGCTTCCTTGGCAGCCTCGTCTTCTTCGACGGGATTCTCAGTTTCGGTCTTTTCTGCGCCTTCCTTCAATTCGGCGAGGAGGTCCTGAACGTCTTTCGCAGCGTCGGCGTTGCCGTTTGTTGTCTTGACTTCTTCGGCAGACATGATGTGTAATCGAGCGCGCTTTGCGCGAATGAGTCAATTCGGTAGGATGGGTAGACGATACCGATTATCTGTATTATGCAACCTCCAGAGAGTGCGCCAGTAGTTATGTTGATATAAGGATGAGTCAGTGAAGAAACAGGTTGTCACGAGCAATCGGCGCGATAAGAAAAAAAACTAGGCGGTGGTGGGGAAATTTGCAAAGCAGCGGGAGCTACAAATTAGGCTTAGCGCCATATGGACTCTAGCCTGAAACGGTGAGACCTCGAATCTTTCATCCCCACTTGCCTCATTTGCCAATCAAAGTCCGTTCGTTCAATTTACTATCGCTTCTAAGCTCCAGCTCGCGGAAAGACACTGGAATCTCGTAGAGTGTATATCACAATGGAACAGCAGAGGAACGACATCTCTGGGATGAGGTTGCCTTCGAAGTGGCCTTGTCGAGCTACCCAACAGTGGCAGCCATCCTCTGTTGCTGATGTGCTCCTTCCCAGATGAGAAGGAGCAACATGTCTACTCACAAGGAAGGCGCCTTTCTAGGTGCTGCATCTGGGAAGCCATGATGCTCATGATCAATTGTTTTCTGTCCTTCCTTCCTCCTCGTGATCAAGTCTTGTACGGCTTCGTCTCTGGTTTTTGGCACAGACATCTTCGACATTGCACTCTTTTATCATCAAGCCATCCAGCTGAAATATATACCAATCCTTTGCATTAGCTCACGATGGCTGAATCGGCGGATTCTGCACCCCCACGGCCAGATCAGTGGTCTGTTGCTGATGTGCGTAACCTGGCCTCAGGAGTCTTTGATGTCGCTTGCTAACAGGTACAGGTGGTCTACATAACACTGGTGACGCCTCTAATCCTGGCGGCCTTTGCTGAATGGTTCCTCTGGCTCGGAGCCTTCCTCTTCGGTCTCGTCAATGTTTATCGAAAAGCTGAGCACTGGACTACTCGTGTCATTGCGGTTTTCATCATGATCCTATTCTCAATGCTTCGGTAGGCGTGCTTATGCCTTGGAGGCTGCGTAACAACTAACTCTCGTAGTTCCGTTTTTCTCCCGGTGATGGTTGTCACTCTTCCCCTGCCGAATAACATTACGCGGCACTTCTCCTGGGCTCTAGTCAACGTCCTACAATGGTTCGCTTTCTATATGTTCTCGGTGCTACTCCTCGTTCCGTGGGCACTCTGCCTATACAGACTGATCACCAGTGAGATCGGTCGCTCCAAGAGAATGAAAGATGTCCTACACGATACAGTTGCCCCAAAGGTGGTAGTGGTCATGCCGGTCTACAATGAAGAGCCAGGTATTCTGATCAAAGCAATCCGATCAGTGGTTGGAAGCGATTATCCTTCCTCGTGTCTTCATGTCTTTCTATCATTTGATGGAGAACCATCTGATCAACTATGGGACTCAATCGCCATGCAACTAGACATTCCTCTCGGCGTCAGTAAGAGGGCTCAGAGCATTGACGCCATCTACCACTCAGTCCGCGTAACGGTTAGCAGGTTTCCACACGGTGGCAAGCGGCACTGTCAGAAGAGGACCTTCAAGCTCGTTGACCGAATCTATGCTGACTATATCGCTCGGCACGACGACTTGTTTATCCTTTTCATTGACTCGGATTGTATTCTGGACAAAGTATGCATTCAGAATTTCATGTATGACATGGAATTGAAGCCAGGAAGCGGACATGATATGATAGCAATGACTGGAATCATCACGTCTACAACGAAAACCATGTCTTTGATTACGATCCTTCAGGACATGGAGTACATTCATGGACAGCTATTTGAACGCTCCGTTGAGTCCACCTGTGGTTCGGTAACCTGTCTTCCTGGTGCCTTGACTATGTTACGATTCTCGGCATTTCGCAAAATGGCTAAATACTATTTCGAAGATCAAATCGACAAGGTTGACGACTTTTTCGACTACATCAAGTGTCACTTGGGCGAAGATCGCTGGTTGACTCATTTATTCATGGTGAGCACCGTGAAGCGGAACCGGATACAGCTTTGCACGGGTGCATTTTGTAAGACGCAAGCTGTACAGACAATGAGCAGCTTGATCAAGCAGCGGCGTCGCTGGTTTCTCGGCTTCATTTCAAACGAAGTCTGTATGCTTACCGACGTGAGGATTTGGAGGCGTTATCCTTTGCTATGCATCATACGATTCATGCAGGATACCATTCGGACCACAGCCTTGTTATTCTTTATCATGATACTTTCGGTGTCTACCACTTCCACGAGTCTTGCTAGTCTGCCGCTCGGTTTCATTGCGATTTCATTGGGTCTGAACTATGCACTGATGCTCTATTTCGGATATATTTTACACCGGTTCAAGGCGTGGCTGTATCCCTTGATGTTTTTGCTGAATCCGTTCTTTAACTGGCTATATCTTGTCTACGGATGCTGTACAGCTGGCAAGCGTACTTGGGGTGGGCCGCGAACAAATGCACCCAAGGCAGATGTACACACCACACCTCGCGAAGCTGCGGAGCAAGCAGAAGCCCAAGGCGATGATCTCAATGTAGATGTTTCCACTTTCCGCGAGTATGGCAATGCCACTATCGGTGTCCCACTACATCCGACGGAGAGTGTAACGAACCGTCTGGCGACCGATCCAAATTACGATGGCTCGTGCGATTTTAATCTTGAGTCCGAGCTTTCATTGATAGAATATGATCGGGAAGAATCTGCGATACCAAAGATTCCTCTACATCCAAGGGCCTCATTTGATTCTACCACAACCGAAAGTTACTCAGTCAGCTTGCCGCTGCCTGTGGAGAGTTTGGTTGAAGAAGAGCGGAAACTTCAAGATATCCGTGGCTTCGACAAGCAGACATTGGACAGTGATAGAGGGGTACAGCTCCGAACGCCCGCGAGGAAACCGAACAATCGCAGAGACAGCTTGAGTTTTCCAGGCAGACAGCGCGATTTTAGTCCACAATCCTCGCCAACTCTGTCAACAGTGTCTCGACTCGACAGTCCCGGAGAGATGAACATGGACCCTGTGAGGCAATTAGTACCATTGCACCTGACTCCCAGCCCATTGGGTCAAAGCTGTATGCAAAATATGGTCCCTGAAGATAACGACCACGAGCCAACTGTGCGAGCGCCGCTATTCGGTGGGATCGGCAGAAAGTCAATCAAGAAAGGTCGGCGTCTCCTCACTCTGGGAAGAAAATCAGGAAGTCAGTGACCAGTTTGAGCCTCATGGAACTTTTTCTTCGAGACCTGAAAAATGCGCGGTGCATCATTATACCATGCCGACTGCATACTTAGGAGATAGTTCAGTTCTGCCATACACTCGTTTTGGTTTACGCATGTATTCTTCCGTAATTTTTGTATTCAGCATTTCGTTTCTTATTCATAGAAGAATGACGGATCACAATGCTTCCAGTTGTAGTCCTTGCCTCAATTCCCAACTTAGCCCTAAGTGATTACGTAAAGCAGGGCTTACATCAAAGCGGTGAGATGCAGAGAATTCTGCCAGCATAGTGAGGCGGTGAGGCGGGGGGTCAGTCTGGGAAGCGCTGGAAGGTTCGATAAGGCTCCAAACGGACTGAAAGAACCGTGCCGAAAGACGCCTCATATAATTGAGTCAACTTGCATTCAATCAATCCAGCGACCGATTCATCGTCTAGCAAACCCGCCGACTTGACACGTATCATTCTGCAGCCTTGTGTGTTAAATCGAACCCATCTACGTCGCCGCAGCACAGAGGAACGAGAAAAAAAAAGTTTGTACGCTACTACGGGACAACAACAACGGATCCACCGCCGCCGCTCCACTTGCTGGTGCAAATTCCTTCCCCTCCAACAGCCAGTACCATTACGGCACATTTACACCTCTTTCCTCCGTCATAAAAGTGTTGTCAATTCTTTTCTTCTTTCTATCTCACCTTTCCCCTTTTCTCTGTCATATACATCACCGTCGTTTAATATCTACTCGCCATGTCTGTGATCGGTATTGATTTCGGTGCTCAGAGCACCAAAATTGGTGTGGCCCGCAACAAGGGTATTGATATCGTACGTATCTTCGCTTGCCCCTCCAAGACGTCCCCGGTCATCCCACGCATACTATAGCTGGTATATCGGGCACAAACCTCCTGAGAAGACATTATACTGACCGTCGTGATCTTACAGATTACAAATGAAGTTTCCAACAGATCTACACCGTAAGTCAGCTATCTCTCTGCGACTCGCTTATCACATGAAAATTCCTGTTCGACAGGCCACTAACTACGATGCGATTCTAGGACCCTCGTGGGATTCGGCCCAAAAAGCAGATATCTCGGCGAAGCTGCGAAGACACAAGAAGTCTCCAACCTCAAAAACACCGTCGGCAGTCTCAAGCGTCTCATCGGTCGCAGCCTATCCGACCCGGATGTGCAGGCTGAACAAGAATACAACACCGCAACCTTCTGCGAGGTCGAGGGTCAGGTCGGTGTAGAGGTCAACTATCTCGGAAAGAAGGACAAGTTCAGCGCTACGCAATTGGTCGCTATGTACCTGAACAAGATTAAACAGACAGCTTCGAAAGAGATCAAGTTGGGCGTTTCGGACGTCGTTATCAGCGTTCCCGCCTGGTTCACAGACTCACAGCGACGAGCTATGTTGGATGCCGCCGATATTGCCGGTCTCAAAGCCCTCCGATTGATCAACGACACCACCGCTATCGCTCTCGGTTACGGTATCACCAAGTTGGACCTTCCTGGTCCCGAGGAGAAGCCCCGCCGTGTCGCTTTCGTCGATATTGGTCACAGCAACTATACTGTATCGATTGTCGAGTTCCGCAAAGGAGAGCTCAACGTCAAGGCCACTGCATGGGACCGTAACTTTGGTGGTCGTAACTTTGACAAGGCTCTCACCGACCACTTCGCAGATGAGTTCAAGGAAAAGTTCAAGATCGACATTCGCTCCAACCCCAAGGCTTGGGCTCGTACATTGACTGCCGCCGAGAAGCTGAAGAAGGTTCTTTCCGCTAACGCTCAGGCCCCTCTCAACATCGAGTCTTTGATGGACGACATTGACGTTCGCGCGATGGTCAAGCGTGAGGAGATGCAAGAGATGGTCAAGCCTCTTTTGGAGCGGATATCAATTCCTTTGGAGCAGGCCCTTGCCGAAGCCAAGCTCAAGCCAGAGGATATCGACAGCATTGAGATGGTTGGTGGTAGCACACGTGTTCCTATCATCAAGGAGGCCGTTGCCAACTTCTTCGGAAAACCCCTTTCTTTCACTCTCAACCAGGACGAGGCTATCGCTCGTGGTTGCACATTCAGCTGCGCTATCTTGTCTCCTGTTTTCCGTGTGCGTGATTTCTCTGTGCACGACATTGTCAACTACCCGATTGAATTCACCTGGGAACAATCTCCTGAGATCCCAGATGAGGACACTAGCTTGACTGTTTTCAACAAGGGCAACGTTTTGCCCTCTACAAAAATCCTCACGTTCTACCGCCGACAGCCTTTCGATTTGGAGGCTCGTTACGTTAAGCCCGAGGCTCTTCCAGGAAAGATCAACCCATGGATTGGCCGTTTCTCCGTCAAGGGTGTTCAGGCCCAGGCCGATAACGACTTTATGATCTGCAAGCTCAAGGCTCGTCTCAATTTGCACGGTATTCTCAATGTAGAGTCCGGATACTATGTTGAGGATGTCGAGGTTGAGGAGCCCGTTGAGGAGGGTGAAAAGAAGGATGGCGATGTAAGTATGACCAGCCTCAGACAAACTTATCATACTAACTGTATCAGGCTATGGATACCGATGCCGCGGACGGCGAAAAGAAGACCCGCAAGGTCAAGAAGCAAGTCCGCAAGGGTGACCTTCCCATCTCTGCCGGCACAACTGGTCTCGAAGAAGCGACCAAGTCTGCCTGGACTGAGAAGGAGAACGCCATGACCATGGAAGACAAGCTCGTTGCCGACACCGACGAGAAGAAGAACGAGCTTGAATCTTACATCTACGAGCTCCGTGACAAGGTTGAGACTACCTACGCAGAGTTCTCTAGCGAGGAGGAGAAGGAGAAGTTGCGTGCTAAGTTGACCGAAGCTGAGGTAAGACCCGACTTTTTCTCAGTATCAACGAACAATGACTAACAACGACAGGATTGGCTTTACGAGGAAGGTGAAGACACCACCAAGGCTATCTACGTCTCGAAGATGGAGGAGATTCGATTCATCGCCGGCCCCATCATCCAGCGATACATGGACAAGATCGAGAACGAGCGCCTGTCCAAGCTCCAGGCCCAAGAAGAAGAAGCCGCCAAGAAGCGTGCTGAAGAAGAAGCTAAGCGAAAAGCAGAGGAGGAGGCCAAGAAGGCTGCTGAAGGACAAAAGACGGATACCCCTGACGCCGAGATGAAAGACGCTCCTGCCGAAGGTGAAGCCAAAAATGATCTCGATTAAACGATACCTTCCTCCCATTTGTACGCACTTGCAATGGTTGCCATGTGCCCGTGATTAAAACAATTTATTTGACATGATATATGATGCTTTTTCATGCCCTTTGCAATCAACTATTATTTTCTAATTCTGTGCTTGCGACTTCTGCCTCTCGCAGACTTCTAAATGAGTGAAATCGGCCTGGCAGAAGAGATTTACGACAGACGACAAACGACGTTCATCATGACAGACCTTGGTGGTGGACTGTCATTCGGAATTTGATGTTTTAAGACTTAGACTAGAATTTTCAAATACAATATTTGACTGCATATCGAACCTTGAAATGGCTTAAACTTTGAGACCGGGGAGTGTGAAGCGTAGAATTGGCCGGCTGCAGTCTACCTCGGCAGAGCCCTATGCGGTCAAGGCGGACTACGGTTATCGGCTGTCTGATTACCTCTGGTTGCAACTACATAAATCTACTCGTTCTACTTCTGCAGACGACTCTGAATATTTCTCTCTGTCTGTGGAATTTTCAGAATTTTATATTTTGTGCGATCTGTCCACTAGAGTAAGTGACCACCATGTGATGCTCCATGATACATGATTCATGAGCTTTCCCCGCATTTTTGTCAGATTACTGACTTTACCGATCCAGACCTTATTCTCCAACCCATTCCTTTCGCTGTATATATCACATCACCATGGCCGTCGACCGCCTCTCCTCTCTTCTCAACCACTTAAAGCCTGGCAACTCTGGCATTGCGGCAATGTGAGTGTCCTCCCACACAAGATGCAAGAGATTATCTAATCCGTACTCTGAACAGCACAACCAAAAACCCAGACGATGTCGTGGTCACACTCGCAATCCGAACTCCATTGACCAAAGGCTTCAAAGGCGGCTTCAAGGATACATCGCTTGACTACATAGTCTACACAGTGCTGAAACAGCTCGTTGAGCGATCACAGATTGATCCTGCGCTTATCGAGGATGTTTCTCTGGGCAATGTATGCCACCCACCCCTACTTGCAGATTAAACAGAGTGCTGATACGGATAGGTCGGTGACGGACGAGCAGCATACCTAGGCCGCGCCGCCGCGCTCGCAGCGGGCATCCCACACACCGCCGGCGCCTCCAGCGTAAACCGGTTCTGTGCGTCCGGTCTCAAAGCAATCCACGACATCGCCAACCAGATCCGCACTGGCGCGATTGATGTTGGTGTCGCTGTCGGCGCCGAGTCCATGACCTTCGGCGGCCGCGGCGTCGACACATTCCACGAAGAGATTCTCAAGAACCAGGAAGCTGCCGACTGTCTGCAGCCCATGGGTCAAACATCTGAGAATGTCGGTGACGATTTCGGCATCACGCGCCAGATGCAGGATGAGTATTCGGTGGAGTCGTTCCGACGTGCAGAGGTTGCGCAAAAGGCGGGTTGGTTCGATGATGAAATTGTGCCTGTGACGACCAAGATCAAGGATCCCAAGACTGGCGAGGAAAAGACTGTTACTCTTACCAAGGACGAGGGTCCCAGGTACGGAACTACATATGAAGGGTTGAGCAAGATTCGTCCTGCTTTCCCGCAATTTGGAAATAAGACTACTGGCGGTAATGCCAGTCAGGTTACAGACGGAGGTGAGTTTCCGGGTCACTGGATTGGTAAATAAGTATAGAAGCTGACGACGAATACAGCCGCCGCAGTCCTCTTGATGCGCCGCTCTAAAGCAATCGAACTCAACCAACCCATCCTCGCTAAGTTCTGCGGCGCCACCGTCGCCGGCGTTCCCCCACGAGTAATGGGCATCGGTCCCACAGCCGCCATCCCCAAACTCCTCAAACAATTCAACCTAAGCGTGTCCGACATCGACATTTGGGAAATTAATGAAGCATTTGCCTCGATGGCAGTCTACTGTCTCAAGAACCTGGGCATCGAGCATGAGAAATTGAACCCGCGCGGTGGAGCGATTGCGTTGGGTCATCCGCTTGGTGCGACTGGTGCTAGGCAGGTGGTTACAATTTTGAGTGAGGCGCGCCGGACGAAGAAGAAGATTTTGGTGAATAGTATGTGTATTGGAACTGGGCAGGGGATGGCGGGGCTTTGGGTTAATGAGCAGATTTAATCACAAAAGGCGAAATCCTTGCTGTTCTCGCTCGGGTTAACTGTTGTATATTCAAAATGTCATAAATCATTAGTATACATGTAAATTGTTATGGATG
Organism: Talaromyces sp. F31; assembly: GCA_037356135.1. Lineage (NCBI taxonomy): Eukaryota > Fungi > Ascomycota > Eurotiomycetes > Eurotiales > Trichocomaceae > Talaromyces > Talaromyces sp. F31. Next base: position 1,737,716 of record JAYXSF010000027.1, on the reverse strand, counting down.
TACAAAAGTCAATCAAGTCTCTCCCTCAGCATTAGATCCCCTCCCCCTCTGCTGCTCCCTCTTCAACCTATCCTCCGCCGCCCTCGCCATGATCTCCCTCCTACTCAATCCTCCTACTGCCTGTCCTACTGTCTGACCGCCTCCAAGGATATATTCACCCCCCGTCCATCCCCCGTGATCAACCCACTCCTCATCCCCCCTCTGCCCTTCCTGCTCCCAATCACTCGGATTATAAAACTCCTGCTCCGACAGTTTATGCCCTCCCCTCGTCCAATCCCCCTTTTCGACTTCTTGCTCAATCTGCTTCGTCAACTCCCAAAAATCGCGATCATGTTCACTATGGACGCAATGCGCCAGTTCGTGACACAGCGTCTTGCGAATCGTTCTGTAATCCCTATATCCGTCGTATGCATCTGTGCGTAACCGCAACTCGATGACTTCGCCCTTATTGCGATTCAGGCCCAACGTGCGCGATTCGTGCGTTGTGTGTTCGGCGGGATTCATTTCTGTGAGTAGCGGAACATAAAAGCGGTGTTTGGCCATGGCGAACTTTATGCCAGGGTCGTCGCGGAGTCGTTCTAGAAATTGTAGGCTGCGGGATGGGTTAGGAAGGTATGAGAGTGGTTCGCAGCGGCCAAATGTGTAGGCGGAGGACGACGGGGAGGAGAGGGTGTGTATTCCGCCTGGAGGGCGGCGGGTGATGGGTGGATGTGGTTGGCGGCGTGCTTGGGCGCGGGCTGCGAGGCGTTGTCTTGTGGAGGATATGTTCTCGTTCATGGACTCGATGTCTTCTGCTCTTGCGCCTAGTAAGGTGATTTTGAGTTTTGGTGATGAAAGTGGTAGGTACTCCGGTAGAGGTGTGGTGGTGTTGAATGGAGGCTTTTGTAGACCGAGTTTTCCAGGTGCGATCATGTATTTCTGGTTTTGGATGGGTATTTGCAAATCGGGAGAAGAGGCGACACTTGTCGCGAGATCGTCGAGGGTCGCTGTGGCGGGGAGTGTGAATGTGTATGGTGCTCCATGGTGGTGAACTGTGATGTCTATCGTCGAGTCGTTTTGTCCAGGACTCGTAGATCTCTCGTGATCTGACATGATGGTATGTTTAATACTATTATATGTGTAAAAACGATTCAAATGAAAGACAAATGCAAAAAGTTCAATACAAATGAATGAAGATGATACGAAGTCTCGAAATGGGGATATGTGATTAATCAAGAATAGGTCCGTTATCTCCGAGTTTGTCAGCAGATGCTTAGATAAGCCTTCGAGAAGGTGCTGCGATCACATGACCTGGCTACAATATTGTCGATGCAGCTTGTACTGGATATCAAATGTACTGAGAAGATGTTCGTTAATTCATAGCTATTTACATAATATTAAATGCATGTACATCACCAAATTGACCCGCTACGTAGACGGGGCTCGTAGAAGTAAGCGCAAACAGACAGGGTATCAACTGATATGAGAGACAATTCTCGTACCGAAAATCAATCAAGGTATCCAATGTTATGTATGTCGTTGAGCATGACAAGTGCTCATAGATGAATACGCAGCTTTGCGCGGTCCGTGGCTGCATCCACTGCATGACTCTGTGCCACTATTCGTATATTTAATCAATGTTCACAGGGTATGAAGTACCCATTGTCCAACCGAGGGACTCCATGTGTGACTAGATCAGAACCGCGCGTCAGTGAACCTTTACCAATATCCACTGCAAACCAGATTGGACCTACTTCTGAAAGCTCGTCCGCGTCAACGCCTTGACGGAATACTCCTCCGTCAACAACTCCTGATATCTAAACGGCACAAGGGCCCTTGTGCCCTCAAACGTGGACTGCCGCAATGGAAACAAATCAATCGTTCGATAAACATGGCTATTTTTGCACTCCCATGTGTATGGCTCATCCTCTGGGTTGAAGCGACTTAGCGCGGTGATGTCGACGTATAAGCCGTTACTGGTATCGATCCAGCGCGCGTCGATGACGTTGTGGCCTGGTCCCCGGTCACGGAAGTATGCCCAGGGGTTGATGTCGAGGAGGTATTTACGCTTGAATCTTCTATCAGCCGAGATGTAGCTAGTCACGGTGCGGTTGAAGTCGCGAGCCATGCGCACAAGGGTTGTGTCGAGGACTTGGGTGTCGACGTCCCAGTCCCAGGGCAGTAGCTGTCACCGTCAGTCAAAGACCATGTCAGAACCAGACAAGAAAAAATTACCTCGCTATTCCACCACCACCCCAACAACGTCCCATGCGCAATCCACGTTTCCAAATTATTCAGCCGGAAGAAATCCAAATACGCAATCACCATATGATGCAGGGTCTCCGCTCGTTCCTCCTCAGAGACCATGCCATGGAAGTACCGTACGTCATAATGGCCCAGCCGATCATCAGCGCCCTGCTCATGTCCCACCGGTTCATGGAAATATTTCTCCTCTAGCGACCGATTGAGCGTCAAATAGCTCATGCCATCGAGTACCGGCGGCGCGAGGGTTTCGTTATTCTCACTGTTGTCGACGGTGGGCGCACTGGTAACGATCTGCAGCAGGCACGTCGACCCCACGGCCAGGCCGAATAGTTTTCTCTGAATGCTCATGGCTGGTGTGAGAGTATTGGCGCAGGATCAAATACATATTTTTTATCTCATTGCTTCCGAGTCTGGCGGACGGTAATCAGTCGTATCAACGTTGATTATGGATCGGGGGAACGGTGCAGATGAACAGGGAACGGAGACAATCAGATAAAAAAGATATTTACATCCCTTCTACTGCAGGGCTCCAACTGAATGGCGCAACGAAGGGCACGAGAATGGAGTCCCTTGATAAGGCTCAGTATGCCAAGACCGTAGTCCTGTGTTCCTTGAATGTGAGATGGTCAACCAGGGAACCAGACCAGGACTGTCTACTTAAGTACGTAGCAAGTATGCGTACGACTACCAGTCTACGTACTAGCTGCTAGGAGTAGTCTGGTTGAACTATGGGTTGGGACTCCTGGGAGGTTGGATTGCGTCGGGGAACGGCGCGACTGGGGCAGATACCAAGAAACTACGTACATGACTGTGTTCGTGGTGGCATCGATCCGGTCTTAAGTATAATTAAAGGGCTTTGTGCTGCGGACACTGACACAAATGCAGCCAGTCAGATACGCCGACTGTGTTATTGACGGCTTGAGCGCCAGACACGAGACTAGAAACACTCAACTTATCCAAGAAAGACGGAGAGAATCTTGGGGAGCAGGAATTGAGACGCGCGTGCATGTCTGCCTAATGCGGTTAGCGGGCCCGTCCAAGATCATGGCGCCAAGCCACACCGGCTTCCATCGGGAATCTAGGCCTGTGATTGGCCGACTGCGCCCACCGCTGATCCATACTCCGTCGATGACGCTGGCTCCTACGTAGACACATGGACACTTGCAGTGGCTACGCTGAAAAGCGATGCTTTCGGTATACAGCCGTTGAGGTGCACTTCCGACGGAAATGGTATATGACAGCTAGACATCGACGTCTCGCTGACGGACTGACTCGGTCATTAGCAGCCTCATCACGGATGAGGTAGGGCTATTACACAGTAGAGGTAACTCCGCTCGCCAAGACACTGGTCTGAGACCTTGACGTACGTACGTACCATTGATCTATTGAGCGAGGAGGTTGCGCGAGTCATAATACATGTAAATTAATCTGATGCATCGATGATAATGAATCGCATAGTTGGGTTGACTACTGACTCGTGATGTCGCTCAGCAGAAGTGCAGAAATCTAGGATAGATACTTCGCGGCACAAAAGAGGTAAACATATTATGTTCATGACATCAATTGATGAGCCTGGAATTTGACATAAGGGGTGCGTTTCTTTCCTTCTGCTTCTTTCTCGAGGGTTGAGCCCTTATCGTGTGGTTCACTGATAGGGGGGTCTCCTCGATTTAGATTAGGGTTCGGCTAGGGTCGGTACGAGGTCTATCCAGCGATACAATGAACGGAGAGTAACTTTAATCCTTCCATGGTCTCCTGTTTGACGTTGTGATAACTTTATACTTTTTCGGACGATAAGTGATTTGACACATTACAGACAACCCAGGCGTGTCAACTCTTATGCAGAATAGCAATCAGCTGCGAACTCGGTCAGGAAAGGCAAGAACTCCTTCGGATTATCCCAGTACGGACAATGGCCGGACCCCTTGATAGTAAACACTTTGTTCTTCCACAAATTCCCATACTCAAGCCGATCAAACACATCCAACTTGATCAGCACGTCCATGTCTCCATTCACAATCGCAAGCGGAATTTTGGTCTCCCTGACCGTCCTCCGCTGATCCGTCGTCTCACCCTTGGCGATATGCTCAAACATCAAAGGCCGCGCTCTCGGATCCGTTCGTTTCAAGGCCTCGTACATGAAAGGTTGCGGTGTGCCTCCATAAGCGTGTTTGATTGCCCATTCGATTTGCTCGTCGGTCATTGAACCCGTAGTCGCAACGCTGACTTGCGAGTCGGTATTGAAGCTCTCTTGGAGATCTTGCAGATTACCGAACGGCGCTGATCCTGATGTCATGATACCACGGATATCGAATTCTTCGGGGCTTGACTTGGCGATTTCGATCATGCTCCATGCGACTTGACCGCCCATACTGGATCCAAAGGCCACGTAGGATTTTACATGGAAATGGCGCAGGACCTCCAATGCAGCTTTGGCGTACGCGGGGATGTTGTACGAGAGCTGTGGGTCGGGGGCATCGGCTGAGTCTCCGTGACCCGGCAAGTCGAATGTGATGATTTTATATGTCGCTTTGAGCACGGCATCGTCCAGGATCGGCGCGAATGCTTTGCAGGTGCTTGAGTTCCCGTGCAGTAGTAGCAGTGTCTTGTTGCTGGCTAGGTTGCCTTGCACGATTGCATGGAGGTCGCCAAAGACCGTGCTAATGGTTTCTTGAGGCATAGTGAGTTCTTTTTTGACTCAGACTGCAAGCGTTGCTTTGCGTTGATGTTTCTGGGTGTCACGAGAACATTGAAAAACGAAATACACTTCTTACGGTCGAGGTAAGTGGCTTCTTTTATACGGGGCTTAATGCCATCGAAATACTAGCTACCTGGTCTGCATCCCAACCCAAAACTCTATAGTTTGAGAATATTCTCTCAAGATTGATATTATCAGGCGATCATGGCATAGGTTTCGTATCCGGTTAAGCATTGACCCGGGTACACAGATCAAATCCCAATTATATGGCGTTGAAACTTCTACAAGGAGTAAATTTGTATCTATACGAGGAGGAAGACGCCACATACGGAGACTAAGTAGCTCACCCCATAATAGCTCTTACTCATACCAATCATTTTCACCAGCCTCACCGCTGCGTATTTACTGCGGGTACTGGAGCTACTCACGTGCGAGCCTTGTTAGAGTAGTGGCTGAAGAAGAAAGAAACCCTCGGAGTGACGCCGAAGGTTTAATACAAAGAAGATTTTAAGCTTCCATCTTCATTCGGTGATATCAATAATTTTATTAGATACTCCACATCCAGTCGTGCCTGACACTTCAAAGAGCCCTCTTGAATCCTCGGGGAGGCGTACAGAAACCAGTATAAACTCCTGCATAACATTTCAATAATCTTGCTTCCTTCACTACATTGCTTTATCTCCTCTGTGAACGTCTCTTTTACTGCCGAAAGGTTCAACACATTATGTTACTGCACAGCAAACCCGTATTCCATAGGAATAAGCAACCTAACGAGTACGACGGCCAATCTAATATGCCCTGTAGATAGGTTTATGAGGTTGATAAAAGTGATATATTGGACCCAAGATAACCAAAAAAATTACGCCATCCGTTTTCCTCCTACCTATTTATTGCATCAAGTAGGGTTGAGTTGACAAGATCCCCAATTCCAAATCCAATCCAGTACCAATGACAATAGACTCCATCGCAAATAGAAAGTGAAATCATCTCAGAAACTTAATGTTGATGGTGATGCTCGTCATCACTGCTAATCACGCTGCCTACCTCAGACCAGCTGGCGGGAGTCAGTATCCCGTCTGTAGGTTGTCCCCATTCACTCAATGTATCCGAAGATAGTTCGTCGTGGACATGTTCAAGACTCCCCGGTATGGAAGATGCAGTCGATACGTCGTGGTCGACGAATGGTTTGGCTAGAACGCTTGAACTAGTTGAAAGACTAGACTGGTTTGGATGAGCGTAGAAATACTCGGATTGACCAATTTCCGAAGCGTGAGTGGAATTGGAAAGGTTTGCGACGGAGAAGTACTCCGAGTTTTCCATTTGGCCGCGATTGGGTGTAGACTCCTGGTTGGACTCGGGAAATTCGGAGGTTGGGGTTAGATCAATTAGCGATTCTGAGGGGTGGTGTGATGAAGTCTCCGATGGCAGAACTAGATGAAGGCGATCCCGTTCCATAGCCTCCAACATCTCATGCTGGGCTTGCAGACGAGCATCAGTAAGAGCTTCCGGCTCAGGCGACCCGCCACGTTTATGCAATGAATTCAGGTTGCTGGTGTCGAGCGCCGTTGATTGTGCAGTCGCGTGGTCATCGTTCATAATTATTCCACGGGTGTCATCTTCTCCATCCTCAGACTTGAGCCTACCATCCTTATCGACCAGCGTATCAAAGCTGACAGCCGTACCACTGGACCGTGTACTCCTCCTCCTCCTGGCTTGATTGAATTCTCTACGTCGCTCAATTTCCTCTCGAGCATGAAGTCTTCGTTCTTGGGCAGCGGCGCCGGCATCTTCGGTCATTGAGATGTCCTCGGAATGCACCTCCCGCGGATGGATTTCATCGCCTAGGTTGTACAGAGCGACGGCTACTTTTCGACGCGACTGGTTTACCCATCGTCGGAATTGGGGGCTTTCGTAGACGGCGATGCCGGCTGCGACGAGGACAGACACGCCGATGATGATTCCTGTAGTGATGTCAATAAATCTATTTCTAGAAGTTGGCTTCTGAGTCATTTTTGAGAAGATAGTTGAGAGAATAGCATGTGAAGAAAAATTGAGACAAACCTTTTGCTAATGGGGCTGGCATGATGTCGAGATCTCTAGTGTACTGTATAGAAGCATAGGTCTCGTGAGGTTGTAGAAGCAGCTCGGCGGCAACTGGAGCAGAGTAACCTTGTGCGTTTTCACAACTGATACAGCCTAGCTTACAGATTAATCAGCCTTGCTGATACAACATCACAGCCTCACAAGTAGCCACTCCAAACCGCAAGATGATAATTGATGCATTCGAAGAGAGTTGCATCGAATGACGGTTGCCTTCTTAACGCCGAGACTACCGGCTCACCGATAAGCCCGATAAGAGCGGATTAGATGATTCATGACCCCGCAAGTCCCTCCACGTGACCACATTAGCCCCTATCGCCATGCCCTAAAACGCGTCTCGATTCGGTCTTTGTATACCTCCCGCCAAAACGACGTTGATCATCAACACTCGACATGACCTTACACGACATCAGCATCGTCGCCTACAAGCTGTGACTTCTACTATAAATTGACAGCATTTCCCAATTGTCAAGATGTCAAGCTCTACGCAGCGCAATCTCACGCTCACAGAGGAGTTAGAAAGACTAGAGCAGTCCATCACGTTGACTCTGCAAGGTACGCGGCCAATCGAAACAATCGCAAGCAAATTCTGACTGTGAATGCAGAAATCGACAGCAATTTCTCCAGAGCCCACCGAATCGTCACTACTAGCATTCTGCCCATCGTCGAGCAATACGCGGAACACTCAAAGGATGTCTGGGAAGGAGCCAAAGTAAGACTGCCATCGTCTCCTGAAGGACCTTGGGATTAACGGGGATAGTTCTGGAAACAATTCTTCGAGGCAAGCGCCAACGTCTCCCTATCAGGCTACGAAGAAATGCCAAACGAAGACACAACCACAGACCACGAGCAAACCGTAACTGAAGACTCGATCAACCTGACACAAACAAGTCTGGACGACGAAGCTGCATCTTATCAAACTCCTTCGTCCGAACATCTAGATCTGGGACATCACCATCAGCATGATGAGAGCGAATTGGATATTTCCTCGCTTACTATATCACCTTCGCACAGTACGCCTAGACCGCAGACTTATTTGAAGGGTGGTGAGACCCCGACGGCTGGTGGATATCCCTCAGCTTACGGCGAGGACGAGACCGGTCGAGTTGGATACGAAGATTCGGCGCTAACAGAGGGCAACGGCGATAACAATGCACCAGTCACACCCGGCAGACATACAACTCAATTCCAACCAAACACAAACGAAACACCAATGTCCTCCCCATTTATCCCTCCACCCACAATCTCGCGTACCGCCCAACTCTCAACCTCGAAAAAGACAACTCAAAAGAACTACCAGAAACCAACAGACCCTGTGCTACACCACGTCCTCGACAAGACATACCGTGTCCAAGCCACGCCTTTGTCGAAGGGATACAAACCCACAAAATTCTCCGTCAGCACCCCGAAGGAGAAGACCGCAAACACTGCCTCGGAGGGTACATACGCATACGACGGCTCCCCACTCTCCAGCCCCGAACTCGAGGCTCCAAAACTCCGCTCCGAACTCTTCTCCTATAGAGGCGCACAGAACACACCGGGCACAAACCGCAAGACTCGTCATTATCGCAGTCCCCAAAAGCGGGAACGCAGTACACCCCGACCGGGGGTTAGTGTGTTGACACCTGCCAAACCGCGACTATCCTTGGTCAGTGGCAACAAGAAAACAACGAGAGGCGGCTGGGAAAGCGACGAGGATGACGAGGATTTCGATGCGTATGATCCTGAGGATACGGCTGCGGCGCTAGGATTTAGTCCGCCAAAGACTATGCAATTCCATATTCCGCAGAGTCGGTTGATGAAGACGCCTGGTCAGTCCTCACTTTCTCCTTCAAACGAGATTAGACTAAGACTAACAAGCAACAGCCAAAGAAGCCTCTAAACGCATCGTGTCGGATCTTCTCGCTACCGCAGGCGGCACGGGCACTACGGCGGATGACGATATGACGGAGGACTTTTATAATCGGTATCGAGCAGGAGCAGAAGACGATGAGCATAGTCCCACTGTTGTGCGGAGTGGGGGGCGATTAGAAGATGATACTTTTTAGACTTACGTATAAACCATATTGATCTCGTGTAGAGATTGAGGTGGGAATATGGACATTGGACGTGCGCCGACGTAGTAGAGCTATGTATGAATGGATACATGGCGCTACTACTTTTTACGAAATTTCAGAATAGTAGGAACAGAAAACGGCCAGCGCTCCCTCAATTCTCACTTTTTTCCATCCCAAAGACAATATTCCACAACTAACAAAGACTACATCATGCTACTAAATAACAAACAACAAGCATTAAAAAGAAAACGGAACCCAAAAACCAGGAAGGAGTTTTGTGGAAACATATGAAAGGGTATAATCATGAAAAAAAAAATAGATACAGATACCGAGTAGAGAGAAAAACAAAGAGAAATATCAATCAACGCCTCAATGGTGCTCATGATAACGCTCATATGAAGGAAATAAAGATAAGAAATAGGAGACAACAGCGGCAATCCAGAATTGTACCGAAGAACCAAGAGTCTGACCTTTGCTGGATAAGTCGCTGTCCAATGCCACCTAGAAGAGGGTTGTGTGTTGATGAACAACCCATGGCGATAGATACAAGTCTCGGCTAAGATCTACATGAAGATCTCTTGACAGTTCTCCACGAGGAACTTCAAAGCTTCATTCTTCTTCTGCACATCTGTCATCTCGCGCGCGATGTCCTTTGGTTGCATGATCGTTGGAGCAAACACAACTGCAACATTCTGGCTGGTCATCAGATTTGTCTTTTCATGCTCCACGACGCGCTTGAGGTGGAAAACAAGAAACTCTAGTACATCACGATGGACGCGTGGGAGCCCCTCGAGGGAGTTGCGCATCGCTTCAATGCGCGTGGAATGCTCGGGGATATTAAACGTATCAATAACACTGTCGTAGACGTCGTGGGTGATCAACGGCGAAGGTAACTTGCGGAAGTACTGTTTGAGCGCTGATGTAACGGCGTGAATGTCGAGATCTGGGTCAGAAATGTCAAAGTCGTTCGCTTGCTCAAACCCTTCGCGAATGAACTGTGTAACAGTCGACGCGCCAGATTTACGGTAGATACCCTCCTCGTCCATGCCTACAAATAATCAGTATCTCCCGGTACAATTTCTAGGGTACAAACATACCTCGCAGCTCAACCTCTTGAATGCAGCGTGTAACTATGGAAGGAATGATACTCTTCTCAAGTTCCAAGCGTTGCTCTAGGTCGACGCCGAATAGACCTAAAAGTTGTCAATATGGCTGCGCGACTGACGCAATAGAGAAAAAACTTACTCTCACTATTCACAGTAGCATCAGCTAACGCTGGTGAGCTTCCATTCGTTTGATTTTTCCACGCAGCCTGTCGCTTCTGATTTCCAAAGAATCCAAACCTGGGTTCCTGTGTTTGAGAGCGTGGCAGCGACGGGTTGACCTCGACTTGCTGAATCGTTCCATCTGGACCAATCATATCCTTTTCGCTTGAGAAGGCTTTAAGTCCCTTGGAAACACCCTTGGCCACAGTCTGCCCTCCTCTCTTCCAGTTGAACTTGCGCACCTGGCCTTTGCGAATACTGACAACCTGTGGACCAGGGATGATTGTGGCATCACCGTCGTCTTGGATCGTCATGGTGGAGACCGAAGAAGCAAGATCGCTTGTCTTGGACGCATCAACAGAACCGGTAGACTTCTCTTTGTTGTGTGAGTAAATACCCAAGCCGTTTGTGGAGCGATTTGATTCGGTGGCTGAGCTGGCTTTGTAGAGACCCTGGATTTGGTTCACGAGCTGATTGTTCAGTTCTGCCAGTTGTGCGTTCTTTGAAGATAACTGTTCAAATTCTTGGAAACTCTTGTCTTTCATGCGTGAAAGGTTTGCAACTTCCTCCACGATGTCATTTCTTTTCTGCATAAGCTCTTCAATCTGTGGGGCAAAAGAGTCTTTGAGTTGCTGTAGCTTCTCTGCAAAATTGCGCACAACATTGTTTGTCAGTTTTGCTAGATCCATAGGAGCAGCACCGTGCTTTTCTCGATCAAGATGTTCTGTGATAGCAGAAAGCTCGCGCATAACCACTTCTTTCTTAGTATCCAAGACCACCATAGTCGAGCGCTTCTCGCGCAACTCGGTATTAGCCTTTTTGACATCTGCTTGGGCATTCAAAGCTCTTTCTAGCTCTGCGATTTTCTGATCTCTTTCGACTACCCGTTGACGCTCTCTACGTAGCTCGCCCCTTAACCAACTGACATCCTCTCGTTGTTCACTCGGAGAGGGAGTGTCAGGACTGCTAGGATCCTGTGCGAACGTGTTGCCATTCACTGGGGACCTCGGCCACTTGCCGTCCTTGGACATGATCGATCCTTTATCGCTATAGCTTCGACCATGGCGTACAGAACTCGACATCGGTCTCTTGACAGACTCACTTTTACCGACCTGGGCTTCAGCTCCCAAAATCCTAGCCAAATCTTCGTCCAGCGAGAAATCACCACCGCCACTATAACGAAGCAATGCAGGTGACGAGGTCAGGTTATTTTTAATGGCTTCCGATAAAGAAGGAGCGTTCGACCCGTTACGAGCGTGATAGTTGTCCAGGGAAATCGGCACATTGGTTGGTTCTGCCGACGCCTCTTTCGATAGTTCCGTCTCTGCATTTTGAGTCAACTGTCGAGAAACATCGGCTGATTCTTTTGAGTCACGATGGTCACCACGACCGGACGGAGAAGCTTTAGGAGCAGAGCCAATATCCTTGCGCTGGATTTGGCTTGAAACAAAGTGCTCCAAAGAATCTCCTCGTTTTGGAAGAGCCTGGACTGTGCTTGATTTGGGAAGAGTCCTGTTAGTATCGACTCTGTCATGCTCAATTTCAACATAACTGCTACGATTCTCGTTGGGCGGTCGCACAGGTGGCGAGGCGATGGACATGGGACGGCTTGTGGGTTTCTCCGTAGAAGGCTGGGGTGTCTTGGATGATTCGGATGAAGCTACGGTAACGGCTCCGGGAGAACCTGTCGAGACAGAAGTTCCTTCTTTGGCCGCGTTGAGATCAGACTTGGAGCTATGAGTAGAAGCAGACTTCCGTCCTCTCGGTGCTTCCTGTAACTTGAATCCATCGCTTTCTGTTTTGGTCTGAGCGACCTTCGGCGTTGGCTCTTGCCGCCAGCGGTTCTGATCCGCGACGGGATTGCTTGCCTGGCGCTCTTTTTGTTGAAAGGCGATGTGTGGGGCCGATACTTGAGTAGTTTCTGTACGGTCAAGAGAAGTCTGACGAGAGGATGTTGCAGGTCGCGAATGATCAAAGTAATCTTGCGGCTGGTGGCGTGCTTGCTCTGGACCAGGAACCTCATTATGCGGCGAAACACGTTCGTCGGGTGTAGGATCGAATGCTACGGGTATCAAAAATTCTCCAGTATCCACTTCTGATTTTGTAGACATGGTGGACTGACGTTTGCTCGAATCGGGGCGGTATGCACTCGAGGGGAGAATGAGATTATCTGATGAAAACTGTTAGTGTTTTCCGCTTCTTGGATATCGTCAAGACAATCACCTTGATTCTGAGGAGGTTCCAGCTGTGGAGCAGGCGGTTCTTCAGCGCGACTACGGCTTGATGTTCGCTCTTCCGTCCCATAGCCACGGATAGAAACCTCTGGAGAGCCGGGGTACTCTCTCGCTGGAAGTGTCTCCACGTCGCGGTTTGATCGGGTGTCCTCCATAGTCGGTGGAAGAGACGGGAGCGACTTGTCATATATAGTATTTGGCTTTTTCGCCGCCGTCTTTTTCTTGCGACGTCGTTGCATGAGAGACTCGTGACAGTCCATGCAGAAAATACCTTGCGATGTCCTTGCATAACGCAGATTCTCAATTCTTCTCTTGCAGTTTCGACATTTGAAGCAATTGGCACAGAACGCCTGGTCGCCCGTCAAGATTGCCAAATCCTCGATTTTGTTTCCGCATGAGCTGCAGCTGTATGTACAGTTGCTGCATATCAACGAGCCGTCGCCGAGGAGCAGGAGGTGGGCGTCCGAATCTAGAAGGGTGTTACATGTGTTGCATCGGAAACAATCGATATGCCACCTATTGCCCGCTGTGTGCGCATTAGCATGGAACGTGAATAAGGTAACTGTTACAGAGAAACTTACCCAACTCGAATGCTTTTCCTTCCTCCAGGATCTGTAGCACAAAAGTAACAAACGGTCAGATAAGTAGCTCGCAGGAGACATCCCATAGTACATACCTCTCCGCAACCCTTGCAAGGATAGGGAATATCGTCCTGATCCATGGCGGTATCAGAGAAGCCCGCTGGTGAATCCATTTTTATAACCTCTTCGAACGGTTTATGCAAGTATACACAAGCGTCTTCCACCGAAAGCACACGGATGGACACAGACGACGATTATCGGAGGCCGCGCATGGAAGGGGGTTCGTAAAACCGTGTGCTATTACGGACCGCGGACAGGAAAGATAGCGGGAGACCCTGTACGATAAAAGCAGATGATCAGTAATCTTGATAGAAAAACAGAACAGGACCGACGAGCGCGCAAGAACTCCGAGAGCCTATACACATCACGAAGCCCTCCCGGAGGTATCTGTGTATATGCGCGTGACGAATTCGCCGCATCACAAATGCTCGATAACGTAGTACCTACTGCACAGGTGGAAGAACGGAGGGGAGATCCGCACGCTGTTCACAATGCAAAAAGTCGAGAAAAAGAGAGAACCGTTTCGGCGTCAACCGGGTTGTTCACAGTCGTCCTTCCCCACGGAACCCCAGCGTGCAACTGGGGAATTGGTATATTCAAGGAGGGATCTGGAAGGATGAGCGGCGTGGGCTGTTTATCGAGTCAGTGCGCGCGCACGGCAGAGGAATTCCGACCAAGTCGAACGACCGGCGGATTTTGTTCGATGTTATAGCTGTCGGTAGTAAAATATGTATAGACTCCTGGAATGTAGAGCAGATGAGAGTCGGAGGAGGAAATAGGAAGGATGGAGCTGAGGAAGTGGAGGAGACGAGGAAGGGCGGCGGTTGATGAATTGGCATGGCAGGAGCGAACGTGCCAATTGAAGTTCTGGACTCTGCCGCCTGCGCTTGCCAAGTAGCTCGACAGAATATCGTCTAGTATGATTTCTACTCTTAGTGATTTTCTTCCAGCAACAATGCCATTGCTCAATTGCAGTTGTGCGATACTAGTTATGGGTCTCTGACCACAGCGTATAATACCGTTGACAGATCAACGTCTTCAATGGCAAAACAGCCGGCAACAGAAATTTGTATAGCACGTAGCATGTACCGTGGTTCTTAGTGGAGCAAGTGAAACAGTTCTACGTAGTATGGAGGCATATATGATTTCGTGTTTAGTCGAATGTCGCTATATACAAATAGCGCGCTGCTTAGTTGTCGTATACGTATACGTGGTTCAGTCAATTGTTCGTGCCTGGTCTCAGGCACATACCACGGTCGGAAGTACTATACATACACTATGCTTTGTGGGAGTTTGTAGCGTCTGGAGTTTGTACGGAGTACTGTCCACTACATACGGTAGTACTATGCGGAACGAGTCTGAAGCAAATCTGGAAGTGTTTCAACATTTGAAACGCAAGTCGACGAACGAGCAGTGCATGTAGCACGGCAGGGGTCAAATTCTGTAGAATAAATTATTAATTTCAGACAAACGCAAAGGGGTCCTTGTGGGTACGTCTGCTTAGTGCTTTTACACTCTTTAGACTCAACCCGTCGTTGTCGAGTGTAAGGGGGGCCAGACGGCGCGGTAACCCGGCAGGGAGACAGAGAGAAGCTGAGGCAACTTGGAGATGACATGCCGTGCACATCATATTAGCCAACCTATCTTCGTCTGATGTAACCAACCAGGTTGAATATCGCTATGATCTTATAGCAAGGATCCCGGTGCAATCAAGAGGCTAGCTGATACATGAACCACTGGATCCTCACGTGTCTTGCTCTTGCCCCTGACGGCCGGAATGAAATGCCTCAAGAATTTGACAAGAACATTCCGCTTCTCCCAAGATTCTGCATACATACACCACTTCCGGCCGTCGAGAATGTACAATCGTATCTGTAACTCGTGAAGTCAACACAAGCCCAGAGACAACTCACTCTGAAACACGCACGAGCCCATCTCGCCGTCTGCGCCACTTCGGTAATTTAGTCCCTCTCAACGGAGGCCAACCCAGTCCCTAGTCCCTACACGGCAAAGGGCCACAGCAAGCCCCTAACCAAGCCGCGCCCTGGGCTTAACTAGGTTGACTTACCAGAACTAGTTACAAAGGTTAGTAGTTAACTAACTTATTAATTACGGCTGGACGAGGCCCTAGCTGATTAAGCCATTCCTCGCTTTGATTGGAATTTATGTCGCAACGGCCCAATCACATCCCGCCATTGTATATTTGGAGTCTGAATAGGGGCATCATGCGGCCTGTGAGTGCTGCTCCATATTTTTGTAGGCTTTTACTATGTAGTCCGTCGAGGTGGCTGAGTTTGGTTTCTGGGGGTCTGTGTCCTACGATCTATAGGATCAGGAGTACGAAGTTCGTACTCTGTATGGAGTGTGGACAAGTGACAGCCTGGCAGGGAGTTATCATAGCTTTAACACAAAGGCCGTAGCATCTCATTGACTTCGACATCTTATAGACAAGCCGGACTGACAATACAGGAGCCTGGAGGTGGCATTACTTTGGCCACACTTAGAGGCCCTCAAAAGCGGATTGACTCGACCATGGAATTAGCCCTAACTCTACAAATGACAAGTTCATTGGGATCACAGTACGTACGGAATCGGATACCTAGGTACCATCACTCCCACTGGGCATATACGAATTTTACGGAGCACATACGCACTAGTCGTCCATGCTTTTCTTAGCACAGACTAAATGCAAGACATTTTCCTTGGTGTTTGAATAATGTTTCAATGGTTTGTCGTGACGCGTTGACGTTCTCCATAAAATGAACCCACTTTCCCCTGACTCGGGATGCCGAGCTTTTCGAGCTCCATTGTTCGTGAATCATCGTAAAGATTTCAATGATTACATGTTCATACACATTGACACACGACGCCGTATTCTCTTTTGGTTTTGGATTTGGCTTCGGGTTCTTATTTCTGCGAGTTTGTTCGGGAGTTGATATAGAGTGAAACAGATAGAACGATATTATTAAAATGTCAACTCCATAAGGCACGCGATTTCCGATCCACCGTTGAAGAACAAACTCCACGCTAAGCAGATGCTTTTCATGGAACGGTATCAAAAAATAAACAACGAATCAAACGCCAGTAGTAAGCAGCTTCACCGAAAGACGACAGGAAATGAATACAAGAATATAGACGAGAATCTGCGTCAGGCATATCACACTCGAACAGCTTGAGAGGTCTTCTTCGCAATAAAGTAGGTCAACAAATTGCGCTGGTCGTTTCCAGCGGGGTTGACCATGCGCCAGAACATCTCCTCATTCTGCACCATGTCATGCAATTCTACACTGAATTCCGTAATGGCTCGTCTTATATCGGGTTGCGACTGTGCGAGGCTGGCGTTGGCAAACCGTCCTAATCGTTCAATCTCACCTTCGTTCAACGTCCTGTGGTCCTTATTGAGACGTTTGAGTAGACCAGAAAGAATATAGATCCCCATCGTGATGGCGCGGTTGCCCTCATCATCATGTATTTCGGTCTCGATCAAATCAAGAACAGCGAATATCACATCCACAGCCTCGCAGGAAGCAATGATATCTTCTGCTGTCTCTTCAAGACCGCTCACAATGTGGTGGGTAAGTTCGTAATTTTTGCGTGTATTAAGAAGTGCAGTCATCACTCGAGGATAATGGACAGCAAACCAGGCTCCATTATACGCAAACATAAGTCGGATCGTCACAAGGATCTGAATTTTGAGATCCATGGACCGAGGCACCGAAGTTCGCTTATCATCTGTGGGAACCTCCAATGCATCCAAAAGCCCCAACAGCATCTGATCATACTTTGACTCATCAATGAATATCGAATCGTGATACTTGATAAGGCCTTGAAGTTTGCGATATCCATGTACGTCTAGTGATTTTGCTTTGATGCGAGCGATGCCCTTGTCGATCATTTCTTTGGCTTTGGTAGGGTCCTTTGATCTAGGACTGAGACTTCGACGTCTCTCCGCCCCGATCTTTCCCAAAATTCTATGGCTATTCTCCAATGCATTTGGTGATGCAATATTGCCATTGAGTGAACTAACAGGCATTGCCTGCTGTTTCGTTATGCGTGGCGTAGGTGCGCTAGGCTCATTGACAGGAATCTCTTCCAAAACTGGCTTCTTAGGAACTTCTGGACTCTTTTTAATGTTTTTGGAGTATGTTTCTGCGCTGGCATTTGTTTCTGGGTCCTCATAGACCGTCAGACCAATGGATCGGGGCTCTTCAAGTACTAATGACCGAGACGCAATTGGACTCGGTATATGACTCGGCCTGTCTTCACTTTCATGGCGTGAATGACGTGGGCGAGGAGAGACTAAGACTGAAGAAGACGTGCCATTTGTTTCGACACTGTTTGTTCGCGAGTGTATGAGTGGGACTCGAGATGGGGATGCGATTGTATTGGCCGGGGGAGGTTGCTCATGCACAACGACCTGCGGCTCTTCAAGCGACATTACATCGTCATGTGTATGCGTGGCAGGCATTGCAGGCCTGATAGGTGTGGTAGGCATGTCATCTTGGTCATCGAATGCAATCACATTCGAATATTGAATGGTTTCCTCGTAACGTGGTGATGACTCAACTATTTCATTGTGTATCGTAGGCTGGGGTTTGATAATGTCATCGGAGTCACTGCGAAGCCCAGCCGCGGAGCGAAACTCGCCGTTCTTCAAGCTAGAAATCTCCAGCCTTTTGGGTTTGCTCCTAGCAGTACTGCTTGCTGGGGCGCCACCAGCTCTCGACTTAGGTCGTGCTGGTGATCGGGCACTGGGTGTAGCAACCGACTTGGGTCTCACTTTTGCCGGGCTGACCTCTGGGCTCAATGGTTTTACGTGAGAAGCTGCGCTCCCTGGCCGTCGGTCAGAGTATGGATCGGCTGTGGCTGGTCGTGCTAACTCAGGTCGTCGAGGCTTTACCGCAGGCCGCATAGGAGCAGACGATAATGAGGAGAGATGAGTTCCAGTTGGAACAGTCCGGACACTGCTCGTAGATTTGGTTGCTGCAGGAGTGCGGGCGGCAGGACGGGTGGGCTTCGTGTCGGCAAATGTAGACTGTGCTGATTCAGGGCGGGGTGGGATATTCTGGGTCGTAATGTTCTTGGCTGCAGCGGCTCTCTTTTGTGCTGCAATTGTTTCTTTGAGACTAGGTCGCTGAGTAGTTGCCGAAACACTGTGTGAGAAACCCGGACGAGGGCGAACTTCAGGCGCAGGAGCAGAATTAGGATTGTGAGGATCTTTCTCTAAAAGAGTCTTTGACTTGGCGTCTAACGATGACATAATCCTACAGAGAAAGTGATTAGTTTGTCACAACGATATTCAAGGATTCGTTAATCTTACTCTTCGGCTCGATCAGGCCAGATCTGGTGGAAGGTCCAATAAGTACCTCGCATGCTCTCTCGGACTCCTGGATTTGGGTCACCGAGACATTTCTTGATACACTTTTCAACGAGCTCAAGGCCGCCACCATGCTCTATTGAGCTCTTATGGCGAGCCTGCTTGTTTAAAAGGGTTTTTAGCCAGCCCGCAGCGAACAAACGGGGCTGTACATTTTTGTCTTGGCAAGCAAATGATAGATGTTGAAGGATGCGAGGAACATAAGTCACGTTCTGGATGATGGCATCGACGGTGGCATTGCCGTTCTGTGCACTGATTTTTTTCATTCCAGCACACAGCTTGATCAAATTTTGAAGTATGATCTCAACCATATTATCGATTCCTGGTCCGCATATCTTTGCAATCTCTTGGAGAAGAAGACAGCCTGCAGTAGATAGGGTGGTCCGCAGAGAGTTGACTACTTTCAAAATTCCATCAAGAAGGCTTTTGATGCCAGCGAGAAAGTGCTGAGAATATGCTTGAGGAGCATTGCCGCGTACGAGCTTTCGAAGGGTCTCTATCGACTTTTCACGGGGTATCCAATTGTGTTCTGTTTCCCTCCCCTCAAAGTGTGGCTGCATATTTCGTATCATATCGTCTATATCACGGTTTGAGTCCACAAAAATGGGCTCAACATATTCGCCTTCTAAAGCAGCAGCAGCCGAACCAGCTAGAGAGTCAGTACTAATACTGTGGGATAACCCCGAATGAAGGTCAACTTTTGGAGCTGGTCGCAATGAATGTTCTGAGTCTATTGACATGAAGTCAGAATAAGATACCGCATAATCTAGGTCACAAGGCCTACCTTCTCGTGCAATGGCAGCCCGGCTCTGCGAGCGTTGAGATAGGACAGAAGTTGGTCGAGGCGGGTCATCACGGTGACGGGAGACTGCAAGACTACTTCCAGGACGACGTGTCTCCGAGCGGCTGCTGGCTAGTACATCATGGTCGGAAAGACCTAGATTTGAGAGAATTGCTGCAACAATAGACTTGCGAACCCCGTTTTCGGACAGTTGGCGTTTCAGGTCTGACTTGGCTCTAGATGGGGCATTTCTGAAGTTCAAAGAAGTCAGGATAAGCGACAGAACGCAAGAGGGTATATGCAACGCACTGGAATATCTCGATGATGGTGGTCTTTGCGGTTTCCCGAACACCGCTATCAGCATCCTCTAGTGCAGCAACAAGCGAAGGCACATGCGCACGAAACAGGATGTTGTGCTCTCGCGTCATCTGTAACCGAATGTGAGTTATAAGTTCTTGAATCCAGAGGCAAAACTCACAGTAGCCAGCCAGATCATGCTCATTTCCCTGGCTCGCGCATTCTTCCCGACCATAGCAGTCCCAAGGACATGCGCTTCTACGTCTTGCGGGGCCGCAATCCATAGATCGGTAAAAGCCTGGGAAGCTTGGGCGCGAAGGCGCTCCTTGTGGTCTCCTAAGCGCTCTAGACATATCGGATATAATTGGCGGGCATGAAACAGTACGAGATGATGGTGTTCTTGTATGTAAAGTCGCTTCAAAAAATGAGTCAGGGTTGAAAATCCTGCGGAGGAGAGAGATGAGTGCTGAGCGGAAATTGCGAGCCGCAAAGCTTCGAAAAGGGGGAGAGCAGCTGGTTCGGGGACATTTTTCTGCTTGATATCGGATTTGACATTTGTGAGCGCCGCAATTTTGGCGTCAATGGAGACGTTTGGGTTTTTCAATGTGCCCAGTAGTTCTGTTGCTCTGGCCTCCATCTTGATGCGTCGCTAATTTCAGGCCGTCGGGAGGAGAGAAAATTGTAGTGTATGCGAGCAGCACATAAAGGGCAGCTGCGTGATGCGGGTGTACAGAGTTCGCTTATGGATTGCAGAATGCGATTGCGTCGAGGAGGATTTGAATTGGCGGAAACAAGACAGGCTCTTTGAAAGTGGTTGGGTCTGGGTACTGTCATGCCAACACGGTTAGTATATTTTAGAAAGACGACAGTAACAGATCAGGCTACGGAAATTCCAATGTTTGGATAACGCAAGCCAACAGCCTTCTCAATAGCATGCGCTTTTTGTCTGAGGCATATGCGCTGGTGTTGAGCAGCGCGGGGCGACGTTTCGGGGTGATTGCTTTGCCCGATGCGATAGCAGCGCACTAGGGTTTGACAGAGGACTTACCAGGGTGTTCGCTGTTGCTTGTATGAAGATGATGCTTATGTGCTCATATGTTTGCTGTGTATATGTCGCGATTGTTGTTGGACGAAGTTCCAGAGAGAAAAGTCGAGGTTGGTCAGACGTCAGGAGGTGGCCCAGCGACCTTGTTGACAAAATGGACAGTCGATCGGATTAGCCGCAAGCTTGGCAAAAGTCAATAGACGCTTTACGCGCGATGACACCCTCTTCGAAATCCTTACAGTTCCAGTTAAGACTGAATTTTTAATCGTCCGGGTAAGGTGTGTTATCTCAATCAATACTTAGTAGTTGTTGTCGTCAGGTAAACACTTGGTGCCTGAGGCGATGAGGGGTTTACAAGAGCCTATCAAAGTCACGCCTCCGTGGTTACCATGGTGGGCCGAGTGTTTGTTGTGTTTCTACCCAATCGAGTTCGATATCCTTGCCCATGCTACAAATTCGATTGTTCTACCGTGAAACTATACGAAGTGTCAGACCTACCCAATTTATCCGGAAAGGGCTTGGGACAACAAAGATAGCGCAAATGCAAAGGCTAAGAATTGATCGTCTCACAAACCCACGATAATAGCTCAAATGACAACGGACATAACCTTGGCGCTGCTCTAAGTTGTAGGGCTTGCTACGCTGGGACTCAGCAATGGAGAATCACACATAGTGGATACCGCCGGGCGGCACTCCTATACGCAAAGGATCTTTGGTGTATGTAACTCCAAAAAGGTGCAAGTGCTGTATATTGCAAGAGATGAGATGATCAGAGGCTTTGACCGAATACCAGGAAAGCTTCTCTTGCAGGTGCTCAGCACAATATCAGGTCCAATCCCACGAGACTGAAAAACTACATGTAAAAAGACTTTTCCTTTGACGTAAGCCATAAGATGCAGTTACTATAAAATCCGTTGCCCCGTTCGCCCGGTTAGAGCCCACCCAGAGGAGGACCTACCACTTAGAGATAAGTAAGGCACATCTAATTAAGTCCTCTGAAGTTTTATGATTTCTAATAAGTATTTAGGCACTCGCTTTCTATTAAACCTGAAATTGAGTTTCCCACTTCTTGAACCTGTCGCTAGAAATTTAATTGAGAAACTTTCAAAAAGCATTTGGACTGAACTCAAACCGATACCCTACTAGGAAATGATTCTCATGCATGGTGGTATAGAAGCGGTTCTTCAAAGTGTGCTTGAAAGTATTCCTTCAGAAATATTGGAACTACAAGGAGAGATTCTAACATTAGAGAAGTGAGTCATATACTACAATTGCTTCATAGATTATAGTCATACTAACTATGGAAAAGGTTAAATGAAATCAGAAAGAAACAAGGCCCCTCAGATGCGTGGCCAGACAATGGTGGCTATTGTGACATTATCACAGATCTCAGGGACCCTACTTTCTGGCGGCCATATATTGGACAGAGCAAATGCGTGCGAGTCCATGTTGCCCAACATTTAGAGGCCTACAGGAGGCGGCAGACAGACTCTTTACATTATTATTTTGTTTCTGTTGGAAATGGTCTACGGCACGTGAATTTCCTGCGGCTCTGGAGTATCCAGAGTAAATTTCTCTGTGACTTATCTACACGGACATCTATAATGCTTCTAAACAATATCCTTGAAATGTTGATGTGTTATGCGTTCCAGTCGCTTCTATCCATAGCCATGGAGAAGTTTATGGATCTTGAAAACGATATCATTGGACTGAACGTGTTACCTCCACTTTTTGATGGATTAAATGTTGCAAAAGAGTTTCGCAATCAGTACCGAGAAGCGCTCAGAAACTCCCCAGATCCTTTCATCCGTGAATACCCAGATACGAGAGCGTCACCAAGCCATTTTACAGCTAAAAATGCTAGAAAACAGGCATGTCTTGAACTAAGCTGGACTATAGACCAATATCATTCAGCGGTAACCCAAGCCATACTGCGGTATGATCCTCGGAGGGCAGTTAATACATGTATGCTCAATCTGGACACCAATATCAGCGATAGCAGAGAATTTCATATGGCCGCAATTCTACATAATACTGCTAGTGAAATGGATCTACCTATGGATGCAGAACCTTTTATCACCCCTTTTGGCACGCCAAATGCTCGAATTGGTATAGTTCTAGAACGCTGTCTCGTTAGAATTGGAGATAATACTAAAAACCTGAAAAATGGATTTTGCGCTTTACCAGAACTCTTTTAGAATGCTAGATTTAGTAAAAGCAATTCCTTAATCTAGACATTAGATTTACGACAAACTCTTCGGCAAAGCTCCACGTTGGAAGATAATCGCGATGCAAAGCTTAACAATTGCCTGCAGAAATTTCATCATATTCTAATCGATCATTCCAATCTAAGAATGGTCTTGATCTGCGGACCTCACGCTAAGGCTGTATGTTTAACACCTAAAATCATGAATAGAAAGGTTTAAATTACTTTACGTGGTGGCACTCTTTGTGAAGCGTACATTGAGGAGCAAGATGGATTCATAGTTAAAAGGATCTATATCTATCTTGATTCACTACCTATCTACTATAGGAGTGATATTGATTGGAATAAACTCAGATAATTCTCAGAGATTATCCGACTCATGAGTATAATTATCAAAGTTGAAGATATTAGATGTTTTATATTTCAGAGAGCTCTTGCCTCACAAATGATTATTAGTTAATACAGCGCAGAGCAGCATACAATTTGTGAAAAAATGATAATTAAATCCTTGGATCTTTGGATTTGGGAGTGGCTGGCTTTGAAAGGGATTATTCAAGATGAATAGTTTTAAGAATGGGAGATATTAGCTGGAACGTTGTCTTGTGGCCTATTCTTATTTTTTTGTACTCTTCCTCGAAATTCAAACCTAAAAGAGAGAATGAAAAGGCTGATTATTCAATCTAGATCTGTTAGTGTTGGAACTTTTATAAAAGCAGAGATTGCTGGGAGCAAAGCACTCTATACGCGAATCACGGGATACTCTTACCCAGAATCTCAAGCGAGTTTGAACTCAGCGACACGCGGAGATGTTGAGGTAACATGTCGGGCTCTTCAAGCTCCTCATTCGCTATCTTCAAAGGTGAAAAATCAACTGTCCACTGTTGAAAAGCAAGATATGCAGAAATCTAGCCACATCAACATCAATCTTACAAAGATCACCCCCGAGGAGCTTGATGATATGGTCGTCAGTACAGATTCAGTCCCAGTCGATGATATTATTGATTCGCATGAGTTTCAAGAGATCTTGAATCCAGTGGACATAGTATATGCAACAGACGCTTCAGATGAGGACGACAATGAGGACTCTAAGTCAAAGCTGCGATCACTACAGAGCTGGGCCCATGGCACTGATACCACTCGTCAATCGCTATTGATTGGAAGACACTATCACGGGCATACGCGTCCTAGTGAGAATATTTTCACAATTAATCATCCACATTTTATTGTCTACTTCAAGTGTCAAGATCTTGATCAGAAACAAGGTTATATGGTTACACTACAGTTAAGTCTATATGGCACTCGACATCCGCACGTATATGCGTGGCAAGCTCAAGATACCGATCCAACTTCTCGTATAGCTGTTTTTATTCAAGGAAAACTACTCAGTGGAGAGGATATTAAATTATATGCTACTCAATCTGAACAGGGATGGAAAGAGCCTATGCGTTGGAATGCCATACATGACTGGTTAAGCAGGATATTGTGGGAGGAAATCGCCTAAGCTAATCAACCACGTCGATTTCTGAAAGTCCACAGGACTATACTTCCTGAAGAACTACTCAAGTTCAAAGACTATGAGTTCACCGATAACAGTCTCAACGCCGTGGAAGAAGCAATTTGGGAGAAAGAGACAGATGAACGGTTAAAACGCCGAGAGCATAATGGACGGAAAAGAAAGTTTTGGGGGCGAAGCAACTTAAATGAGAAATTGCAGAAGAAATAATGGCAGAGGAAAGATGACGATGCTGTTGCTAAAAGTGAAAAGCACTGGCGCGGCTGGGGATATCCTTGTCTGTGGGCCACTGCATTCAGCCACTGCATTCAGGACGTGTTTACCTCCGGATCCGAGCAGATCGAAGGGATCGAGAAAAACAAGGGCTTGATAGTTGTAGACCAAGAAGCCGATGTGGATCGAAGCCATTTTGTACTCGGAGATGTAGATGAAGGCTGGAGTCAAGTTGTGCTAATTCAGTGATTTTGTTGTATGAGAATAGTGAAATGCTACTGTTCTCGTGGAATCAATAATGTCTATGTACTATGGCCTCACGAACTCGACCTATCTACGCTGTGCAAGGGAATAATTCTTCTGCATGACGTACAAAGGTGTGAATCATGGCAAGGGAGTCAGAATACAACCGTCTCCGCGATCGTCGCTGCTAGCATTAATCATTATGACCTTCTATCGAGAAGACCTGCTTGATTTGCATCATAAGATCTTTTAGCTGCAGATCTGCAAAACGTTCAAATCTCGGCAGCGGAATCGATTTTCATGCATCTCCGTGATCTTCGCTGCTAACAACATTGAACAGGCCCTTGAACTATGGGATATGATTATCTTATATTTATAATCGAAGTACTTGGTCGAGAATTCATAAACAATTATAATACAAAATACAAATTGGTAGTGCATAAGAAAAGAGTGTAAGCGGATAGAATGCCCTAACGCCACAAAGTCAATGAGAGAACTTGTAACATAACGCTGTCATTTCTCATCAAATTAAAAGCAGTATGGCACATCAGAACAATGAAAAACAGGTTTCATGGCACGCTGAAAAGATAAACGGGAAAAGATAAAGTGACAGACATAAGTTCAGATCAATACATCATCGTTGGATTGAAAAAGAAATTCATTTGTTAGGCTGCGATGAAGAAGACTCTCCATCTTGGAATGGCGGCGATCGTAGGCCAGCGTTGATCTGAGCAGCAATTTGGCTCTCCTTCCATCGCTCGAAAGCATCTTGATCCTGTTGCTGGATGATCCATAATTCTTCCACTGTGGAGCCCAACTCGTGGAAAGCCTTGTCGGCGCCAACGCTCTCCGGATGGGTACCCATTTTCTCGTCCCCTTTAAGATTCTCGAGTTTCTCGCGTAGGGCATTGATATGAGAGTCGTCACCGGATACGGCGCCGCCGTCTTCCGGGGCAATTAGTGATGGGTTGAGAAAGTCTCTTCGAAGATGTTGACTGATCCTGTGAAGACGACCTTCTTCTGATGTCAGTGCTCGAGAGTGAAGCGAAGTGTTAGAGCCTCGGCGTGATAGACGAATAGCGAATGGATCTGCCTCTTCATCCTCGGCAGTAGAAATGTCAGGAACGTAGACAGCACTATCAACCGCTGTGATGGGTTCGTGGCTGTCTTCGCTGGATCGTGGGGATGAGATTTCCTCTGTTTGACTGTCTGTGGATACACGGCACTCAGGGAACTCTTCTTCAAAACGCGTGATGATCTTCTGGAGAGTTTGATCAAGGAATTGTAGTCGCCCTGATTTCAAAGGTCAATGATATATTTCAACAATAACAACGAAGTATACTCACTGTAGTTAGCATCATTACCAGCCCTGTCCTCCCGAACAAGTGCGATTTTGATCCGAGCTTGAATGTTACGCGCAGATCCAAGCAGGTTCTTCGACATGTCTCTCGCTTTCTTGGTCTTCTGCATAGATGATGTGACTTGAGGAACAGGCGTTGAGCGACCACTTCCAGGTCGTGACCCTCCTCCAATTTCGGCTTGTTGACGGTCAAGGTTGCCGAGGCACACACCGAGTGCTTTCACCACACCTGTTCCTCCGATGACGTAGTCTTCGTTTGGCGCAGGCTCGTCCTCGGTGGACAAAACAGGACCAGTGTTTCCCACAAGATGCTGTAGTACTTCGGGGATTGGCACTTCTGAGCGTTGAAATTGGCTGGCATCGCTGAGTTCCTCGAGAGCACCAAGATTCCGCAGAGAATAGGCGACAATTTGAGAAGCCAATGCCCTCACAACCTCATTACTCTCTGCACTAGGAACTTCGATATCTACTGCAATCAGAGTACGTGAAACTCGAACAGCAGCCATCAAAGAGGCATAAACTGCGCACGCTTCCTCTTGATCAGCTGGGTCGCTGGATGATCCTAGGCTTGCAATTCTTGGATTTTCCAAAATATTCAAGTGAGAAAGACTGGGACACTCAGGCAAAACCTCTGCAAGCGCGATTGCATGGTCAGGCGAAAGATCCACATCAGCCAGATGTATTCTTTTCAAGGCCGCCATTCTCGGAAGAAATTTCCTAAGCATGGCTAAACAGTCCGGTTGAGTGGTGAACAGAGCGGGATTATGTGAAAAGTCGATGAAACGGAGATTGGGTAAGGACGGAAAAGCTTGAAGCAAAGGGAACACTGTAGTCGGTGTCAATGAGCAGTCTGCCAGACTCAATGCCAAGAGAGGGTTCTCAGAATCAATGGCATCCGTAAGTAGGTTCAAATGATCGCGCAACTCGTTTCCTCCGAGGTCAATTCCCTCACAATTGCCACATCGAAGATAGCGGACAACATGCTCCAATCCTTCCCGAGTCATTTTATTGTTAGCCAAGCCCAGTCGTCGTAACTTGATAGCGGCTGCAGCATTGCAAATTTTTTCTATGTCTTCCGTGGACGGCTGACACTCGCTGAGAAGTAGTTCCTCAAGGTAATCGCCACCAAACCGGGTGGTAAGTGAGTTGGCAAGAGTCGTTCCCAGGTCACCCGCTTTCAAAGGGCTTGAACCATTGGCAATTCTCTTCGGAAAAGGGATGCCAGAAAGGTCGATTGCTTTGAGCGATTTTGAGAGGTGAATAAACAGACAGATATGGCGCCAACCCTCGGGTCCAATCTTGGTGTTGTTTTTCAATGAAACCTTCTCCACAACTCCAAAAGGTGGAGGAACAGATGCGAGCTTTTCTTTCGTAGATCGGCGTCTGTTTCGAGCTTGTTGCATAGTCTTCGTAGATAAAAGTCCGGCCAATATTGAGCGCACACCTTCGTCTGTGAGAGCACAGTTTTCCAGTATCAATTTTCGAACAGGAACGATCGCAAGCCAATCACTAAAAGTAACAATGTCTTGCAAAGTCATGGGAAAATCACTCAGATCTAGCACAGCCACCGTACCAGGAGCTTCAACAAGTGTCGATGATGGTGAAGTCATTTGCTCCACAAGCTTTTTTAAGACTGGAGTTTCACGCAGTTGACAGCAACGGCGATAAATACGCACAGGGTCAGTGGTAGGATGATTCTGTGTCTTGGAGCGAGAACTGCTTGGTGTTGCTGTTGGCACAGCGGGCTGATCATCTTCTCCTTGTCTAAATTGCATAGGAATAGTACCATTCTCCTCTGCTTGTCTTCGCTTTCTCTCTTTGCGCTCCTTTCGTTCCTCTTCTGAACGTTTCTTCTTTTCCTGCTTCTTGGTAGGCTCCTTGGTCCGAGCATCAGCGGTAGCATCACCGTTCGCCCCTAGTGTTGGGGAAGGCTGTTCCAAGTCGTTCGGTTTCGGCTGACTTGTAATTTCTGGAGAAACCTCGGAATTCTTCAAAGCTGATCCTTCGCTCTTCTCCTTCGCCTTCAACTTGGACGCCTGTGAAGTAGGCACATTTGTAGGCTCGCGCTTGGTCACCTCGTCGTCTTCGCGCGAAGCAAAGCCGGCTATTTCAACATCAACACAAAACGCGACGCGCTTCAATTTTCCTTGACTCAGCTCCGGAACCTTGCACCTGTCTCTGTTGGGATCGACATTCATTATCCTGCGCTCGCAAATACCACCGTTGTTCGTAGCCTTTCCCATTCCACCACCACTGGACGAAAACTTTCGAAACGCATTCTGTAAAAATGAGGGATTCTTAGGCGAGGATGTCGTGGATGTAAAAGCATTGGGCGACTCGCCTATGACCGCATCCTTATCCTTGGGAGAAAACGAAGCCCCGAACGGGTTGATATCTGGTTTGACCGGTGGGCTCAACTTTGGTGCGACCTGAGGAGCAGCACCTTGTCCTGGTGGCGTTGTGCCAGTAGAGAACTTGGAGCTAATCGATGAAATCCACGAATTCCGTCTTCCTGGTACAGCCTTCGGAGCGCTTCCTTTGACGGGTGTAGCTGGAGGGTTTACCGCTGCTTTCTTCTCGGGCGCACTGCGTGTATTAGACGGTGGTTGCTCTGTATGAGTGCCGTTAGTTTTTGGTTGAGAAGCCCTTGTAGATTGCGGCAGTTCATCGGGTAATCGTTGCGACGTCTCCTTATTCAAGCCGCTTCGTTCAGGTTTAGAGTCTGCCGCTCCATTGGTCTTTTCGTGCACTGAGGATGTAGCGGCTTTGGTTCGCAGTAGCTGGTCTGCTGTACGTAATAAAAAATTAATACATGATTCAGCAGATCAGTAGATTTAAGACAGAGAATACATACCTCGATGCGAATGATGGAGCCAGCTCACATCCACCGTATTGGACCCCTCCATATTGCCCTCAACTTGAAATCGTTGATCCAGACAATGGCGATACAATAATATTCATCAATATTGCCCAAAATTCCCAGGTTAAGTGCGGTGTGATGCCCTCTGGTTGTACGGGGATCTGGAGGTCAGGTGTGGGATGATGTCACGTTATCTCTCATAAAGGCGACATCTTGACTTGCCATGAACTGGCACACGAAAGAGTGGTATGATACTAAACGATAAGAAATATGTATTCACAAAGAACCTAATGACAAGCACTTTATTGACGAAAGGATTGAGAAGTGAGAAAATTTCAGCCCTCAGCATAAGATGTTGTTAGTAACGTAGTTGATGTAAAGTAATCCCGAGTCCGGACCACAAGAACAATGGAGGTATTGTAAGCAGGACTGTAACTTACAGAGAAGAACAAAGAACGGTAAGAATCGTCTATGGGTCACGAGGGCACTGTGTTATTCGCTCACGAACGCCATCAAATACCATGGATTTTAGACTTTCCGTATGGATCCGTCTGATATTTACTGGAGGGGATTTACAACCGTCTGATGTTTGCCGAAGCGCGGAAATTCGGAACCGTCTGATATTTGCTGAAATCAACTCGTCATCAACGGCAAGGTGGCGGAGTGGTCTAACGCGCCAGACTTGAAATCTGGTTCCTTCGGGAGCGTGTGTTCAAATCACACCCTTGTCGTCTCTCGCGCATTCGCGTCTTAACTTTTTGCCACTCAAAGCCCCCCAAGGTGGGGACACTCTGATGAGCAGTGGCTTTCCCGTGATTCAGGTTCAACCCCAAAGTATAGGTAGCAACGTATGGGAAAGAGACTTCTATGCCATGAAAATCCCCGGAATCGGAGACTCTCCATAACACATGCGGTAGTAAAAATGAGTCCGTGTGGCTATTCTTTGAAGATAGTGAAGACGTGTATACAATTTATTTACGTCTTCACTATCTAAAACAACCAATCCACCGAATATGCACATCATAATCTAGAGATGCGAAATGTGACACCGGCCCATTCTTTGCATGGGGAAGGCAGGCAATTGTAGGCGAGTCATGTGACTAATAATTTGCGTGCTGACAGGACTCTCCAGTCCCACAGGCAGTTTTCTAGGGATACTCGGAAACGTTCAGTACGATACGGTATTCAGTATTGCCCCCTTTACGTACAATGGTTTTGAGTTTTATTCGCTGCCCGAAGGTTTTACACTTTGAGTGAGATGTCTGCGCTGTATCGCGTGATATGTTCAGACATCTTGCACTTCTACAAAATACGTCTATGGACTACAACAGTTCATGGAAGACTTGGAAGAGAAAGAAAATCGTTGTAACCGTCCTAATACTCCGAAATAGGGAACAATGCAAAAATTGACAGGATATCATCCATGAACCGTGGCAGCAATACGAGCAAAAAGGTGAGAAAGAGGTAGGTAAGAATTCATCAAGGGCATGAAGATCAATACTTTTTCTTGTTCTGCGTCAATGCTCCTAACAGAAGAAACTTTTCGAGTACAAGTCTTGAGAAACTCTATGGCAAGATGCCCACTTAAGCGGCCAACTCGCGAATCTTCTCCTGGATGCGAGCGTCCTTCTCGGCCTTGGTGAGCTTGGCGGTGCGGTACTTCTTGCTCTCGGCCTTCCACTCTTCCTTGGTCTTCTTCTCACCAGCATCCTCATCCTTCTTGAAGGGGTCTTCGCGGATAGCCTTGTGGGCCTCAAGGTACACGTCCTCAAGGTCACCGGCATCAAGCTCATCGTCGATGTATTGGGAGAATTGAGACTTGTAACGCTCCTCATCATCATCGGCAAGACCTTCCATGTATTCGGCAACATGGCCGGCAGTGATGTATTTGCGGAGAGTCTCAGCATCGAGCTCTTCGGACTCAATGTCGTAACCGGGGAAGCGGTTCTCGGAGTGAGGGACGAAGAGACCACCGTCGGAAGCACCCTTCAAGGCACCAAAGACACGGGCACCGGTGGAGGTACGGACGAGACCAACATCGAGGAAGACCTTGAAGGGGCGGCGGGTACCGTCGTCAGTCTCAGCAGCCTCGGTCAAGGTGTATTCACCGTCGGCTTCCTCAACACCCTCGAAGGTCTCGTCGAGCTCGAGCTTCTTGAGGAGACGACGGGCGAGGAGGAGACCAGTGGCGTAGGCAGCGGACCAGTTGGTCAAACCGTGCTCGATTCCATAGCGCTTCAACTCGTGAGCATAAGCAGAGGCAATAACCTTGTCGCCGGTGATTTCGGAGTAAACAATCTGGGTGATGA
This sequence comes from Talaromyces sp. F31, assembly GCA_037356135.1. Taxonomy (NCBI): domain Eukaryota; kingdom Fungi; phylum Ascomycota; class Eurotiomycetes; order Eurotiales; family Trichocomaceae; genus Talaromyces; species Talaromyces sp. F31. The sequence goes on along the minus strand of JAYXSF010000027.1, from coordinate 1,706,273 downwards.
TATCACGGTTGGTGAAGCGGACCTAAACCATGTCAATTCATGTTTTCATGTCGTAGTGAATTTTTAAACCTACGACAAGACGGTGCTTGCGGGCAGAGTACTTGTTCTTGGCCTGGGTGATCAAGCGCTTGCGGGCATAGTAGTCGGTCTTTCCCTCACGACGACGGCGGTACTTGGTCTGGTAGCGACTGAACGAAAGTCAGTAAAAGAACGATTGAAAGAAATTGTGGAAGGGAGAATGGGTGAGGACTAACCTGTAGTACGCGCTGTTCTTAACGGTCTTGGTGAAAGGCTACAGGCGAGTCAGCAATTTGCGCTTCAGAAATCCCCCTTCCGAAGCATCTTGCACGACTCTGAGAACACTTCTCGGAGGATTTTTAAGAGAGGTAGGAATGGCGAAATAAGCCATTGATCAGAGCTGTATCAACTCACCATCTTGACGGGTTTGTCGTGGACTGAGAACTTGTCCTTTTGTTGAGTATGGCTTGGCTGCTAGACTGAGAAAAAAGCGAGGAGAGCGGGATGGGTAGATAGGGCTTTTGTGTGGGTGCTTCGCTTAGCGCCATCTCAAAGCCTCTGCGGGAAAAAAGGTTGGCCACGAACCCACCGCCATTCGAGGTGGGCGACGACAACAAACATTATCTGGATAGAGTTATGATTTTGATTGCTCGTAGAGTCTATTGATAAGTCTTGATCATATACATGCTTTATTATCTAAGATGCATCTTCTCTAGCTATATTATAACCCAGTCATACCCATGACTTTCAAGTCATCTTCATACTCAGTTACACTTGACAAGCTAAGTAGCTCTTCAATATCTTCATAGGTCACTCTTTATCTCGAAATACGTACAAATCATAGCTTCGGCCTGTCGCCTCCATCCAACAGCTGCACACCAGTGACATCCTCCAACTCCTTGACTGCATTCTGCGATTTCCCAAGGACAACCCTAATAGTTCCAAACCCAGCCTTCTTAGCCGCCTTCAGATTCTCTCCAATGTCATCCAAAAAGACAATTTCAGATGCACTTATAGGCGGCTGACCCTTTTGCGCCGCGACTTCATTTATCGTTTTCAATGCATGTTCATATATTCCAGGATGTGGCTTGCGGAGACCGGTATGCGCTGAAGAGATAAAAAAATCAAACTGTTTCCGTAGCCCGATTTTATCTTCACTAAATGGATGACCGGGTGGGAAAATGACTGTATTGGATAATGCGCCCATCAAAAACTTCCCAGAAGCCTTCAGTTTTCCCAGAGCTGGGAACATGAATGGATCTGGTTCGCGAGATACTCGCATCATCTCCCAGAATAGGACCTCTGCATCGATGTTAGGGAGAGGTGCGTCAGTCAAAGAAAAATTGTCATCTTTCTGTCGCAATCGTTGTTGATATTCCTTCCATAAGTGAGGCTGTTGAAGATCTCGCTTGAAGCCTTTGAAGAAATCTGCATCTAGTAGTATTTCGCCGCGCTCTAGTTTGTGCCAGGTGCCATTTGGGGCTGTTCGTGAGATGCTGAAGTTGACCCATCCAGGAGGTATGCCATTGGATTTCTCATAGTCTAGGATTGCCTGAAATGGCGAAACAACCTGTATACCACGTCAGGGAGAGCTCTCTAATGGGTCGGATTGATATATATTACACAAACTCCACCGACATCAAATAGAAGGGCACGAGGCTGAGCGGGCTTAGCCATTTTGAAAAGCTCGACTGTTTCGTTGATATATTTAAAATTGATATTGGAACATGTCAGAGGGGATGCCTTCAAACTTGAATCTTGCAGATTGAGCGGGCTGATAAACGACAATCTGCCGAGGCTAAATGTACACGGGGTAGCCGATGCGGTAGGATCAAGTTTATTGCAGCTCCCAGCTCTGTATCGTCCATCAAAAGAAGGGTGATTGAACTACTGATGTAGCGTCAATCTGTTATTCACCTTACACCAATCACTAATACCGTAATCATGGATCCTTGTAGGCTTGAAGATTATCCTCAGTTGAGGTTATCATTGGACGTGGGGATGATAGTCGCGATAATCGGCGCGTCCAAGCTTATCAGCACGTGATTTTCATCAACGTACCTACATATTCCTGTCTTTCTCGAACGGACTACACACCAAGCATACAGCCATGGAAAAATCACGAACGATATCAGAAATCAAAACCTCATTTATACGTACCCAAATCCGAATTCTATCCTCATCTATTGCGCCTCAGGAAGGATGGAGAGACTTTGCGCCGGATACAGAGGACGACTTGAACGACAAGGTCGTGGACGAAGTTTTGCAAAGGCGTTCGTTCAGTTTGACTTCAACTAGTTAGAGCTAGAGACTGATTCACCCATGATAGTAAATACGACATTAAAACAACATAATCGCGTCGTTTACTCGAGCCAAGCAATTCAACACGTCGCTCGACAGATTGAGAGCTTGTATTGGGAGTCTGTCAAAAGCGAAATTCTCAGCCCAAGCCAGAATTCGACGGGAGTAGAGATTGGTTCAGATCTATCGAACCACTCGTATGCATCGAACCCGGAAATGAGCGTGCGAATCATTGGGCTAATGGCTTTCCAGAATGATAGAGAAATTACCATCGCAATACCGCGGAGACGATTTGCCGCCTGAGGAGAAAGAAAGGTGCTTGACTTCTTCTCCAACCCCACGCGACTGCATGATATTAATACGAAATGACGCAGGTATAAAATGCTCTATGAACGACTCGTCGCACTAGATAATACACGACAAGAGAAACAAAAGCAATTGGCGCAGTACAAGCAACTGGAAGATCTCCTTGAGCCTTTCAAGAACCCGCAAGAAAATATACAACCAAATCTTCTCACGAGAGATGGAGAGTTAGTTCGAGAGCTTGATAAAATGCGCATGTTGGTGGCAAGGGCTGCAGTAAGAGTGAATAGCAGTCGAGTTATCCGTACGGATGATGGATCTGAGACGATACCTTCTACGGATTCTGAGGAAAGACTTGCGGCACTGCTCGATATGACTTGAGGGGATGGCTGATATGCAGGTCAACTACAATTCGGTCGCGTTCCTCATAGACAGCTTCATGCTGTAGAGGAACTCAGCCGGCCAACTGTTTTACAGATGGAATCTACGTCTAGCTTCTTCCCGCAGGTCACTCGCTCAGATCAGCAGCCATGAAGCATATACAAAGCTGCAGTGCCGATTTATTGAGTTGTCAACATAAATCCGTCAGATGCTGTTGATGATAGTGGACCCTTGGGTTCCGAAGAGTGAGCGCACCACGAGGACTGCCTACTTTATGATTAAAGAAGATAACAACGAATGTATCTTTTTCTTTAACCAGCACTTTCGTTTGAATTTCGAAATTATACATTGACTTGGAAACCATTATTAATAACGATTATGTATCACGTGACATAAATAAGCTCCATCTAGGCAGGCGGTCTGTGCTCTGCGAGTCTGGACTTTCTTCTTGTCCAATAGAAAGCGACCTGTCAACCCCAACTCCCGATATCGACGATGAACCAGCATAACATCGACAATAACACCACCTAAAATCCGCACTCGTGAGACCGAATCCCGCCACGAAACTCACAACTCACTGATTGCCAATAGACCTCACAGATCTTCTTGAAGGCGCTCCTGCTCGTGAGACTTCTCACGCTCATCGCAAGAGCATGACCACAAACGGCAACAACGCTGCAGCAATGGGAAATTATATGGAAAACTCGCCCAACGTCGTGAATATGGCAAACATGTCGCGACAATCCATGTCTCCGTCCCCCTCACAGATGAATGGAAACGGCGGCGGCGGCGGTGGTGGTGCAGGCGGTGGTGGAAACGGGATGGGCAATAATAACAATAATATGATGATGAACGGACTGCCGATGAATGCGGGACATCAGATGGATCTGAATAATTTATATGATATGGTGGTGGAGTTTAGCGACATTCTGAAGAATAATCGTGAAATGACGAGGGGCATTGTCCAGAGTGCGGAGGAGATTATGGTATGTCATATGTTTGGAAGTGGTCGTTGGGGTGAGATTGGTTGCTGATGCTGCACGTAGCGTCGATCTATTGTTGAAGGCACGAGTCCGGATATTCATCAAGTTAGCGGGGAGATATCCGGTGAATTGATTCTCAATCCATTTTTGAGAAATTCAACGTGCTAATATAGGAACAGCCGCACGAATCGCCGAACTCGAGCGCGCCCTCGCCCGTGAACGCCGCACCGTCGAAGCTCTCGAACGGGAACAAATCGAAAACACAAGCCTCATCGGCGAATTCGAGACCAGCATGGGTATCATGGTGGAACAAATCCGCAATTACTGCCAAAACAACAACATGTACTTCCTCGCACAGAAGAAAGAGTTCAACGCTCTGTTGCAGGCGGAGCGCGACGCTCATTTAACAAGCCGTCTAGATCGAGACCATTGGCATGCGCAGACCATGCGGCTGGCGGAGATGTTGCGTACGGCGTATCGATTGAGGTGTGAAGAGGATCAGGCGCCGACGATGATCATTCAGGCTTTGCAGTCGGAGGTGAGGGCGTTGAGGTCTGCGATTGGCCTGGAGCCGGAAAAGCCGGAGGAAGAGACAGGGTATGAGTTTTTGAAGGATTTGTCGCCTCCTGCTGTGGATTGATCCCTCGCCTCAGGGTGATGACCATTACTGGGTTCTATTTGTCTGCTTTCTTGTCTCATACTTCTTGGTCTTTTTCACTATTCTGCATTTCTCATGGCATGGCGTTCTATGGTTTTCAAAATGGGCGATTCTCATTTGGATTAGGGGTTGGATTGATATTTGGACCGTACATGGGGAGAGTGATACCCGTGATAATATGATATGTTGGTATAAATGCCATCATAATCGTTGTAATTGCAGCAATTGGTTGTATACATGCGATATTCAATATATGACAGGTGGAAATATGAAGTGATTGTACTGGGTATCAATACCAGAAATGACATTCTGATAAGCTCTGTATACTTGCTTGTCAGCCCGACCCAGCCTCCCCCAGAATCCTATAATATACAGTTTCCAAGAAACACCCAGTTCCGTATACTCCATCGTATCCCGTGATGCATGATATATGACTCCCGGACTCCATTTTCTCAAGCAAAGATGGAAATATCTCTGGACGATAAAATAAGAAAGGATAGAAGAGCTATGATATCACTTCCTCAATAGATGATGAACTACTATCCCCTACATATCGACCAGGATACTGGCTCAAAGCCAATGTGCCCAGACTTTGTCCAACGACGAACCCCTTTCTGCCAAAATTCATAAGCACAGTCCGGCACCACATGTACTTGCGTGCCGACCGATTCTGATAATACTGCTGTGCAGCCCAGAGCGGGACCATGCCGATCTGAAACCCGTAGCCGCGAAGACTGTTTCGGCCAATACTGGCCATGGCTTGACATATCTTGGCGGCAAAGTATTCGCCAATGGTTTCGATGTTAGCGAGTGTTTCGCCTTCGAGCATGGACATTTGTTGGCGAGCTTCGGTCAGGCGTTCGGTGGTCACGGAGGCAATTGTTGAAGGGGAGGAGATGGAGGTTGAGGACGGGGATGGTGTTTCGATGCTGGGGCTTTGGCCCGAGACATGGCGGTGGGCGGTTGACATGGCGCTGTGGACGACAACTTCGCCGTACCAATATAAGAGTAGTAATTGGGCGATGTATGGACTTTGAAATCTGACGCTATCCGGAAATACGTCGTTCAGATCCGAGTCCGGGTCAAGGTATGGATGTTGTTCTTCTGCCTCCAGATAGAAGAGTGGCCCGGTCTCTTTGGTCTGAAAGTCTGCGTACCAAGTGACCAGATCATCTCGTAGACTATGGCATTTCCACATCAATTTTTGAGCGACCTGTGTTGCACCGGCGTCATCGCCACTTGCGGCCATGCTATCTATATGGTCTGCTTTTGAGAGTAATGCTGTGAGGCGGACGAGGATGTCTAGCAGTAGGTCGTAGGGTGTATCGGATAGTCCGCGCCATTCGGGTTTCGCTAAAAAAGATGTTTTCCCACTGGCATAAGAGTCGAAGAGCTGCGAGTATTAGCCACAGTACAACCGCATTCTTATAATACAGGGGGAGATTACCGCTACAGCTCGTATTCGGCGAAAAAGATTCATATCAAGAGGCGACGTTGGCGATGGCGGTCCTCTGAGCTCGAGTAATCGACAAGCACCTTTCACATGGAACATCCACCCGCTTGTTCCGTCACTTGTATGAAATATCTTCACCAGTGAGCATTGAGATATGGACGAAAAATGGGGGGGATAAAACAACATACCTCATATATTGACATGCAGATACAAGCCGCAAGCATCCCCTCGTCTATCTGATTCCGAGCCAGTCGGCCTCTCATTTGTTGTAAAGCCTCGTTATAGAAATGCTCCCCTTGCCGTGAAGTTTGTTTATTCCCATACATGTCTCCAATATACGCAAGCGACAAAGCCGAAAGGGACATATCCAAGATTTTCCATTTCCCCAACAAGTTCGGCAGATCCATCAACCATGTCATTGCTGTGATATTCTCACTCCGCTGCGCCATGCGGTCGGGCATATACCGGTCGACGAAATAGGTAACCAACTGTAAGCGGTTGGCGTCCGGCGAATTCAACGTCATCATACCGGAAAGTTGTGGTGGGCGCGGCTGTGTGTTGCTGGGCGGTTTCCATATCTGCTGTTGTTGCAGATGGTCTGGCGGCAATTGTCGCGATGATCGAAGCGTGACTCTTTTCGATCTGTGATTGTCCTTGCTGCCATCGCTGTTGTTGTTGTTGTTGTTGTTGTTGTTTCTTCTGCTACTGCCCCGGCCACTTCCGCTGCTATCCGATGACGGAGTTGCGGATCGAGTTGGAATGACATAGACGAAATGGCGTTCTTCTCCATATCCTTCGCACTGATAGCCGGTTTGTGCGCATCTCTTGCATTTGGGTCTGGTCTTATCGCACTGTTTCCCGCGCGAGTCAGCTCAGGGCCGATCCGACAAGACGAAAAACATCGGGGATACAAACACTTATTTTGCGCCGGCGACATGTCAGACATGGGCGGAATATACGGGATCTGGGGTTGACCGGTTTGTCGCTGTTGTTACTACTGGTAGGGGAAGTGTTGGGGGAGATGTTGGGGGAGGTATTGGCGCTACTTCCAGTCGCGTTCATGGTGACGAAGGGAGTCTCGTTCGCCGAAGACATGATTCATTCTCGCGGGACAAAGAGAGCGTGGATATGGGACGATACCATCATCATCGACGGGGGTTCTTTGTTGGATTAAGAACCAGTCTGGATGAACAAAGGCCAAGCTTCGGGCGATGCGGGTGTGTGTAAGCAGCAGTAGAGTAGGTTTGTTGGCTTCCCCGCAAAAACCCACCGAGGATCTGAGAGTTCAGCTTCTACGGTATTTCCACGGACGGGCTTAATAGAGTCTGGCTTGTCTGCCTTGCTGCCTTCAACTTCCGGCTGGGCATATTATGCAGACTAGTACCACAGCCTAGCTAGATCAGGCTAGGCCCCTATGACTGCCTGCACTCACGTGGAGACGCTGGCCAATAAGAGCCTGATATGAAGCACTAGTGGTCAAAAGACTCAAAACACGTGCTGGTGCGGCCCCGTCACGGCGGCGCTATTCCAAATGCAGCTAATGGCTCTTGTCACTCTTGTCGCTGATTTTTTGTACCATCGTGATTGCCACACCTCATTCCTGTAGGGTGTAGGCCAGTAGATGATACTAGGCCATGTTTCAGATCAAGAGGCTCTCAACTGGCAGAAACAGAAGGCGTGGTGCCATCGGATCATTCTGCAGTTGCCACGTCGCGACATGACGCTCATTCGGCGACTTTCAAGGGCCGTTTCACCTAACGCACATCATCGAACGCCCTCTAGTGGCAGGAACAGGGCTGTAGGAGGTCTGCCACAGCTCATCATTGGACCGGGCAGCTCCGATGTATCTATCCAAGACAGCCATTGCAGTCCTAGCCGTCTAGCTCTTCGTAAATCATCATACACTATGCAAACCTAGATCCTGGAATATGCACGCGGCAGTCCTCTGAAGGCTTGAAGGCTTGAAAAGAACAGTCTAGGCAGATTCGATCGATAGATTGAAGCATGGCTAATAGTCAAACACAAACAGTTGACAGTTGGAGGGGGAAATTATCTCTGATTGGTAGAAATGGAAAAAATGAAATTAAATGAAAAGCCCATCTAGGACAGTGCTTGCTAAAACCGGAATAGTCTAGGAAGAGGTATCGTAACAAGTGCATATTATGCAATTACATTAGTGCTTCCCCGACACGACTGCCTCTTTAGTAAAAGGTCTAGTCCAGGACTGCAAAACGCCAACACCTAAAGTAATAACACCCATTATCCAAATCGATCGGTCGTAGTGTGTGCCATTGTATCTAAAGACTATATTGAAAATGACACCTCCGAGATTTCCAAAAGCGCCGACGGTGCCGGAAACGATCCCGTTGGCGAAAGGATACACATGAGGCACCAGGGCAAAGTTAGCGCCGTTGGCAGCTTCAAGGAAGACAGCCATTCCGGCCATCAATCCGAACATGGTTGATTCGCTTGTTGGGTTTGTGAGACCGATGGCTAACAAGAATGCGCCGGTGACAATAATCAGGAATGTCAACCAGATTTTCTTGGCCCACACGGAGGATGTGCGGCGGTAAATCACATCTGCAATATAGCCTCCCAGGGGCCGAGTGACAACGTTCAAAAGACCGAACATGGCTGCCCACTCACCGGATTTAGTCTGGCCCATTTTGGGGAAGTTCTTGGTATAGTAGCTACCCAAAGCGCCGTCGAGCGCCAATTCGGCACCGAAGGAGCAAGCGTAAAGAGCAGCGAGAGAGATGGTGGGGAGACTGGAAACAACTTGCAGAGTTTCGCGCCATGTTGGTGCAACGATCATTTCGTCAATTAGATCACCCTCAGAGTTGTCGACTTGGGCTTCGGTGTCTGAAGCAGCAGAGGAGGTAGAAGCGATCTTGCCATCAATCTTCTCGTTGGCGATGCGCGGGGTTGTGGTGCCAGAAGAGAAGGCTGATGGACCTGGGTTATCGGATGTGACCATGGGTGTCTCGGTGCCTCCGAGATGGCGGTCGGACCATTTCCCGGTGGGGGTGTCGTCGCAAAGGAACATCATGCCTAGGGCGATGGCGGTGATGATGATGAATGGGACGACATAGGCGACTCTCCAGGCTTTGTGGTCAGAGAGGCCCTGGTGTTTGACGAGGGAGTCGAAGATGGCAGGCATCGCGAAGCTATAATCATAGCAAGTTAGCAACATACCCCATCGAGGCAATTTAGAAGGGGACATACTAAGTCACACCACCACCGGCATTACCGAGGCCTGCAGCCAAGGCGTTGGCATAGCCGACAACGCTCTTATCATACCATCCAGTGGTCCACACCTGGCAAGGCACAAAGCTGGCACCGAGAATTCCGACGAAGAATCTCAGGGCAATCAAGCCAGAGGGTGTGGTGACCAGACCTGCCATGGCGGTCGGGATGGCGCCGCAAAGTAAGACAGTAATGAAGACCAATCGAGGTCCGAATCTATCACACATGGGTCCGCAGATGAATCGCATGAGGAGACTATCATTGATGTTAAAATTTGATTCTTCGGCCACATGCAAGCGTGAAACTCACGTAGCCAAAAGTGCTACAATGTTTGAATTTGCTACATCCGTCTGGCTCATCTTGAGATCTTTCTTAATGGTGGCAGTCAACTAGAACTCGATTAGCCCCTGAGGATAAAGACTAGAGTAAAAGACAAGGTAACTCACCAAAGGTGGAAAAGCGAACCATGACAGGAACGCAACAAAGAAACCGAGCCATGAGAAGAAGAAGACTCTTCCATATCGATTGATTGGGTTCAAAATCGGGATTGATAGTGCTTTGAATGTGAGAGGATTGACTTGGGGAGCCTTATATGTGCTTGTGAGCATGTTGTAGGAGGGCATTTTGCTGGTGGTCACCTGCCCAGGTGATGATGGATGATCGAGTTCGATGTGTGATTCCGAAAGACTTGATATCTTTGAGATGTTGTTATATTAGATTGTGTAGATTGATCGACTTGTTACCACCGAATTAGGTATCTTCGTGGCCCCGTTTGGAGTTCACTAGAATGTTGTTATTATTGTTTGATGATGATTTGGATGTGAAGCAAACCATGGAAGCAAGGAATGTCAACATATATAGATAATTGTCTCAAATTGACATCACTCAAGGTCCACAGTGATCAAGTCGATTTTGATTCCATATCGAGTTTCTGGAGATTGTCGAAATCGACCGGAAGCATTTCCGCGGCGATTAGGCCGGCTTTGAATTGATATAAGCAAACTCAATATTATAAGGCAGAAATAGCCTTCAGTATCAGTTTCAGGGCTAACGATTTGTTTGACACTAAGGTTTAACTGTTGTCCAAGCAAATCACGATAAGAAGGGCTGGAAGGATCGCGCCAAAAGCGCCCTAAAGGGAGAAGGCCCCTGCACTCCGGACGAACGTAATCTATCAGACTACATTCCACAACCAAGACTTCAATAACGTGTGTTTTGGAGATGTTGACACTGAAAAGTAGAAAATAGTTGCCAAGTTATGTGATAGGATTTGGCTAGTTGATCTTCAAGGATCACTCGGAGGAAAAAGCAAGCAAGTCGAGATAACTATCTTGCGGCTTATTGGACGGGAAGGTCAGCAAATGCATATACCAGACTACTACATTGAATTTTCGTCTGAACCAAACACTAACCCTGGGCACAGGGCAACCCAAGCCACAACGCCTGGCCAGGGATCAGGGTGAGATGGTACAGATGTGCAGGACTCGAGTCTCGTGTACGATAGTTGATCACTCGGGAATTACTCCAAAGCCAAGGATGAGGCAAAAACGTGGAGGCAAAATAATAAAGTTTAGTCACAGCTCGATATACTTCGACGAGGATATAATATTTAGTGCAACATGCTAATACGGCTCTTTTTCTGTCCGCGGAGGAGTTCTCCGGAGAATCAGTGGAGAAACAGAAGTCTGGAGCAATGACTACAGTGTAAAATAAGCTGGAGATGGGGTATTATTCATAGACTCAGAGAGGGTCCTTATCGATGATGTTGTGTGTATTGGACGGGAGACGACGGAGCAAGGAAAATGGATTCTAATTTTCTTATAAGCCCAGAGACTAGTGACTCGCTGGGTGGGTACAAGGATCCGCTCGTTGATAAGAGATTATAGGCTTAGGATTGGTTGAAATCGAACATTCCTGGTGAAAATGGTTAGTGCCAGCACGTGACTAGTATTGCCCTACTTGCATCTTCAACATGAGAACAGAGCCGAGAGGAGTATCTAGCCGGTATTCATTAAGATGGAAATCAATCTGGATAAATTCACGAATAGAGCGTGTGTATACTGTATCGATACAGATGGTGTATTGAACTATATAAAGCAACCTGAACTCCAGTAACAGCCCTTTATAACATAGTAATCATGTCGTCGTGATCTATCTTCACAATCAATTGACCTTTTTACCAGTCAATATTGTTACCAGCACCACCGCAAGAAACCTCCTTCGCGGCAGCCTTGACATCACCAATCTTCTTCCCCCTCGTACCCTTGTAGATCTTATCAACCTTCTCAAACGGATCCTCGGATTCAGTGCTCTTGATCTTCCACTTTTCCGTTCCAAGAAGAGCGTCCAATTCTTCAGTAGGGGGTAGTTTGAGGTATACCCAGCCATCCTCACGTTCCTCAGCAGGGAAAGTAGCAATGTTCATACTCTCATCGTTCGAGCACCGACCCGCTTGTTCGCCGTTCAGGTCGTAGTTGCGTTTATGGTATGGGCAAGAAACCCAATATTTACCGGCGTCGTCATCACCAATGAGACCATCAGAAAGTACGAATGCACGCTTGTGAGGACACATTTGTTGCGTTGCGTAGTATTTGCTTTTGATCTTAAAGATGGCCAATTGCGTGTCACCCCGCTTGATGTTGGTGGAAGAGACCTCGGGTTTTGAATCGCTGAAGTGGTTAGCCTGAATGATTGGCTGCCATGATAGGCTAGACCATTGATGGCCCTTGAAGTCGACCTCTGCGCCATCTTTGGGCCAGTATGCGGGTCTGCTCTGGTGACGTTCCTTGATGACTTCGACGGTCTCGACGGTCTCCTCGGTGTTGCCGAATTGCTCAAAGTACTTGCGTCGTTCAGGGTTGTTGATGGTTTCCGTCCACTCGCAGAAAAAGCTGCCCACAAGATTTTCCATTTGTCGCTCCATATCTGCGCATATTCCAAGTTTGTCCTCCAGGATAACCTCTTGTAGGTACTTGAGACCGCCGGGAAGGTTTTCAACCCATCGTGCCGTTCGCTGTAATTTGTCGGCCGTGCGAATGTAGAAAATGAGGAAACGGTCAAGAATGGGGACAACTTCTTCTGGAGGGACATCTTTGGCAAGAAGTTCGGCGTGTCTTGGCTTTGCACCTCCATTACCCCCAACGAAGATGTTGAAGCCTTTGTCGGTAGCAATAAGACCGAAACTGTAACAGGTCAGCGGACGAACTCAACTCTGTGTAAAGAATCACGCCTACTCTTTGCTTTGCGCTTCAGCGCACTCTCTGACACAGCCAGAAACACCGCCCTTGAATTTATGAGGACCTCGGATACTCTTGTATCGCTCCTCAAGACGGACAGCCATACCAACACTGTCGCCAACACCGAATCGGCACCAAGTGGTTCCGACACAACTCTTGACGGTTCGGAGTGATTTGGCATAAGCGTGACCACTTTCCATGCCGCCTTCCACCAATTCTGTCCAAATGGCCAGAAGATCTTGCTTCTTGGCACCAAACATGTCAATCCGCTGACCACCTGTAATTTTACAATAAAGGTTGTACTTCTTCGCGACTTGACCGATAGTGATGAGCTTCTCCGGTGTGATCTCACCACCAGAAACACGGGGGACGACTGAAAACGTCCCGTTGCGCTGGATGTTGGCCAAGAACCTATCGTTGGTATCCTGAAGCTCGTGTATTGGTTTGTCCATAAGGTGAGGGTTGTAGAGACTGGATAAGATTGAACCAATGGCTGGTTTGCAGAGTTCACATCCCAGAGATTCTGGGTTCTTTGCGCATGCCTTCATGACCTCTTCGAAGGTCTTTAATTGCTTAATGGCAACGATGTTGTACAAGTCCGCACGAGAATACGGGATGTGAGAGCACACTAATGAAAATTAAAACATTGTATATCATGAAAAGGGGAGCAAGCTTACAGTGATTAGATACCTCTTGGCCCATTTCGAGCATAGTTTTGTTGAAGATAGACTGCACCAAAGGCATACAACCTCCGCAACCAGTACCAGCCTTGGTGCAGGATTTGACCTGTGCGATCGTTGAGCAAGTGCCATTTTTGACGCTTTCTACCACATCACCTTTGGTGACATTGTGACAAGAGCAAATCTGAGTGTCATCGGGCCTGTAAGCTGTCAGTGCGATTCCTCTAAAATTAATTCAAGTTGAAGATCTCACAGATCATCGGCGTTCTCCTCCCCGCCACTCTGTGAACCCAGAATAAACTGGCTTGGAGGTACATCCAACTCCTTTTGAGACTTGACCATTTGGTTCAGTTTGATATAATCTTTGGTATCGCCAATCATCATACCTCCCAGCAGGTACTTTCCATCCATTGTAAAGAGATATTTCTTGTAGACAGCTCCGAACGGATCCTTGTAAGTCAACGCCTTGACTTTGTTGGTAGATGTATTTTGTTGTTCTGAAGTTTCAAAGTGTCTGATATGTCCAGCTGACACTCGTCGGCCAGGCAAGAATTTGGGACCGTCTCGGTCTGCAAAGAAGTCGCCAAAACTGGCCACATCGACACCAAGCAACTTGAGTTTGGTACTCAAATCTGGGCGATGAAATCTCTTTGAGTCTTCGGCACGATGTGTGAGGTTGTAAGAAAGTACATCTGCCATTTCGATACCGGGGGCAATAATACCAAATGTCTGATTCTCCCAGCTGGCGCACTCCCCGATGGCATAGATATCTGATACCGATGTTTCGAGACTTTCGTTAACGACAAACCCCCCATGAGGCGCACATTCAATTCCTGCTGTGGCACCCAACTCATCGCGTGGTCGGACACCAATCTGTATCGTATGTCAGCGCATGCGCCAAAAAAAAAAAGAGACAAGATGACCTACCGCAAAGCAGATACAGCAACAGTCGACCTGCTCGCCATCTTCGAATGTGACACCAATCACATTGTTCCCTTCATCTGTTTCTATCCGAGCAATTTTCTTCTGGTGCATCACATCCAAGCCCAATTCTCGGATTTTTTCGGTCACGAGTGAGCCGGCGTCAGCATCTAGCTGACGCGCAAGCACGTACTTGTTCCTATCAACAAGCTTGACGCTGCCAAAATCTTGCAGATCTGTCATCGCCTTGGCGGCTTCAAGACCGAGTAAACCACCGCCAACTGTGACACCGGTCTCGCCTTTGTGATGAGATGCGAATTCGATCAATCGTTCTAAATCGTCGATTGTTCTATACACAAAAATACCATTGGCGTCGTAGCCAGGTGTGGACTCGGGAAGGACGGCATCGGAACCGGTTGCAAGAATGAGCAAGTCATAGGATATCCATTCTCCGGTGGATGTCTGTACTTGTTTCTTTGTCGAGTCGATTTCCGTCACGAGTGTGTTCAAGTGATAATTAAATGATCCATCTGTAAAGGAAGAGTACTGTAACGGTCAGTCACTCTATTCTTTAATCACCATATTGTTTCCGACTCACCCATTCTTGCGAGTTCAAATATAAGTCTTCGATTTTTCGGTGTTCGAAAAAGGTTGACAATCCAACCCGGTTGTATGCAAGATGTTGTTCTTCGCCAATAACCACGATATCATATTGTTTTTGCTCGGCATCCCATTTCATAATCTTCTCACTATTCAAGTTAATGCTTGTCTTTGTCAACTTGTGTCTAAGGTATACATACATGAACGAGATAGCCACCATACCCAGCCCTACAATGACAATCTTCTTACGGGGATAAACTGTCTCGGCGGCGCTCTCATGATGACTGTCGACATCGGCGACAACGTCTTCTATCGACCGCTCTTCATGCATCAATGGCGCCATTGTGGTTGTGCTGCCTTCTGCGATGCTCCGGAAAAACCGCTTGAACGAAAGAAATAGCAGAGCCCCGTGGGATACACGTGAAATTTAATCCTGGAGGGACAACATAATTTCAGTCTCGAATCTGAGTCTCGGTCGCCCAGGGTTTTCTATTGGAAGAGGCAGATTCGCCAATCATCTTCGACAGAGATGGTATGACCTTGGAACATTTAAGGTAGGACAGTCTCCTTTACGTACTATTCGTGCAAAGGCATGCTCTGTCTCCAGACGAAACTAGATTCTACGATAGCGGCGACTTGGCGCCTCAGTCGTAGTCGCGACCGATCTATGCAGGACGTACGTATCTACACCACGAAAGCAGCTTTTGACGTATGCCTCCAGTAGTGACAGCACTAAGTAAGATCTAGTTTTGATAGAGTAAAGGATACCGATGGATGCTTAGGAGAAATCCTCCGCGGGAATGGGTGGTCTACCTGCCCACTAAGCCGCTCTCGGCAAGGAGCACGAACTCGTCCGATTAGCGGGAGATAAGGATTTTGTCCCGCTGCGCTGATTGGCCACATGACTTCGATGCCCTAATCTCTGCCAGATAGAGTAATCACTTAGTCGCGCTGTAGTAATGCCTCATCATTGTCATCGCCTTCCATCGCCGTGGAAGTCTTCTGAGAGGTCCCAGAACTATGGCAGAGGCTCTCGAATAGACATATACCCGTCGCCTACCGCATTGCCACCCACCGTCGACACCTCAAAGTATCCACTTTCTTCAGGATGCGTTTTTCCTGCGCCGCCGTTGACCAATAATGTCGGTGTTTGATGCGTGGGAGCAAATGACGGGCATGGCCGGCAGTCTTTCCTTAGTGCACCATCGCGCAGGTCATTGTTTTCGATTGTTTCTGACCAGACAGTCTTGCGGCGTTTTGGATTTCCGCGGGTGCGTTTTATGACTTTGTTACTCAGAAGGGTTACTATATCCTAGCCCTATGAGCCTGGACCCCGATATCAAATACTCAATATACTCTCGCTACTGCTCTTCTCACCTGACCAACATTCATCGCGCAAGCCTCATCGTATATAGTAGGTGATTCGGTGGGAAGAGTATACACCTTTTATGACCATAGAAGATGGCCATAGAAACGCCGCGATTTAAGCAGGGGATGTTGGAGTATTCGCTACCTGTCTCCAGTGAGAGTGATAACGGCTCGACATCACAAAGCGACAGCGAATGCGCTTCTACTATATCCGATCTACTGCCCGATATTCCTCTACCGCCGCCATCCAAAGCACCAACAGAGATTTTGAGTGTTGACCTAGACACGCCAGACAACCATGTGCCTCGTGATCCTCGATTGATAAGATTGACTGGTGTTCATCCATTCAATGTGGAGCCTCCACTAACAACGCTGTTCAAAGAGGGTATATCAAATTCAAATCGGTTCTTATATTATAGACCCGACTAACTCGTTGAAGGTTTCTTGACATCTCCAGAGTTGTTCTACGTCAGAAATCATGGACCCGTTCCAAGAGTCCGGGATGAAGACATCCCAACCTGGGAACTCAGTATCGAAGGGTAAACCCCACCTTGTATCAAAACTGGAGAATTCATCAACTGATGTATATCATAGACTTGTTGAGAACCCCATCACTCTTGACTTCAGACAGATCCTACAAGAGTTCGACCAAATAACTGCACCCATCACCCTTGTATGCGCCGGCAACCGACGCAAAGAGCAGAACCAAGTCCGCAAGTCAAAGGGTTTCTCATGGGGAGCAGCCGGTCTCTCAACTGCCCTCTTCACCGGTCCAATGATGCGGGACATCATCAAACGAGCAAAGCCAATGAGAATGGCTAAATATGTTTGTATGGAGGGAGCAGATAAACTAGTAAGCCATTCGCTCTAATGAATTGACTACTTTTCACTAAGGCCTGCTGCAGCCAAATGGATATTACGGAACATCCGTCAAGCTTAACTGGGTCATGGATCCTAATCGAGGCATTATGCTCGCCCATAAAATGAACGGCGAAGATCTGCGTCCTGATCACGGCCGTCCCCTGAGAGCTGTGGTACCAGGGCAGATCGGTGGACGAAGTGTCAAATGGTTGACAAAACTGATATTGACCGACGCGCCAAGCGATAACTGGTACCACATCTACGATAATCGAGTGCTTCCGTAAGTTGTCTCTGTGTATTGAAGTAGGAGAACTTGAACTAACATATCCAGGACTATGATCTCTCCTGAACAATCCGCCAAAGAGCCGAAGTGGTGGTACGATGATCGATACGCTATCTATGATCTCAATGTCAACTCGGCTGTTGTGCATCCCCAGCATGATGAAGTGTTGCGGCCTGCAAAAGCTGGCCCAACCGCAACGTATACTGCACAAGGATACGCATACGCTGGAGGCGGTCGACGCATAAATCGGGTTGAAGTATCTCTTGATAAAGGAAAATGTAAGTTCGTCGTCATCTCATATCTTGTTCAAAACACTGACATCGACACAGCTTGGCGACTGGCAAACATAGAATACCCAGAAGACAAATACCGCGAATACGAATCAGACCTTTTTGGAGGCAAAGTCGATATGTTCTGGCGCGAGACTTGCTTCTGCTGGTGTTTCTGGAATCTTGAAATTCCCAACTCGGATCTGACTGAAAGCGACGCCATTCTTGTTCGTGCCATGGACGAAGCTCTTAGCATTCAACCGCGTGATATGTACTGGTCTGTTCTCGGTATGATGAATAACCCTTGGTTCAGGGTTGCGGTTATCAAGGATGGCGATACTCTCAGATTCGAGCATCCCACGCAGCCGGCTCTTATGCCTGGCGGATGGATGGAGAGAGTCAAGAAGGCTGGTGGAGATCTCACGAATGGTCACTGGGGTGAAGTGAAGAGTAATGAGGAGGTAGAGGTCAACAACGGAAGAGCGGTTGAGGAGATCAATATGAAGAAAGAGGGACTTGATCGAAAGGTTGATCTTGCGGAGTTCAAGGCACATATCTCTCCCGGAGAGCCTTGGTTCGTTGTGAATGGCGAAGTCTACGATGGTACGAAGTTTTTGGAGGGTCATCCTGGTGGTGCTCAGAGCATTGTGTCCGCGGCCGGCATGGATGTGTCTGAGGAGTTTCTTGCAATTCGTAAGTTTCAAATTCTTTGTTTGGATGGAGCCAATACCAACAATATTACAGACAGTGAGACAGCGAAAGCGATGATGCCAGACTACCACATCGGCACTCTAGATAAAGCTTCTCTCAAGGTCTTACACGACGAGGCTCAAAACCAGTCTTCTTCAGGCACGCCGGATGAGAAATACCTTCAACCCAAATTATGGAAGAAAGCAGAACTCTGTGCCAAACGCTCTATATCATGGGATACCCGCGTCTTCACCTTCAAACTCGACTACGACCTCCAATCCCTCGGCCTCCCTACCGGACAACATCTCATGGTCAAACTCAAAGACTCTACAACGTCCGAATCCATCATCCGCGCCTACACACCCATCTCCGAGACAAATCAACAAGGGACTCTAGATCTCCTCATCAAAGTCTACACCTCAACTCCAGCCGAAAAGGGCGGAAAAATGACTATGGCCCTTGACAAACTCGCCATCGGCGACAACGTCGAAATCAAAGGCCCCATCGGTAAATTGACCTACCTCGGTCACGGTAAAGTGTTACTAAACGACAAACAACGAGATGTCAAATCGTTCCGCATGATTTGTGGCGGAAGCGGCATCACCCCGATTTATCAAGTGCTTCGTGCCGTGGTAAAAAACTCACAGGACCCGACGCATTGTGTCGTTCTAGATGGTAACAGGATGGAAGAAGACATTCTCTGCCGCGAAGAACTCGATTCCTACGCTGCGTTAAACGATGAACGATGCACGATTGTGCACACGCTCACAAAGCCGTCCAGTGACTGGAAGGGTCTCAAGGGCAGAATAGGAGAAGAGCTGTTGAAACAATATGCGCCTCCTTCTGCGGATGGGGATAGTATGGCACTGATCTGTGGACCGGAAGGGATGGAGAAAGCTACCAAAGCCGGGTTGTTGAAGATGGGTTGGGATGAGAATGATCTTGTTTTCTTTTGAACACACCTTTGATGTTCTTATTAATTCAGTGTTCGATGTAGAGTGCGCATTTTATTGGGCGTTTGGATTAGGTTGGATGTATGTGTATATAGATTGAGATATTCTTTGCATCGTGGACACGGTACATAGGATGACATGAATCATGACTCTATTCTTGATGAATTTGTTTCCACATTTAGTAATACTGCTTCATATCCAACCGCAGTAGCAAATACTCATAAATACTCGACGTCCCTCTCGCCGACATACCTTTTGCAAAATCAGTGCCACTAGCTTTCGAAGCCAACAAACCCGCCCTCTTACCATCCAGCCCCCTCAAAAACCTCATCAATTTATTCACGTCTTTTCTGAACAAGAGATGAAGACGATGAACAGTCTTTTCATTCTGACTGCGTACTCCATGCTCACCATCAAGTCTGGAAAGAGGCATGAATGCCAGAATTGTGCCGAAGATCTCTTCAAGGATCTTATTGATTTGTTTCAAAGGCGCACTGCGACGAGACTGGCTTTTTGGATCTTTCGGGTCCACTAGAAACAGCGAAAAGAGGATTTGATCAAGCACGTCTTCGTGGTATTTGCGTAATCTGTGCAGTGATCCAGCGATTTCGATGGTGCCGTCTATGTTGTCATGTTCGATGCATGACTCGATTGCAGACAGCGTATTTTCGAATCGTTGCCAGTTTGTGCCAATTCCGACTTGGAAAACGTAATCGTTCAGTGCGGTGATGAAGTGGTGGGATTCGATGCGGAATTGCTGGAAGATGTTGTGCGTATCTCCGGATAAAGAAGTGCGTGCTATCGAATCGCGGATAAGGCCGTTGACGACAGAGACCATGCGTAGTAGACGTAAGAGGTATTTGAAGAGTTGGTCGTATTTCTCGAGAGATCTGTGCGTAATCACGCTTTCGATTGTGGTAGATGGTTTGTATTGCATGCGCAGAAAGTCGAGGGCTTCTATGGCGTTTGGGTCCTTGCACCTGATCAATTCGTTGCCGGTCAGGTCGCGAATAGCGAAACTCAAATTTCCAGGTAATTCTCTTTCTTTCGTTTCTGGTTGTTCCGAGAAGAAAATGTCATTCTCACCGGCATCGTAGCAATCACTTAACAGCCCCATAAGAACAAGTCGAAGCTCAGAGCTAGCCGGAGGCCATGTATCTCGATTCCCCAGCCGTAAGCCCGTGTGAAAGCCGCCACGGGCCACACCCGATTTCCGTTCACCGCTTGTCATTTCAGGATCAAACAGAGAATGGGAAAGCCGTGATATAAATGTGCCGTCGCCTAAAAGCTGGAATCGCCATTGTAATTGGAGGTGATATCGTAGCTTATGCTTCTTGAAAAGTAGATGTAGACACGAATAGTCTACAAGTTTCGCTTGAACTGCTAGAGTCGGGGCTAGGGAAAGGTACAAAACGGAGCCGAGCGGAGGGCCAAAGGCCACGTCACTTTGTATCAGTGTCTGTGGACTGAAGAATTCACTTTCTCCGGTATTTTGATACAGTCTATCGGACTCCATGTGTGCACTGCCGGCAAGTAGGCCTGTGACATTCTTCTCATCGCCGAGATCAATGAGCTCGAAATTGTTGTCGACGACGTCGTCAGCATGGACCTCTTCTTTGTCAGGCTCCGCTTTGCCGTGCCGTGTCCCAGGACGAGACCTTGAAGTATCGCCGTTGTTGTACCTTGTAATTTCCTGCCGAAGCCGGTTTTCGTACTCGTCGGCTCTCCTTTGTATCTGCTCAATATGTAACCAATTAAAAGCACATGTAAGGCTAGGAGCTTCAGCAGCTTCAACAACATCAGCCCTTGAAATAGGATGGTCTGGTTGATTGTTTTTGAGCAGGCGAAGTGCTTTCCCAGTCTCGAATAGTAGGTGTGCTTGCTCACTGGGTAGAGACGACGGTACAAATTCCGGATGATAAAGATAGTCCACAGTCGCCGGTCCTAGAGCAATGCTGGTTATTCTTTGTGAATGCTCCACCTCCACAAAGCTGTTGCTCATTGATTGCAATCGACCAAGAAGAGGCTTTTCGCTTTTAAGTCCGATCCACGTCTCGACCGATGATAGCCAGGGTTTTGTGCATCGCTGAATAAGCTCATTCAATGTATCTGACAACCAAGGAACGCGTTGTTCGTGATCTTCACTTTTAGACAGAAGAACAGAGATGATGTTGCTCTCGCTCTGGGCCCTTTCCGCTGCGTTGATTATATCTACTAGCGTACTTACAAGGTGGCCGCATTTCTGAAACAGGTTGTGAACTTGAATCAAGGAGACATTAACACGAAGATGCCCCGAAAGCTGCTCTTCAAGACTGTATAGCAATACAGAGACTGCGCTGGCCAAGCTTGACAGCGCAGAGGGTTGTTTAGTCACTGAAGGGTTCGCTCGTACAAACTTGCGCATTCTCTGGACGTCTGTACCACATCGTGAGATCTCGCTGATCATGCCATCAAGAGCCATGAGACTAAGACCAGTAATGCGTATATCCTTGAAGCTCTTCTCAAAAACCCTCTTCTGCTCGTTGTAATGAAACAGCATTGAGTTCCATCCTAATCCGAGACGTATAAGGCAGGCCAAGAATACAGGTGATCGCATGATCCGGCCTGAATTCTCCAATCCGCTCACCGTAGCTTGATGTGACATCGCTGCGTCGAACCCCCTGTTGCCGAACTCGCTCAAATATGCGGACGCAGGTTCCTTGTAATTGCGATCCAGGAAACCGTCCCAGGATGCAAGTTGCGGTCCATCTTTTGGTGCTTCATGGAGGTACTCCAGTAACGAGTCTATGTTCCATAGGCTAACTTGCTCTTGTTCTTCGATCGAAGAGGCTGTATCTGTCTTGTCGTCATCGGTAGTGGACTGTGCTGTGTCGGGAAGCTCGATTGGGAGATTCTCTGTGTTGTCGGTGCCGAAGACATTGATCTCGTATAGTAAAGAGTTATTGTTATCAAAGCTGTGTAGTGACGAGTTGAATAGTCCGTCGGTTATGTCTGAAGTAAGACTCATCGGTCATTATTAGATTGAGTGCGGAGAGAAGGTCAGTACGTACCTGAAATAGCCAATTTGAAATGGACCGATTCCAACTGTGGAAGTGTCTCAAGAGCAAAACTCGAGGTCTTCCAGAGATCCTTGAGTTTGAAAGGATCCTCTATATCAGCTACGGCATTCATTTTACCAACCTCCACCATCCAGGTGCCATCGTCGGTTAGAGCAGCGAGGGAAATTACGCGGGGAATCGCGTCGACAATAATCAACTAAAGCTAAGCTGTAAACGGCATGGTGGGTGCTATTTCGTGCACGGATCACTGCTTAATTCCGCTTGTCCTCCGCGGCAGCTCAAAGCAGGCAAAAAGCACAATTATCTTGAAGATTGAACGCTAACCTAACAAGTCCATCACATTATCCACCTCCAACAGACGGAGCGACGAGATCTACTAATATACAACCCGCAAATATCGCAATATGCCTCCCAGAAAACGCCCAAAGCTCTCACCGCGCGCATCATCCAGTACGCCGCAAGTCGAGACCACAAAACAACCAAGCTCCGCACACAGCACAACAGATAGCGTCCCAAAATCGGACACAGAATATGACCTAGTCAACGATCCATGGACCGATGAACAAGAGACTGCGCTACTGAAAAGCATTGTACGATGGAAACCAGTTGGTATACACGCCTATTCTAATTTCCTTCGGAGCTGGGTAACGATTGTTGACTTGTGGTGGCAGGAATGCACAAACATTTTAGGATGTTGGCTATAGCGGAATATATGAAGAGTCAGGGTTATGCGCCCGCAGACGAAGAACATACTCGGATCCCAGGTATCTGGAAAAAGCTCGGTTCGCTGTACAATCTCCCCGCGCTGGACGAAAGGGTTAGTTTTGTAACTGCTCCACACCGATCTCATCTAAATGATAAACCAGGAAGACTCGATAATCTCTCAAGACGCGGACGACTCCGAAGATTCAGAGTATTGTCCCTTTGAATTACCGGAAGACGAATACGGCGAGATGATGTTTGCCAAACGACTTGCTGCAGAACGATCAGAGTCACCGGAGACGTCTGTACATCCCGAGTCTAGGAGGGGCAGTACAGTCGCTGACACTGATGGTAAGACATGGAATCGTAGGGCTGTTCGGATTAGAACTGACTCGTTTTGCAGAGCCGCGCTCGTCCCCCGCACCGTCCCGTGGTCGTCGCAGTAAACCCACCAGGGCATCCACACGCGGTACGCGCAGTACAAGATTACAAGTCGAAATTGAACGGCCATCTTCAGCAAGCGGCGGCACCGAAGACGAGCCAATGGAGGACGCGGATGTGGACGACGACGATGGCGAGGACGAAGGAGACAGCGATGCAGGTGACGTTGATGATAATGACGCGGAGGAAGGCGATGCGGAAACCGCAAGCTCGCCGGCGACGAGAAGTACGCGGACGCAAACTGCAAAGTCGAAAAAAGATAAAAAGGGTGCTACTGCGGCTAGTACGACGACGAGGCGAACTGGGAGACGCCGCTGATTGCGGTTTTACGTTTCTAGATGGTTGATATGCCTGTGTATACTACGTGTATTTTATTTGACTGAAAATATCTAAGAGCTGGCCAGTCAACTTGCTGTACGAAGCCCCGCCGAAGATCTGTGGATGTGCTAAGAGACAGTAAGAAACTGAGTATATTTAATCTATTTTGATTACTAGCACATTCGAGTACATGGTAAAAAGAACTGTTTCATGATCGACTGCGTCTTACATGCAACAGGGGAATCTCGTAAGATGTGAACCGGATCTAAAGATGCATAAATAGTACAAGATGGAGCGAGTCAGGTATATTCAAAGGAGCTTAAAGGCGCTTGATGATGGCGCCAGCATATTCGTGGGTCTTGGCGGAACCACCGAGATCACCAGTGAGAGTCTGGTCGATTGTCAGTATTGGATTGCATGTTTGATTTTGTTTCTAAGAAATACGCACCTTTCCTTCAGCAAGAGTGTCAAAAGCAGCCTTCTGGATGCGGGAAGCGTGCTCGTTAAGACCCATGTGCTGCAACATCATAATAGAACTCAACAAAAGAGCAGTGGGGTTAGCAAGACCCTTGCCGGCGATATCAGGAGCGGAACCGTGGACAGCCTCGAAGATGGAGCACTCATCTCCAATGTTTCCGGAGGGGGTGAGACCAAGACCACCAATGAGACCAGCGCACATATCGGAGAGAATGTCACCGTAAAGGTTGGGCATGACCAAGACTTTGTCGTTGTATGGAGTAGGGTCAGTGACCATCTTCAAGCAGGTGTTGTCAAGCAGCTCGGCATCAAATTCGATGTCGGGGAACTCCTTGGCAACGTCGCGGGCAGTGTTCAAGAAGAGACCGTCGGACATCTTCATGATGGTAGCCTTGTGCACGACGCGGACCTTCTTCTTTCCGGAGGACTGAGCATGTTGGAAAGCGAAGCGCAAGACACGTTCAGAGGCTTCCCGAGTGATGAGTTTAATACTTTGGACAACACCGTCAACAACGACGTGCTCAATTCCGGAGTATTCACCCTCGGTGTTCTCACGGATCAACACAGTGTCGACGTTGTCATATGGGGTCTTGTATCCAGCAATGGAGCGGCATGGTCGCAAGTTGGCGAAGAGGTTGAATGTACGACGGAGAGTCAAGTTCAATGAAACATGTCCCTTTCCGACGGGGGTCTGCAAAATTGTGAGTACCGTACCGTGACCGAATATCGGAACAACGGAAGACGAACCGCAAGGGGACCCTTCAAAGCAACGTAATTCTTTTGCACACTCTGGATAGCCTCATCTGGAATTGTGGTTCGTCCATCCTTGAGAATGGGTGTGACATCGACGGGTTCCCATTTAATAGGGACCTATGATATGATATGTAAAGGTAAGCTTCCGATATGCGTCTTTAATCGCAGCAACTAACGTACCTTTGCTGCAGAGAAAATATCCTTGATGGACTGAGAGATCTCAGGTCCGATGCCATCACCTTCGATTAAAGTGACGGTGTAGTTGCCCTATTCAAATCATGTTTAGTCGACCTGTTCTCTGTTTCGCAAGAGGGGTCGCGGAAGCATCGGCAGACGACACGGGTTGGGGACCGTACATCTGAGCCCTTCTGTCCCTTGAATGCGCCAACACGGTTGCCGCCAGCGGCAGCAGCATATCCACGGGCCTGTTATGAGTTGAGCGATGTTAGCAATGCGCAATTGAGGTGTCAGATAGTGCTTGACTGGAGGCATACCTGAAAAAATGGAGAGGCTTGGGAAGGAACAGTTCGCAGTCCCCGCAGGCATTGGCGGGAAGGCGCCATGAAAGCACGCGCAGAGATCATTGTGACGGTAGTAAAACAAGTAAGGACTTTTGAAAAAGGAAGCTCACACAAACTCCGCCCAAAATTGTGGAAATTTTTGCGTAGAGAGGAGAATGACAGAAAGAAAAGGCAGATAGTCAGAAGGCGAGTGGTAAAGTGAAGAGTTTATCCGGTCTAGCTTGCCCAAGTTCCGATTCCCGTTTTGCTACCCGCAAAACTGAGTGGGCGAAACCTTGCCAACTTCCGCGTTTCGGAAGTTAGACTCGGCTTGCTGTGACATCAACTAACTTCGGGATGGGTCAATGCGACGTAGCAGTTGGCTGGTTATGAGCGGTTTACTATCCAAATTGACTCGGTGCCTCTTAACATCTTTCATCGGAAAGTTCTCCATCGCGTTAGTGCAGCTCCAGCCAGGAGGTAGCTGCAGCTCCGCTTGGCGCCTCCCGTATTTACGATCTAGTATCTACCCAGGAACTTCCACCACAGCTAACAGCGTGGCTTGTCGACATGGTTGAGGATATCGACGTCGCAAGCCATTACGGCATCCAAAATCCCTTCCCAGACCAGTGGCCCGCTGAGCTAGATGAGGGCGACGTTTCCGAAACCGACGATGTTGCGACAGGGGCTGGTCCTAAGTTAAACAGACGGTCGACGAGATATTCAGCGCTTGCTGGAATTAATAGTAGGAACTTGAGAACAGGCTCCATTCGAGCGGGAGCGTCCGGGGATAATGTTTCTGTCAAGGATGAGCCGGATCCGCTGGGCTCTTCCGACAGTGTGATGTATATCCTCAAGCAGAAACGTATACCAGTGGACGAAGACCCCCGCCTCCGAAACCGATTCCTCTTGTCGTCGACCTCGTTTTCACCCGCTCTTTTTCTGGCCCAGGCGCATCAAAGTGCGTCCACCGACTCACTCCTGGAAGGCCTTGAATTCCTTTCGCGATCCATCGATCAAAAATCGGCTTCGTTGAAGGTACTCGTTGAAGCCAATTTCGAACGTTTCGTGCGCGCGAAGGCCACCATTGACAGCGTATATACCGAAATGCGGGATCAAGGAGCAGCCAAAGTCAGGCCTCAGTCTCATCGAGCGAGCGGCCAATATCGTTATTCGCTTAACGGATCCGCACCACCAGCCCCGGCTCCGGCCGCGAAGAAGACTGCCCTGACAAAGGAGGCCGAATACGGAGTGAAAGGTATCCGGACACCGTTGGTCGAGGCATCTGTAAAAGCAGAAGAACTATGGGGCCCTGCACTGGGGGGACGAGACCGCGAGCAGAATCTTTATGCGCTGGTAAATGCGGTCGAGAGGAACCGAGCAGTGTATGAAGTTGGAGGCAATATTGCCAGGGCAATCAAACAGCGAGACTATCAGACAGTCTTTGACGAATATCGCCGCGCCAAGACTCTCAGAAATGAGGCTAGACAGCTAGCAGACCGTGCGACAACACGCGGACGGCAATTGACAGATCATGAGAGTCATACAATGTTAGCGACTGGTCGAATGTGGGTGGATGTTGAACAGCAGGTAGAGGCATTCAAGCGAGACTTATGGCACCGTTTAAGTGATGTCAACACTTCGTCCTCTCACATGACTGCAGCAGGACCGGTTGAAGAGCATATGGAGCTTATTGGTGCGCTCCTGGAACTTGGTGTCGAGGATAACCCTGTATGGATTTGGCTTCTTAGCCGTTACGACCTCTTAAAGACGACGATCGTAGCATTCTGCGAGCGCTCCAGCGTCGAGATCGAAATTCTCAGACGACGACTCGCACTGGGAGAAAAACCTAGCACTCAGGTTGTGACAACATTTTTGCGGGTGACCACACGCGATGGAGCGGAGTCGCAGGATAGACTCGACACTGATCAAATTATTGAGCTGTGGGAATGCATTCATACATATCTTACAAAGCTCCTTTCGATGCAAACCGGCTTGCTCGGCGAGGTTACGGAATTTTGGGAAACGGCCCAGTCTTTTATCAATGGAAGCAAACAGAAGATGCTCCCTGCGGGTTTCGAAGGCGAAAGCCGAAAACACCATCGTCTTTCCAGTGACGGCGTTAGACAGCTACAGGACGGTATCGTTGAGCTTGTCGATTTGATTCGAAAGAGTGTTCTATCTCTATTTGTTGATCCCCCACCAGAAGATATTTCTCTTCTCGCCTCACCCATACCACCAAGTCCTAGCACCCCCATAAGCCGTATCACACCCACAGAATCTCGCTTCAAACTCGATCCTAAGAACTTGCCTCCCCCATCACCTAGACGGGGCGAAGCATGGGAAGAATTTGCGTTCTGGCCTCCATATTCCAATTCCTTGAGTAGTGTCCACTACTTGAGCAAATTCCTAATTCTTATCGGTACAGCCGCGAGTGATATGTCGGCAATGTCTCCAATAGAGACAGGAAGCACTTCTTATGACCGATTGAAAAACCTTGTCAGTTTTGCTCGTGAGAGATGCGTAAGGGCTGCTTGCGCTGCGTGGAACAAAGATGCAGAAAACTGCAAAATGCTCGAAGATTGGACTCGAGACCCGGAAAGACGGGAACTCACGAAGATGCCAGGATTCTTCGTTGCATTCGAGAGCAGTGTGCTATCTGGAATGCAGAAGATCTTGTATATTTCAGAAGCAATGAGTAAGGCTGGGTCAGTCGATGTTGTCACACCCCCTCCAGCCAAGTTGCTGCAGATGGTGCGAACTCAGTTTGTAACGAGTGTCTACAAAGCTCTTAGTGGTCTCGTGGAAAATGCTGAGCGACCGGTTAAGATGGGCGATGAAGAAGACTGGGCTTTGAAACCTACTGTTCCGGTAAGGAGCATTGACGCTGCCTCTAGCATTATCACCACGGACAATGTGGACGCAAGAAACAGAGTAAGTCGACTGTATCACTTTAAGTACAATGAAGGACTGATTTGTATTTCAGAATATACGAATGCTTTTGACGCTATCAAACCTCAAGGCACTTCAAACCGATTTTGTGCCTCAGCTAGTGTCTAATTTCGAGACAGCATTCTCAGTAAAACTGACCGATGAAGCAAACACTATTCGAGACGTACTCGGCCAGATCGACGATAGACTGTTCCAGTCATATACCAACCCGACAAGCGCAACCCTACATAGCGTGATTCAAGAGGGCATCACGGCTGCCGACTGGGTGCCCACCACAAGCCGTCCGGAGCAAGTAAAGCCATACGTGTACACAACAATGCTGACGCTTGTGCTTGTCCATACTGAAATCACTACAACCATTCCCGTCCAACCAGGAACATCCCTCCCTTCGACATCCTCATCCTCGGCTCAGGCAAACCCGCTGTTGACCAGCGTTCTTACATACCTTGTCACTAAGATCTCTACCTCATTACTCACCGCTTTCCAGTCACGCCCTAAATACACCCTTCCTGCACTTATGCAGGCCACTCTCGATACGGAGTTCATAGCTCAGACAATGGCGCAATACGTCACTGAAGAGGCGTCCTCGATCCAGAGTCAGATTTATCTCGAGCTCGACCGACGGACGAACAACGAGGCTCGGACAAAGTTGCAGGCTGAACTGGGTGAGATGAGGGGTATTTTGAAGAGGTTGCGGGAGCATACCAAGGGCGAATTTGCGTGCTTTAGGAAAGTGAGATCTGGAGTCAAGGGCACTACGCATACCTGAGTAGCTACAATTATTTGCACAACCATTTTTCCAGACTTCATCATAAACATAACTCACATATAACGGATCGAATAAGGGTATCTTAATGTAAACCAGAAACCTCGCAAAGGGATCATTGAGAACCCAACGTTCTCTGAATCTTACTCAACAACACCGTACTCTCCCTCCCCAACCTCCGCTTCCCGAACTGATCAGGTCTCCTCGCCTTCGCCATCGCCTGCCTCTCTTTAGCTTTCAATTCTCTTTCTTTCTGACGCTCTTCCTGCTCCTTCCTGCGTTTCTCGGCTATGTCTAGCTCTTTCTGGAACGCTGATGGCTTTGGGCGCCGCTTTCGTTGGTTGCGCTCTCTATTCCATTCTCTGGTGATCTTTGGCTTTTCGGTTGTTGTCGGGACCTCTGGAGCATCGAGCATGGCCTGTCGGTCTGGATGTAACTCTAATCTGGCCGATGGATCTGCGGATTCATCATTTGTGGCGGCGGTGGTTTCTTCATTCTCGTAGTAGAGAGATCGAACGGCAGGCGCGGACTCTTCCTCGGCGGCTTTGATTTTGGCGTATGCCTTTTTCACCTTGGCTTTTTGGATGAGGTCGCGTTTGATTTTTTGTGCTATATTCCACGCAGAAAATTCAGTGACTGCAGAGTGACTGGTGAAATTATCGGGGAAAGTATATACCTTTGCGGCGATATGTGCCATCTGGGAGATTTTCAGGTCCGACAGTGAACCCTTTTCTGCGCTTGTGGGTGTCTTGCTTGTCGGTGGGTTTCTTTGCATCGACAGCATCGACGGCATCGCGCGTGCGTTTGGTAGACATGTTGATTGTGTCAGTAGTGATGACAGACATCTAAGGCTGTCAATGTCAGAGAAAGTGAATTTTTTGACTCCGCAGAAATAGAAGGCCCCACCCGGCACACTAGGAAAGTGCCAAGAGGCGCTTAATTGGATCATCGGACTATTCCATCTTACTCAATAATCTGCTACTACATAGCATATTGATTATTGTGTAGTTATTGAAAAAGTATTCTGCCAACAGCTGGAGTGTGTTGGGTACTACTATCACAGCACTGGCACCACGACGTTAGTACTATGCGCTGTTAGTGATCCAATAGTCAATAGGACTGGGTTAGGCGCTCCCGAGTGCCGAGAGCGCCGGAGATCGCCCACTGACCTCACAAAGCGTTAATTGAAGACCCGCCGAGTGACTGGTCACTTGATAGTCATCTCGTCTTTTGTCTCCCAACCTCCAACTCTCAACGTCCGACTTATATTCTGTCGTCTTCTGCTGGGCTGGGCTTCTGCGATCTTATTGCTTGCAACCTACTCTGCTCATCACCTCTGAACTTTTCGTTTTACCCGCGATTGCTAGCACGCCGAGCAGATTACGACATTTGTACTTACCGCCACCCGACTGATTGTTGCGCTTTATCTGTTGGGTCGCCGTCATTTTTTAGCTCTAAATCTTTCTATCGAAGAGATTCTTTCCGACTGGAAGCACTTTGCGATGGTATAGTCAATCTCTCTACGGCCGGTCCACCCACAATTGAAGATGCCTATATTCCATTATCCGGAAAGATCTACTACGCCTCCAGACACACTCGTTAACAGTGAAACCGGAAATCAAAGTGATTATTCAACGCTTTCAAAATGGAAGAAAGATCAGCTAGAAGAAATTTGCACCGGCGAATCTTCGCCTCAAAGTAGCTCAGCATATGATTCTAAATTCTTGACGCCACAGTCCAGGAGTCGAGAGGAACTTATACAGTCTATCAAGCGCGGAGACAGTCCCGCATGGGCGCATCAGAATTCAGGAAGAAAACCTACAAACCAAGCGACTCGTTTAAACTTATCGCGAGAGTTTGAGAAAAAATATGACTCGGCACCCTATATGGACAATGTTGGGCCGGATGTCTCCGGCGTTGACGAGAGATCTGAGCTAGCCAGTCCCTCCGAAATTGAGCGTCCACGCTCTGCACTACATTCTGGCGACTTCAGGGAGGGTGCTGCTCAAAATCAGGAAACAAAATTTCTGGACTTTGGCGGGTATAATAGTTCACCACAACCTTCTTCATCCAAACGATATGGCTCTTCGCCAACTACCCCATGGTTCAATCATGTGACTTCTGCGAGACACATTTCCCGAGACGCTGAAGCAAGCCCGTTGACCGGGCAGCATGCCAGAAGTATACTAGGTGCAAGATCTCGGGCACCTTCTTTAGGATCTTTCTCGTCTAGTTACATCCTAAAAGCGCCGACCAGTCCTCTGGTTAATCAAGCAAACAATACCGATTTAGATTTCTCGACGAAGCGTGAGTCGACTGATGATCTCGCAAAGAGTATCAAAAACAGTCGTCGGCGAACGCTCCCCCCGGAGACTTTCATGCAGCTACGAAACTCGCCACCTAATCAATCGCGAATTTCCAACTTGAGTAGGTCCTTTGCTTCGGCTCACGGTGGCGAAGAATTCCGCCTCCAGGCCTATCAGCCACATCGATCATCACTTTATAGCCTTCAGCCTGCATTGTCATCACCACAGACGCCTTTTCGGTTACGCCGGCCATCCTTTGCATCAGACTCATCTCCTCGAAGACATGCGTCAATGGTTGGCTCATATGAAGAGTCCATCTTACGTGGCAGAATGTCAACAACTCCGTCACAGCCTCTGGACTTTACCGCACAGATTGGCGTCTTGGGTAGGGGCAAATGTAAATCTAGTCTGAGATGCCCGCCACATATTACTGTACCTTTTCCCGCTGTTTTCTACAGTTATCCAACATCTGGACCTGGCCGTACCATCTCCGACGACAGCCCTAGCCCTTACGTTGGGTTGATTGATCTTCGGAATGCACAACCTCGCGATGGTCCCAGCAAGCGGTCTCGTGCGCAAAAACCGCCTTTTTATGACAACAGTGGTTCAAGCACGCCCATACCTAGCCCTGACTGCGACGAGCGCCAGAGGCGTGAGAGGCGTTCGGTACGCTCCGAAGCAGTGAAGGCTCCTCCTGGAGACTCTTATCGCATTCCCCAACGAGGTCAGCTGCAAATTATCATCAAGAATCCCAACAAGACAGCCGTCAAACTATTCTTGGTGCCGTACGATCTCGACGATATGGAACCCGGCACTAAAACATTCATCAGACAGCGCAGTTACTCTGCAGGTCCTATCATCGACATGCCCTTGACGGCGCGAAAGAATCTGGGGACTGACCGCCCCGAAGCCTCGCTCAATCCGACGAGCGACCCGAAAGATAAGCCTACTTTGAGATATCTCATTCATCTTAATATCTGCTGCCCAAGCAAGGGTCGCTTTTACCTCCATTCGACTATTCGTGTTGTCTTCGCGAATAGAGTGCCTGACGGGAAAGAAAAATTGCGGAATGAGATTCAGCATCCGGAGCCTCGTTATAGTCCTTACAAGCCTTTGAAGGACTCGAATAATTCTTCTGGCAATATATCAGCGATTGACAAAAGCCATTGGAGACAGAGCGCTGGTGTTGGTTTCGCCGGCAGTCAGTGCTTCGATGACAGGTTCTATCCTGATCCACCTGCTCCCTCGGATCACAAGCAAGTACAACCCGTCCCATTCAGGCTCAGCATCCCCAACGCTCGAGCATTGTCTGCCGATGACGCTGGTCCATCTTTATTTTCGGACAACGATATCTGGCAAACAGGAAACTCTTCCACCACACGTTCACAATCCGATGAGATGTCACTCGATTCCCCTCCACCACCCAAATCTGCAGATCTCGGCAACATTATCGACGACGACGCAGAAATGAGCAACAACGGTAGCGAGTACTATGGCAATTACCATCAACTCGCTTGTTCTCCTACGAGCTATTCCAGTGTAGGCGAAAGTCTGTTGGCTCAGAGGCTTAGAGAGTGGAGTTGTAGTAACGAACAAACCTCGGATTCTCAGTGATGAGGTTTCATATAACCGCCTACCATTTTCTATTCTGGATTGACTCTGGCATGGACATATGTGGCATAGACTGCTTCTGGAAAGCGGTCTGATCTGGTTGGACGGAAATATCCATGTAATTATTCCAGCTAGTTAAGATGCACGAACATTATTAGTAACTGTCCATACATATACTTGGTTATATAATCACGATGACTACCAGGTGGTTGAAGAATGTGAAGCTAAAGAAGGCCCACTCCAGTCAAAAGATTTTTTGTAGTAATCACTCTTCGACAAATGTTTGTTACACGGTGATAAGCTCGGGAATACCTAAGCGGCAACAATAACAGTATAGGGATCGACCCACGTACCTATGTACCCAACAGAGAGCATGTCCCGGAGTTTCTTTGAGGACTTTACTGCCTGCATAGAATCTTATCCATCTTCGTTTTCGCATTCTGAAGGTGTACGACAAGCTTAACGCCAGAAGTTCTCGGGCTCGTATAAATTGTTTGGTGTATTCAATTCCTTGTGTCCTCTATAACGCCTGAGACGAAACGAAGCTTTTGCAATGCATTATTGTGATGTTCAGCTGCCTGATGTTGTACGACATGCCACCAGCTCCGATTTGGTATGCAAGTCGCTGGTACAAATTAACGCTATTTTGTACTTCTGTGGCCAACATACAGGTATAAAAAGTCATTGCCCTCACTTGTCAATTCTAAGGCCGTTCTCATAGAACATACTCTTGCTATCTGAATTTGAAAAAACGAGACAACATGCGGCAATCCATTTATCTTTTATCCGCTGCGGCGTTGTAGAAAGTATAGGTTCTAACAAATACAGTGACGCAGATGCGCAATTATATGTCTGAGACATATAATAGCCGGTATATCCTTAAAGGTCACCTTGAAAAGGTAATGGGATAACGATTGTACCTAGGTACGTCTTGACCGGGGTAGCTTAACGTTTCACACCCAGGTGGGATTTGATGCTCTTAGATCCACGATCTAGGTAATGGAGGTATTGTCTCTCGCCTCACGTAACACTTTATGAGCGGAATATTCTATCTACAAGAACCAGAATGAATGTACTACGCTATCCAGATCACAAGATGTCACAAAAAAACAGACAACAGAGGCTTGCAAATACATGAAAAAAAAAAGTTCCGCTCGTTCTCTAACCAGCATGCTCAACAATTTCGCTAACAAGCACACCGTCCTTGACGTAGCTCTTAATCTGCTCTGGTAGAGGAACCTCAGTCGTATCATCATCCGTACCCTCCTTGGGGGGTAACAAAATATTTGTTCCAGTAGTCTTGCTGGTGAAGATCTCCAAATTGATGCTAGCAGGCGAAAGGTAGACCGTTGCACCATCGACCTGATCCAAAAGCAGAGTAGGCACAACACCATCAACTTGAAGCGCGAATTTGGTAGATTTAATCACCTCCAAACTACTAACCAACGACTCTACGATGATGGAAAGGCCACTGCAGTTATCAATTGAGATTGCGTTTGCCTTGCCGTTCACTTTGACGATGGTCTTGCTGCAGCGCGAGATGAGGATGGATTGGTTTTGTTGGGCATTGATTTCGATCACGTCGGAGACACTGTCAAAATGCTCCACGTACCATTTGCTGCCCTCCAAGTCCTTTCGGGGAGGTTTCTTGGCCCGCATGCTTTCGGGCTTGGGCTTCTTGCCTGGTGCAGGTGACTTTCCGCGATTGATGGGTGATCCCAGGCTGCTTTGAGAGTCGGATCGCTCGGGAACGGTAGATCCTGCACGAAGGCTAGGATTCTTGTGCGTCATCTGAGACTTGTCTACCTTGCGAAGACCTGAAGTGACAGAGTCACCTTGATTGAGCTGAGCGAATACTGCGTTCATATCCCCTCCCTTGGGCTGCGATGCAGAAGGCACGGGTAGGTCAGCTGGAGGTGGAGGAGGAGGAGGGGGGGGAGGAGGTGGCGGAGGTGCACCAGCAGCTGGAGCAGGAGCTGCAGGTGCTGCTTTGGTAGAGCCGGACTGGATTTGTTTCAATGCATCTACAGCGCTGAGGTCGCTCTGGTTGTTCCATGTCAAGCCGGTTCGATAGTGATTGTTGAGGTAGGCGGACAGGGACTTGAAGACCTTGTAGTATGCTTGAATGTACTGAACATGCAGTGGTTCCCTTCGAAGATCAGCAATTGAACCAGATCAATGAACCTTTGTTCTTACTCACTTCTCTTTGTATTGCTTCAAGACCTTGTTGCCATAATACTGAATTCCGCCCACCATTTCATTGACAAATGTCGCAGGTTTAAGCTCGAAGAACCATCCTAGCGCAACTATACCTTCTGCGACAGCACTGAAATGGTCGAAGAATGGAGAGCTTCTGTTGGACTCGCGAATGTTGTTGATGGTATCGGATGCTTTATGAAGTTCGGTCATAAGTTCAGGAGCCAATGGTTCGGGTCTCTTTGCTTTTGTGGTCACGAGAATGAAGGTGCGTTCGGCTTGGAACGCTTGGAGAACTGCCTCGGCCTGGTGTTATGTCAATCCACAGTCGACGCATTCGTAGTATTCGGATTTGAGGGATGGTACCTGTTCTCCAACCAGTCCTCCGATTTGTTTTCCGAGATCAACGAATGCTTGAACGTCGCTCTTGATCAAGGCATCAAAGTCCTCAATTTGTGGTGGATCGGGATCGGGTGTTGGACTAGGGGGCGAAGGAGCTTGGGTCGAAGGCTCTATAGTTCCTTGCTGTACAGGAGTCGCGAGGTTGACGTGGTTCGCTTGGCTGGCGCCTTCGAATGACATTGCCATATCCTCAAGACGAGAGGTTGCTGCCTCGAGCCTTTGGGTGAGCTATCATTAGCATCGTGTATTGCCTTCCCATCTTCAAAATCAACGGAGAAAAAAAAAATCCAGATTATCATACCTCTTTATGAGGGTGGTCATATTATGCATCTGATTTCCAGCCATGGTTGCGGTTAGGTTGTTGTAGTGAATATCGACTTAGGGAGGTTGAAACATTGTTGTACTTTGTAAGTAGCTGAACCAAGCTCGGGCAAGGGGATGAGATAGGATGATTAGCTATTTGCTAGATTGGGTCAATATCCCAAATATCAGGATATAACACATGGCAGGATGGCCGAGTGGTCTAAGGCGCAGCACTCGAATAATTAATCATTCTTTGATAGGTACTCGATATGCTGTATCTTCGGATGCGTGAGTTCAAATCTCACTCCTGTCGATTTAAATAGAGTTATGCCTCTTAATTTTTTTGCCCATTTATTTCCATGGATTGGCTGGCCTGTGTATACATATATATATATACATGGGGACAATTTGTTTGCCTTGATTTATTTTGGTTGAGTTTAATTTGTTCACTATCCCGACTATCAGACGGAAAACACGTATATATGAGAGAGCCCGTCGCTAGAGTTGGCTGCTTGGAATTGGCTTTCAGCTCTCCCAGACGGTTCACCAGACCCCAGCGGGACCGATAAGTGCAGCAGAAACTGTGTCACTCCAAGCAGCCCAAGTGGGTGCGATATTCAATAAACAGTCATCAATATCGATACCTGATTATCAAAATCGGGATGTCGGTCGACGTGGATTTTTGTACTCTGGGCATGTTCATAATAGGCATGTGCTCTAGCCATTTTACCCGAAGTAGAATCCCCTTGGGTTTGATTATTCTTCTAACATATCTCAGATGACATCGAGTTCAAGCCCCCCACACCATCGGTCTATGGGATCATAGGAGGGGCAGGCTCCTTTGCAGTTGTGGGAGCCCGTATGGTTGCTGGTAATGACCATGGCAAGGCTGTCAGCTGGATTGTGGACGCTGGGTCCGATTTTCCTCCAGAAATGACGAACACAATTCTGTCATGGAATACCGGTTGCGTGATACGTGAGGACAAGGGTCGATTGACTACACGCGCATGGAATGGTTACGGCGAGAATGAGAAAAGAGGTAAAATCGTGCACCTACTGTGTGTGAGAGTTCTAACCGAATAAGACTTCAAATACTTGACACCCAAATTACGCCTGGAACCCTACATGCTATCAGATGCTCAGCTATTCTCAAAGACATTCCACATGGTTTGTTCGTCCGAGAGATGCATCCACATCATTCAAGAGATTATCCGGCGGCGAGAGTTAAGTTCCTCTGATCAATCTACACGACCAGTGTTTGTTTGGGAACCTGTACCCGATCTCTGTACACCCGAGGAACAAGAAAAGTTCCTTGCAGCCTGTCGCTTTGTCGACCTGGTTAGTCCTAATGAGCTGGAGCTGGGAATGTTGTTTGGGCGTCCTGGCTGGCATGAAGCTGACGAGGGCGATCGAAAACTGGTCCAAAAGATTCTAGAATCCGGTATAGGCCCGGAAAAGAAAGGCGCACTGGTGATCAGAGCAGGTAAAGACGGTAGCTACAGCTATTCAAAAGGTCGAAAGGGCTTGTGGCTTCCAGCATATCACCAGTCTGAATCTGATCAAGCATCAAAAGTCGTCGATCCTACTGGAGCTGGTAACTCTTTCCTTGGTGCGCTAGCACAAGGTATGATCAGCAAAGATCGCCAGCCTGGCCAAATCATGGACGAAATACTAGCAACGTCGGTGAACTGGGACAAGATCAAACGCGAATGGGGCAATAACGGCCAAATTCCCCAGGCTCTTATCTGTGCTACTGTCGCCGCCGGGTTTGTTGTAGAGCAAATCGGAGTGCCTACGATCTCAATAACGAATGGATATGAAACTTGGAACGGAACTGGATTCAATGAACGACTCCGTAATTATACACAGCGGTTATGCAAAACCCTTGAGCAGTCTCCGCAAGACTATGAATGGGTGATAGATTAACGCCTCTATCATCAATCATCTCGGTGATCGATATCTCTAGCCATATCCGCGCGGCGTCAAAGAAATAAACACATAAAAATGATATCGCAATTAATATCCTAACACGTCTCCTGGCTTATGATTCGTTTTTCGTAGCGTTCTGTCGGTCGTGCTCAATGATCTGTTTGCTCCAACTGCATAATTCAAATGTCAGCGAATGTATCACCGGCAGAAAAGTCAACCGAGAACTGACTTTCGGCTTGGGAAGAATCGGCCTGGCTCGGGCATTCTGTCACGGTATTCACGTTCGGCACTAAGACTCCATGTTGCTGCGACGATTCCGACGATGGCTAGGCCCATCACGGCAGTGTTGGCCTTCCAGTTGCCTGGTTGAGCGTACCAACCACCGGCTGGAGACCACACCTCTTTGGGGTAACTGGGCAGGTAGGTCAGTTTCGAGCGCAATTGGAGGCAATTTCGAGATGTGGCGAGAATATAACAACATACGGGATCTTTCCGCCTCCTCCCATTTTCAATATCGCGATTGAATGGCAGACAAGTGTAAATAAAGAGCTTGAAGCCTGATCTGAAACCGAGTGGTATTCATTTGACGTTCTGCTTTGGATCCGTCCGGAAAGCCCGTGACCTGAACGCTAACTATAAATGTGCTAGCGCCATTTATCAGATTTCTCCCCTTCTCCGTCCCCGTGACTTCGCGCGCAGCTTGACAATTTTCTCCGAAAAAGCTATATGGGGTGTCCGTTTGCTCACTAACTACGCAACCGCATCAATATCGCGTCAATTGATCCTTTTCGGTACAGACATTTGAATTATCGTTAGGGCACCCGATGAAGAGATTGCAGCTCCAGCGATGGAGCCGCTCGGTCCTGTCGCCGTCGTCGAGAACCATGTCGGGCGGTCATTTGCACTGGCAGGTCAATGCTAGAACACGGCACCAGTCAACCATTTCACCAGTTGCACAAGGATTAGAGGATCAAACGACTGATAGTCTGATCTCAGAAGAAATAACACCGTCTGCGGAACCTCAAATTCTCAAAACTTTCAACAGAGCAGGTTTTCAAAAACTATCGCCAAAAGTCTACGCTTTACATTCTCGACTCGCTCTACCTAAGAAATTCCCCCTCGAGACATTAGCCCGAACGTTAAGAGATGCATCATCAGACCCTCACCCCAAATTTAACAACGCATCTTTGGCTTTGCTCGGCCATGATCTCCTCGCTAGCTATACCACCGAACATATCATCTGTACATATCCTCGCCTTCCCATGACTGTACTTTACGCCGCATTGTATGCATACATCGGTCCAAGGACGCTGGCAGCTATAGCTGGAGAATGGGGTGTCGAGTTGGCTGTGGCACCTGGGCCGGAGGTAGACCCGGGTCTTTTACAATTTAAGAGGGTACAACCCGGGACGGAGATCGTACAAGAAGCGAGAAGGACCACAAAACCAAATACACACTGGAGAAAGTCAATCGCATCAAGCGTTGTTCACGGTGATATATTTGGCGATCCAGATCTCAGAACCAAGAACCCGAAATACGTTGAATCTAAACTCCCGGATATCAAGTCCATTCCTGGCGTGACCGCCGAGAAAGCCACATCAACATTTGTGCAGGCGCTGGTGGGCGGTATCTATCTACATGCCGGTCGTCCGGCAGCCAAGCGATTCTTCCTGGAACACATTGTATCTCGTCACCTCGACATGACCAAATTATTCTCTTTCACACAACCTGCCCGCGATTTGGCTACTCTATGCCACCGTGAAAACATCGAACCCCCCGTTGCGAAAATCATCAGCGAAACCGGTCGACACAGCAGAAATCCTGTTTTCAATGTCGGCGTGTTTTCTGGCAAGGACAAACTGGGTGAGGGTTCCGGAGCAAGTCTTGTCGAGGCCAGAACTCGAGCAGCAGTTGCAGCGCTCAAGGGTTGGTACCTCTACAGTCCCTTGGAGGTCAGAGTACCTAGTTCCATGGAAGAAGAAGGAGCTAAGCCATGGAAGCCCGTGTACGTGGATTATGGAGAGATCTTCGTCTAGGATCTTTTTTTCAATTTCTGGATAAAATAATTGTTGAGACTTTCTCAGCGAAGGGAGCATTTGCTTACAAGGACCGCCTTTATGTTTCTCATTTTGATGCCGCGGATCCATGGCGCTGTGACTTTGTTTTTCTTTTCTTGTTGTGTTATTTATATCTTCGGTATGAGGTTGCATGGGCGCGGAATTATCCACAGCATGTCATCGTCACCATCATCATGTCTTGTATAGTATCAGATCTCTCAGGAAAATCAGGTGACATTGTAAGAATACATCAGATTCAATCACTCGGATGCCCTGTAAATCATCAACGACGATAATAATCAAACATCATTCCTCTTTCTCCTAAACCTCATTGTCCAGATATCGACCATACTCCTCCCACAAAACATCAACCTCAACCCCAAATAAATCCCCCCAAAACCCCGGTTCCTTCTTATCTTTCTCCTCCTCCTCCTCCTCCTCCTCCCCCAAATACCCCGTCCTCAACAACCGATCGTTAAGCAAGCCAATCGCCCCTTTCCCAAATCGCACATCTTCCATCCACGACAAGAAATAAGCCGTATGCTGATACCCCGCATCCCAACTAGATGCGCGATCAAGCGAAGATTTCGGCTTTTGCCAATGAGCTGCTCCCAGACCTGCTTTGAGTCGGACAAAGTCTGCGATTCCTTCAATCAATCCGCCGGGGGGTCGCGGGACTTCCCCCTCAGCAGGAGCAGTGTGTTGGTAACAATGTACCAATTCATGGGTGAGAACACCTTTCAGTTCGGTGAGTGGTTGAGTGTCATTTTTGCAAACATGGTTGATGTATGAGAGTGAAAAGTGGATTTCCTTGTGGTCATCATCCAGATCTGTGCCGTTGGTGTAAGCGACGCCTTCGAAGTCTTGGAGGATGATTGTCACGGAGCGAGTGGGGGGTATGAGCGGGGTGAATGATGGTATTGGTGCTTTG
This sequence comes from Talaromyces sp. F31, assembly GCA_037356135.1. Classification (NCBI taxonomy): domain Eukaryota; kingdom Fungi; phylum Ascomycota; class Eurotiomycetes; order Eurotiales; family Trichocomaceae; genus Talaromyces; species Talaromyces sp. F31. Next base: position 1,665,366 of record JAYXSF010000027.1, on the reverse strand, counting down.
GATGCGTGATCCTCGTCATTATTGTTGTGTGGTCGTGCCCCCCGGGGGGAAGTGTAGAGTTGCTCGACGATTGCCGTCAAGGCGGAGTCGAGTACAGCTTCTAGGTCGGGGATGAGACCGAAGAAGGATGCAGCTGCAGAGTGACGCGCATCTTCTAGACGCAATCTAAGTCTCGGTTTAGGTATTGTCTCCTTTCTATCAGGCTGAGTCTCATTATCATCTTGATGAGGATGAGCTCTTGTGTTGACCGGGAGGGGAGAAGGAGCCGGGATTTTGGTTGTGGTCATGTTGCTGAGTGACGAGAGTGAGTCAGGTGAGTTCTTATTTGTGAATCTACCTGGTTTTATATTTAATTAATCCTTTGAGTTCAATTCTGACTGAGATCCTTCTGGATAGGGCTGGTCTTAGTCTCGAGTTGTGGGGTGTAGTTGAAAGAAGCTCAATTGGACAGCTTACAGGTTAGATAGGCTGCCACGCTCCCGCCCAATACAATGACAGGATTCGTTTACTAGGTTCAGCCAAAGATTCATTCAAAGAAGATCTTCATTGCTAAGAATAATGAAGATTAAAGCCCGCTGATATATCTACTGGTTTCAATCGGGAGAGTTGTTATGAAGCCAATGCTCTATCCTGCTAGGGCATGCTCAACAAGCTCTAACGGTTGCCCCGTTCGGCACGTATGTATGATTGGAGATGAACGAAAAGCTTCAAATGTCAAAAAGGGGATATCATATATTTGTGTTGTATTTTCGAAGCACGAGGGTCAGATATGACGGTAATGTTCTAGTTAATTGCGGGCTTGAATAGCCTCTGCCAAGTAGACCAGACATATGAATGCATCACGAAGTACCTGTGGTGACTTAAGACTTTGCAAATTGTCTAGTCTGTCGATTTCCATTATTTCCAAGAGTACTTCGATTGGTGCTTCTGTCTCTCAAATCGCAGCCAACGCTGCAACCTTGCACAAAAGTTAGTCTATCGAGCGTGATCGAATTCGAGAAAAGCAGTACTCAAAGCACATCAATGGTGCGGCCTGATAAAAAACGACACTGGTAACTCGACCAGAGAATCTGAGTCCCTGAGAATGTGCTCAGCCATACCACCACCATGAGACAAGTCAGCCATCTCTTTTTATTTCGGCAGTATCGTATGTCATTCCCTATCTTGTAAGGAGGACAGTCCCAGCGCTGTCTAATATTATAAGCTACTAATACTAGACTATGCTCGGAGTTTCCACCAACAAAAGATCACCCCAAAGCTCCTCATCTTCTATTCTCCGAATTTCTATAGCAATGGCATTTTGAGGTATAGGTTGGCTTGGGACCTGTGTGACCTTGCGGTTTGAATACCGTAATGCAGGGCAGCGGTGTAGTCTTCGACTAGACGACGGGGCCGTGTTATTTAAATCCTTAAGCTCGTGATGAGCATTGTGAATATCACGAATCTCTGCGAGATTACCTCTTGCCACCGCATAGGAAGTTCTTACACTTTCCATGACTTCAGGCAGCCTTGAGAAGAGGCTCTTCGTAGCTATTTGATGGTCTGGCGATGGTTTCATAACCCGTAGATAGGACACCATTGTATCAAAGTATGCCATTAAATCTACCCCTTGGTGCACAATCTCCACGTCCCATTCTGGTGCTTCTGGAAGCCCTACGGATAGCCTGTACAGCACAAATATCGTCAAAATAACCTGATACCATGTGGCAAACGGCAAATTACTGTGCCTTGTAATCGGAATAGCAAGAAAGTAATCGAGGGATTCTTTTGCTGAACTGACGCATTTGATTAGGTTACTGATAACCCTGGGAGGCATAGATAACAGGGTGGAATTTTCTTGTCCCTTTGGAACGGGCGGATTTCTCGGCCCATAGCGATATACCAAGCCCATTTCTTGGATCCGAATCTTGACGGTATGATAGGCGTTGCGTAACAATACTAGGGAACTCCAATTAGCTAGATAGTAATCCTAAGCTCAAGAGACTCTCACCTGTGTTGTGAAGATCCGTTGATAGAGAGGACCACCAGTCTTCCAACCGCGTTGTGAATCGTTCAGCATGAATGTATAGACAACGGCTGTGAAGCCCTTCTGACCTGTAAGTTTCACAGACCTCCTCGGCAAACTGTAGCACTTTCGTCACTGGATATATCAACATATCCGTCTCGAATTCTGGCTTTTGTTGCAGCAGTTTAGCACATGAAAGCATGTTCTTGTGATATTGAAGATTGTTGGGCCTTCCTGAAGACATTGCTATTCTATTTCGGTCAGCTCAAGCTCATCGGCGCTTATTCGTGGTAAATAAAGTAAATAACATCTTACATGCCAGACACATAATAGCAGCCAAGATACGCACGGCATGCCTCGCGAGTATAGATATTACCGAGATTGGTCCGCTGCCCAAGCAAGTCGGCAGCCTCTTGATCGAGGTGAAGGTCAAACACTATACTGATTGCGATTTGTACGTAAAGGTAGTCTTGCTGACTCCCGGGAATAAAGTGAAATTGGAACCTAAAATTGGTCAGATTGCCTCAGGTGGAGGAGGTGTAGGGGAAATTCACCAAGCAAGATGAACAAGTAATCCTTGGAGTAGATCTATATCTTTCTCACCAGCCATGACGACCCGCTTGCTGAGAGATTCTTTAAATTGACTGACTAGAGCGTCTTGGAGATGGCAGTGTTTCGAGGAGGCAGCAGTAACAGCGGCGAGCAATAGGAAGGGGCGATTTTCAGCCATTAACGCAGCAGTCCACGTTTCTGAGAGCTGCACAAATGGAAAGTAGGACGCCATACCACGGAACTTGCCCAGCAGATAATCGAGAACGACGGGAGTAAGTCCCAAGTCGGTGATCCACGCAGCGTCCATGGGGTTAGACACGCCACATGGATTTTCCAGGGCGTTTTCAGTGTCGTTCTGATGAAAAGTCAAGTCGGGGTCCTCGTTCGATCCAGGGTCAGCCGGAGACCCTTGACTCATCAATTCAGCTGTTAGATGCGGGCTGCTGCTGAAACCATCGGGAATTAGAGTCTGTTCGGGCCCGGCCTCAACAGAGCTATGTACTCCACCATGGGGTACCGTCGAGCGTGAAAGAAGGCCGATGATGTTAGTGAGCTTGGACTCCAGATCGGCAAGTCGCCTTCATTTCCTCCCTGTCAGCAAAAAGTAATGGAGCATCCTTCATGGCCACTTACGGCTTCGCTCCTTGTGAAACCCGAGCCCGCTGTCTCGGCTCTGGAAATACGCATTGAGATTTTGATCTGGCACATCTACTTAAATTTGGCTGAGGTAAGTATGGACTGTTGGGGTTAAGGACGTGACCCGCACTTAGTACAAGGTTGCCCTTCCTCCAGTTGAATACATCTCACCTTGAGAGCACGGCATGCTTCGCAGGCAAATGCTGCTCTCTTCGATTGACGAGACGTGATGATCGGGATTGCATTCTCCATCGTCAGTTGCTTGTCTGAAAGTTGCAAGCTCGAAAAACGATGCTAGTTGAGACACCGTCAAACCATTCATTTTAGCTGACAAATAGACTGTCATTTGACTGCCTTTTTTTGGGCTTGTGCATTACTTGACAAAAAACAAAGACCAACACCTATAAAGCAGTAGACCCATGTTTAGCTCATTCTCCAAAGATGTAGAGTACCTTAGATTCCGTGTCCTGCGATGAGCACGCTGGATGAACAGTCCTAGGGTAGGACCCTAATTAACCCTAGGGCTAATGAGAAAGTTGCGTCATGGCCATTAATGATTCACATGCAAAACGAAAGTCCGGGGTTCTCCACCCTTTAATACGCAGCATTACAGACCACACTCTTCATAGTAGACTGTGTCTTTTGTCCTCCAGACTGAATAATCTTTCTCGAAATTGCATTTAGAGCTAAATGAAGCTCTATGTGTCTCAAAAACAGTAGTCTGAAAGATTCCAATTAATTCAGGGGCATTGAAAGGTTGAAAAATGAAAGTCAGTAGTAACGCGTATCGTAAACCCGTAACGAGACTGTAACGACATCCTCGGCAGATTAGCTAGTGGAATTGCCTCCAAGGACGAACTTCATCACATCCGGTTCACATGTCACCGTATCCTCGCGCGCCCTTAGCCCAACTCGCCTGTACTTACATTGAAGCACTTTTGGTATACTTCCAACTTCTCATTGAGCCACATAACCTACAACCAAGCTGCCGGCCTCAGCATTACCTATTGAGGATGGTTCATCTCTGTCGTCGTTTCTTGCGCTGTTCGACTTAGTGGACTGCCGAGCTTACAACTACTCCTCCGGAACACCACAACGACACATGGGTATCTAAGCAGTCCCTGCTTCGTTCGCACCCGTCAATATGGCAGCGCTTTCCAAGATCCGCCTCCCAGAGCGCTCTATCGGCCAGATCATCTCACATCTGATGAGCTTATACGTAAAACATCGCACCCGAATCTCGCGCGCCGTCTATCTTGCCCTGTTCCTCGCACTTGCGAAACGAATCCACAATGCGATCGGAGAACAAAAAGCAGCATCTCGGCGACAGGCGGAGATGCGTGAGCGGCCGGGAACAAGTAGTCTCGACAACAACACAGAGAATAAGAACGCGGACGAGAAAAGCGCAAGCAGGAAAAAGGTGGAAATCAATCTCGAATTTTTCAGAAGTCTCATGCGCTTGTTGCGGATTGTGATTCCAGGATGGAAGAGCAAAGAGTTCCGCCTGCTCTTAAGCCATAGCGTGTTTTTGGTATTGAGGACTATATTGAGCATATATGTTGCTGAGTTGGACGGAAAGTTAGTTAGTCACTTGGTGCGTGGCAAAGCCAAAGAGTTTTTGACGAGTCTTGTCTGGTGGATGACGGTGGCTATACCCGCTACTTTTACGAATTCTATGGTAAGCTTCTTCAGTATTATCTGTGCCACGACTTGGCTAATGAGTAAAGCTATCTTATCATCAATGCCGTCTTGCGCTTGAATATCGCAGACGGCTCACAGAGCATGTCCATAACAAGTATCTGTCAAACATGACTTTCTATGCACTTTCGGCGCTGGACGATCGAATCAAGAATCCGGATCAGATGGTCACAGTGGATATTTCCAGATTTTCCGACAGCTTAGCAGAGCTATACTCAAATTTGGCAAAACCCGTTTTGGATATGGTTTTATATAATTACCAGCTCTCAAAGAACGTGGGTATGGAGGGCTTATTTCTTATGAGTCTTCTAGTTCAACTATCAGCAAACATGATGCGCGCATTGACGCCTCCATTCGGCAAATACGTTGCCGACGAAGCGCGTTTGGAAGGCGAGTTCAGATTTCAGCATACACGCTTAATAGACTATAGCGAGGAAGTCGCTCTCTATCATGGCCACGAAGCTGAAAAGGATAACCTTGACAAGGGTTATTTTACGCTTATAAAGCATGTCAACCGTATTCTTCGACGGCGATTGTATCATGGATTCATGGAGGATTTTGTTATCAAATATTTCTGGGGTGCTTTGGGACTCATGCTATGCAGTGTGCCGGTATTTTTCAAGATTCCAGGGCAAATCAGCCAGACTATGGGCGATCGGACAGAGAGTGCGTCCTCCAGTTTCAGCATGAGTTCAAGTTGCTAACATGTGCTAGGCTTCGTCACAAATCGACGACTACTCCTCTCCTCATCTGATGCATTCGGCCGTGTCATGTTCTCATACAAAGAAGTATCAGAACTCGCAGGCCACACTGCTCGAGTCTCATCTCTCCTCGAAGTCATGGAAGACGTATCTGCCGGCCGATTCGAGAAGAAACTCGTATCTTCAGCATCGACAGAAGAGAACGCAGCCGTCCTCGCAGGTCGAGGAACCGTCACCGAGAGCACCTCCATTGAATTCACAGACGTTCCCATCGTCTCACCCAACGGCGACGTCTTAGTTCGCAAACTATCCTTCACCGTTCATCCTGGGGATCACCTTTTGATTGTTGGACCGAATGGATGCGGCAAATCCTCCCTCTTCCGTATTCTCGGCGGTCTCTGGCCCGTCTACGGCGGAACTGTGAAAAAGCCCAGCTTCGACGACATTTTCTACATCCCGCAACGGCCTTATCTCTCCCGCGGCACGTTACGACAACAGGTGATCTACCCAGATGGTGTCAAAGAAATGCGCGCCAAGGGCGTGACAGATGCCGATCTTTTCGAGGTCCTTTCCATCCTCGAGATCTCCAACATAGTCGAGCGCGAAGGCGGCTGGGATGCAGAAGAAGAATGGCGCGACGTCCTGTCCGGCGGCCTGCAACAACGTATCGCCATGGCACGTCTCTTCTACCATAAACCGCGCTACGCAATCCTGGACGAGTGCACGTCCTCTGTTACCCTCGAAATCGAGAAAGTAATGTACGAGACCGCCAAAAAGTTGGGAATCACGTTGATGACCGTCTCGCATCGACGAAGTCTGTGGCAATACCACAAGAAGATCTTGCAGTTTGATGGACAAGGCGGATATATTTTTACGGGATTGGATTGGGAGAAGAGATTGAAATTGGAAGAGTATGTCCTTTCCCCCCTTCCTTTGATCTGTGATAAGAAGGTGCTAATTTAAGTTTTATGATAGTGAGAAAGAAGATCTCGACTTGCAACTAAGAGCCGTTCCAGATATTGAGAAGCGAATTGCTGAGCTCTCGGCGGCTTAACCATATACAACTAGCTTAGCTTTAAGGTTTATTATGATGTATCACAGAGAAGATGTCTTGTATACAAAGAGAATGTACGATCGAATACTCATGCATAGACGTATAGAATCCATCGTTCATTTAACTTGCTCATTCAATTCATTAATTATGTATATGTATATATGTATATATGGTAGGTATGGTCACGTACCACGCTAACAACAAACAACCAACCAGCAAAAATAGGCGTAATACTCTCTATTTCACAACATCGTCATCTATCCCTTCTTTGTTATCGTCCTCACTCTTGACCTGCTCTGCTTCCGGACCAGAAGCCGGAATGGGCGATACTTTGACCTCATTCTCCTCCGTCTCAGCAGCAATACTCTCCGGCGCAGCCACAGGAGCAACGTCGTCTCCAACGATCATCTGCCTCTGCCCCAGCGGCGATTTGGGGATCCCATCGCCCACTCCCATTGAACCAGAGACCGAGGTCGAAGATGCAGATCCACGGCGCACCGGGATGTCTAATGATGTCTTCCGGCTGGTGGACGATTCGCTGTCGGAGTCACTGCGGCGATGATCTTTCATGCGGAGGACGCTGCTCCAGCGTTTGCGGCGGCTCATGCTTCGGCTTAGACTTGCTGAAGATGGGAAGGCTGAATCTTCGCTTTCGCGGAGAGAGGATGCATCTGTTGATTGATTGGTAGTGCTGGTGTTGTGATCGCTATTAGGTTGGTCGCTCGCTTCAGTCTTTTCATTAACGCTTTGAAGACCTGTTGGTTTCTTATTTGCTGTTTCTGAATATGATGTTGGCGATGAAATTGTGCTGTTGGTGGTCGTGATACTTCTCCTATCTTGCCATTCCTTGCGTCGCTCGCTGGCCCATGTCCCCCATGAACTGATATACGCGCCCGCTCTTTGACTCGCTACGTTCACCGATGCCTGTGCCTGCGTTATATCAACGGATGGCGTTCGACGACTCCCAAACCACGATGAAAACGAAGATTGACTCTCGTTGGTAGGAGAGGCGGCATCATTTCGTGCGGAATGCACAGACTCGTTGCTGACGTTTTTGTCGTCGGAGGAAGATCGCTCTGTAATTCCGACTTTTTCTTCATTTTTCTTGCGCTGTGTTTCTCGTAGAGCTTCGATATCTGCCCAGAAACTGTTGAAGGCGCTGCTCACTTTTTTCTGGCCTGATGCTAGTGTCTTGTTGAGTGCTTCCCGGCCCTCGCGGACTCGCTCGTCGAGATGAAGTTCGGAGACCTGCTGAGCCAGACGGCGCTGAATGTCGTCTATTGTAAGCCCGCCTGCGTACGGATGTCGAGGCTCGACGATGGAGAACAGCAACGCGTCAGATGTTAATTGATTGAATAAAGCATAATTTGGTGTGGTCTGCCAATGTGTCACGAAATCTGTGTTGAAATCCAACGTTGGGTCTCCTTCAGCGTCGGTCGATTGTCCCTTGCTCCTTGCTTCTGCCGCTTTTCCTGGTGACATGGGTTGGACATGTTGTTGATGGTTCGTACTTGCTAATAATGCCAATAAATACTCTTCAAACTGCAGTCTAATGAACTCCTCTGAACCGACATAGCCGTGTGTCTTGGGCTGTTCAGGATGCGCCGGGTCCCAGGTCTCGTTGATGGTTTGTGTGAGAAAGTCCACCCATCGTCTGTCTGCTGCAGTTAACGCCAGTGCTGCTCTGAGTGAAGGGGAGTGTATGGTGATGGTTCCTTCGTCTAACTGTACGGAGATTAGTGGTACTATCATTGAGGGCAAGACAAGACGCCTACATTAATCAAAATGTCGCTATAACGGTCTTTTTGTTGCAGCAGTAACGAATTTGTCGACCCAACCACGTATGACTTTGTTCCGTGATCAGCAAGCAAATCCAATTGCTGCAATGGTGTATAAGGTCCAAATATGCTTCCCTAGATAGACTGTCAGTTCTGTCATGGAGACATATACGGACCTAACTCACCTTGCCGAATAGCTGCAATGGCAGTCCCATGTAAGCTAGTACTAGATCCAAATATTAGCCATCCGTCATGCACTATAATTAGCGGTGAACTATACATGAACTCCGTTCGCTCGTCTTGAGAGACGTGGCCTTTTCAGCGTTCTCGGCGTATGAATCAAACGCTGGATCGGCACAATCTTGTAAATTGCTAAGTAGACCGGGTATCAAAGATAATAATGAAAACTGTATCATGCATAGACGTTCGCAACGAGAGCCAAAGAAGAGCATCTAGTGAGTTTTTAGTATTGAGTCATCAGTCGAGCAGTGGCATGTATACCTTTGGTTGTAGTAGTAAACATTTGAACAGAACGAGTGTTTGGGATTTGAAGGTGTGAATCATTTCTCGCAAAGACAGGCCTACTCTGGTTAGTCTGGAAGACCATAAAATCCAAAGGGATCTCATACCAAGGTATATGTCTCTTTGCGCTTCTTCATTCTTCAAGCTTGCGATCAGGCTTTCACGGAATTTCTGCAATCAATAAGCATTTAAGCAGATCATGTATACGTTATCAAGCGCAACGGACCTTGAGTATATCAACATCCGAAAAATCCCTACACGCAACCATTCAGCGATGTGTCCACAGTAACGATGGACAACCCCCATCAACAGCCTGAATGTTATATTATACCTTTGCGCAAACCACGCCGACGTCACCATCGACAACTTCTCCCTCAATGGCCCAAAATATTGCGGTCCATCCGTCACAACCACCACGGCCTTCTGAACTGTCGAACGAGTAACGTCGGGGGAACGAACAATCAAAGAACTCGCAGGGATCTGTCTTGTGCAAGATATACCGAAAAGCGACGTCGCATTCTGGGTGGAGGTAGCTTCGCGTCGGAGTGTAAAATATGAGAAATCTTCCGTCGAGCTAGGAGTTCCACCTTTTAGCATTTTCGATTTTGCCGGCATGAATTCGTAGCCATCGTGCATAGCGGGAAACGATCCTTACTGCTTGCCGGCAGCAGCAGCACTACCAGGAAAAGAGAACTCACGCATGTGCTCCATCCGACAATGCCATGAACGGCAGCAATGACCAGTCATTGTCCACGGCTGGATTCGATCCCTCATCGGCGAAACATAATTCTATCTCGGGGCCTCTGTTCGCATTGCAGGATCGTCAGCAATTTCATGCCTTCTCTTTCAACACAGATCAACCCGTCGTTATGGCGCAATCGAAAAGAATAAGAAACACAAACCTGGCATGATGGAAATCTATAACCAGGACAATCGGATCCTGGCGCATGATAGATTTTTGAGTCATGCTCGAGAGAACGAAAGTGTGAGGTGTGAGCTCTCGATTGGAGATTTCGAGCTCAGTTCGGAGAAAGATCAAGTTTGGACGGACAAAACAATCCCGCGCTTAACGAATCTGATCTTATCAGACTAATTATCATATGATCAGCGCTCCTGAGATCTCCCTGTGCTGCGGTGACTGGATCAACCAGTCTGATTGTGTGAATTGGAGTAAATAAATTATTTTCTCACTACAGAATAGAATGTGATCACGATTGTTGGTGTAATAGAATACAAAGTAATTCGACATTGATATCGGTGCGGCTCTTCTGCGGGGAAACAACCGCCGCCTTCAAGACTCTGTTTACAGCGTCATGATCTTAACCACAATCAAATGTAGTTTATGAATCTTGATTTACACTCTTCGTAATTAATGCAACTATAAAACAATAGTATGGCTTGGATCCAAGCTACCACATGAATAAAACTTTCGTCTAACTGTAATCCCTTCTTGCTTTGAAACTACCTCCGGCGTATATCTATGAATCCGTCTTGAATTAACAGACCCCCCAGACGAACGCATATGAACCATCATTTAAACTCAAACAAGCGGCCAGAATCGGGTAATATCGAGAACAACGGAAATATTTGTTATAGACGTTCCGCATGACCGAATGCATGCCTTGTTCATATCAAATACAAAGAAAAATAGCTCAAGGGCGAAAATCAGCGCCAAATGCTTGCCCAAATATGTAGAAGCACAAAAGGTCTCAAGAACCTGAACACCGTATAGTGGCTTTCGTATATGTAATGAATCGCTTCATTTGCCTATGTACGACAAGGAAATTCGTCATGCGACTGGGCGCCCCCTGTCGGCTTACTGTAAAGAAACTTGGGTGGGATCGGCGGATTGGTCAATGTTATGATAATCCAAAATTTCCGAGTACCTACAGTAAAAAACAACGCCTAATTAGTTACTTGTCGACGTATATCTCGGTTATTTCTTCGTACATCATGATCTTCCAAGTGTCCACGGGCAGATCAGCATCATTAAACGACCAGTCGAACTTCTCCTCGGCAACCGGTTCGTCGGTCGGGTCGTGGTATGGAGCAAGGTATTCGTGGGCAAGCGCATCTCCGGCCCTGATTCGCTTCCTCGGGTCAAAAACAAGCATCCGCTCGAGCAAGTCGATAGCTAAGACTCGTCAGTTCCAAATGTGGCAAGACCGCAGAAAAGAAAGCATACCAGCTGGATCAGCGTTCTTGAATTTAGCAGCAAGTGGTTGGCGTTCGCGCTTTGGTAGAGACTGTACAAATCGGAGAGTCTAGAAATGGTTAGTTGGTTCGAGGATACCAGTAGGAACAGCACGCACATTTTCACTGCAGATGGTCTCAATGACATCGTCAGGAGGAGTGCCTAGAAGCTCGGTGATGATTGAGAATTGATGGACATGGTCCTTTCCAGGGAAAAGAGGCTTTCCATCCAGCATTTCGGCGAAGATACAGCCGGCACTCCAGATATCCACCTCGACATCATATTTCTGCCATGTAAGCATGATTTCCGGGGCACGGTAGTATCTCGTTGATACATAACCCGTCATTTGAGGATCTTGAATTCGGGCAAGACCAAAGTCGCAAATCTTCAAGTCGCAATTTTCATTGATCAGGATGTTGCTGGGTTTGAGATCACGGTGGACGACACCAGCGGAGTGGACATATTTCAGACCGCGCTATCTAGCGTTAGCAATAAAGCTCGTCGGGTATTTGGGAGTGCGTGCCGCACCAGAATTTGATAGAGGAAGTACTGAATGAATTGTTTTTCAAGAGGCCGCGAGGTAAGGAGCCGGTGCAAATCAGTACCTAGAAGCTCGGTGACGAAGTAACTATAGGCGAGCGATTAGCAACAAGATCGTTCATGACCAAATCTAGAATACGTACATGTCTTCCAAGGGCGAGATGAAAATATCGCTGAGACTGATGACCTACAGGAAGAAGTTAATATCATCTCTTGGAAAACAGGACAGTTAACCCACATTCTCATGTCGTAGGTGCTTCAAGAGCTTGAGTTCTCGGTATGTGCGTTTTGACAGTACCGGAGTACTGAACGGCTTCATGATCTTCTTTACAGCGACCGGTTGGCCGGTCAATTGATCTCTCGCAGAGCTTTTGGTCATCAGTCAGTATCTGCTATGTGTTTCCCAAGTCACGCCACCACTGAAGGAGTGTGTACATACCAGACCAAGCCAAATGCACCCATTCCTACAGGTTGGAGATCGGTGTATCTATGAAGCATGAGTCTTTTTTATCTCCAGTGAAGGTGTTAGGCAAATAATGCGCACCTGCTGGTGATCTCAAAGGTTGTGCCAAATATTTGGGCACGCACGAACTCCGCCATGACGGGCGCGTTGACAGGTTATTCTGGCGGTACAATAAAGTCGAAGAGCGAGTACCGCGATAGTGATCTTGCGTCTCTGTTTTGATGCTTATCGTGATTCCTTCGCAAACAATAACTTTTTTCACTGTGGCGCAGAGTTTGGCTGATGGCAAAAGGTTCAAAAGTAGTGCGCTCGCGGAATGCGGAATCAAAATGCGGAAGGCGGGGGGAGTCCAGACGTCTCAGAGAGAATGAAGACAGGTCAGTCAGGATGGAAGACTCGTGAAGATAAATTGATACAAGAAGCTCAGGAGGTAAAAAGAAAAAAGTTCAACAGAGGTTGACGTAGACGAGAATCGGCGTGGAGGTTTAACGTTAATCCAGGTTGAGCAAAAACCTTGGAAGTTGATGGTGGGGGAGCAAAGAGGGAGGAGAGAGAGAGGGAAGGCGCGACGGGTACACTGAAGGGGGGAAAGGAAAGCAGTGAAAAGCTGCGGTAAACGGCAACCGGGGCTGCTCCTTCTCCAATTAGAGGGCCAGAATGAGGGAAAGAGCGCTCCCAAACGACACTTCCTTCTTTTTTCCTGTGGTTCTGGCGTTCTAGCTCCTGCCAGTTTCCCAGGAAGCAGACAAGAATGACGTTGTTGAGTCCGCCCAATGCGGTTTGGCGTGTACACCGGTGGGTCTCTATGGCACCATTTCGGCGGCTGACTGGCTGAACCCGGCCGGTCGAGACTCTCAAAAGTTCGGTAGACTTCTGTAGCATTTCCTCTCTCGTCTCGACTTCTGCTATCCTACGGCCTTTCTTTCATATCGTCGCAATGAATTAGTATGTGTACTATCCATGAGAAGGCGCCCGAATTGGCACTACGTGGCCTCCACAAGATTTCGTGTAGAATGTCGGTCAAGAGTATGCATCTAGCAGTCCGTCATCCAACCTCAGGAAGACTTTCTTCAAGTCTCCAACCGATTGCGATGAGCGCGGGTACTCTGGAACAGCATAGTGAGCGTCCCCAGTTTCCACGGGCGGGCATTTTCATGGATATTCTATGCACTCCGTACCTAGGCTAAAAACCATACAGAAACGTTGAACGCAAAAAAGAAACAACCGAAATCTTGAAATCGCACACTACGTGCTGCTTAGCTGGCACGATCCGATTCGGCAGGGTCAAAGCTCGTCTCGTCTAACCGGTCATCAGGGTATCACAAAACATAATTGCTGCAACTTTCATGTGGTCAGAGTAAGGTATGTAGGTGGCCCAATTTCAAGTATTAGTCGACTCCTGATGAAGAGCCATCGGATGATAATGGTTTTAGCGTCTGATTGTTCCTGTATCCTTGATAAAGAACAGAGGACCGATGACCGTTTGTTGTAAACCTGCCATTTCGGGTCTAGTCGATTCTCCATCTGCCTCTTACATCATCCCTTGTGCTGTGACTTTTGTTGACCCGTAGTTTGTTCTGTTTGCATGGAGGAAGTCATGTGACTCTACTAATTTGCCTTTTTGCTGCGGCGATACGTCATCGATCTTCTCCTTATTAAAAAGGTTCCATATGGGGCTTGCAGATAATTTAAACCCATGCTCAGACTGATGGTCGCCGAAGTGAAACTGATCGCTGATCCGCTTTTTATAAATAGATTCTCCGTTCGGCGTCCACTGCCGGCTCTGTCAAGTCAGTACCAGCTTAAACGAGCCAATAATGGCTTGTCGCACATGCATTTGGAAGGCCTTGTAGATCCTTTTGGCTCTGTGGCAGGGGCCAGACGTTTCAGTCAGCATGCCACTTTCAATATATAGACAAGTTAGTGCAGGGAATAGGGACTTCTACAGCAAAGTTCGAAGGGCCATTAAGAGAAACATATTCAACCACTTGATCCGTGCAGCTCTGATTAAGTCCTCGGATGTCGCATTGCTCACATTTTATGATTGGGATTTACACTGGCAGATCTAGGTTGTACAATTCGCATCCAATTTCCGCAAAGGGCTACGTCCGACCGAACATAGATAGGGTTTGTTCAAGAGAAATCAAGACATGCACCGGGAACATATCCTATATTTGACTTCGCAGCGTTTCGAAATATCCCCGGCTGCATGACTCGGTTTGTCCTCCACAAGAGTAATGATGCCATCCATGTTGCTTCAGATGGCTAAATTTAGTGTGGGTTAGACCCAAGTAGCCATGGAAACACCCCTGAAACATCAAAGGAACGGCGCAGTGCACTGCAGAAGGGATAAGAGTTCGCCTCCTTGTTTGACGTTTGAAAGTTTCCTCAAACGCTGAATTTCCAATTCCCAAAATTAGTTGTATATTCCTCTAAAGTACGTACTTGGTTCGAAGCTTAAGCTTGTCATGCACCTTGCGCTGTCCAAAAGGTTTCCGGGCTGGTGTACGGCCGAATTCAGGCGCACCTAAGACCTCAAGGGTTAGGGTTTGATCCGAGGAATTAGACTATCAATCAGGCTGAAGCACAGACACGGACCCATACATCTACAAACCTTCTGCCAGTTTAAATTCCGAACTAACTGTCGAATATATTGCGTCTTGACCACAATTGGTATTGATGATTCATCAGTTGAGTTCGCTCAACCTAATTCCTTTTACATCGCATTCTGCTGACTGTACTCGTTATCTTTATTCCACAGCCCGTGGTCAGCAACAGAATCAACTCCTCATTTTCCAAAGTGTATCTTGTACTCCAAGAATATTATCACCTAGGTTAATCACCGGCATGACACTAATGAGAAACAGGCAATGCACAGCGAAAGCCTAGGGCGCAACTTGCGTAGCCGCCAATCAAGGCGGGAATCGACTGGTAGGCTGAAACCTCAGGCTCGCCAAAGTCTTAACATAACTCTGTGAGACCGTGACTAATGCGCATGAGCGAAGAGCCAAGGCTTATCTCACGAGTCACACTGCCTTCAGCGACCGGGAAAGATCGACATGGTATTTGGCCTTTTGATGTTGGTTCTCTAAGACTTTGGGTGGACTCAAGGGTTGGAACTAACTTATCGAGCAAACGAAGTGCGCAAGTAATCGGTAATATATGTAATTTATTCCGTGTATTTCGAACGGATCACAAGCTACCCGAAGTAGTAAGAAAGTACCATGATTGGCTCGTATGCCATCCCCGCCGCCCACGTGAGCTTACCACAGTTTCCGCAATGGCTGGATCGTTCAGGATTATGGAGTACGTCCTGCCTGGTCACATAGTTACCGTTTCGTAACCCGCTTACCTGGGGCCTTCTTCACGGAGAGTACGTACTATGTATTTGGATTGAGACTGGATGGGGATCGCAGTTCACATGTTCAAATATACCCAATATGTTTCATGACACACTTTTGACCAATTGATAATCGCCTTGATCGGTAAGTATATACACTTTTCTATCAAGACTTGGGAGGAACTATCATCTGCGAGGCATACTTTGGTGCAGTCGATTTTGTCACGAAGCGCCCAAGGCGCCCCATTAAATGGGTCTGTTGGGTGGACTGATTATACTTGTCTACTAATCACCTGTCTTGACTCTTGAGTCTCTTGATAGTCGCCATCGACAATTTATGGTTTGTAGTTGAGGAAGTATCCGCGGAGTTTAAGTTGAAGATCACATCGGTGATTATTACCGGTCACCGCAGTCGAAGATTTGGGTGAAAACTCAACCGAAGACCCTCACCTCGTATGTATCATATACAACGTACGATACTACGAACATTGCACGCACTGCGACGTCGGTGTTCCGTACAGTACCGAGTGGTACGTATCAGCCAGTGTCCAATGCACGCCCGCTAGTACGTAGTTAAATGACATTTACCTAGTAATGTCCACTTTCTACTGCGACGATCTTTAGCAGTGCGTCTGTCCGTGAAAGAACCATCCTGAACCACGAGTCGTCGTTTCCTCCTGGTCTTGTCCTCATTTCATTGCCGGACACATTTTTTTTTATTTTTGTTTACATTTATCTGCCCAACAAAACAAGTTCAGGTCGAGCGGGATCACAAAGTGAGTTACAGGTGTGTCTGTCGAGTTAACATTCGAGAGGCTAACCGAGCGGACCGTCAGTCCAGAGCCATAGCCACCTCACTACTCCGTATTTACTGTTTAGCGCTGGTAACCTTACCTGGCGCTCAGCATCTCAGCTACTCTGGCTGCTTCCCACTTGACTTCTCCTCCGTCCAAGCTCAACCACCACCATTACGCTTACCACCTACAACTTACCACCAACCACCTACCACCGACCACCACACCACCAAAGATCGCTTTCAGCCCTTCTCGGCTGAGACCATTAACACTGAGCGATCTTACATACAGCCACTTTTACTGCTACGTCTCGCTTCCACGTCGGATCCGCACCTCACGTCCGACCGCCAAACACAACACCGCATCCTTCTTCCGTTGCAAAGGCGCAGGCCTTCTGTCCCAGCGACATCCGTGTCATCACCACTATAACTCTTGACATCCACAACCCTCGCGACCGACGATAGTTACTTCAAGCGCTTGATATCTCACTCTTGGAGACACACGGCAGGTCAATAGCAAACCAAAAGCGAAGAAAATAGCCGTTCTTTGTTAGCGTTCAGACGGCCTCGAGCCACCGCGGCTGGTCTGGGGTTCTGAATCGTCGTCAACATCGACTCCCGCGGCGGGTGGATTGGACTTGATTTCATCAGCATTCCCACAATCCGGTCGTTATCGACTTGATTTTTTTTTTACGTCGAATCGTGTCGACGATTGCGTTTTCCGGATATTTTGAAAATCAATCACACCTGGTCTGCTCATCATGGGTGGTTGTGTCAGCTCAGAGTCCAACGCGGACCTTGAACAGAAGAAGCGCAGTCAGATGATCGACAGAAAACTAGAGGAAGACTCGAGGCGATTACGACGGGAGTGCAAGATTCTTCTACTCGGTAGGTTGTTTAGTTTTGCAGTGTGAGATATGAGACGGTCGGTTGATACTAATGTCGTTTTTCCATCTCACCTACAGGCTCCGGCGAAAGTGGAAAATCGACCATCGTCAAACAAATGAAGATTATTCACCAAAATGGCTACAGCGTTGAAGAACTGACAATGTACCGACTGACTGTCTACAAAAACTTGCTTGACTGTGCCAAATCCCTCATTGAGGCTTACGAACACTTTGACATTGAGCCGACCAGTCAAAGAGTACGGGATTTCATCACATACATCTCCGAATACAATATAGACCCCGATCCCTCTATACCGTTAGACCCGAAAGTTGGCGATGCAGTGACATTTATATGGAATGATCCGTGTACCGCTTCGGTAATGGAGCACCAAAGTGAATTCTACCTGATGGATTCAGCACCATAGTATGTCTGATTTGCTATCAATCCGCTTTTGCCAGGATTCGCACTGACGGTGACAGCTTTTTCGAAAATGCGAAACGAATAGCAGCATCAGATTATATTCCTAACGAAGCCGATGTGCTTCGTGCGCGTACGAAGACGACAGGTATTTACGAGACAAGGTTTACTATGGGCCAGCTCAGCATACAGTACGATTTACTATCATCTTTGCTTTGATCCAATTCTAATCTGCTTGTAGTATGTTTGACGTTGGTGGGCAACGCAGCGAACGAAAAAAATGGATTCATTGCTTCGAAAACGTGACATCGATCATATTTTGCGTCGCACTCAGTGAATACGACCAAGTCTTGTTAGAAGAGAGTAACCAGGTATGAAACACCGATGATATACAGGTCGTGGAGCGGAGCTAATCGTGTTCAGAATCGAATGATGGAAAGTTTAGTTCTATTCGACTCGGTGGTTAACTCGAGATGGTTCATGCGCACGAGTATAATCTTGTTCTTGAATAAAGTAGATCTCTTTCGACAAAAACTCGGCCGATCGCCGCTCAGCAATTACTTTCCAGATTACTCCGGTGGCAACGATGTCAACAGAGCAGCAAAGTACTTATTGTGGAGGTTCAATCAGGTCAACCGAGCTCATCTTAACCTATACCCTCAGTACGTTCATCTACCTTTTTTTCTTTAAGATACTCCTCGTTGACTGTGTCCGTCTTCTAGTCTCACACAAGCCACCGATACAACTAATATTCGTCTTGTCTTCGCCGCCGTCAAAGAAACCATTCTACAGAACGCTTTGAAAGATTCCGGTATCTTATGATAATGAATGTGTTCTTTCCTTATTTCTTGCTGGCCAACATCGTCGAATCATTTCTCTTTCGCTTTTCGCGTGCAACTCTTGACGGGGACCGTCATCTTTTTCCTGGGTTAAGGAGCGTGTCGTTTTACTTATCTGTCTGTCGCTGCAGGCCTTTTAACGATCATTTGGGCTTCTTCCTAATACCATGCCCAGTCTACTTGTTCACCGATCTCGACGTCAACATAATCTTTGTTGTTACAATTTTGATATCCCGGGGATCATTCCAACGATCTTCCTACTTTTCATCATTCTGAATACAGAATTGGCGTTTATCTTTTCTTTCATTTCTCTCGTGCGGAGGCGTTTTCTTTAAAATACGGCTTCATGACAGACTTCTCTCTTTTTCCTTTATTTTCGTCACGTTCAAGCATATTTGTCCCGTGTTATCTCTCCGGGACTAAAGATTTTATACTTTCATACCTAGTCAATTCAATGAATAAAGCATGAGTAGATCTCTGACCTGCTGATTAGGTAGCGATATCCATATTCTAGTAGTCTTACGATAGTTTCTATTATTAGGTCGAGTGGCAACAACAAATTAATCTATCGATATCTTCCTGACATCAATGGCGTCCAAGAGGACGCCAGGGCTCATAAGTCACTTGCGATGCATGACCGACTCTTACCTGTTAGCTTGCAAAGCTCATTCAGTGCTAGCGATTCAAAATTCTCGGAAAACCGAACATTGAACCGCGATGAATCCAACATATTTGTATAACAAAGTTGGATTGGGATTGGCTCGTTCAGTGCGATGTCGGGATTGCTTGACATGACATCATCGGGATATACGACTTCTCCTACTTATACATTGGCAATTTTCTCTTCCTAGTTTCCATGGGATAAACCAAATGAATTTATAGTCTCTATTTGACGTACGTATCAACAGTTGATATTCCAAGCTCATTTAAAGGGCTACGTACTATCATTAGGAGTGTCTGCACAGAACTCCGAAGCGATCCGGAGTAGTAATACATTAGCGCTTTCTTAGTCATGCTTACCTACTGGCCAGTAGACAGCTCGTCGAGGCATTTCTAGCACGTGTCGATTGATGTTTCTTTGTGCTATGATATTGACGCTATGAGGTATTGGCAGTGTTCCACCATTAGATTAATGAGATTTGATTGACGAATTCGGTTAATCCTTCGCGACTGGATTTCAACTTGGACAGTCCGTACTCAGCACACGTCTGATTTGTCGTTAGATGAATGATCCTTGCTTTGATGCAGCCATAGTAAACGCCATAGTAAACTCGTCATTGTCAAAAGAGCTGTAACTATTCCGGACGTTTTCCAATTGCACGTATCCACCCCCGCACAAAAGCATCCGAATCTAGACCTACCAAGAGGTGCCGCATGCGGACTAGCGGTCTACAGCTGTGCTTATTAAGTTATTTAACGTTAAGTGGGCTGCCCCCCCACTTAATGGGCATGACCTCCCTTCCTTTCGCGATTGCATGATCTTTCAAATGAGGCAAGTAGCTCTTTCCTCTTTTCTTCGATTGACCTTGTTTTTCAAGGAAGCTACGTGGGGCACAGCCACCTTCCCATAGTCCCAACCGTGACTTACCCGCTGTACATAAAAAACAGGTATATGTACGTTTACCCCTCTCTTGTGTAGCTTCATCTTCTTCCTCTTTCATACCTGTTCCGCTTGTCTCTGTACCTAACCTACGTTCTCACACAGACTCAACTACTGCCTGAAGCGAGTACACCACTTCTACATGTGATCTACCTCCTCTCCTCTCAATCAATCCCTAGCTACTACAATCACATCTCCTGCCCTCCTCTCGACTCTCAATTACTTCCCCCAAAAACGTCCTAATAAGACAGGATGTCGTCCAAACCTCTAGCACGAGAACGCAAACCCTCCATTGGCGTCCCTGTCGCTGAACTTCAAGCTGTGGGTCCTGGCTTCAGTCGTCCCAAGCACAAGAGGACATTCACGGGATTTGGCCCCGCAGAGATCAAGGCTGTGGAAGCTAGTATTCCGGAGCATCTCAGGGAGACGTAAGTAGACCTCCTCAATGTTCTGCTCACAATTGAGTTTGCTTATAATCTAACCGTAAATAGATGGAGAAAATATGTATGACACCCTCGATCGTCGATAGTGCTGTTTCGAAAAATGAACCCGCTAACCACGCACGTTGTAGTCCGCCACAAGTTTTGAGAACAAGGAAGAATTTGAGGTACTCCTTAAATACGCGATATAAAAGATATGAACTAGAACTGACTTCGCAATAAGCGAGACTTTGTTCGACATGTCTATACGACTCTGGCCCGTTCGCTCTATAATTGCGATGATCTGTAAGTGGTCGGACAGCATATCACATGAGAATTCGATGCTAATTCTTTACCTACTGTAGAGCCGCATATTCAGGCACGGCCCTTGCGTTCCGTGAGAAATTGATCATCGATTGGAACAAGACACAACAACGCCAGACTTTGGCAGACCAGAAGCGTGTCTATTGTAAGGGACTCTCTTATCTGGCATGTGCCCTCAGGACAGTGGCTGACGGGCTTATTTGCTACAGATTTGTCCCTTGAATTCTTGATGGGTCGTGCTCTGGATAATGCCATGTTGAATGTGGGCAAAAAGGAGATTGCCAAAGGTATGAATTTTGCGTGTGGTCGTCGTTGAATGTCTTACTGATGAATTCTGCCAACAGAGGGCCTGGAAGATCTAGGCTTCCGCATTGAAGACGTCATCAACCAAGAACATGACGCAGCGCTTGGAAACGGAGGTCTTGGTCGTTTGGCTGCCTGTTTCCTTGACAGCATGGCAACACTCAACTACCCAGCCTGGGGTTATGGATTGCGTTACAGGTACGGTATCTTCAAACAAGAGATAGTCGATGGCTACCAGGTCGAAATTCCAGACTATTGGCTTGACTTCAACCCATGGGAGCTTCCGCGCCATGATATCACGGTCGATATCCAATTCTACGGCCAATCTATCCGACACGAGAACGAGGATGGTAAGGTGACCTACAATTGGCAAGGTGGTGAGATTGTGAAAGCTGTCGCATATGACGTGCCGATTCCTGGTTATGGCACCACAACCACGAACAACCTTCGATTATGGTCGAGTAAGGCAAGTAGTGGCGAATTCGATTTTCAAAAGTTCAATTCTGGTGAATACGAAAGTGCTGTATCTGATCAGCAACGTGCCGAGACAATTTCAGCAGTCCTATACCCGAATGATAATCTCGATCGTGGCAAAGAACTTCGGTTGAAACAGCAGTACTTCTGGTGCGCAGCTTCTTTGTATGATATTGTGCGCCGTTTCAAGAAGACAAAGCGTGCATGGTTCGAGTTTCCGGAGCAGGTTGCAATTCAGCTAAACGATACTCACCCCACGCTCGCGATTGTTGAGTTGCAGCGCATTTTGATCGACCTGGAAGGTCTCGAATGGGACGAAGCATGGAAGATTGTTGTCGGCACTTTCGGATATACCAACCACACTGTCCTCCCGGAAGCTTTGGAGAAATGGTCTGTTCCTCTCATGGAGCACCTACTGCCCCGGCACCTTCAGATCATCTACGACATCAATTTGTTCTTCTTGCAAGATGTGGAAAAGAAGTTTCCCAATGACCGTGATCTTTTGGCACGAGTCTCCATCATCGAGGAATCTCGGCCCAAGATGGTCCGTATGGCTTATCTGGCCATCATTGGCTCCCATAAGGTCAATGGTGTTGCAGAACTACATTCCGATCTCATCAAGACAACCATTTTCAAGGACTTTGTAAACATCTACGGCCCAGATAAGTTTACTAACGTCACGAACGGTATCACTCCCCGTAGGTGGTTGCACCAGGCAAATCCCCGACTGTCAAAATTGATAGCGTCCAAGCTGGGTAGCTATGACTTCTTGACCGATTTGACGCTCTTGGACGGCATCGAGCGCTTTGTTGATGACAAAGAATTCCGCAAGGAGTGGGCTGAAATAAAGACAGAGAACAAGAAGCGACTCGCCAAGCACATCAAAGACACGACTGGGTACACTGTCGATCCAACCGCCCTATTTGATGTTCAAGTCAAGCGTATCCATGAATACAAACGACAGCAGCTCAACATCTTTGGTGTGATCCATCGATACTTAAAGATAAGATCGATGACGCCGGAAGCACGCAAGAAGCTGGTTCCCCGTGTATCAATCTTCGGAGGCAAGGCGGCCCCTGGGTACTGGATGGCAAAGACGATTATCCATCTGATCAACAAAGTAGGCCAGGTGGTAAACAATGACAGTGACATCGGTGATTTGCTCAAAGTTATCTTTATCGAGGACTACAATGTAAGCAAGGCTGAGATTATTGTGCCTGCTTCGGACATTAGCGAGCACATTTCAACAGCCGGTACAGAAGCTAGTGGAACCAGCAACATGAAGTTTGTGCTCAATGGAGGGTTGATTATCGGAACGTGTGATGGTGCCAATGTGAGTCCACCAAGTCTAAAATTTACCACCCTTTACTGTGAGCTAAAGTAAACAGATCGAAATTACGCGTGAAATAACCGAGTCGAACATCTTTCTCTTTGGCAATCTCGCCGAAGACGTCGAGAACCTTCGCGAGACTCACAGGTACAAGGGCTTCACATTAGACGAAGACCTCGCCAAAGTCTTCGAGTCAATTCGATCAGGCACTTTTGGTGATGCCAAAGCCTTCGAATCGTTGATCGCTTCTATTGCTGACCACGGAGATTACTACCTGGTCTCGGACGATTTCAAATCGTACATTCAGACCCAGGAACTGGTTGACGAGGATTTCCGGAAACAGGATGACTGGATCGCCAAGTCGATCAGAAGTGTTGCTCGAATGGGATTCTTCTCGACTGACCGTGTGATTGATGAGTATGCAGAGAGTATCTGGAACGTGGAGCCACTTGTCGTGGAGTAGGTCTGCTCATATCACCTACGGCAAGCATGTTACATAGTATGCCCCAAGAACACGGCCCTTCTTAGAGGTTTATTGATAAGTAGCCAAGTATATACATAATGATAGTGACATCTTGTTTCAATTCCGTAGTATCACGTATCTGCAACAAACATACCCACATACATACAGATCTGACTTTAAAAGAATGATATAACGATTAACTGAATGAAATCGAAGTATCTTCACTATCCTACCAGCTGTTCAGGCCACTATCCATCATCATGACTGAATTCATACCTTGCTAAATGAAAGAAAATAACCAGCCTACCCTACTAATGGAACTTAAGCAAGAGAGGAAACGCAATTTCCGTTTTTAGAAGAGAGAGAGAAAGAAAATTCGTAATCCAAGTAATGCAACATCTCAAATTGGAGTTTATGATAAAACGAATTCGCTTGTGGGTAATGAAAAGGAGTATAAGACGAGCCAGCCCTGCAAAGATGAGTTAAATTGCGCATTAGTGGGATGATAGAATAAAGGGAGAGAAGGAGAGTGAGGTTATGCAATGTAGGCCAGTTCATCATTGTCCAAGCGCTCGATATAATCCTTCTCCATGAGAGCTTCGATGTTCTTCTTGATATCGGGGACTTTGGGTGGGAAGCGGGCTTTGACTTGTTGGATGACTTCCTGTACGAGCTGGACGTGTTTCATCTTCTTGCGTGATTTCATGATTCGGACGATTGCGGACTGGTCACAGACGTTAGGGTCATATCCAAAAAAGGGGGTGTTGGGAGTACATACCTGAAGGAGTAGTTTACGATCCTCCTCAATCGTTTTGTGTGTGTCATCGGCTTCAGTCTTCTGCTCCGACTTGATTTGCAGGTTGAGATTGACCTTGACTTTTTTGGCCTTGAAGTTATGGTTAAGTGTGAAAGAGACTCCCGGTGCCGGCTTTGATCCTTCGGGGTTGGCTAGTAATACTTTTGCCTTCAACAATAGGCTGATATTTGGTTCCAGAACCTCGTTAGCAAGTTTGGTAGCCTTTTGGATCTCGTCAAAATCGAGAGAGTCGTGCTCGTTATAGAGAAGTAAGATTCCCATTTGGAACGTCGACACTTGGAATGTATAGGGAACCTTGGTGTTTTTGATATAATTGGCCTTCATTTCACCTTTGCAAAGCTGCCATAGCCATGTCAACTTACGACCGCTGTGTTTGTCAAAGTAGAAATGTTGAAATCGCTCAGCTGTCTTGACGATTTCTGTTGGAGGAATGAACTCCGTTGAGGGTGCATTTAGAGGCCAGAAACCTGTACCCAGAATCTGAAAGTGAGGATCCACCATCTTCTTTCGGTCCTCTTCGTCATGAACCTTTTCTTGCCAATCCCGATAACTAGCGTTGAGATCCTTGGAAATTTGAATATCCTGGAACATGCGCTGCAACTTGTTGGTATATTCGAAACCGCATGCCTCTTTAAGCTTGCTAATCATGCTCGTCTCAGCATCATCCGAAACAGAGCTGACGTGCACAAGACGCTTTGCAAGAGCTTTCGAGTAGAATTTCTGAAAGACATCCTTATCTTCAATGTATTTGAAGACGGTCATAATCTGGGTAAGCATTTCCTCCAACTCCGACTCTTCAGTGGCCCTAGATCCCTTCTTCAGCAATGAATCTGTGTAGCGTGCCAGTAATTCGGGCGACTTGGATGAACCAGTCTTGCAAATAGAGTTTCGGTTGACGAATTCACGGCAAGCATTATCCAAGGATCTAACAAACTCGGACTCGCCCGCAAAAGCAGCGTTGACCAGTGTCTGATACCGAGAGTGAACTTGCAGTAAAGCATCGACGTACATCTTCGGCTCAAAGGATTCTCCTTCAGAAGCGACCTTCTCAACGGCAGAAGTTCCTGAGTTGCGAACGTGTTTCTCGAATTTGGCACGAAGTGGATCAAGACCATCCTTGATCCTCGATAATAAATTGTACATACGAGCCAGATCATCTTGTCGGTCATTGTCCAGGAGAATCTGAAATTCGTCGCGGAGAAGACTAGAGTGAGCGGAGACCAAAACATCCAAGCACGTCTCTGTTAATCGCTTCGTGATGTCCGGGTGTAGGTACAAACCAACACGAGCCTTTTCTTCATCAAGTCGACTTTCTGCCTTCTTCATATACTCAACGACACTGTTTTCGGAGACGAACTGACGGGATTCGTTCTCATAGTAGACACGGGTGGCGTCTATGAAAGGTCGCTCAAAGTAAAATCGATAAACCTCAAGAGTCGATTTGGTGCTGTCATTCTCATCCAGACCCAGCGACACAAATGAGTCCACTATGCTTTTAATTTGTGATTGCTCGATCGTCTCGCCATTGCGCTGTTTCTCGACAAGGTTGAGCACCGCAGCCATGACCTTCTCTTGAACTCTCTTGAAAAAATCTTCCCGCCATTTCACGAGATGAAGAGTGTACACATCGTAGATGTTCTTCTTCCCTTCATCAATTTCACGCTTGACCCAGTGTCGATTCAAGTAGCGAAACAAATGGTTCACATATTTGGCGGCTGTTGTATAGCGATCCCACTCCCGAATATAGAAACCAAGCAAAGCTTCTTCAGTGTGCGTTTCAGACGCTTGATACACATTTTCTAGATGTCTCGATAAATATTGTCCGAGGAGGTTGTAGAGTTCTTCGCCGAGGAGATGAGCTAGAAGTGAAACGCAAATAAGTAAAAGTTCATTAGACAAATGCATGTAATCAACATACCGCCTCTAAGGGCCTGGAGTCCCCCAGTACTACCAACTGCTTTTTGTGATGTGCAAAAGTTATGGACCGCCCTAGGTAACATTAGCTTAGAACGCTGATGAAGCTTGACTTGCGAAGTCATACGTGTATAGACCCATGTACTGCGAGAGACGAAAAATTAGCATCATGCCTAGATTCCAAAAAACAGTTGGACCATACTGTCTTCATATCAACGCCCTCCTCTAACTTGAGCATTACGCTGTTGATTCCATTCTCCAAATAAGTCCATCTGTTGTGAGCGTTAGTCGTCATAACGTCGATCGATCGTCTATCTTCGATTACGTACGTGTCTTGGACATCGTCCTTCTGGAGAGACGCCATTTTGGGTGTAAGAGACGGGTACTTTTTCAAACGGTCTGATCGGCGGGGGGAGATAGCAGGGGCTGCGAAAGCAGCAGTTGTTAGACCCATGTTTCTCACATATGTTTAAATGTACATGAAATATAAATTCGAGAAACGAGAAGTGAACAAGTGATAAAAGGATACCACGAGAGAAGACAAGAGAAACTTGACGGACTGAGCAGTGTATGGCAAAGACTGGGGCGTGTAGTGCGGGGGAGTGCAGGCAACAAGACGTGAAGCAAGCGGATAAGCTTGAGATGACGCTGCCATTCTGGTAGAAACTTTGTCTTTATCTTCGTCCAATGTTGTGGACTACCTCTCTCGGAACGACACGAGGAAACCCATGGAGAGGGCCTATGATATACACTTTGCGGGTATCGACGAGGACACACGCGTGCAACAAAGGATACGCAAGGACCAAGATAACTTTTTTTTTTAAAAAGGAAGAAAGCTAGTGGCCGCAAGCGAGCAAAAGCAGAAATACCGAGAAAATGCGTCCAACTCACCAAGTGTTCAGAGCGCGGCCCGCAGCTGCTGGATGATGCTGCAAACCAGCGACGAATGCTGATGCAATAACGACAAAAGGTCTATAGAAGCGACGTATCGAAAGTCAAGGCAGGGCGGGAACAACAGGATATCGAGTCGTCAACATGCAAACAAAGGAACAAAACAAAGTTAGAGACCAGAGGAACGCAGACTTCCGGTCAGTGGTTGATGCCAAATGAAGTTGATAAGCGCCGGCTCAAAGTTAAGTAAGAATCGCAGGGCCTCTGGCGGCGGAACGACCTGGTTATCCAGAGTGACGCTAACCCTGAACAGAAGCCGCCTCCTTCTGCTTGCCAGACCTTAGCAAGGCAGCAACGTGATGTGATTGGCTGCGGTTGCTGTTTGGCGCTGGACAGGTGGGGATTTGCGCTTACTTTTTTAGGACTAGCATGAATCTCATCGTCATCTCATCTGATCTGCGTGCCTAAGGCATGGCATGAGGGCTCGTCGTTCTTCAGCTGTTGTCCTGATCAAGACCACTGCCGCTCGGGTCAGTATGGCTTCTGCACATAGTCCCGAAAGGCATGTAAACCTGGCAATACTATTTACTAGATATTCTTTGCTATTGGTTTGCATGAGTCAGTGGATGATTTTAACCCTAACCCTGGTTGATAACAGACTCCTGTGTCTGCTATGTATACTTTAAGGATTTCTACTATGGTCAAGCAGGCAGAGCACGACATCTGGAAGATATCAGCTGCTTTCAGTCCCGTATTATACATCAAAGCATCAGGTTTATGTGCTTGTGCTCAGCAGCATGTTGATGTCAGATTATCTGGCTATTACGTCATATCAACAGAGCGCCGAGTAATTACGGCATTGATTCATCAAGGAGACACCCAAATACCTCACGATATAGCATATGATCAGCATGTCTTCCTAATTATATACACTATATTTACAGAAGCAACCATGGGACTGAATCCGCCATCTGCTATCAAAGTATCACGACACCTCATCCCGGCATGGCACGCAATCCCTAATACCTCGATTCAGAACAAACCCCTGCTCATCTACCACTGTGCATTTGAAAAAGGCGCCTCAGCATCCCAGATCTCCAACCATCTCAAGAAAGTAGACGTCGTTGTTCCGCAGTGGCAGTATTCCATGTACCGGCAGACTCACTTCCACTCAACGACTCACGAAGTCCTTAGCGTTGTCTCGGGCCGAGCCCGATTATGTTTCGGCGGAGAAGAAAATCCCAACAGAGTTGAGCCGGTAATCGAAGCTGGAGATGTGATTATCATACCGGCTGGTGTAGCGCATCGCCTGTTGGAGGATCTCAGTGGCGGGTTTATCATGGTTGGCTCATACCCCAAGGGGAAGAATTGGGATATGTGCTATGGTGCTGGAGATGAGAACGAAGATGAGATCAAGAGCGCCATCTCGCAGCTGGATTGGTTCGACCAAGATCCAATATATGGCCGTGGTGTTCCGGTCAGTCAGGCGTAGCTGGTCGATGCAAGCAAAAGTCCAAAAGCAAAAGGCACACCCGATGCTCGTAAGATTCCAAAGATAAAGTAAACATACGAAATGAATGTTTCAGCTAGCATACAGCAAAATTTCCACAGGGTAAACCTTGAACTCCACGCTAAATCCAAGAAAAAGCAAAAATATCGAAAAACAACGTGGAGATTGGAGCTCACTTTGAAACTCTTTCGACCAACCGGAAAATACTAATACAGAATGTGAGCAGCCACGCAATCAACGCGACAAGTAGAACCGAGGCGAGTGCTTTTTGTCGTACGCACAAGGCATCATCTCGATCATCTTGTACATCGTTAATCACCGCATTCGTGCAAGTTCCCTGCACATCGTCCAAAGATACAAATGCAAGACTGAGATTGGCCGCATCGAAGACAATAAAAAAAATGTCTAGCAGGATCAGTCGCATTTTGGCTTTTGGGGAGCGAAGGCCTAAGGGTTTGCTCGCGTATTCGTCATATGTGATGTAAACCAAATAGACCAAAGCCACCGCGTCGACAATAATGGCCATATCTGCCGAAGGACCCGTATCGCGATGGGAGCGGTTCGCCAGCATGCGAAGAGAACCACCGAGTGCTAGGGCGCATAGGGAGAATATCCAAACAGTGAGTCGCAGTATTAAGGGCACCATAGGACTGCGTAGTAAGTGCCTTTGGAAGCGCTCTACTAGGTTTCGCTGTCGAGGGGACCAAGTAGCGCGGCCCAGTTCTGCATCCGATCCATCATGACTAGTGCCCCAAGGCTGGGAGTAATCTCCAAGATTATTGTTCAACCACTCGAAAGACACCCGTTTCTCTCCTGCGCCAACTCCTGTGCGGGGATAGGCAGCCGTTTGCGCGAAGCGCTTCCATCGTGACTCGCGCCCCGGTGTCGTACCATCAAGTGCGTCGTTGGTTCCTTTCGTTAAATTTCTGTTCGGTTTCGACGTCTGGTAAGGCGAGTGATTATGTTGTGCCACGAGGGCATCATCTATTTCGGTCGGCAGAAGCCTCGAAGAAGCGTCTGTTTCATCCTCAGGCACGTCGTATGATCTCACCCAAGCTATATCATAAACGAGTCAGAATGTGTATTTGCGAACGGCTGCTTTATCTCCAACGTCAATCGCTAGTTACATACCAGGCAGAGTCCGAACTGGAGGAGGTGACCAAGTGTGAGTTGGTGTATCATGAGAATCGACCGTGACAGCAAAGGACGACTGTGTACGGTTCGTGGTAGAAGTCCTTGGTGGGAGGAGAGAATCTTGTTCCGCAGATGCGTTTATGGGAGCGTTCTGGACGATCGGAGGAACGAGCAAAGATTCTCGCGCATCTGGGGCCATTGCATGCAACAAAGGGCATGGCAAGTGGGCCGGGGCGATGCAGAGCGAGCTTGTGCCAGACGATATCAATAGAAACCCTTAGAACTTTGTGAAGTCCCTGAGATACTAGCATTCATGACTAAACAAACAGCAGCTTCAAGTCAAGTAAGATTGAAAAATGAAGTTGGAAGCTGGGGACTACGTACTAGTCCAATTGGCCCCGTAGGGCAGCGGTAGCCGATCCGGCCCGGCGATCGATTAATGAGCTGCGGCATGACGATGTCCTTGGCCAGGCTACGGTTGGTGCCTGCCAGCCTGACTGCCTGGGGCACCAGCCGCTAATTGCGAGCCAGTGGTATGACGTCTTGTACACATGTGCTAACTAAACTACGTAACAACTCCAATTCTCGATTTTACTATTCATCGACCAGTGAGCATTTTCCTCCGTGGAACAGAACGACGCCAGGAATAGACAAAAGATGATATTCATGTACTAATACATGCGAAGCCTTTGCGCAAATCGACATCGTAATTCCGCCGCCTGCCCTCAATTGACCGACCGCTGCGATGCGTTTCTTCCTCGTTCCTATCTCGACCAAACGAGCCTTCATATACTGTCGTCCACCCAAAACTATAAAGACCGGATACGTTGACCGTGTTACGAACAAAGCTGCCGAGATATGGGCTGGCTGGGAAAAGGCAGAGAAAGGATGGAAAAAACAACTCGTCGGCTATGGACATGTCATTTTGCAGAGAATCCCATATGAGGAATGGGGTTTGAAAAGCATTCCTCCGCTCAGTCAAAGTCTTCAGATCCAAGAAGCACAACAGAAACAGAAGATCGACGTGATGTTTCCCAAAAATGCAATTAAAAGTGAAGATGTGTTTGATATCTTGAGGAAATTGGGCACAGAACGGCAGGAATTACATCGGAGGAAGATGTGGTGGTGTATAGGAATTGCGCCTTTGACTGCGCCTATTGCAATTATCCCAGTGTAAGGTCCTGTACTACAGGTTGATGTCAACCACACTGACAGACGATCTAGAGTACCTAATATTCCATTCTTCTATCTTGCATATCGTGCCTGGTCGCATTGGCGAGGTGAGTCTGAAATCTTAATTTTAAGTGCCCACATATTGATTATAATCTCAGCTTGGAGCGGTTCAAAACATCTTATACACCTTCTCGATCTCAACTTGATTAGCCCGCATGCATTTCCCGAATTGGAAAGCTTTTATGCAGCCCGATTACTGAAAAACGGTATCCCAAGACACCAGACGAAAAGCAATATGACCACTAAGGATACCAATAAACTTACTGAAAAGGAAACAGCAGCCCCTAAGGATGAGGCAGCCGCCGAGGAACGATTACTCCTAGAGGTAAAAGACGGCGAAGAGCTCGGCAAGATTCTGGAAACTCCAGCAATAGCCATTGAAGTGGAACGCGCCGTTCTGCAGGTTGGACAGAAATTGAAACTTGACGAAGAAAAACGACAAGAAAAGAAAGCCTAATAGACGTGCAATCGCAAGTATTAGCACGCGTTGGGTCTTGCTGAAATAGAGGTCGACGAAGGGATATATATTTGAGGGCTAAGATACCCATCGCAAATCCTATAGAACAATCCGTTGTAATTTTATATAGACTTGCATAAAATGTTTTTCCTGCTTGGTGGATCATGTATGATACTGTGATGTGATGACCTTCAAACTGCTCAACAACTCAAACAATTGAGTAACAGAAACTTCGTTGCCTAAGAACACTGAAGTGATGGTTCAGATGTCATATCTTAGTAGCCTTAATTCGGAGACTCCTGTTGAGTCCAGCAGTACCGCTAGTTCAAATTCATCACCAACCGTAGAGTCATTATGAGTCACTCCAACCGGCTTTGAGAGAATGTGATATCTGAAAATACTACTACAGCCTCGAATTTGTGGTCAATCGTCTAGGCAAATTTCATTTCTCGAAGCTGTGATTCATATCCATTGACTTTCGGATCATTCTTGAAAGGTCCAGGCCAACCAGTACAACCATGTCGCAACACCCACCAACGATACAGTCCACCCTTGCACAGGACATGAATGTGGCCTATATCGACACCCTACAAGCATATGATCAATGGGCCGATGTAAGAAAACCTTGAATCCGAATATCAAAGCAGACTGATAACATTCTTCAAACAGGTCTATGACACAGACGGCAACTTCCTTCAGGCCCTCGACACAATTGAGATGCAATGGATGCTTCCCGAACTATGGGCCCAAATTAAGAGTCAAACGCAACGGATAGGTCGTCAGGAATATAAGCTGGTCGATCTGGGATGCGGCACGGGCAGGAATACATTGCAACTTCTGGATACTGTTTCTCAGGATTCATTACAATCAAATGTTCGGATTATTGGCGTCGACGCTTCGAACGGCATGCTGGATGTCGCACGCCAGCGAATTGATGCAGTGATCCAGCCCGCAGAAATAGAAGTGAAATTAGCACCCTTCGACCTCCTCGCCGACAATGAGTCCCCATCAAACAGTCAAACCCTGAATCTCGTACGAGACGCTGACGGAATGATCTCCACCCTCGTCCTTGAACACATACCTCTAAACGACTTCTTCAGAGCTGCGGCATCAATTCTCCGCTCAGGCGCATATTTCCTGGTCACGAATATGCACGCAGACATGGGTAAGCGAAGTCAAGCTGGCTTCGTGGACTCTGCTACAGGGAAGAAAGTGCGTCCATCAAGGAGTTATGCGCATGAAGTAGGAAAAATTCTGGAGGAGGCTGAGAGGTGCGGGTTTGAGGTTGTGCAGTTGCCGACTGGGAAGGCTGCTGGGTCGAAGGGCTGTGTCGAAGGGGTGATTGAGAGGGAAGTCACGCCGGATATGTTAGAGAGGCTTGGCCCCAGGTCACGGAAGTATGCTGGTGTATGCTCTGTTTGGTTGGGGGTGTGTTTTAGAAAGAAATGAGGTAGGCCGACGAAAATGATCAAGAGAAGACAATGCTGTCGATTATAGTATAAATGTTGTACATGTATGGTACATATCTATTATATGTTCAATCCAGATTTCGAATCGATGCTAAATTACGCCGTATGCCTTTTTAAACCCTTTCCTCACGAAAAGTACTTTTGCAACAGAACCTCACGATGTCGTACTAGATTTTCGTGTTTTGACAACGAATGAGCCAACTGGTTATATTTCCATCCCATATTCTCGTCTAATATGAGATGCGTATATGCAAAAACATTAGCATCAAACAATCCCGGTTGACTGCGATTGAAGAAGTACTCGTTGTCGCCCAGTAGCATAGAGAGAGCCTCGAATGCGCTATCTGCATCAGCTTCTAGAGTGTTGACGTCGATATAGTCTGAATATTTGAGCAATTCGTCCCGTGCTGCTGACTGTAATTGAACGGCTAGCGCTGTTTGAACGACTGAAGATGAGGTGGCGGGTTTAATATAGCGTTTTTGAGCTACTTGCTTGAAATTGAGTTCATTTAGATATAATTGATGCAGCTGTTACGAATCATCAGTAGGCTGAGATTGTACCCTGCTATAAGATTGCGACTCACCCATGCATTGCGTATCCGATGGTCAATCAATGAGGCGTATACATCAAATCGTATATTGAGTTGTTGCTCTTCTTCACAATGCACTTGTTCTATAGCCCACTTTTGTAGCTTGTTGGAAGGAATAGGAGATCTCGTAGCAGCTGGTAAGGCTGGATAGAGGAAAGGCAAGGCACCCGTTGGAGAAGCATGGTTGTTTGAAGGGATAAGGTCAAAGTCTATGCCGACGAATTTCAGATAGGCCTATCGCGTTTGGTCAACTTGCGCAATATTTCAAACCAGTAGTGCGCAATACATACCTGCCATTTGAGACACTGAGGATTGAAAGATGGTGCCCCTGTCGCAGCTTGTTTGGAATCGATAAAAACGAATAATCTATTCCGCCCAGAGCTTCCGCTGGTTTGTATATTGCCAGGAATATCTTCCGCTTCATATGTCGTCAGTGGGAACTTGTCGAAGATCTGTTTTACTGGCGCAGGCACGCCGAATAGCTTCTTCGGTTGCACTACACTGGGAGTTGCTGGCCGGAGAGGTTCTGTGTCATGCTCGGTTCCAGCCGGCGTGGCAGCGTTCACATGGGATTGTGAGGGCATGGGAGTGATGGCAACTCTGGCGTGTATATTTCAGACAGTTTGAGAGTTGCTGTCCATAAAGCTAGACAGCTTCGTCGTAAAGTTGTAGAGCTCTGATATGATCAAATTAGAAGGGTTCGATAAATGTTTAGATGTTGGCAATATCGAGAAGCATCTCTCACCGCCCCCACGCCATTGGCCGCTCATCAGCAGTCTGAAGCCTACACTCCTATTGGACAGAAATGCCGTCCCAGCGTCCCTCGACTGCGATCACGTTTTCTTGGCACGTGAATAGCGACGAGTCATAACAGCAGGTTAGTCCGCTTTCGGCACAATGAACCCGGTCTGAACAGTTCCAGATCCCATACTGAATACTTACTTCCTCAACTCATCGTTAGTCAGAGGTGCGATGTTTGTCTGACTTTTGAATTGCATTGAGGACTGGCTGTACTGTCCTACTCTTCCTAAATCTCTGACATTCGACCTTGGTGGTTAGTCAAGCTTGTTGCGACCGTGGTGCGGGGTTTGATGCGTTAGACGATCTTCTCGGCCCCGATCGGTGCATATCTGGAGATTCGATATTAATCAATTGATATGCACCTCAAAAATCCCTTGATCTGGTGGGTTTGAGGAGATATAATATTGTTGGTCACTTTCTTTGCATGGAACAGGAGTGATTTGTTTCAGTCATGCCTCTCGACGAAGAAGGCGCCAAATGGTCGTGGTACGTACCCTAGCGCGGGAAGAGGCTGCGTGATGTTCTGAATCTAACACGATCATCAGTGAGCCATGTATGCGTGGACATCGCTCATCCAAATGCCAGCATTTCGATCGTCTCATGATGAAAGTCCCTAAAGCCGGGCGACCATTAGCAAAATGTCCGCATCCTAAGGGGACGTGCAGTTGTGAAAAGGTCTATGCATTCATGGTCCGAATACCTAAAGGTAGGATATTTGCAGTCGAAGTCTAGATGTCGACCATACTGACTCAACTTGGTACAGGCTCAACTTGCTTGTGCAGACCATTGTATCAAGTCCCAGCCAGCTCGACAGCAGAAACACAATCAGTTCCCACAACTTCAGGGACACCGTCGCTACCACCTAATCCGACTATACCAATAACATCGACTGCAGCACCAGGACGAATACAGAAGCATACGCGGAGACCAAGCAATTTTCAGCACCCCTCAAATAATGTCATCAAGGCCCTGGACTCTGAGCTTATGCAAGCAGAGTACAAGAATGACTTTCTAAAATCAACGAAGACACCTGCCTTGGACCGCTCTACGGCTTATACACCTGTCTCTGTACACATGCCGTCATATGATTCAACCCAGGCTATATCGATTAAAACAGAGAAGAAGGCAGGCGGGTGTTGTTCTGAAAAATCTGCAAAAATGGAGCCTGTTACTCCAGCATCGGAGCCGCAACAACGATCCTGTTGTGGGGTTAGCGTGACAAAGCAAGAAGAAGAGCCGGTTTTAAGTAAGCCAGACAATCGTCTCAACTCAGCATGGAACGAAACGTTCTACAATTCTCAAAATACGTCATGGAATACCCAATTACCGAATATCGATTTCGCCTCCCAGAGCAACATCTACACAAACATAAACATGAAGCCTTCATATTACACAAACCAACATGAATCGAATCAGTCTGCTATGCCTCGAACGTTTCATCATATGGATACACAACACCAGGCCAACATAAGTGGACCATCCATGCACCAATTCTACCTAAATACCGCTTCTTATCCTTTCGACATGTCACTACCATTCGTTGAAGATAGCAATCATGATTGCTCATGTGGTGATAGCTGTCAATGTTTGGGGTGTGCTAGCCATCCGTACAACGAAACAACGCGACAACATGTGCAAGAGATGGGATATATGATGACCGTGAAAGAAGACGAAGAGAAGTCTGGTACTTCCAGTCCCTTTTCAGGACTGAACAGTCCACCTGCCATGAAGACCAGGAATCCATCCATCCAGAACCACTCCTCCACGCCGACAAACATACAACCGTCTTTTACAGACGACAATACTTTCGGTTCGACTTTCGAGAATAACATCAATTCACCCGCTTACGCCAGCAGCCAGTTCATGCAACCCTCCGAATATTATACGATTGAGTATCCTGTGGGCTTGAACCTCTGCTCAGATATAACAGGGACGTGCCAATGTGGGAATGACTGCAGTTGTGTCGGATGCATCACCCATAGCGGTCACGATGGTATTGTCTTAGAGTCAATGCCTGCTGAGAGCCAACCTATACCCGATCAGGCTTCTCCCCCACAGCAGTTTCATGATTACTACAGCCAGAACCCGGGTATACCTCGTTCGATGGATCAATATTCTCCATCGGCTTTGAGTCCGCCGCTTGTTGAGACGCCGCTTGTTTGAAAGAAGTTGACGTGCTGTCTAATGCGGAATGATTTATGACATACCATGGATACCCCTACGAATTAGATGTATACAAAAATTGCCGGTGATACTTACATAGACCTTGCAGTGTCGAAAATTGAATGATACAATTGACCGGCATCACAAAAACCTCATATGCTCTCTTCTCGTAGGTAAGAAGTGGAACTAGAAATGCAGTTACAAATGAAATATTTGAGTACTTCACTAGAGCATCGCTTCAAGATCCCCATGCTCATCTCTCTGTATATAAATAATACACGTACAGTTTCTAACAGCAAATGCGCACTGATCTATTGTTAAGCATAATTCGACTTCAACAAAGAGGAAAACAAAGAGCAAAATCCAACCGCACGCAAAAATTCTCCTTGAACGAATCTACCTTGCAACATATATGGAACGCTTGAAGGTTTGCTTGATTGTTTGATCGGTGGTGACGTAACAATAATATATCACAGGTGGACATTATTCTAGCACATTTTCAACGACTCGGGTATACTCTCACGACCTAGATTGACGCACAGCACTGGCAATGGGGCTATCGCCGTGTCGGAAGGCGGCTAATCAGACAAACAGGGTCAGCATGGAACGAATAATGCAATTGAGCATTGCGGGATACGTACAATCGGCTTCTTCATATGCGCGGCCAGCACCGAAACCGAGACCGACCCAGGCAGGCCAGGCTCTCCGCTTGAAAAGAAGGACTGAGAGAACGACACCGAATCCGAGGCCGATGGAAGAGCGAACGATCAGAGAAGAGATGGCGCGGTCCCACTGTCAATTGAGAATCGAGTTAGTTTAATGGGCGCGATTGAGCAACTAAACACGAGAGTTTTGTAGCTGCTGTGACTGCTTGATCGACCTGCTTACCTTCTCATTGAGTAGAGCCTCGCTCACGGGCTTAGTTGAGCGCGCAACCGGGACTGTCGGCTTGGTGTCATTTGCTTCGGCCATTGCGACAGGATCTCTATTCATGTCAGTCATCAATGCCAATTCTTCGCATGCAGATTGTACAAACGAACAAAAACAGTATGTACGGGGACCCAGCGTGAAATATCGCGGAGAGTCGAAGAGGTAATACCAATGTTGTTGCATGTACGTAGTGAGCTCCTTGGCGGGCTCTCGTCGGAAAAACTAGGCTCGGCTTGGCTGATGCCCTGATAGCATCGGAGCTTTTTGAGCTAGGCCGTAAGCGGTAAGGTCTACTATTTTTTTGTCTATCGATAGGTAGGAACGATGGACAATTTATTTGCAACAGATACAGAAGTACCAGCTTTTGTTTCCTACGACCGTGATCAAGTTGGCGCTATTGCAATGGCTCCTAGCAAAGAGGTACGCTCTAACTGCCGATATATAAGCTATAACCACTTTGTCAGGGGACTATTCTATATTCTAACGGTACAAAATCTAGATTGCCGGTCCGTCGCAGGAAGCGCTGTTGAAACTCGAGAAAAGTACAGAGGATAGCGACCGACAACTCGCCGCAGCAGCACAGATTTTGAAACTAGACCTCTCTGATACTACTTCTCCGCTGTCGAGTTCGAATACAATCGAATTGATCACCCGACCGGCTCCAAAGGAAGAATGGGTGCTGAGATGGCTGCTCAAAAGACTTAAGACTACAACATATCGAGTACATCCTCGTTCATATATTCTTTTACAACAGCTTTTGCAACGAATTTCCCGAAGGGCAATCGCCTCGACTTTTGTGGAGTACAAATTTTCGCAGATATTGAAGAACATCGTGGACGATTTGAATAATGCGGTTTTCAAGTCGCTTCCAGATGGCGCAAACCGAACATCTTCCGACTCGGAGACAAGTGAGACTGTCCAAGGATCCCCGGTTCGGTCGAAGAAACGAAAGAGAGGAAATGATAGTGCCGGTGCGGACAACGACATTCTTATGTACGATGTAGGCAATGGAAAGTCACAATCGGAACGCGCAATTCTTGCTTATAGTCGATTTTCGGATGCTTTTTATGTTCTCATGAATCTAGCCAATGCCCAGAGTGTTCGAGGAGATGTGTCAAAGTTTCATCTACAGCAATCGCTCCGACTGGATCCTGCAAATGCTGCCGAGATACTGGGCAAATTAATTAGGCTGTTTGCTGGCCTAATCGTTGAATTTGCAAAGGGGAAGAAAAGTGATCGGCTGCAACACTTATTGAAGACTAATACCGTATGTTTTGGTCTGTGGGATCTTAAAAAAGTGGGTATCAATGGTATCGACAAGAGTTCCATAAATGTGAGTCGTCCCTGCAAAATAACGGTGCCAGTCAGCTTGAAGCTAACTTTGCTTATTAGACTGCATTCTCGGAATCCTGTTTCCTGGAAGCGCTGAGACTATATCGTCTTGTAGTTTCGTCTGGCGCAGAAAGTGACGATGCTCGTTTAATAACCCGTTCTATCGAGAAACTCATTGCGCTTCATGTCATCCTCCCCGCACGAAGCCTTTTCATGGAACGAGGCGGATCAGGTATAGATTATTCGAAAGCTGAAGATCCTGACTGGAGTGCCGTACAGCCAGTCACTGCAACCTTCAGACCGCTCTTTGAAGACCGCGCACCTATAAATATAAACTGCAACGGAACAGATATCGGTTCTGTTGACCAAAACTCTTGTATCTTCCCTGCAACCTGGAAGCCAGCAGAACTTATTCCGACTTTCTACGATATTGTTGCGAGGTCTGTACCAAGAGATTCATTCCGCCGTCAGAATGCCGAGGCGTCATGGCTCGAAACTGTCTTTGTGGCTCTAGCAGAGCTGGCTTACTCGAGCACGCAGCAGCTCGGCGGTGAAACGGTTGGATTCATACCACTATTAGAACAACTGTTCATTGTCGTTCGTGCTCGAAAAATAAGCTTGTCTCCGCATACCTTCCTCACTCATGCTTCCTACACAGGACTTTTGAAAGGAAAAGAAGATCCGCTCAGCGTTCGGTGGAGTTTGACAATTCTCTTGATTGAGCTTGAGAGCGACATTTTTCTACCCAACTCTGGATTCAAAGATTCAAGTCGTCTTCTAGATGCCCTGTTTCAATCTCTACATCATATCCGGGGAGACATGAGCGACCAAAAGACTTATCAGCTTGTCAAAGACAAGGTAGTTATACCTTTACTTCGAGCATTTGCCGGTGCCAGAGATCTTCCAACATTTGCCGGGTTCTGGTACGAGCAGTTGCGTGAGATAGAAATTGCACGCAACGACTTGGTGTACTCGGTGTGGGAGGACGATGATGTTCTTCTCACCTATCAAGAGGCATTGAGGGGCTCTATAAGCGATGCATTCTTGAAAACTCAGATTGAGACAGCCATTTCTACTGTGACCAAATCGGGATATATTTCAAAAGCGCCAGATTCATACGCCTATTTTGTCATCCTAGAAGCAGGCACTCGTATATGGGGACACAGTGGGTTGCCAGGTTTACGCATTGACCTGGTGACTAGTTTGATAGAAGCACTTCACAAAACATTGTCGAAACGCAAGGGAGACAGGCACTGGCTTTGGCGTTTGTGGAGGGTCGCTCGGAATTTGATGCCGATAGGCCTCAAGGGTACATTCAACACCCCGAACGAGCTTGCAGACAAGCTTAAACGCGAGGCCTTGGTTGTAGCAAATTTTTCAACCGGACCAACAAAGCTCAGATCTGGCTGGAATGGTCATCAAGAGAGCTTCGAAGCATGTCGATTTTTGCTGTCGCTGAGCAAAGAATTATACCATGGCAATTCACCTGAACGAAGAGAGATCCTACACGTTATCATCAATTGCCTTACAGGATCATCAAACTCTATGTTTGAGGCTAAACTGGAAGGATGGAACGGACGTTATCAGGATATTAATGGACTAGCTCAGCAGGCGACCGCTGTCATTGAGTGCCTATTAGAGCATCCAGATCTTCTATCTGAGCTAATATTTGAAGACTTGAAATGCTTTGTCAAGTTTTTCTGGGATCTTTCCTCATCTTCTAGCCAAGACTGGAAACATCAGATCCCTGAGATTACCGAGTGTATGTCATTCAAGCAATTATGGATCGTTTTTCTGTCCTATGACTATCTCGCAGATACTCCATTACTGGCCTCAGGAGTTGCACGCTCCCTTTGTGAGCTGTTTATGGAAATGGTTGAGAGCGAACAAACACAGCCGGTGATTGTTCGATATCTACCGGGCATTATTCAGGACTTACCGGGTATTCCAGTTCGTCATCAGGAGGTGCCTAAATTCAAAGATACGATTGAAGCTCTACTGTCGAAAGTGGATTATCCTGTCGATTTCGTCCCTTACATGGTGTCTTTGATAAATGGGTGGTGTCAAGAGTCGAGACAGGTTGGGTCAGAGATACTAGAATGGATTACATCAGACATCCCTTTGCAAGACTCGCCTATGGATATGCGCACTATCGAGTCGTTTCGATCTTTGATCCGCACGGCGTTTGAGTGCGAATACAAAGCTTGCAAGTCACCTGCAGAAATTGGAAAATTCCTAAAACGCTTTTATAAACTCACGACATCCCGAGTTGAATCGTCCACAAGGCAGTTGGAAGCGAGTGCCAAGAATAAGGATCAACCATCAAATCTTACGCCCATCTTCGTAGGAGTGTCCCTACGGTTGCTGTGGGGAAAGCGGGGGGAAATGTCGAAAACAATTGACGACATAGCTCGTCAGCGCGAGAAGATTTTTGGTCTGTTACTGACTCGTCTTGATAATTGTACCAAGACTCTACGGCGGAAATCGCACACTGGAGCGGTTAGCTTACTTGCCACGACGTATCAGATGCTGGAAGACTTTGACGATCTCGCAACCCAGAAGACAGAACATGACAAAGTCTCAACGTATTTAGGAGAGAATGATCCGGTATTGGATAACGACATTAAATGTATCGCCCAACGGCGGAAAATTGCTCGAGCAGCTACAAGTGATAGCTTGGGCTTCAACGAATCGACTTTACTACAAGGTATCAGTCTATGTCGAATGCAAGCCTGGGAACAGACATATCTAGCGCGGGAATTCACGACGAAGTTGAAAGAGATGAGAAACGCAGACCGTATCAAAGCGATTAGCGAATTCAAGACAGCTGGATTCGAACGTTCAGAAGGGACCAGCCGACTGCTACTCAGTGGATTAGCCGCTTCAGTGCTCAACGAAATCACAGAAAAAGACAGTGCTGAGGCACGAGAAGTATCGTCACTATGCACTGCTGTTACGAACGTCCTACAGCATAGTATCGATGATATTGAGAGGTTTTCTCTCGCAGCGGAGAATGTGGAGATCATTCTGCGCTTGCATCCGCGAGGAGTGACACAGTACAATATCGACAGCTGTCTCACGGCAGTTACTGCGACTATGTCAAAGATACATTCCCTGCGTGAGAGAAACAATATATCGTCCAAGTCTGTAAGTACAATATACGGACGTCTTTGTCGAATAATGGGCACTACTGTCGGGCTTTATCGACAGCAGCTCGGTGGCCGGTTCCACCTCTTGATCCCGGCACTGCAAAGTCTTCTCAAAGCCCTGTTTGCTCCCAGCCAAAAGCGCTATCAGAAAAAGGGAGCTGCTCTCGGGATTTCTCACACCGTTCACTTCACTCGCCTTCTTACATCCCTCTGCGATCCTACCGTGTCCGCAATATCTCGACCAAGCCGGCCTACTGGTAATAGTAGCAACAGCTTAATCGACCAGACCAAAAAGGCCAAAGTGATTGCGGCTCAACACCTCCGAATCCTGATTGAAAGCTACGCCCAGTATATGTTGGAAACGCCTCTACAGCCCGATATCAAGACGGCATTAGCACCGGGATTGTACGCAATACTCGACGCGATGCCGGCAGAGAGCAAACGGGCATTGAATGCTGGGATGGATTTTTCGTCTCGGGCGATTTTCAAGACTTTGCATGATGAATATGTCAAATTTGGAAAGTGGAACAGCAAGGGATGATGTCTGCTAGTTGCATAGCATAGCATTAAAGATCAGATCAAAACCATTTGCACATACTCCAAAGTACCTCAGATCACAGACTCATTTGCAGTAAAAGATTGTCGGCAAGGAACACTAATTCCGTGAACTTCTGCATCTGCACTAGTCCTG
This sequence comes from Talaromyces sp. F31, assembly GCA_037356135.1. NCBI lineage: Eukaryota > Fungi > Ascomycota > Eurotiomycetes > Eurotiales > Trichocomaceae > Talaromyces > Talaromyces sp. F31. Next base: position 1,622,952 of record JAYXSF010000027.1, on the reverse strand, counting down.
AATCAGACTAGTACCACGTGCTCCTTCCACGTCTCGCATGTCAGAGCTGAGAGATCAGATATGCAAAACTCTAGTACGGAGGGAAAAAGGAAAGTGTAGATAAGAAGATAAAGTAAGAGTCCGTGAGCAGACCGCAGGCTATATACAGTACGGACTCCGGATTACTCGATCACATCGAGTCAGCAAGTAAGCTTATCTTGGGGCGTTATCTTTTGTGTCTTCGCTATCAGCCACAAAAGGTTAGGCAGGGCACCGAGAGCGGGAGCGTGACCCACAGAGATCCTCCTTTGTCCTACATCGTCGTCTGGAAGTACTCGATGCTGTAGTAGGTACCATGAGTATTTGTCGTGGTGTACGGGGAGTGCCTTTTGGTGAGGTCATATGCCGGTTGCGGGTGATGCATCCAGCATAGAGAGTATGTGCCCAGCACCGTGTACTATGTATGGAGAGAGTGTACCACGAAGAGTATGGAGATCTGCATACAACGTCATGATAAGCGGCCCAGCAAGAAAGAGGGCTAACCCCGGAATCCCCCAGCAAATCACATGTCCAGCTTTGTATCTTATCGCCCCTCTAAGAAAAAGTCCAAGAGAAGATAACGCCATCATGACCACTCAGAGCGCTCAACGCAGCTTATCTTTTTATGCTCACTCCACGCGATTGTTTATTCTAGTCTTTCCAGTTTCTGTGGCTAGAATGGCCAAATTAGTCTTTTGCGCTGGATCCTTTGGACCCTAGTCTCTTTTCTCGTGTCGAGTCCGCTACGACTCCGAAATGGTGTTTATATATGGACCATATCCACCCACATACCGTCCGACTTCAATGGGTTGGCGGTTTTTTATTTCTGCATCTTTTCTTCTGCTTGCAGCTCATTGAAGGTAGTTATTAAAACTTCCTGAGTTTTTTTTCTATTGCTTGACATCGGGCTTGGATACTATCTGCCATCATGTCGGTCCATCGTTTCGTGGACAAGATCGCCGTCGACAGCGAGCCTGGTCTATCCAATGCTCAGCTGATGTTGACAAACGATGACTTGCGACCGGGTATTTGCTCTCTACCCTCTCGCATGCGACGAAGAACTGACATGATGCAACAGTCCCTCCCGAACGCAGGAAATGGGGCTGGTGGAATTTCGTTGCTTTCTGGATTGCCGATTCCGCGAACATCGTACGTATCCTCACGAAACCAGAACTTTGAGTAGAAGCTAATTGAGCAGAACACATGGATGATCGCCTCGTCCTTTATTCAATCCACCACTGGCTCCAATACAGTCGATCTGGCTTGGTGGCAGGCCTGGATCTGTGTCTGGATCGGGTATTCCATCTCCGCCATACTGATCGTTGCAACTGGTCGCATTGGTGCGCAGTATCACGTTTCGTTCCCTGTTGTGTCGAGAGCGTCTTTCGGTATCTGGGGTTCTCTATGGCCAGTGTTTAATCGTGCCGCGATGGCTGTATGTCCGCTCTCCCTGAAGACCTGATCACGGGTCATGGCTAATCCATGGTAGTGTGTTTGGTATGGTGTCCAAGCATGGATTGGAGGTGAATGTGTAACTGTCATGATCACTGCCATCTGGCCTAGCTACGCCAACATCCCCAACCACATCCCCGCCAGTTCCGGGACCACCACCAAAGACTTTGTCAGTTTCTTCATCTTCTGGCTTTGCAGTCTGCCCGCCATCTGGTTTCCAGTTCACCAGATCCGTCATCTTTTCACGGTAAAGTCAATATACACTCCAATCGCCATGATTGCATTTTTCGCCTGGGCTATCAGTCGTGCCAACGGCATTGGTCCGATCATTCACCAACCTACTGCGCTGCACGGAAGTGCTCTCGCTTGGGCCATAGTCAAAGGCATCATGTCATCCATTGCCAACTTCGCAACCTTGATCGTTAATGACCCCGATTTCTCGCGTTTCTCAAAGACAAAGACGAGTGCTCTGTGGTCTCAGCTGTTTGCGATTCCTGTTGGATTCGCAATTACTTCATTCATTGGAATTATCGCCTCGTCTTCTTCGACAGTCATTTATGGTAAAACCATCTGGAGTCCTCTCGATTTACTGTCTGAGTTCCTCAATGGAGCTAGTTCTGGTCAACGTTTCGGAATTTTTGTCATTGCTCTTGGATTCGCACTTGCACAGCTCGGAACAAATATTGCAGCAAATTCTGTTTCTGCTGGTACAGATATGACCGCTCTCCTTCCGAGATTCATAAACATTCGACGTGGTGGTTATATATGTGCTGCGGTCGGTTTGGCCATGTGTCCGTGGAAATTGACCTCGTCATCGAACAATTTCACGACTTACTTGTCGGCCTACACCGTGTTCCTCTCGTCCATCGCCGCCGTCATCATCACAGATTACTACTTTGTGCGGAAGGGGTATCTAGAGCTTCGTGAGCTTTACAGTGCCCGTAAGCGTTCGCCATATTACTTCACATTTGGTTTTTCATGGCGCGGGTTTACGGCTTATATTTCCGGTATTCTGATCAACATTGTCGGATTCGCAGGCGCTGTTGGCGCGAACGTGCCAATTGGCGCTCAATATATCTACAATGTGAATTATTTCGCTGGCTTCATCGTGTCCGGTACGATTTATTATCTGCTTTGCTGGGCCTTTCCCATCCCCGCGACGAGTGATACTTGGAACGAAGTTGACGTGGATGACGATCATCTCACTGTGGCCTATGGCCAGGAAGTGGTCACTGACGAGGAGTCGAGGAGTATCCCCGAGGAAGAAACCTTGGCGTATACCAAGAAGGATAAGAGTCAGGGATACTCGACTTTTTGATTGACGAGTTGACGATTTTGTCCTGCAGCTTTAGCTTGCTTTTTTGTTTTATTTTTTGATAGCGCGACTTCTAGACCGTTGCCTTGGTACGATTGAACTGTTATGACTCACCCTAGTTGTTAGATGAGCGATATACCATCCCTAGGTAGAAGCAGTGAATAGGCACCAATCTGCACAGAGAGTGTTTCCATCTTAATTTGGACGCCGACGATGTTTGTGTGTTCACCCAAGGCAGATATCCACTAAGCTCGAAAAAGACGCCGGGGGAGATACATGATGTTATTGGTCCATTTGTTTACAAGGAAAAGGGCTGAGCCTCAATTTTCAATATTTACTTTCCTGGAAAAATATTTGGATGCTCGATGACTTGACTCATTAAGCGTAGCTGCCTGTTGTACCTGAGTCAGGTAGAGGGTTATAAATATAGCAAGGTATCTCACTCTTTGACATTCATTGCGACAGACGTCCACGGCGGGGTACAAGCAACAGCACTGCCTAGGTACCGGACTCACTTCCGCAATTACTATACCCTTCCTCATATATCTCATCAAGGACGAAGAAAAAAATGGCTTCTACCAGCGCCCTCCCCCTTACCCTCAAATCAATCAGCTCCACCAAACTCGAAGAACTCTCCAAACAACGTGCCTTATTTAACCAACGCAAATCCGAGATCTTGGATGCTGCCAATGCAGTTTCTGACAATGACCTCCGCCGCAAAGTTCAGATCTTGCTGGAAGGCGTAACCCGTCTGGCCGGAAGGCCCGAGGATGCGTTTGACCGGGAAGATGACGTGGATTTGGGCGGTGCCGGAAGTTCGTCTTCGCCGTCATCTTTGGCGGATCTGTCTTCTTCGGATTGGAAGAGGAGTAGGGATGTCAATATTCGGCGGTTCTTGTTCCAAAGCCAATACGATAGGTCTGTTTCCGATGAGATTTTGGCGGGTTGGATTAAGAGTTTGGAGAGTGATTTTGAGATGTTGTCGGTCAAGTATGAGCATGCTTCCTTTTACAGCGATATGGTGACTGAGTGGCTATCGAACTTTGAAGAAAATGGGTCCACGAATATGACTCTAGATGGTATCGATGTGAAGGACGATATGAAGTCAGACAAATCTGCGTTTGAGAATGTTGTCCGCGCCGCGATGCACGAACAGCGCACTACCTGGGAAAATCTGGTCTTTTCGCCCGCGGATGTCGACTCTCAAAGTATTGAAACGTATCTGGAGCGGCTTTTCACCCGTACAAAACTTTCTCAGCAGGCTCTGAGGGACCTACGGGAACAAGTCATGGCCTTTGGAACGCAATTCAGATCAGAGGCAAATGATTCCTTTGATGTCGAACTACTCAAAAATGTTAGTCGGTCACTGCTGGGTAGCGACTTGCTATCTCCGGAAAAGGTTATGATTTTGAAGGAATTTCTGAGAAACGATGAGGTTGCGCAAGAAGTCGCTGATGTGCTGAACCTGCGGTTTGTCGCTCTAGATCGCTGGAATTGGTCGCCAGAAGGTGTGCCAGTTGAGATGCGTCGTCAGTTAAATGGCAAATACCGTGTCTTCATGGACGAGGATCTCATTGATGCGCTTCTTTTCCACTATATTGGTTTGAAGTGGGCGGTTGAGTTTAGGAATGTGTTCCTTCAATTCTTCGATTCTAGTGCCTGGAAGTCAAATGCGAAAACTATACCCAAAGCATGGGTTGACCGACGAAGATATTTTACCGGCCAGTCGACCAAAGCTCATTCCGTCAATATCATCCGTAAGAAAATGTATCGAGAGGATTATTTCATGAGTCAACTACCTGGGTCCCTCCAGGAAGGGAAGCGAGGATATGATGACGATAATGACGACGATGACCATGCTTCTACAGAGCGTAAATCAGCTATTGAGACTAAACATTCGCTACTTCATTTGCTCATAACAGAGTCAATTATCCACAATCGAATTCGTGGCCAATTTACTGTTATACGATCTGACTTTAAATGGTTTGGGCCTTCGCTTCCCCATGGCACTCTGCTAGCGGTTTTGAAGTTTTTCGGCGTCCCTCGAGACTGGCTAGAGTTTTTCAAGAAGTTTCTGGAATGTCCATTGAAATTTGTTCATGATGGCTCCGAAACCCGAAAACGAGGCATCCCTATCAGCCATTCTTTGTCGGACGTATTTGGAGAGGTTATTCTGTTCTGCATGGACTATGCAGTGAATCAGCATGCAGACGGCGCCTTCCTTTACCGCTTGCACGATGATTTTTGGTTCTGGGGAGAAGAGAAAACATGCCGAAAAGCGTGGAGGGCAATGACTGATTTCACTGCGGTGACTGGACTGGAATTCAATGAGGAAAAGACAGGAACTGCTCGAATTGGGAGAATGATCAATTCCCAAGGCCAGAAACAACGGCAACGACATGAAGAGGACTCATCTTCTAGTGAAGAGGAATCCACAAACGAGGAAGAGAATGATTCCGACTCGGATGCTGGTCATTTTATGGATGACGCGTTCGATCCGTTGCCTCGAGGTGATATTCGGTGGGGATTCTTGAGACTCGATCCAGAGCGAGGTCGATTCCTTATCGACCAGGAGCAAGTTGATGCTCACATCGAGGAGTTGCGACACCAGCTCTCTGCATGCAAGAGTATCTTTGCATGGGTCCAGGCCTGGAACAGCTATTTTTCGCGTTTCTTTGCCAACAATTTTGCAAAGCCTTCGTTTGCTTTTGGCCGAGAGCACATCGACATGGCAGTCAACACCCTGAGTCGTATAGAGCGAGAAGTATTTGCACACGCAGCCACAAAAGCTTCCAAGAACAATGGCGTGGTAGACCATTTACGTCGAGTAATTGCAGAACGCTTCGATATCCGCGACTTGCCCGATGGGTTCTTCTACTTTCCCATCGAACTCGGCGGCTTGGAGCTCCATAACCCATTTATCAGCCTGCTCGCGATGAGGGAGAGCATAACACAAACGCCGCAGAGAATTCTCGAAAATGTCTACCTGCAGGAAGAAGTCGACTACGAAGCTGCAAAGAAGAGGTGGCAAGAGGGCGATCATAGTACTGCTTTCCACAGTAGTGTCTCCTGGAAGAGAGATAACGAAGATGCCCCTGAAAAGTTTTGGTCACTTGAGGAGTATACAGCACACCTCGAAACTACAAGTGACGCATTGAGAGTTGCCTATGAGAACCTGCTACGCGTTCCCAACGAGGTCCAAGTCGGCAAAAGTGTAGGCCTTAGCAGTGACCATCTGTCACCAGCTGATAAAGCCAAGCTCACTCAACGTAGAACTAGTTGGGGAAAGCAAAAGGGTCGCATCGGCTCAGATTGGGGGCAAATGTCGCCGTATTGGAAGTGGGTGGCTGAAGTATATTCGGCTGGTATGGTGCAGAGGTATGGTGGATTGTCTGCCGTGGATAAGGCTTTGATGCCGTTGGGTGTTGTGAAGGTGTTGAGACAGGGCAAGGTTCGGTGGCAGGGCTGACTTATGATTTATGATATATGATATGATGATTAGACAAAAGTGTACAATATCGCCAGTTGGTTTGAACAAGTCAAGTGTATTTTGGTGATATCTATATTCAATTATCACTCAACATTCAGTATTGAGAACTCAGTTAACAATCTTGTTAAACGAGCCTTTTCCTCTTCTCCACCGAAAATACTACCAACCCCCCTCTCACAAAGAGCAACTAGATCCTGTCGCATTAGCCCAAAATGTTTTGAAGCTAGGAAATATTCCTCTGAGACTGGACTGCAAAAGAATCCTACATCATCCGTCTACCTAATTTTAGTAGCGAGTTCGAGAGCAATGGAGAGAGATAAACTCACGCATAGAGAAATAGCACACTCCGTCCTCAACCACCACTCCCCAAAATGATGATCCTCAAACCCGCCCCCACCAACAATCATCTTCGCATGCACATTACACGACATACACAGCTCCAACGCAATCTTCTTCGCTGCAATCTTTTCCTTGATCTCATCGGGGACATGGATTACATGACCCAACCTATCAGGCTCAAACGAGAGAAGAGTCTCGAGTTCCTCTGCGTCATTTTCGTTTGAGTAGATGGTTTCTGCGAAGTGGATCGTTGTGCCTAGTTTGTGCGTTTTGGCGAGATTAAATGCGGAGCGGTATGTGGAGACGGTGCCCTTTAGTGGATTGCCGCAGAGGTCGATGCCTACTATGACCGGGTTTGGGGTGCGATGATGGCGTATGGCGATGTTGACAACCTCTTCAGCTGAAGATGCTGTGTCGCGTCCTCTGTCGATGGAGAGGATCAGATAGACTGACATGTACGACTTTTGTTTGATATCGTTCTGCTGCTCTTGCTTGAACTCTTGGATACCCCTAAAGACGATATCGACATACTCCTCTCTCGATATGAGTACATGGCCATCTTCACCGCGGATCTCTCTAGGCGTAGTCCGTAACTCTAGGTACCGAACGCCGTCAGCTCGGAAATCGTTCAATACAGATTTTGTCGCGTAGAGAATAGTCTCGGCATCATTGACAAGGTTGTAAATAGATTTCGAGAACACATCGAAGAAGCTAAACCAATCTGCTGATCAATAATTTTTGCCAGTTTTTCAAAGATTAGCGTGAATAATGCTTACACGTCAAGCCCATAGTTGACTTTGCCAGGTGGCATGAGGACCCATGGATCCTCGATTGCGAGATTCGGGTTCTGGGCTTTCTTGCGAATCCAAATTTCGTGAAGGCATTCCCGGGTTATGCTACCACTGAGATGGGCATGTAACTGTTTCCCCCCTTAGAGTTAGTTTGGACAATCTCTGCGTGGCTAGTAGTACACAAGCAAAGATATGGAGCGCAAATGGGAGAGCCTCCTTACTTTCGGATATAGGATATACGTACCTCTATCTTCGGTAGGCGTTTGTTAAACTCCTTGGTGACAGACGAGGATGGATCGCTACTCATCTCGAGAACAAATTATGGATGATGGCTATAGTATTAGGATGAAATCAATCGAAGTAGTTGAAATAAGCCGCGCATGGTGGGGTCATCTCCATTTCCATCGGCAGGTGTAACACTTTCATGAAGTACCAAGACATTTCAATAAAAGAGATCAAGAGAACGATCTATATGTATCTTTTCACCTATGAAAATATAGTCCCGAATACTATCATACGAAGTCGATAGTTTTCAACCTTGGTCTGGGAGGGAATATGAGAAGAGAGACTATCTCCGAGCGTCGGCGTTTAGGGTTAAGCATAGTCGATCTGTCTATCACCCGCCAATCAGAAGACTTGATCAAATATCAGCTTGCTACCTATTTAGGATTTTCCTCAAACAACCTTGCATTATCACACGTGATGGAAAGAGACAATTACAAGACGGGATGAATAACAGCAAGAGTTGCTCATACAATGAGTCATTCGAACTGATGACTCAATGCTCTCCTTATCTGTGAATTAGTTGATGGATCTGCCATTCAAATCCTTCGTTGCGAATACTCGAAATCTAAGTGCGAAACTTGAAGAGAATTTTAAAATGCAATACGTAGGAAATCGGGTTCAGAATGGTATGTGAGATTTTACCTTCGCGGTATCATGTGGATATGTAGTAAGCTCGAAGTTGACAGAAATAGTCGCAAATAGTTCAACACAAAGCACAGCTTCGCCTACAGCTTTAGACCGCAGTGCGACGTTCTTGGATACTGACGATGATACAGCTTCTGATATAGAATTTCAGTCAGGTGAATTTGAAACCTACCCACCCTTGATCCATATACAGAACGCTGACGTGCCGTCAGATCCCCATGGAATGCGCTCGCCACCGGCCCTCGAAGAGAACCGAAAAAGACGCCCCGACTCTGCAAAAATTTTAAATGATACCGATTCAGGTATTTGGAGCATGGAGCTACCGAGGCATGCTTTGATCAAAGTGAAGGCATGGACCGAAGATCCGAGGCTTAGTACCATCTGGATTGAGGGCACATCGCCGTTTTCTCCTAGATCAAAGGACAATTTACCGAGATGGAAACCTTACCAGAATACTACGAGCTCGCCACCGCGTTACATATTTGCCTCTTGCTATCCAAAATCTATCTCTCCCACCGACTCACAGCTGCACGAGAGAGGGTCTAAAGAGGAGCTCGCTCTTTTATCTCTACTCGACTCAATCATCGCTCAACTGCAAAAAGTATTCCCATTGTTATGTTTCCGAAAACCCGAATTACTTGATCGAAGTCATGAGAGTGCAGATGTCGCATTACGAATTATACAGAAGTTCCTTGAGGAAGATAAAATGCCATCTCTCGTCTGGGTCATTGATGGGTTACAACTTATTGAGAGTGCAAGTACAAATCCTTTGTTGATCAAGTTGTTCAAGAGTCTACGGATCAGAGGTTATAAAATTTGTCTGACAACAAAGGGAACCAGCAAAGTGCTTTCCCAAGTGACTTGGGATTATGAACAAGTGAAGGCGTCGCATTCTATCTAGAGGAATCTTCGGTATATATAAATTTATTCAGCTCTGGCGGCGTTCAATGGGTTGTGTAATGTGGCTTTACTACTTAATCCTGAAATGTTGAATTGGTGATCGATGAGAGTCTTTGGTGTAAAGGATTGAGAAGAGAACCCAGCCAGACTGAACGGTGGAATTCATCAAAATAATCATAACTCATATCAATTCGCTACTTACTTGAGGTACAGACAGTAAAGCAAGCGCCTGGCTTCCAAGCACCGAAACCTTTCCCAGCCGTAGCCTCGTTCATAGCTTTCACCACCCTTATATACATAAATTTGGATGTGGCGAGAGTCGAGTAGCGCCATGTAAGAATAATCTCATGACTATCGGTTCCCTGATCCATCACTATATCATGACGAGTTTCTGGCAATGCGCCTACAGAGACATCATCTCCTGCATATCCTCAACAGGCCCCATCGAAGGATCATATCTTGTCGGCTTGCCGTGCATCACCTTCAGCCACGAGGGGCTTTTTGACTTAGTCTCAGACCAGCGTTGCAACTCTTCAGGAACGAGCTCAGCATTGCCGACTTCGATGCAGCGCAGTACCACTGGAAGAAAGTGACTGTCGAGCACTGTAGGGCCAACAGTAGGACCAAAAGTCCATTCGTTGTGCTTGCCAAAAGTTCCGCTTTTCTTCCGGTGTTCTACGATTTCTGCAAAGATGGTTTGAAGATCTGAGCGAGCTTTGGCCACGACATCCGGATGAAAGGCTATGGCATTATACTCATTATGGCTGGCCGTCAGGAGAATTCGTCAGTAAGTATGGTAAAGCAATCGTAGGAAAAATTGGGTTCACAGAGAAAATATCGCAAAATTAAGCGGGCGACGTACAACTTGAGTTTTCCTTCAAGAAGCTTGCGGTATTCTGGACTGATATCAGTCCTTTTGAGAAGACCCTCGACCGGTGAAGGATTATACTCCTTCATCTCCGCTGTTGGCTTTGGATTGCTGAATGACAGACCAATAATAGAATGGAAACGTTGTAATAGGTCTTTAATGACTGCAGCATGCTCAGGAGGTAGTAACGCAGGGTAGTGATTCTCAGCCAGATAGAGTGAGATAGATATACTGTCGGTAAGTGGATGCTCGAGGACGTTCCCAGTCATGGCAGGAACCTGGCCTTTGGGATTCACTTTGAGGTATTCTTCCTCCAGGTTTTTGTCCTTGCGGTGATTGATGAAGTGAAGGTTAATTGACTTCGGTGGTCTCGCACTGTTTGACGCACGGCCTAATTGAATGGTGTGGCGCGCCATCATGGAATAGAGGGAAAAAGGAGATGAATAGAGCGTGTATTCCGCATTCTCTAGATTGGCCATCTTGACGGTGATTAAAATGGCAACTGTAGTCTATTATGTCATAAAAAAGAGGTGATTATGAGATAATAGTTGTCACGAGTATGTAGAGAGATAAGACACAGTCGAGCGTTGGTACCACTTGAGGAAATATGTCAATCGGATTTTTTAATCGCGAGATTTCTCCAGTTTATACCGGTTGCCCTAAGTAGGCGTACGGTCAATCCTGTCAGCAGATGATACAATTTTATTGTTTCAATTACCCCGCAATTGGAGGGGTAAATACCATTTACCTATTGGTTCCATTTACTTACAACTTCTGGCCTTCGACTAGTTCATGAAATAGCTGTCCTGAACCGTTCAATTGCTAACGCTTCAGCTTCTAAGTCTTCTACCTCCCGCGGGAAGTCGGAGATTGGCCGCGATACAACTCAAGATAAGACAACCAGGTCGCCAACCTGGATTTCAAAGTCCGACTGGACCTATATTTGTAGTCTTACATGTAATGCATAAGTCAGGTGGTATTTGTTGTCATGAACTAAATGCCAGGTTCTCAAACAGAAAGGACTCGCCCACTACGGACTTCGTGCCGGTATTAAGTATTAGTATACGGTGTCCAATCAATACTACCGGATTAGATGTTTCGTTGGTATAAGTCTAGAATAAGCCTAGAAACGATCGTCGATTGAATCAATCTGACTCATAGGCACATGCAAGCGTCTGGTTACAAGTGGTAGGGCTTCTTGGAATATTATATACCCATCCACTTAGTATGAAAGCAGGTTTACTGTCTCCTGAGAACTGAAATATAGCTGTTAAGTATTGGCAAAATATGCTCCTATAACTTCTTGGACAATTTTCTCGGCATTTGCTTGCGTAGGTGCCATTGGATGTCCCGGGGGAGTGAATGGCATGCTCGAAGAGCCGGCCTTTGTGCCCAACCCTACCGAGACCGCCCCAGTGAAATTGACATTTACAATGTCTAGTTTTATCATGCACAACACACTTCCCAAAATCTATAACACTAAAACTCTGCTGGATTTGAATCACTCGAACACCAAAGATCTTTGAGATGTGGCAAGAATCAGCTCCTTGAGATCAACGGCAAAAGTCTTTTCGGATTCCATCGCCATAGAACAACCCAACCCCCCAGGAGGGAGGAAAGTCCCGTAAAGATAATGAGGGGCCCGTATGAAGTTCCATAACCGAAGCGGGGACTAGCGGAAATAGTACCAGCATTCAACAGTCCCACACCAGCGAGCCCACCACTTGCATATCCGATTCCTCTGACGCCATTCAGTAAACCATAGAGCATTCCAGGATCGACTGCTTCGTTTCTTTCTGCGGACTCACGCTCCATTTGCTTGAGCATTCCTCCCCAGGTAGCACTATAGCCGCTGGAGAAGAAACCAAAGGTCATGGAGAAGACCAAGAGGAGTCCAAGATTGCCTGGAGTGGTCAACCCCCAGAAAAAGAAGGTGAAAATAGCGCAGGCGACAGGTGGAATTGCGGATACGGTCTGGGCTGAAAGACGGACTTTTTGATTGTCACTGAGCCATCCGAAGAATGAAGAAGCAATAATGCCGGGTGCATTGAAGAGAGCTAGCATCAGTGTGCCCGAGGTCTGAGACAGCAAAGTGACATCTCGAGCGTAAGTGCTCAAATAGCTTTGTGGAATACCATAGCCAGAGCTTTGAAATATAATGGCAATGCTATAGAAGTAGATAGACCGGTGTCCAAGGAAATGCCATGGAATCTTTCGAGCTCGAGTCTTGTGTATCGAAATTTTTGATGGGTGGGTCGGTATCATTAAAATAGCAAAAAGACTTGTCCCACCCACAATTGCCGCCCAGGCTTTCAGGGTGGTCTTATAGCCGTAAGCATCAATCAAAGCTCGTATCATGAATGGACAGCTCGTCCCAACAACGTTCTTGCAAGACAGTACAATTCCATATGCCACAGCACGATTGCTGGATGTATACCACTCGCCAAGAGAGAGCGTCATTGGACTATACACAAGAGCACAACCCAACGCAGATGCGATACCCTGAGTCGCAACCAGGTGCCACACAGTGGTGCTGTAAGCGGAGAGAAAGAGGCTGACGCATGCAATCACTGTTCCACAGAGAGCAGCGATTTGGCGCCAACGAGCCCACCTTCTAGTAAATAGCGCGAAAAGGAAAGGCATGGATAGGTACATGACACCATTCGCCGTGGTGCCGATCACACCGGTAATGGTACGGTCTCCTGCTAACGTCCAGTTGTTGAAATAGTACTCTTGAAATATTCCATAGCTCATGGCAAACCCTGCACGGGCATGAGCTCCTGATTATCATAGGACACAGACATAGACGTGATCACAACGTACCCCATATCGGCAGCTGAATTATACCAGATCCTACGAGAACACTGATCTTCGTTCTCTTCGATTCCAATTGCCTAGCACGAGTTTGCTCGACATCGGGAGCACTCGTTGTGAGCTCTGGAAGAGAATTCTCCTCGTCTTCGCCCATGATCTCGCTTGGGTGTGGTCGCCGATCAGAGGAAACACCACGAAGATAAAATGGAAGGCAAGTTTCGGCTGGGAGAAAGACCATCACAGCCAGCCAGTGACTGATAGGGCATCTACTATCTTCGGACTGACGTACATGGTCACGCGACCGCCGACACCGGATGGAGTGCTCCCCACATAAATCCTTATCCCCGAAAAAAGTTTCCGTCGATCGGGGTTGTGTGGGCCGCCGGGTTGGCTACCGAAAGTTTGTTGCTACCTAGGCATCGTCTATGGATATATTAGGGCTCGCATTTTGGGGAGCATATTTGCTTACCAACCAGTGTGCATAGTATTAGTTGCATGGATCTGTACCTGCAGCATGATAGTATTTCATGGGTATCCTTCTGGCTAGATTGGTCCGAGTCTGTTCAGTCTCAGAATCAACTTTAAAGCTGAACCTAGTGCAACAAGGCGGGTTATCTTTGAATTTCATGCATAATTCATTGTTGAATATAGTGACATATCAGACAGAACCGCACCATCTACAAAAAATGACGTGTAGAGATGATGAGCTTGGTCGTCAATGTCCATGTGTATTGTATATGCACTTCTTCTACTTCTTGGCTTGACTGATGCCACCGGCTAGCATTGGGTTACAAATCTTCCTAGAATGGAAATTGAACCCAGAATAAAACGTAGCATGATTACTACCATATGACTACCATTAAATTCAGTAGTATTTTAGGCGTGCATATTATATGTGGACAACATTGAGTGTCCTCTCTGTTCATTCGAAATTCAAGCAGCACGTTATTATCAAATTTTGCAATTAATGGTCATCAGTCTCGTTATTATGACTATTTGGACATCGACAATAGAAGTGTCAGACATGCCACTACCTATAATGTGTTGCTTGAACTGATTTCCCAACTTATCCTGCCACATCCACCGACCAAATCACAAGTGCACTTTGAGAAGAATAAATGTTCTCGCCAGATTTACAACTTGATTAGTTGACATCAATTCTCTGAGTTCAATCATATGGCAAAAACTTATACTACGTGTGACATTGGAATTTCTCTCTGACATACTTCCCGGCCCTTCAGAAAAATCCCAATTCCATCACAATGACCAATCTTGGCCCATGCTAGGTCTACGAACAGACATTTGTCAAAAATAGAATCACGCACGCTTCTGCAGTGCCGGATATCTGTCTCAAGTGACCCTTGAGCTTCTTCTTCTACATAACAAACTACATTCCGGAACAAATGACTACAGCGACCGGTGCCGCTATTGCGCTCGCTACCGGTTACATTCTATCTATCGACTAAAAGCTTGCTGTAGCATACATGCAGAGTTCAGGCCTCGCAAACCCACTCAATCCGCTACAATCAGTGGCTGTCAAATTAGTGCTTGGTATCCCCAATGCTGTCTGTGATACTTATGTAGGATGGCGAGGCCAACCTGTTGAACATGACAGCCAGAACACACATTGGCAAGGCCATGCACGTCAAAATTTCTCACTTCAAATCGGCTTCACTTTTGGAGTAATTTCCGAGACGCTCACGGAAATTACTGAAGTCATTGTACGCCTCAGCAAGAAAGCCAGGGAGGCTCTTGCTGGCAGCCAACTTACCAGTAGATATAAGCGTGGTACATCAGACACCAGTATTGGGTCCATGTCGCGGTTCGATCCGAACAGTTTTCAAGGACGAATATAAAGGGAAACACTATCAAACAGTACTATTTTCGGTGCTACGAAACGCAGCTGGGAGACATCAATTGACCGAGAACGTTTAGATGGATTGTACACCTTTCACAGCTAGAAACTAGTTGAAAATGTTCTATAAAAATTTTCACAAGCAGCTTGCAGCAGTTCGAGCAGAAAGTTTGATCTCTCCGCCGTAGGCTGTTGTGGAAGTTCTCGACAAAGCTCGGGCAATCACAAAGGGCATTTTGAAGAACTACTGGCGCTGATGCTGAGGCATAATTAAGCGGGATTTGAGCAAAATTCACCCATAATATAAAATGTAGTCTTAGAAAATTGAAATGGAGCAGGAATATGATGCCTTTTCGATCAGGTTGTATCACCTGCGAGTTGCCATTATTGCTTTCATTGCGTCACGCTGGCACAACGTATTCAGGAAGATCCGAGTTGGGCCCATTTTATCGATAATTTGCTACCATGAATGTGCCTATCACGATCTCTTTACGTGAAGGTCTCTTTTAACGGCTTACTATATCTCGTAGGAAGACGGGTACTTACAATCGGGCCTACCAGCTACTGAAGTGCACGATATCCCCTTCCTTACATCCTCCGAGATAGTACATGGATGGGTTTGAACATTAATGACTATTTAAGGCTTTGATTCCTATCTTTTGGCATTGTAAACGATTCAATATTTTCGAAATTTCCTATTTGGGCAATATTTCGGCGAGCCCTAACATTGCCGGATTTGGAGACGGGACATACTTTCGATTCATTATCACTTGCTCACGTAAAAGACGATAAGTCTTATGATCAACACTTACACTAGTTCAATTCTCGTAGTCTATGGCGCAATTCAATGTAAAATGTGATTTCAGTGGCTCTTGATTTGCCTCCGATTTGCACACCACCGTATATTAGGAAAGGCTACTTCCCATCTGTTTAGCCCTAGAACGCGACTCTATGACGTAGTATTAGCGTTTCTTTTGAGATGTCATTGATTTAATTTGCGTCGGGTGCTAGCTGTCTACAGAAATTCATCAAGCACAAGGATTGATGAAATGCCGAGGTGTTTTAAGTGGAAGATTGCCTAGTTCTAGAAGAGCAGGGGCCACCTAGGCTTCCAGCAATGATGTCTCAAAAGAGCACGCTCGGTATACCTATCAGGCTTTCAGCCTGTCAAAAGCCTTGTATTACCTTAACTAGGAACAAGATATTCTACGTGACCTTGTGAGTAATAATTGCAGGCTGGTTTTGGCACAAATTGAAGGAAGCCACAAAGTCTAGAATTCCGACTTTCCACACGCCTCGCCAATGCCAACCCTTTGCAATAGCTTGCCTCATAAGGCTTGTGATAAGGGCTTTGACATCTTATCACGAGGAAGTCGATTTGGATGGGTGATCTTGAAGGACTCATTGAAATCAAGGTTGATGCGTGTTTATACTTTGAATCACAGAGCATCAATCCTCATTACGGAGCGAGTCTCACAGCTGCCTAGTATTATCGAACACATCTCGAGGTGCCTAGGTAACTATACCCGGGCAAGCCCCGACTATCATCACCCGCCATGCAACCTTTATTCCCATGTTCGCCCTAGTCTAGTGCTGTGATGTTGCCAGCAAGGGTACGACAATGATGCTGATGATGTATCAGTCAACATCCAAATATATGCATGGCTAGTGACATGAATCTAAATCTGACTCACCCAGTCATCAACTACGTAGGCAGCTGGGCTAGACTGATCACCCTGACCATCCAATCTCCATCTATGCCTAAATCTAATCTAATCCATGTCGGCCAGTCTTGGCAGCAAAGAAATGCTTGCATTAGTAGAAAGGCGCAGGGAGAAATAGTTCACGAATACAATTAGGCACGAGCGCAAGGTGACCATCGAGGTATGAATGATGCATCTAGTCAAGCAGATCAGGCACGCGATTGGTGTCTGATGAGAGAAACCGGCCCGCTTGTGGCCCCTAACACGACGTGGCAATAGAAATGTGTTCGACCATGTATATTAGTCTCAAAATGGAGGGCACTGTGAGTGAAAAGAGGTACATAAGGCGATCAAAGAGTACTTCTCATTTTGGTTCTTGTTGTTCCAAGTTGTGAAGCAAAAGTCTCTCGAACAGGAGACCAGCATTTCCTCGGCTGATCAAACTGCCGGACCGGGTGACGGATCAGGCAATAATCGCACGTGATCAAGTAACGT
Source organism: Talaromyces sp. F31 (assembly GCA_037356135.1). Taxonomy (NCBI): domain Eukaryota; kingdom Fungi; phylum Ascomycota; class Eurotiomycetes; order Eurotiales; family Trichocomaceae; genus Talaromyces; species Talaromyces sp. F31. Next base: position 1,605,982 of record JAYXSF010000027.1, on the reverse strand, counting down.
GATCGTGGCGGTGAGATTGTGGCGCTGACCTCAGGCTCAGCCCTCGGCCGATCGTGCCTAACTAACGTGGCGGACTCATACCAGAGGCTGGGATTAGTATGCTGAGTTCCTGACTGACTTTGCTTTTCGCGCCTCTGTCTATTCTTTGCTCTTCCCCGTACCTCGCGGTGACTCATCCTATGTTCATTGCCTAAACGATACTTTGATACACCCAGGCAGAAAAGCGACGGCTTCAAGACTACAGCCAACCATAACCACAACTTCCGAGCTCGAGTGGAGTCATCTCGTCACACGACGACACCACGTACTGTTGGGGGAGTCGAGCCTCGCTTCTGTGACTTTAGCATTCGATCAATCATCAGAAAACCCCAGACTAAGCGGCCAGTATCCGTTGTCGATAATCGACCTTGTCGCAGTAGGCGTCCGTCGTCGTGTTGTTGTTGCGAAGTCGAAGCGCCGCGTCATATCCCGCCCGCGCCTACCGTACGGGCCAAGCTTACTCATTAGGGCGGCCCGGCAAACTCTAGAAAAATTGAAACCTGAAATCTCAGGTGGCAAAAATTTTCTCCTTCGTGGATGCCTTACCACGAAAGTATAGCCTCACCTCTATAAAACAAATAGGCCGCATTCTTCTCGCAACCCACATCATTATCTCGATTTCTCGTCGTCGCATCTCGACTCTACACCCTTTTTCTCGGTCGCACAGAACAGCAGATTATTAATCCGTCTTACAAGCGAGCATAGAACCGAAATTGAGAACGCGAAACAAGTCTCTAGACTTCCACCGAGAAGTTGCAGTTCTTCATGTCGGCTGTCATGGGAGGCGGCACAGATTATCCCAGTCCAAGAAGTGAAGGACCTACCGGGCCCAGTGCTATTCTCATCGCTGCTCCAGAATCGCTCTCACCACCTACGAAAATGGCCGATCCTTTATCAACTCTCGCAAACGTCTCCCCAGATGGAACACGCCCTCGTCTGTCGGTGCGACGGTCCCGCGACCCCCCAAAGAACCAAAGCAATCAAATTTTCTGCGATCATCCCGACTGCCAGGCTAATCCGCCTACATTCAGACGGCCTTGTGAATGGAAGTAAGTACACCCCCGCGACACGCTTACTCAAAGAACACTGCTAACTATATATTGTCTTAGTAAACACATGGACAAGCATGACCGACCGTACAAATGCATGGAACCGGGCTGCGACAAGATTCAAGGCTTCACCTACTCCGGCGGTCTTCTCCGGCATCAACGAGAGGTTCACAAGAAGAATGCCACAACAAAGAAAGCCCTCATGTGTCCCTACACCGACTGCAATCGCAGTACCGGTAATGGGTTCACACGCCAAGAGAACTTGAAGGAGCATCTTCGCCGTCGACACATGCATACCGAAGGTGGAAACTCTCCCGAATTGCCCGTCCTGACTGCGGCAGATGTGGAAGGCCTAAAGTCGACCTTTTTGGATCCCCCAACGGGTCTGAAGCGCAAGCACGACGATATGACTGATCCAGATCTGAACGGTGTCGATACTATTGACGAGTCCAACGGCGTGGATCTTCATAACGAGGTGAAGCGGCTGCGCCGCGAAGTCGAGGAGAAAGATCGTCGCCTTGAAGAGCTTGAGAAGATTGTTGCAGGGCTGCAGCAGTCAATCCCCCATCATGCACTACCCGTGGTTCATGTTCCAGGCGCCGAACTATAGATGATGCTATGCCGTTAATCCCCAAACCCACCTTCACTTTTCTTTTCTATCTTTCTGTGTATGGGTGCATCATTAGGCGTTATGCAGTTTCCATGGTCACAATTCTTTGACCGGGCTCATATGCATCCTGGACGGCTTGTGAACGAGTTTGATTTGCTTGGGTGGTGGTCTGCTTTTTCGCCTGTTTTTATGTTTGATCTGCTCTTGTTAAATCTTCTCTTCCCAGCCGAAGAGTTGAGAGGCGTATGTTTCCTAATATAATATCCCATCTTCCCATGGCAACGGAGACCGTGGAGAAGCTCGAAACATGAGACTGGAATTTGATTTTCCTCCGGTTGCAGCGGTTAGATGAGTCCATCAGGTGGTGGAGGCGTTTACTGATAGTGTCTCTTTCTTTTCCTTTGTCTCTCTCCACTGGTTCTACGTATCTCCCCATTCCCTGTATTGTGGGCTGTTGCACTCTCCTTTCTTCTGATATTCTTAGTTTGAACAGATATACCCAGTCTCTCTGTTAACGATAATGGCATCAATACTACTCGTACATGAACAAATCCTTCTCGTAGCGGTGATCTTTCCATTCCTAGGCAAATCAAATGATACTCTCCAACTGGTGAGAGCCAGGCCTATGCATGACATGCATGGTCTAGACCTACGTTGGCATAATGAGTACATTATCATTGTGAGAACAATAGAGTACTGCTGCAGCTTACAGTGACTCTCATAGGTCAACCACTATCCATATGCTTATCTAATGCATGACTAACTGGGCTAGCTCAGCCGGTCCTCTGACATATTATTCGCTGACCTGGTCAGTCAAGCCTCTGATTAGGCTTAGCTCAATTCGATCCAGGCCAGCCATAGATCCACCTCAGCCCTTTCTTTCTCTGCTAAATCTCCTAATTACTATGCAATCTCTCTCAGCTCCAGATCGTCTACGTGCATCTATTCCAAGGTACTTCCAGCTTGACCACCTCACTTACACTTCACCTTAGCCGCCCTTGTAGGCGCATGATCTTGTTTACTTGCCATATTGCCTAGGACCAGCCAAGCACTCAGCTGCAAGAAATTCAGTATGGCCGATAATATCCCAGTGTCAAACATCCAAAGACCCACTGCTGTGCGGCTTACTGTCAATATGCAGCAAAGCTCAATCCCCCAAGTTCCAGGGGAACTCTATACTCCAGCCCATGATTACCACACATCTGTACCTATATCACGTCAAAAGATTCTGGTAGCACCCTTGACGCTTAGTGCATATTCAGATGATAATTTGATCCTAGAACCACCTAAGGAGCACTCATTTGAGGTTGGGGAATTCGTTCCTCCTGGGTTCTTCGACCGCGCCCATCATACCTGGTTCTCGCACCATGCGTCTACTGCTGACTGGACGTACGCTCAGCGTCGTGAAGCTCAGCAAATTCTGCCTTTCATGTACCTGGGACCCGCATCGATGGCGAGGGATAGAGACTTTGTTCGCAACGAAGGCATCACATTATTATTATCCATTCGCGATAAAAGATCCGCCATTGCCCGTTTATTGTCTGGTGCCAAGGTCGCTGAAGAGCTAGGCATTCAAGCAGATGCGATCGATGTTGATAGTGAGCAAGAACTCATCAGCCTGTACCCCAGTATCATCCGGGGGATCAACCAACATATATCGTCTGGAATCTCTGCCAGGCCGGATCTGCCACCGCGAGTGCTCGTATTTTGCGAATCTGGTAATGGACGATCTGCAAGCGTGGTGATTGCCTACATAATGAGCATGATGAATCTGGATATGGCCTCGGCAATGTGGGCCGTACACCATCGACGTTTCTGTATCGACGTGGACGAGTCTATGCAGACAATCCTTCAGTCATACCAGGCTATTCTCGATGCGAAGAGGGAGGTCGCCAAGGCTCGTCGACAGGAAGCTACTACCTCTTCTTCACTGGGTATACAGCCGTCATTTCGTCCAGGTGGTCAACTCACGAAAAAGCGAAGTTTTATAGAATATGACGGCGATAATAATAACCCGATCCACAGTGGACACAACGGCTTTTCGAATCAACAAACTGTGGTTCAGGCCAATGATGATGTCGAGCATCTGAAACAGAAGCCTGCTCCTTTCATAGAGCGCGCTGCTTGATTGCCCTCATAACATAGAGTCCATTACTTGCTTTTAGACTTGTAGTTTTACTTTTCGGTGGGTTTCTGCGGCGCCTTTTACGAATATCATTCACGCGCTGATGCATTGCATGAATACCATACAGCAGGGCGGGTTATGCCGATCAGGACAGCATAGAAAGCACCTTGTATGATTATGTCACGGATACTGAGAGAATGAAAACCTACCCAGGTTAGTCCATATCTGTTTCATGTGGACCCAGAACTAGTTTAGTGATTAGTATGAAGATGGAAAGTACCGACAAACAAGCAGTTCACAACTATCTCATCTCATCTTGTGTGCCTCTGGGGCACCTTCAAACAAATCCTTTCGCCCTGGCGGCGCCTGAATCAGGTAGGTTGTTGTTTTGGTAAAAGAAACTTTCTATAATGGCAGGGTTGCCCCGACGCCAGTATTATGGTTTTGGAGGGGGGCGCCCCTTTTGCTCAAATATCTTAGTTTATCAGTCTTTCAATTGAAGATTGTGTGATATATCTATAACCGAAAACAGGTCTCAACATTAACTTCTCACCTGTTCGATATTTTCCTTTGGTCGCGACGACCAAAGCCTTTCTTCAGCGGAAATCGTTTCGTATTCCTCCAAAAGAAAGCTTCACACGCCCTCAAAAGTCTCTTCAGCAACCGGCTGTCGTCACTCATTCAAATCCTGTGTCGACCTGTAATTATTACCGATCGATCCTTCTCCCATTTTCAGTCCAGGCGCGTTCTGAAGGAGAGCAAGATCTGTCATGAGGTTGCGACAAACCATACGGGTCCCTTCTCGGTACGAGGATGAATGTGAGCTCTCAAATGGTGTTTCCCCACGGCGATTACCACGGCGCAGAAAGGCAGCAGCAGCAGAAGCAGCAGAGGATGAGGAAAGGGCAATACCCTACGTTGACTACGACCCAAATCGACCTCCTGCCGCTTTTCCAACCCTCGACCACCCGCTTCCCGCCGGGCAGACTTATCACTCTCTTCTGACCGCCACGCCACCTCCTGCTGTTGTTGCCAACGCCAGCCCTGATACTGATGATGCTGATCTTGAAGCTGACGGAGATCATCATCTAGACGCTTTCAATTCGCTTTATCGTGGCATCCCACCAGAAAAGCTCGACAACTTCATCGCAAGTAATGGGCCGCAAAACCCACAATACAAGAGGAACATGGCGTTGCTGGCACGAGAAGACGACGACTTCGATCTTGGGATCAGTGATGATGATGATGATGACCGAGGACTGCCCGATAGTGAAAGTTCTGGAGCACAATGGACTCACCGTGAAGTATGTTGAACTTTCAAACACCAGTGCGATAATCTCATGCTAACACTCTACCCACGCTAGGAACCAATTCCCAACGATCCGCAGTGGCCCGATATTTCACTGAGCCTACAGATCGAGATTGCAGCAAACATGTTGGAGACCCATAGGTGGTCCGCAATCCAGCTCTTGCTTGGGCTGAACCAGTCTGATACTGGGCAACTAGTGCACAATCTCCAAATGTATAGCGCAGATCTCGAATACGAGAATCGCGTTCTCGAAGAAATGCGCAACAAGCAAATGCAGGCTTTGATGTGTCTTGACAATTCCGATCTAAAGCAGCATTCAGTGCCAGGGCGACTCGTCATGTCAAAAAAAGGGTGGGACCATTGTCATCGTGTGGTTCAAAAACGGACACAGATGAGGTATCTGCTCTGTCAGGCTGGGGATCTTTTGCTGGCACGAAAATATCTGTCTAAAAGAGGGTTACCGATGAGATATGCTGGCGAATGGGACAATCAATTTGTTGCGATTCCATCGATATCCAGCGCTGGGGGTGTTGCTGAAATTTTGAAGTGGAAATCGATTACAGAACCACGATCAGGTGCATCCACCGCGGCCGGAGACTCCTGTCTGCTGCCTACAACACGAACTGGTGTACAGGATCCATCTCTCGTCACTGCCACTGAAACGTCGATAGTGCAATTACCACCAGCCAAACGCTATGAACCGATGCCTCGAGCTAGCACTCCTCAAGCTTCCACTAACCGCGATGTACAGCTGATTTTGCACAACCAAGCCCTTGTGCGACTCAGGATCGGCCGGGAAAATGCAGCTCGTATACATATAGAATATCCGGCAACGCCATCCCGTCGACACATGGATGCTTTGGAAAGATTTCTCCCTACTCCTCATACACAGCCTAAAGCACGGACTAGAGAGCCAAACAGTCATGACACAATCGAGGAATTGCCTTCCGAGTCGGATAGGAGTGAAGGGATGCATCATCATCAAGCTTCAATGCCGGTGCGTCGCATGTTTGGCTCCTGGTCGACAGGCGCGTCTCGCCTCCGACCACCAGAACTTTCATTCTCGACAAGGCCACGGCGTGGAAGCTTCAATAAAATCAGTCCTACTGGCCCATCAACAGCGAAGCTCAAACCTCGTCAATTCGATCAAGCCACAAGAATCAGCACAGATCATAGGTCCACCCTTGATGATGCGCGTTCATTTGATTCCAGCCCTCCACAACCATCAGACTTGTCTGCAATGGAAGGTGTAGTGAACAAAAGCTCACAGGTTTTGACCGCGAGAAATGCTTTCCCAACACCAGCGGCATCCTCACCCAACTGCATTACGACGACGAAACCTACAGCTCACCACAACCACAATCAATTACCGAAGAACGTCGAAACGTGCCTTGCAACGCCGGAGTCCTATCGCACTGATGCCGATGAAATGCAGCTTCAATCGAAAATTTCACTATACCATCGATCATCAATGCCTCTAACTAACGGAACTTCGGGATCCGCATTTCTGTCCTCAGGATCAGACACTATGGTCAATCACGTAGAGCCAAAGACAGACAGAGTGGCACAAGCGGATGCTGTCGTCTTTTCTCCATCCAAGGCTATGCAAGGTCTAAACCTTTTGCCTTCTATATCTATGGATTTTGGCATTTTCGTAGGTCATGAGGAACGGCCGGGTATCAACCAAAATCGCCTGGCTGAAGAAGCACCTCCAGGGCTTGCAAATCGAATTTCGACACCGCAAGTAGCCAAGTCCGCCAGACACACCAAACATCTTTTTGGCTTTGATACTTTCGACATTCATGCAGACCATGAAGAAGCATCACAAAATGTCAACACCAGCGAGTCAATCCATTCCCGCGCACCAACAGGTCAAGGACAGCAAGCAGTTGGGATCGAGGAGCCGCCCTCCACAAACTCTGAAAATTCCAATGTTAACCAACTAGCAGTAAAACATATTCTCAATGATCATCTTTCGACTATTTCTACCAACGTTTCTGAGGATGTAATGCCCTTGCCCCGGAAGACGCGTCAGTCGGTGCGGAGGCAAATTGCAGGCACCAAGCGAGATGCCAGCACAGAAATGAAAGCAGCACAGCCAAAGCGAAGCAAGAGTTCTGGTTCGGCTCCCACACTAAGTACCAGTTCCGCTACCGATGCAACCTCTACTCCGACCACCGACCCTCTTGTCCCTCGAGGACGAGGACGACCTCGCAAGTATCCAATTCAGCAATGAGAAGGAACATGACTTTACGAATACGAGCAGACAAATGTACGATTCCACTTGCTTTCATGCATATAATTCCCGGCGTGTCTCCAATCTTCTCTTGCCGATGTACAACAAATGACTGGACGATGTGTATGAATAAACGACTGCGAAAATCATAATCGGGACAAAATCATTCTCTCTTTTGTGGATATCTGAACTTACTATCATATCCCTTATTCTATTGTCTCTTTTGTTAAACATTTTCCCTTCTTATCTTTCTCTTATTCCTAGCAGTCGAAAAAACCAAGTTCTGTGCTACTATCTTTTAGTCTATATCAACTTCTCATGTCTGTAAATTGTGCCCTCGTGTAAACATATAACTCCGAACTTGTCACGCACAAAAATAGACCTGCATGTATGCACGTGATGTGATGAAGCCCTGAAAGGTACACGATGTCTCCCTATTCAACTTGCGTTCGCCCACAAATAGGTGGAGAATACCAGGCGAGATGTTGATCCAGAAACAACAATGACGATGCAAGGATATTAGAATACCAAGATACGCAATAATTAAAAATAGTAAACATCTTCATTCATCACACAAAGAGTTGACACCAAAGAAAACGAGGTACAGATCGATCGAAGCACCGATCGACAGAGAAGCTGTACCAAGTGGGTTAAACATCTCACGTGACAGCGCGTGACGGCAAATCGCGTTTTTCGTCGATGTCCGCGTCGCAACTACGTCGTTTCCAGGAGAAGCTGAAAAGAACCTTGGAAAGGGGCAGGGGACTCAAGTTCGGTCATACTCTATGCCAGATTATTGAACATTGTGTGCGATCTTCTTACCGTTCTCATCTCATACCTTTCGTCCCGTCTTCATCCGATCTGATTGAGTAAGATTGGAACAAGAATCCCAAATCGATCGTATATCTCCCATGGGCTCTCGAATAGTGAATTTCTTCGCAAATAAATGGTCCAGTCAGAACAAAATTCAGTCACTTGAACCCAACATGTCTGGAGTAACGACGCCTACAACATTACCCGAATCGCTCGATGAAGCAACGACGGGCGCTTCCAGTGCGCCTTCTCGACAACAGTCCAGCCCACCCACTTCACCTGCGACAAAATCCGAATTCGAAGATGTGACAATGGAAGGAGCTGAGAAGGAGGGTAAGCTGGAGAAAACCGCTGTTACGGAGGGAGAGGGTGATGAAGATGAGGATACGGAGGGTATGGATATGAAGGCTAGAGCGTTGACGAAGTTACTACAGACCAGTTCCGTGTGTTTCACTGATTCTCTCTACAGAGAGCTTTTTTGGCTGATATAATCTTCGTAGGTCTTCGTGGCTATCATGTCCGACAAGATGAAAGCACAGCAAAAACAACAGCAAGAGGCGGCAAAGAAAGCAGTCGCTAAAAAACAGCCCGCAGCAGCAGCCAAGGAACCCCCTTCATCGACATTCGGGCGACGCAGTTCCCGGCTAAGAACCGGTGAAGACGAAGAAGTTCCCAGTCAGAAGCAATCGAAGAAGGCGGCCGTAAAAAAGGGTGCAAAAAATAATGCCGCTGGCGGCAAAAATATTTCAAGCTATTTCAAGAAGGCCGATGTGGAAGTCAGTGGAGACAATCCCAGCGTACAGGAAGCATTGGCGCAGGCAGCGGATGAATTAGAAGCGAAGCCATCAGCGCTCGGTGAACAGGAAGGTCTCGTCGCTACGGAACAACCTTCATTGGTCACGGGTGGGAAAATGCGCGAGTATCAATTGGAAGGCTTGGAGTGGATGAAGTCACTCTGGATCAATGGACTGTGTGGTATCCTTGCTGATGAGATGGGTCTCGGCAAGACTATTCAGACGATCTCGCTCATTGCGTTTTTCAAAGAGAACAACATCTCTGGTCCGTTTCTGATTGCAGCACCGTTGAGTACAGTTAGCAATTGGGTTGATGAATTTCAGAGGTGGACTCCTAGCATCAAAACAGTCTTGTACCATGGATCTAAGCCTGAGCGTGCGGAACTTCGGAAACAGATGAAGCTAAAGGATCAGAAAGAGGCTGATTTTCCTGTTGTATGCACGTCGTACGAGATTTGTATGAATGATCGTGCCTTTCTTGGACAGTTCTCATGGAAGTATATCGTTGTGGTAGGTGATTTCATCTTTGAGTTTCTGATCGCTCGCTGACAGGTTGTTTTAGGATGAGGGTCACCGTCTGAAGAACATGAACTGCAAATTAATTAAAGAGCTTCTCACTTATCACTCTGCAAACCGATTACTTATTACTGGGACACCGTTACAAAACAACATTTCCGAACTATGGTCACTATTACACTTTTTGCTCCCTGAGATATTTAACGACCTAGACAGCTTTGAGAGCTGGTTCGACTTTTCTTCTGTTTTGGACAAGAATGGTCAGAGAGACGTGATTGAGAGACGCAAACGCAACCTCGTCACTACCATGCATTCTATTCTAAAACCGTTTCTGCTGCGCCGAGTGAAGACCGACGTCGAGACTAGTCTGCCTAAAAAACGAGAGTACATTCTATATGCCCCACTGACATCAGAGCAGAAGGAGCTATATAGAGAGATCTTGAGTGGTACAGGCCGTCAGTACTTGGAAAACAGGGCCATCGAACGTATCGAGGCTCGAAGCGGACGAGTATCCCGCTCGACGAGTCTCAAAAGAAAAGCCGATGATAGTGGATCAATGACTCCTTCCGGCAAGAGCGTAAAATCAACTCGGGCTTCAACACCAGGCAGTGTTAGCGGCCGAACGCGAAAGAGTCGTCAAAGCTATAGAGAGATTGGCGATCGGGAATTCAATGCCCAACTCCGAAATCTCGAGAATGGTATTGAGGACGAGGAAGAAAAGGACGAATCTCCTGGCGAGACTGAACAAGAAGAAATTGATCGTGCCAAAACCATCAAATTGGCTAAGAAGGAAATTGGTAGCAAGAAGCTTCAAAATCCAGTCATGCAGGCCCGTCTGGCGTGTAATTCTCCGCACAACTTTTACTGGCCATGGGGCGACGATTCCTCTACGGTTGATGAAACGCTCGTCACAGCTTCTGGAAAGATGTTGCTCCTTGACCGTCTGGTACCTTGTCTCATGAAAAAGGGCCATAAGATTCTCATATTTTCCCAATTTAAAACCCAGCTCGATCTTATCCAAGACTGGGCCACTCAACTCCGCGGCTGGAACTGCTGTCGAATCGACGGTGGCGTAAGCCAGGTTGATCGTCGGGCTCAAATCAAAGCTTTCAACTCCGACAAAAACTTCAAAATCTTCTTACTATCGACCCGTGCGGGTGGACAAGGGATCAACCTGACTGCGGCCGATACCGTCATCCTCTTCGACTCAGACTGGAATCCACAACAAGACCTCCAGGCACAGGATCGCGCACATCGAATCGGTCAAACACGCCCCGTCATCGTCTACCGTCTCGCAACCAAGGGCACAGTTGAACAAACCCTACTCGAAAAAGCAGATTCCAAACGCCGACTTGAACGTCTCGTTATTCAGAAGGGCAAATTCAAAAGCTTGCTTGATAATAATACCACTTCAAATGACGTGGAAGATATTCGCAAGGCGTTGGGTGAAGACGAATTCGAACAATTCCACATTCAATCTGATGATCCAGAGTCTATTCTTTCACAGCATGATCTTGATATCTTGACCGATAGAAGTGAAGAGGCTTATTTGCGTGCTGAGAAGGGTCTGGAGGAGAGTAGTGGACGGGCTTTCCAGGCTGTCGAGACGAAGGAGGATAAAGGGATTATGGCTGAGTTGACTGTTCGATAGTTTCGCTCTCGGTTCCTTTGGTTTGAAGTTTTTTGTATTTTTGACCACGGTTAGAGGTTTGGCAAGGCATGGTGTTTTTAGCTATGTTCCTGATAGAGTTTTGTTTTATATTGCCTTGTATGGTATCGGTGTACTGCAAGAAGCGCGGTCCAGGCGTCGAACAGTGTTATGTTTTACTTCTCTGGATTTGGCAATATCAAAAATTCATTCGTAATTATCTACAGATACAGCATAGCTCTAGCCCCGTTGAGAGAGCCAAATCACCGACTAGCCTTCTCATCCTCAATCTGCCTCCTCAACTCCGCCAACGCCTCGTTCCGCCTATCAAGATGATCCTTCAACCCATCAATCTGATCAGCCACAGTCTTGATATCTTCCCTTAGTCGCTCAAGATCCTGTCCATCTTTCGTCCTACCCGTTCCTTCCCTCATCTCCCGCAGTTCTCGCTCTTTATACTCTAGTAGTTGCAAAGCCTCCTTTTTGATAACAGTCCAATTCGGCCTTCCATCATGGTGCGTGGACGAAGACGCGCCGCCACCACTACGTCTCTCCTCCGATGCGCGATTGGCAGCTTCCAGTTTTTGTTCGAGCTCTGCCAATTCGCGGCGAAGACGGACCTTCTCCCACTCCTCGTCTTGAATCGTGTTACTAAAATCCGTGGCCTTGGGTTGGTATGTCGATTTCACCCCCAAACGACTTAGGTACGTATCTCCAAACTTAGCCTTGCGGCCTGTGGTGGTTTCTGTGTCGCCATCCGCGCCCCATTTTTGTGCGGGTCGCACGTTGTCGACTTGGTAGTCGATTTTATTGGATTCAAAGGATGCGCGGAGAGATGGTGGGACAGTGCGAGGGATGCGGAAACCCTCGTGGCGGAAATTCAGGATGTGAAGGAAGGCGAGAGAGGCGTCCTTGTTGATGGACGAGGAGGCTGTGGGGTTGACAAGGTTCCAAGCTGATCTGATATCAGTGTCGGGGACGTCCAGGGAGTCATATAGAGGTTGTAACGAGTCAACTATAACCAGCGCGTTAGAATGATCGCATCGAAATAAATCGGACGGACAGCGGAAATACTAACATGTAATCTCGCCGCGATGATTCTTGTTCGCACTATATATTTCTTCGTATTTCGCCTTGTCAGCCGGACTCATATACCAGTCGAATCCATCCTTTAGGCCCGGTGTATCATCTTCGTCTTCTATCCGCTCAAACTGTTCCTGGCGCCCAGTCAATGCTGCACTTGCCTGAACCAAATGCGCCTTTGACTCTGGAATGAGCCAGTCCGGTAATGATCGTGGGACTTCTTGGTATTCCTAGCCAATTGACCGTTAGTCACTTCATGCCGCACTTCAACCCCGTTCCGCAGCTCTTCTCGCCGTCAGGGGGTAGGGACTCACGCCATTAACAAGATCAAAAATCAACCTCATCGCAACACAAAACTCCTCAAAATCCAACTCTCCGTCGCCATCCACATCCGCCAAATCCCATACTTTTTCCAGTTGGTCGTCGCGTAATCGGCTGTTGCGGAGCACGCTGGCGGCTTGGGAGTTGTTGAGACGGGGTTGGCCATTGGCGAGCGATGAGAAGATCTCCCAGTATCGCTCGACTTCCCATTGTTCGATACGTTTTGCCATTGTCGCTTCTATTTTAGAGGTGGGGAATTGGAGAGTGTGAGAAGTGAGCGCGTGGCTCGGATGATTGAGTTGTCGGGGTAAGGTGTGTGCTACTTGATAGGTGACTACCTAATACACTGGCGCCTGGGCCGGCGCTGGCGTCCATGTCTTGGCGGATTAACCAATCTCCGCATTTACATCAACAGCTTTAAAAATAGATCCGACTTACTTATTTCAGAATCATAAATTCTTCATTCTTCAGCATAATTATATCGTACAGTCTCACCGAATCATTGAGTCATAAGCAATCGCAACAAAGGGGAATCGTAACAGAACAAAGAGCTAATCCTCAAAAGGCAGGACATGGCAAAGTAAAGAAAGAAAGAAAACGGACAGGCGAAGTTGGAGGCTCAAGAACATCAAAAACAGAACATGATATGAAAAGACACAAACTGATAAAAGTGGAAAGAGAAAAGAAGTTCTGGGAAGAATAAAGCGAAATCATGCAGACTAATAGACCGTGCTCCCAAATGGAGCTGTCTCTTTCAAATCTTCAACCAAGTCTTCGACATTACTGAGGTAGCGACCGAGTAGTTTCTGCTTCTCTTCAGTCGTACGCGTCTCGCGCTTCGATTGATTATTGTCGCCGGCTGACGAGTAGCTTTTCGCGAAAGCTCCCGACAACTTGCTAGGGCTTCGATGCAATCCGAGTACCGCCGTATTCGGTGCACTCGCAGCAATCGCTGGGATGATAGGCATTTCCGGCATAAGATAAAAGTAGAGAAACTCGACCAGTTTGAGCTTGACTTCTCTGGATGTAGCGCGCATTTTGAATAAAGATGTAACGGTCAAGAGTCCGTCTAGGGCCTCGAATGTGCGGGTGTTTGCAGGTTGGTCCAACAGTGCGGTCACCAAAGTCAATAGGGTTGAAGACTGAATGGCAGGGCAATTGATCGGATCTAACAAATCGAGAAGAATGTTCATATATATTTCGCGCGCAAAGAGCGCTCGGGACGGAGGATGGAGAAGAAGGATCCCTTGGATCAAGTCCAGGGTTGAGATGATGAGAAGATCGTTCGCGCCGTTACTTCCGCGACCGAGCAAATGTTCTAGGCAGGTGACTAGGCGTATGGCGACTAGATACGATCATTAGACCTTCGCTCAAGGATCCAGGGTTAGATGTTGAGAACTTACCATTCCATTGAAACCCCTCCTGCAGTTTGAAAAATTCACAAAAAGCTGGATCGTCTGCCAATTCGTTCAAGGCTTTCGGCGCAGGAGGTGCTTGACCTAGAGGAATCATTGACCTCCTCTTCTCTGCTGCCGTTTGCTTACTTCTCGAAAGACATATTTGTGCGAGTAGTCCTTCGACCTGACGGAGACCCTTGCGAATTTTGTTGGGCTCGTATGAGGAAAGATAGTCGAAGGAATGCGTCAAAAGAGCCTCCATTGCCGGGACAAGAATTAACTTAATTGGTAAGAAGTGAAGAATGAAAACTAAAGGTGGGCAGAGGATAGAAGATAGATAAATATGAAGAAAAAGAAAGAAAATCGTCAGCATGCAATGCGTAGCACCTCAGCAAGGAAGTCAAAGGACCACACTGAGGTCACCAGTTGGCCGGGAGGCTGGAGCAGAAAGTGATAAGGCTGGATGGGCGGCAACCTGAAACAAGCAGACGCACAGACTAGTAGCTGTCGATTTTCAGCTCCATATGGAGTATATCAGTTAGTGCGATCGCATCATGACTGTCCGAGATGTGATGGATTACATCAGAAGAAACAAAGTAAACAAAGCGCGGTTGGCCGGTGAACGCTTTCTGCCACCGCCTTGGGCCCCGCGTGAGCTTGCCGCCGCTTTTGATACGTTCTCTTCCCCATTCGTAGTAGTCATAGTTAGTAGTTAGTTGATTACCAGCTAACAGCTCTTATCGCGGCGATCGATAGTGACGCCGGCTAACACCCGGAGTCTCGCGGAGTAATTGCATACTGAGGTCGCAATCGAGAAGCTGAAAGAGATCTCGGTAAATGGCGGTCTGTTTGTTCATCCTGTCGTCCATGTCATACCCAGCGAGTACAATACTGAAAGTACGTCGCCGATAGGTGCCGCACTGAAACGTCAAGATGCTTGAGAAGCAATCCGGGTGATCGCCGAAGCATGGCTTTGTTCTAGAGGATGGGAAGCTTCTGAACAGAGTCATCATTGTGGGAGCAAAACTGTAAAGAACAATAGAGAGACTGGTATTGTTCCAGGCAGAAGAATAAGAAGTAGTGAACAATATGTGGGAAGTAACTCCAGCAGATTAGGGTTCCAAGGTTCCTGCCAGCCATGGCGCTTGCCTGGATGCCTGACTGGCTATCACATGCGGTCCCCCAGCTTATTTTACGCAGCTCTCTTCTCTCTTCTCCCCACCACCATCTAGCTTCTGTACCAACTTACTCTCTCGACATTCCCTTTTTCTATCATTGCGAAACACTCATCGCATACGTTCCTTGCATATATTGTGTCGGTCAACCGTTCTTCCATTACGGACTGCAAACCGTTTTGCCGCAACCCCGCTCTATATCACTAGCTACTATTAAGCTCAAGGCATTGCTTATTTCTCAACCATGACTTCTGAAGTCAATCCCTCGCAAATACCACAATCGCTTCAGTCTCCTACAGCTATTCCTCCGCGAACCAGCTCCAATGGCGCTGTAAATGGCATTGCTGCGAGTGCCCAGCCAGTTGCTCCGGGTCTAAGCTCTATCTCTGAGAGCGAGTGGATGTCGTCTTCGAAACGAAAGTCACTCAGTACAACAAGCAAACATGGCCGCAATCGATCGAGTATGGATTGGACAAAAGGCAAAGAAGTCATGTGGACTCAAGAAAAAGAAAGTATTATTATGGGGCCGTACGACTACATCTCGAAACAGCCAGGCAAGGATATCCGCAAACAGATGATCGCCGCATTTAATGTATGGTTGAAAGTGCCTGAACAGAGCTTGGCAATTATCACCAGAGTCATTGCTATGCTGCATAATGCTTCCTTGCTGTAAGCTCTATGTTTTTGGATCGCTGAGTGCAGTACTGACCGCCCGACCGAATAGCATCGATGATGTTCAGGATAACTCTGTTTTGCGACGGGGTATTCCAGTCGCCCACAATATCTTCGGTACAGCTCAGACCATCAATTCCGCCAACTATGTGTACTTCCTCGCATTACAAGAAGTCCGTAAACTTAACAGTCCTGCGGCCATGGAAATCTACACCGAGGAGTTGTTGAATCTACACAAAGGGCAGGGCATGGACTTATTTTGGAGAGACACTTTGACCTGTCCCACTGAAGAGGAGTATCTCGAGATGGTTGATAACAAGACTGGGGGCCTCTTTCGACTGGCTGTTAAGCTGATGCAGGCAGAGAGCGAGACTGGAAAGTACGTCAAGTTTGAAGGTTTTGAAGATCTTAAGTATTTACTAATAATGAACAGAGATTGTGTCCCACTCGTCAACGTACTCGGTCTTATCTTCCAAATTTGCGACGACTACCTCAACCTGTCAGACAAGACATACAACAAGAACAAAGGTCTCTGCGAAGATCTGACGGAAGGAAAATTCTCATTCCCCATCATCCACAGCATCCGCGCCGACCCATCGAACGTCCAATTGATCAACATTTTGAAACAAAAAACCAAGGACGAAGAAGTAAAACTTTACGCGGTCAACTACATGGAAAATACCGGCAGTTTTGCGCACACCAAGAAAGTTGTCTCGCAACTACGCGACAAGGCATCGAAACTGATTGATGAAATAGACGGTATCCATGATGGGATCGAAGCAACGGACAATCCGCGAGATGGGCGATATGTTAGAGAGATTTTGGAGAAGATCACTGAGGTGACGCTCAAGGATAAAGAGCGGGCAGTCTGATTCCTCTGTATTTATATCCATGATCGTTCGTCTTCTTGATTTGGATGGACTATTCCTTTTTGGACATCTTTGCCTCTTATTGTTTCCAGATGCAGATTCAACGCTTTATGACTAGCAATCCATTATACCCCTCTGCTATGATAGCTCTCCCTACAGAAGATCGTAAACAATGGAAGAATCTACATATATCATTGGTGTATTTCACAATCATCCAACCAAAAGATACACGACAGGGTATCACAACATCGTAAATTACATAACAATACAACAATCACCAAGCTTCCGCAACACCCTAGGCAGAACCTTTTCAACAAGCGCCTCGATATCGTCCTGTTTGCCCTGTTGCTGTCCTTGCTGCTGGCCATATTGCTGGCCATACTGTTGTTGCTGTTGCTGTTGACCGGGATACCCACCACCGCCATAGTGTGGCTGTTGCTGGTGCTGTTGCTGGTGCTGTTGCTGGTGTTGTTGCTGTTGGTAAGGCGGCATCTCAGCCGGACCACCCGTCAAATTGATATACATTCTTCCGGCGTTCTCTTCAGTGGCATATTGCAGCCCCAGTTCGCGACAGACCTGTTCAACTCGAGGTTTGATTTTCTGCACGTGGTTGGCGGAGTGGTTCCCTTTGCCGACGATCCTAGACCACCATCATCAATAATCTGCAGATTCAAAATTGAGGAAAGGGTGTACAGGACGTACACGTGCAAATGCGTCTGCCCATGTTGACGCGCATATTTAATCCGCTCCTCGAGAATATCCTCTGCCTCCTCGACAAACTGACCATGCAAATCAATCGTGTCCTCCGCTACTCTACCCGAAGCATTGTTTTCGCGGAATATAAATTCAGAGGCCTGTTTGTTGTAGTCTTGCATGCGGCGACCGTGCTCTTTGCCTTCCTCCGAGAGTTGTTTGGCGCGGGCTCCGTCGCCGTTTTCGTAGGCTTGTTTACTCTAGACCACACAGGATGATTGGTATCAACTGAGGAGGGGAGATGGTGGGGGGGAATACCCGTTCAAAACAGTTGTTGCGCTTGTTGGCTTCTTCGCGCGCGAGGCCTCTCAGGCGGTCGTATTCTTCTTCGGATTGACTGGATTGGTCGTGATTGAAGGCTGCGCATTTGCATAGTTAGTTGCCCGTATCAGAGACAGAGACAGAAGACAATTGACCTACCGCGACCGCCAATGTGGTGCATTTCATAAGACATTCTGGATGATACCTCTGCCTTGTATATAATCACACTGTACAAGCACAATCGAAGTTAAGAATGAGGAGGATGTGTTGGGAAAAGAAGCCCAAGGGATCGGACTACAGCCGATCATCTCGACCAATCGCCAAGATGAGCCAATCGCAGCGACCACATGCCCCGGAAAATCGAAGGGCCGAGATGGGGATTGAGATCGCGCTATTTTGGCGATCAGCGACGTAGTTGTAGATCTTTGCTTCTTTCTGAGTCTCGTCGGTGTTGAGCTGAGAATCCATTTCTCAGTTCTGGAGTGGCTGGACTGATAGAAAGGCTGACCTTGGATCGGTAGAACTCCCAGTCAATTCGCCCTGTTTGTGTACGGCAAATGTTGACATTTCCAGCTCAAGGGCTGACTAGTTAACCTTCTAATGACCTGACTAATGGAAAAAACAAGATGAACTCAAGAGGAAAAGAATACTTTATAACAAAAACCAACCCAATAACCCTGGAACATGCATCTGGTCATAATTCATTACTTTCAGCCATTTGGTCTACCAGATGGTAACGCCGACCCTTGGAAAGTCCCACGCTAAAGAGGGACGGTACTGTAGGTACCTCGGAAAGATGCATTGCGTCGCATTCAATCAATCACTCACTCGATCAATCAGCGATACTCAAACACACGCCTCTTCCACGTCTTTCCCCCGTCCTCGGGCCTTCTGCGGAACAATTGTATCGACTCACTATACTTGAGAATTGTCTGCTGATCTGCGTGTGCTGCGTTGTTGCTGTTGTTGTCGTCGTCAAATCTTTGTAGAAACAATGGAGTTATAGTATTCGTTCCCTCCGGAAATATCGATGCAAATGGAGACACGAAGATGGTTTGGTCGTCTTCGTCTTCTTCGAAAGGGCCTGAGGATCCTTCTACGAGCGAAGAGCCTGGTGACGAGAACGGAGAAGAAGAATATGCCGAAGCGCTGCGATGCGTCGGCTTGCTTTCCGTCGTCGATTCTGCTGTCTCTTTTGTCTCTTCTGCCACTGCCGCAGCTGTCGAAGACGCCCATACCATAGTCGTAAAATCTCGCACCGCTGCATTGGTAGTAGTACTAGCACCAACATCGTCGAGATCAGTCGTGGTTGTGGCGTCAACAATGGAATCCGATTGGAGCAGCCGCTCATGCATCCAGCTGCTCTCAGTGCCAATACTGATACTAGTAGCACCGCTTGTAGCAGATGCAAAATCGTGATCAACCGGCCTCCCATCTGCAGGATCGCGTTGGTGCCCTCTCGCTAGCGATGCAAGTGACCCGCTAGTTGGTAAAGGGAATGAGCGCTGCGCTGCAAGCGTCGATAATGGTCGTAGTATGTCGGCAGCTGAAGGGGGCTTCATTATTGAGAATGATAATGGTGCTGTCGTTGGTGGTGACTCGTGCCTCGTGATATCCTCACTTTCGAGGTCATCTTGTGTCGTTTCATGCATATCCTCATCCTCATCCTCGCCGCGTGACTGCTGTGATTGACTCATGTTTCCTGCCTCTTGCCGTGTGATTTCTTTTTTCAGCCCGTCTTTTTCTCTTGGTCTGTTAATTTCTCTGCTTATGCAGATACTATATGCATTCCCCAGCAGCACACTCCACCTCACAAAGTAGAATTAAATTCCGTTTGGACGCACTGAGCCCTAATTTATATTGGCGAAAACTCGCCGCCTGAGTGTGGTCTGGGAGATCTCTTGTCTCTACAAGATGAAATGCAGGCGAAAGGTTCACCGGGGAACAATTTTGAGATCCTGAATTGCCTCTCTCGCTCTTTGCTCAACACTACCGCGTCAGGTAGACCAGAGACATGGTTCGTCCTCTTTCAATCAATACAGCCAGTTGGTTTGTGTAGTGAAGGTTGTGAACAGCGAGTTGGAGGCGAAAAAGTATGCAAGTTTGAATGCAGTAACCCTAGCTCTATGGTACAGGCGTGTCGAATCCAGAAGCAGTTCCCAAAACTTGAGTATAAGCTTTGTATTGCAATGCTTGGTGGAAGGCTTGACTTATATGTCGCGAGACCTACAACGAACCAAGTTAGCAAGACAAACCATACTACTCCTACAATCAACCACCAATGCGATACTCCGGATATACCAACATTTTATTCTCTTCTTTACTTCCAAACAAAACAGCTAACTACCTACAGGGCCACATGAAAGGGAAGGGGGGGGGGGGGGGGGCGCTTTACGAATTGAGTGGATTTCAGCTATGACATCCAACGCCACAGCCGCAATGATACAGGATTTTGCTACGTACTACTCAGGAAATTGCTTTGCCATAAGCCTTCCCACATGTTGCTGACCTTACCCTTGGGTTCACGGAGTAAATCTGAGATCCTTGGTACATGTAAGAAAGCTTAAACGAATGATCGGAAATTTTGAGTAACACGTAACAGTGTACGGAGTTCATGATAGGCGATGGTAAGGAGGCGTATGTAAGTAGGGTTAGACTAGTGGCGTAGGAAAGCATATCCGAGATGAAAAGTACGTAAAGGCGAAAATCGGCCTGGAAGTAGAATAGTTCAGACTCCAGAACATAAGTCTGTCAGCTGGAAGGATAAATTCCAAATATAATATATACGGTGAAGCTAAGGAGTGTGTAAATCGATAGTTTTAGCCCTAGAGGTCAATCACAGTGAACCCAATTTTGTAGATACGGCGGAGGGGCAAACGTGTAGAATCAAAGTGATCTGGATGCTGCAGTCCGGTCCCGAGTGAAGGGGCTTACATGACACATCCATGCTCATACCGTGACGTGACAGGAGATGAGACAGGCGAGGGCCTGAGACAGCCTGCAAGAAGTAAGAGACAAAGTCAGTGCCGAGACTCAAATGACAATTGTTCAGCTCAGCCATGGACGAGGGACAGGATAAGGCAACCTGGTAGCTCATCAAACTCTGCGCGATTAGAGTTCTTAGTGTGCAACCAGGTTGAAAGTGGAGATCCATCCCAGTTTTCTCGAGACAAAAAAGAAATGAGCAATGGGAACTCATCCAAGATGAAGATGCAGGGAAATCGGCAGCAGCTTATTGGGCTGACGATATTACCAAAGCCGGGGAAGAGAGAGCGGCCAATTGCGGCGCACGCTGGACGCTAGGGCTGGGGCTTTCAGCTGCGCCAGTCCTGATGCTTTGTCCACAGCTGCTCTCTTGGCTTCATCAAATGCCAGATGACCAAAGTACTGTCTTTCTAGTTTTCGAGCATACTTTTCTTATGAGAGTGGAATTTCTAGACACGAAAAGCGGCCGAATCTCCCGTGGCGCAAGTTCGATTCATGCGCCACTTGTCTCACGGCAGATTGTGGCGCAGGTACCCACCCACCTTCCTTGTCGACGTCCAGAGACTAAAAAGAGCTCAACTACCTACTAGTAGTCCTGCGTAAATCTCGCCTCACTCGCTACCCACTCTTACGCACGCGTTGGAAGTAGTATATGCCTCAATTCAGTCACTATGGAACTCAACCAGGCAGCAGCTTTTCTCCGTTGAATTTCCTCTTGGCAGCAGAGTTGCGAACGCTGGCATCCATTCAGGTCAACAGACCACGGGAATTTCTGTCTACATGCTGACATGCTGTGCCTCATGTTTGAATCAATGTCAGGAGTATCGTTTGCTACGCACAGCTGGTGAGCCAGCATGACAGCTCACTCCGTTACCCCAGTGGAAATTGCGATGTCTCCTGGTCTTAATAGGCCTCCTATAGGGGCCCCCCTTCGACTTGCCGCTGTGTGAAAAGACGGCATTCAGCATGCCTTGTTCGCGCTCGATATCATGCGAAATGAAGTAAGCTCAATGAGGTGGGGTTGAGCAATCGCTTCAACGGTTCATTTAAAAACAACTTCTTTTCAAAAGTCAACACTCGCTATTCGACCTCCGTCGATAAAAATCTATAAGGCATAACTGTTGCGAATATGAACCTCTAACGCAAGATCGGTATGACACGGCCAGCGCTGACATACTTTTTTTGGTGATACCACCACCTCCTGGCCTTTTCTCCCTAGCACTACTCAAAGGTCTTCCAGCGAACGCTCAGCTTCATAGACACCGTCGGGCAGCTCGGCCTTGTTGGGCATAATAGCAGGATTGCCCTGTGTAAATACCGGTTCTAGAGTCCATGCATTTAAACTTCCACACCCTCTCCTGTTCTTTCAACGCCCTGAAATCATGCATAGAACCGATGGAGAAGGTATCTGCTCCCGGAAGTATTCTTAAAGGCGTCCCTAGCACGTAATGCTGGGCCAATGTCGTGCAGGTGATCTGCGCCGTTTTCTCACCCTCATGGATATCCACACCGATACTCGATTGAGTGATGCGTGTCCATTGGTCCGACAACGTCGAATCATGTCCGACACAATTCGTCTACACCATTTGTGGTAACGCTTGCAACGGTAGCGTTAACACTATCGGGGTCGGATATCGTCTAGACGGAAAGAAGTAGCTCGCGGTCGTCGAGGTCGAATGAGAGTGCGCAGCAAGTCACTAAATTGGCGAGTTCTTCGCAAACCGTGACGAGCGTTAGAGTTCGTGGAACGGGCATTACATTGGTATTAGTCTCATGTAAGTGGTTGAGTAATTGCATATGTGGTCCTCATATACGAGCTATATCGGCGTGTGCTATAAGCTACTGATTCATTTAATCGGCATGGACAAACTTACTCGTATTGGGCTAGAAATCCTCAAGTCCTATAATTTGTGCATTTTTCGGAGTGTCTCTGCCGTAGTCAAGCTTTTTAAATACACTCAACATCCTAGTTTGTCATGTTGGTCGTTGACTTGAAGCTTTTACTTTTCGTTGCTCGGTGGTGCGCTCCGTATAAGTCCTCCAGGCTTGACACTGAATTTGGATGATATACAAGGATGACAGCCTATGTCAACAAAGTGACAGTTGACTCACTAATTAACAGAAGCTTCAGGTGTCTAAGTGAATTATACATATGGCTCCCTGATGTCCTCCGTCTTACTTCTCTCTTTTCTTTCCAAGGTTGTCACCCTTTAAACCCTGACTACCGAACGAATCAAATATCATTGGTGCGAACGCGACGGTTTCTTCTATAGACTTCCTATGAAGCTCCATTCTTATTTTTTGCGTGTTGTTCTCCGTGTACCTTTGAAATCAATCGACAAGAAGTCCGTCGGATGCGATTCCACTGCGAATGTCAGATGCTATACAAAGCCTTTCCGTCCCTGGCCTCATCATGTGGGTGTACATATCCACAATTGTCACTTCATTCAACACAAACTTTACTACATACGTATCACGAACAAGTATTGAATACGTTTTGACTGAGGGCGTAAATGTCCGGGCGGTATCGGCGACGCTCAGGCACGATCCTTGATATTTGATGAATGATGCATAAAGTCTCACGAATAAAATTTCCATGTAAAAGAAGACTGTCGAAGTTCCCACAAAAGACGCGCGGTATTTGCTTTTGGGCTCAGTCTAGGCGCACCGAGACATTTACGCGGTGCGGGAATCACAGAAATTCATTAAAAATCAAAAATCTCCTCAGTAGGAAGGAGGCTTCGCGCTCAAGCCCTAAAGCTCTCCTGGTCTCATCAAACACAAGGCGAATCATCCTCTACAATCTTGATGATAACCTTGCCAGAATGCTTTCCGTCCCAGAGGTATCCGAACGCCTCCGCGGCCTCCTTGAAACCAAAAACCTGATCAATAACCGGGCGGATCTTATTCACCTCAATCGCTCTGTTCATCTCCTCAAACTGCAATCGACTACCAACCGCGATGCGTCGGGTACTATGAGCAGCAGCATGCGGATTCCAAGGCGTAGTATCCTTGTCATTGCCTTTCGTTACACTAAGCATCCCTACGATAGCCACTTCGCCGCCTACAGCAGCAGCCCGCGAGCTTTGGTGCAGGGTTCCCGGTCCACCAATCTCGACCACATAGTTGGCGCCCTGTTGATTGAGCGATAACCGTTTAGCAGTTGTGCCCCATTCGGGGTCTTCGCGATAGTTGATCACATGTTGTACCCCGAGTTGTTTCAACCGCCGCTCCTTTTCCACCGAGCCTGTCGTCGCGATTGATTCGGCGCCAGCGGCGATTGCAAATTGCAGTGCAAATGTGCTTACACCGCCAGTGCCCTGGGTTAACACGGTGTCGCCGGGCCGAAGGGAGCGGGATCCATATAGACAGTTCCAGGCTGTAAGGCCGGCACAGGGTAGAGTTGAAGCTTCTTCGTACGAAAGGCTGGGGGGAATATGCACGAGACTGTCTTCGTTGAAGACAGCATATTCACGGAGAACACCGTCGTGTACTGCGCCTAGAGCTGATTTCATGTGCTCTTCAGTCAGATTACCGCTGATATACCCTTGAAAGAAGGTGGGCATCACACGTTGCCCTGGTGTGAATCGTTTGACTTTTGCGCCGATGCTGATGACTTGTCCTGCTCCGTCCGAAACAGGGACTACCGAGTCGGATTGGTTCCAGTAGTATATCCCCTTGACATGATAAGTGAGTACATAAAGTTTTTCGGATTTCGGTGTAAGGTACGTGGTACTCACATTAGCAATCATTAAATCTCTATAATTCAGAGACACTGCATGCAGTTTGACGAGGACTTCATTCTCCCCTGGTTGTGGGATGAGTGTTTCCTCAAGGATCAGCGGGTCGATTCCTTTTTTGCCATGCAGAACCCATTGCTTCATAGTCCCAGTAGCCATTCTGTTCCAAACTGCTTTGGAAGACACACTTGTGTAGTCGATGTATCGCTTTATGAACAGCAATTGACGTTCCTTTACTTAACTATGTCACAGTCCATACTTTCTTCTATAGATAATCTACCTACGTATCTTCTAAGTTTTGATCATCCATTATACCAGAAATATCCTCGAATAATACACTGAAGTTGAATAGTTCACAGCGGAAATCATAGTTGTACCGTCGGGCGGATCAGTTTTACGTTCGGTCTCTACATTTTCCCGGTCCCTCGCAGCGAGAGAAAAGTCTCCGAACTAGGGGCTAAGAATTGTGCCGCGTTTACTAGGTGTAAGTGTGATTAACCCTAATGTTATCCCGATAAACCTTTGGCTTTACCAGGAGAGTCTTGTTGGAAAGCTTAGGTGCAGCTCGCAACAAGCTCGCAACATGTAAATGATAAATACTTATCCAAGTAGAGCTTGAATTATCTGAGGTCAATGCCAATGTTGGATCTTGGAAGAACTTAATATAAAAAGAGGCTGGCAGACATATATGCACATGACCTTCTTGGGTAGATTGTACCATAGATCAAGAATCAATACAAATAATTAGTTCCATTGACTACGCTTACAATACAACCGAACGAATAACAGAATGTCTTTTAAAAAGCATGGCCGTCAATATGATCTTGTCGTGCTTGGGGCAACAGGTAATCCCTTCCCTTCACCGTTCTCTAGGACTCTAAGATGAGTACTGACCCGCCGTCTATCTAGGGTATTCCGGTCAATTGATAGCAGAATACATTATGATCAATCTTCCATCAAGTCTGAAATGGGCAGTTGCTGGTCGTTCAGCAGACAAGCTCAAACAACTCGTCTCTCGATGCAAGGATCTTAATCCACATCGAATCCAACCACGTACAATATTTCAATACTGGGTTGATTCCAGTTCAGAATACTGACGTCAATGAAAGAAATTGAAATCTGCAACCTCAATAACGAAGAGATCTCCAAACTAGCGAAAAAGACATTCTGTCTAATCACCACAGTCGGCCCCTACGCGCTCCACGGAGAATACGCGTTCAAAACCTGCGCTGAAGCCGGCACACACTACATTGATTGCACACCAGAAGTCCCATGGACGTTGGAAATGATCAAGAAGTATGAAGCTACGGCCAAGGCATCTGGTGCTTGGATGATACCCCAGTGCGCCATGGAATCTGCGCCGTCGGACATACTCACCTGGGTGGTTGCTGAGGAGGTTAAGTCCAAATTTTCGTCGCAGGTGGGAGATGTCGTGATGGATCTTCATCAGTTGACGTAATTTGGCCCCGTGTTTACTTCATGAGTAATAGCTAATCTTGACTATGAAGTTCTGTTCCATCCGGCGGAACACTAGCTACCATCTTGAACCTTTTCAGCCAATACCCGCTCAAGACCCTCCTCCAGTCAATTGAACCATATGCCCTATCACCGGAACCAAACAATCATCCACTCCCCAAACGATCCCGTTGGTCCTCACTCACCGGAGTACACAAAATACCAGGTCTCCCTCTCCTATCAACCAGCATATCCGGCAAAGCCAACGAAGCCATCGTCTTCCGTACCTGGGGCTTACTAAAGCAAGAGCCTAACCTAACAAAAGAATTTTATGGGCCTGAGTTTACATACAGGGAATTCATGTACGCGCCTGGCTTTGTACGGGGTATGTTGATGCACTATTCTATTGTGATGGTTGGGTATCTATTGCTGTTGGCACCCGTTCGCGCGTTGATGAAGCTGTTCGTTTTCAAGCCGGGTGATGGACCGGATACAAAAAAAGCAAAGGAGGAAGTTGTTGAGTTGCAAGCTATTGGGAAACCTGTTCCTGCAAGCAGAGAGAAAAAGCAGGTTCTTGGGAAGCTTACATATCATGGGAGTATGTACTATTGTAAGCTATATCCTTAACCAAGTTTACACTGGATTGGAATTTCTAAGAATCACCATTTTTACAGTGACAGCTACGTTCCTCGCTGAAGCAGCAGCCACAATGTTGGAAGAGGACGAGTCTGTCAGATTGACCGGAGGGATCTATACGCCAGCATGTCTTGGGGAGAGGTACGTCAACCGGCTGCGAAATGTTGGTGTTGAGATTAGCACAGAGATACAGGAATTATAGTCTCTTTAAAATTAAATATACGTTTCGCAATATTCCTCTGAAAGGCTGTGTAGTTGATATCGCTATTTGCAAAGGCTTCATATCCATGTATGCAGTGCAAGCTCCTTTCCTCTTTTGTGTGGGCAGCAATGTAGCCCGATAACAAATGAATCAAGTATGCCTGAACTCCAGAATACAAATATGTGGAAAATGCCCATGTTTGTCACAATTATATGTTGCTTGATGGACGAAAGCCGACATAGGGCTAGGGCTAGGGCTTGAAACATCGAAAATCATGTGACTTGTAAGTAACTTTCCCAAGGAAGGATAGCGTAGACCCACCAGAGGTTAAAGCCGAAGCTAAGTGACCAGCATTACGTTTCGTATACTTGCCTCTGCATCTTCAATTGTGACAACATACCATTCAAGTTGTGGAGAACAACGTTATCAAAGCGGTTACTTGAAACGAGATTTAGTGAAAACAATCCCCTGGTTAGGAGAAAAAAGAACATCATGGCCCGCGCCATCTCTCCACCACAAGCGATACATTCAAACCAACAACCCTCATCTTCCGACACCGACACCTACACAATCGACATAATCAATTTGAATAATCTACTCGCCCGCCTGGAGCAAAATATATTTCTATCTTCTTCAGCAGAACGCCGGCTTTCACAGCAATCACATCTCGAATGCGCGCGAATAGGCGCTGTACGTCATTCCCCTCGCCTTATGTCACTATCCGCGAGTGAACGGTCCAGGACATTGACTGACTTATTGGTTTTAGAACATTGACTATGCGCAAACCCTTATAAAGAGAATTGAGCGATCATTACCAGCAGTTAAAGCACCCGCGATACGGCACGAACGAACAACCGATCTTACGAAGAAGAGAGGAAGATACGAGAAAGTCAAGGAGAGATTTGACTGGATCAAAGAAGATGTTGAAACGAGGACAGATCGAGAGGATGAAGATGCGCAAGAAGCTGATGAGGAAGATGATATATGGGACGGATTAGAGCCTGTTGATAAGGGAGCAGCAGTAACGGAGCTCGAGCCGAATAATCTCGTATCATCGGAAGAGACTACAACGATACGACAACGACGTCCCGACAAGTCATCTATTGCTCCTACAAGTACATCAACAGCCGCGGCTACGGCCAGCGGAACATCAACCTCAACATTCACAGCTCCGAAACCCACGCCAGCAACAACAGCACCACCAATCGACACCAAAGAAACAGCCCTCGCCACCCACCGCAGCGAACAGGAATCCCTTACCACCAGTCTTTTAACACTAGCTAGCCAACTCAAATCCTCTTCCGAAGCATTCCAGACATCCCTTGAGAACGAAAAGGGGATTCTCAACAGAGCCGTCGAGGGGCTGGATAAGAATATGACTGGAATGGAAGCAGCGGGGAAGAGGATGGGGGTGTTGAGACGGATGACAGAGGGAAGAGGATGGTGGGGGAGGATGATGATGTATGCTTGGATATTTGGGCTGTGGATTGTGGCGTTAGCCATTGTGTATCTAGGGCCCAAATTGAGGTTTTAGAAATATACGAATTGAAGCGAAATTAACGACATTCTTGTTTGATAATATACAACAACGGTCGCGGCTCGATTATCGGATTGCGCTCTGAGTTCCGTCAGTCGCACAAAATACGCGATGGACTTGCCGTTATGATTTCGTAGGTATGCTCTGTTATTGTGAGAGATGAAATTTTGATCTATTCCAAAGACGTCCTGCTAGTTCTGAAAGTTTCTGCCGAGTAATACCCAAGTCCCTCTCCATTGCAACTGCGGATCTGTTTCACAGCCAACGAATCCGCGGAATGGCAGATTCAAGTCTCCAGAGACATTGATCGGATTATTTGGTCAAGTCATCGCGACTATTTCGATCGGTATTGCTTCTCGATGCATATCCCCAGTTTTACGCCGGCTCTGAGCGCCCCCCAGCATGATAAAGTGATGTTGGGCGCATCTCGATCAACAACCATGAGAATAGTCGCATTGACTGGCAGGCCCGCTGTCTCCAACCATCCGCGAGCACAAAGCGACAATTGCCGCACCGACTCGGACAGTCCCATATCGAGAACAACTCATGGCTGACTCCTCCCAGCAGGTTCCGAGCGTCCCTCGGGGCTCTTTCTCTACTGGGCCACATACACATCTGCAGCACCAATTGGGCAAACCATCTCATAGACATTCATCGTGCGAAACTTGAGAGCTACGCAATGTAAAACACATTTTGAGACCAAACAATGTGACACCTCACCCATGATCTTGATGATCAAGATCCGTCATCTCGCCGTAATACAAGTGCGCAAGCTTTGTGCTCTTGATAATGGTCGTCGCTGAGCTTCGAAGCCTCGCTTTCGGAAAAGTAGATGAAGACGAGGAATTGGTCGCGGGTCTGGTAGGGATAGAGGGCTATTTCGCGTTGTCGTATTATCTTCGCTGTGTGCCGGAAGCTGGTTGATTGATTGTGTGGAAAGTCATAAACGAGACGGGCGAAGGGGCTTGGGAGAGCTGTCTCGATTGATTGTATGTAACTAGATTCGATGTTCAGTATCTAGTCAGAAGGAAGGTGACCGTTTAATTCAAATGTAATGCGTCAATTCCCCGGATATTGCCTACACGTAACCTGAAAGAATCCAGTACACAAACATTGCAAAGCCATGGCTAGGCGATTGTTCAAGCTAGGTGCCTGAAAAGAATCAATCCGGAGCTAATCTTCATTTTCACCTTCCTAAAAGTAGACTAGAAACAGCCAGGAACACAGAGGTATAATCAGGTAAACATCAAATAAAAGAAAAAGGAAGTGATTGTATTGTCGAGAGGGAGAAAAGAGAAGGAGAAATGATATGCACATCCATTAATCGAAAATGACATGATCAAACCAGCTTGAATTTTTCCAACTGTCGTCCGGTTTGAAAAGTGCGCTGAATGATATGAGAGCTGGTAGGGTTTGGTTAGATGATACATCGAAGCTCGTAGCAGGAAATAATAAACAGACACAAGAAAATGGATAAAGCCTCGAAGAAGTACGTCTCAACGCCAAGTTTTGTATCACGCGATTAAAAAAAAAATGGAATGATGGAAATGAGAAAAGGGAATAAAAATATGCAGAAAGAAGGGAAGAAATGAAAAATCTCATGTAACAGTTCTAAACATCGACGTCGATAGCCATAATATCTTACAATGGCTGGTTCATTATATCAAACCACACAAACGGAGATTCTCTTGGATGATAATATCTATAATTAGTCAGTAAAGTATATTCAAGCAAGAAAACAAAGTGAACGGACCATTGACGGCTGCCATGACGAAACGGATTTGGTTGGTATCCGTAGCACATGTGAAATGCGTGTAAATCTGCTTCTGTTCGGCCTGGTTGAGTGAAACAAAGCGATTAAGGATATAATCGCAAGCAGCGGCGTAGTCGGCGCCACCTTCGTAGTCGGGGAAGTAGTTCTTCATGGGGCTGACAGGAAGCTTCTCCTTGAAGCGGTCGATCTTGTTCAGGAAGAGAATGATGGATGTCTTGATGAACCAACGCGAGTTGCAGATCGAGTCGAACAAGGTCAAAGCTTCTTGCATACGGTTGACGGTCTCATCTTCGAAAAGGAGCTGGTCGTATTCAGAGATGGCGACAAGGAAGAGAATGGTGGTGACATTCTCGAAGCAGTGAATCCACTTCTTACGTTCGGAACGTTGACCACCGACGTCGAACATACGGTAAGTGAGGTCGCCAATGATGAAGGTGGTCTCGGTGATACCGGTGGTCTTGACACGAGAACGAAGAACATCCTGATCGCTGGGGAGGTAGTCGGGTTGAGCAATGCGCTCGATGGAGTCAAAGTAGCTAATAACGTTAGACTCGGCAGATGCAAGAGAAGTCGGGTCAACATACTATTTGGCAGAATCGTTGAGTTGATATTCGCGGGAGCGACGGAAACACTCCTGTACCCCGGCATCGCGCCAAAGAGCCTGGATGGCACCACCGACTTCAGGGGGAAGGCTGTCACCCTCGATCTGAGAAGGCTGCATAAAAATGGTCTGGACGTGGTATTCGGCGCGGGGATCCTCGAGAGGAAGTTCAAGCGACTCCATGGCCTCCAAAATGACACGCATCGATTGAACGGTATTGCTGTAGATGATTTCCTTGAACGATTCCCGTTCATCGCGAGAGTAGCCACCCTCGTTGATGAGCTTCATTTGCTTCAAGATGGTGGACTTTCCAGATTCACCGGCACCTGGCATGGTCTGTCAGAATGAATGGCGTAAGAGTTGTGTGGACGTCGGACTCACCCAAAAGCAACATCTTAATCTCATTGCGCTGCATCATCTTGTCACGCTTGAGCTGGTTCTCAATCTCCTCATTGCGCGCCTTCCCCTCCTTATCCTCGGTACTCATTCCGCAACCCATTGTGAATATTGGTTCGTTGATTCGTCAAAAGAGAGATGAAGATAGACAGTTGTGGATGATGGCTTCCTAGCAGAACTGGGTGGTGTTAGATGATACTATTAAGAACGAGCGACCGTCAAGTGCGAGTGAAGGGTGAAGAAAGTAAAGATGAACGTGACCGAGACGGCAGGAACAGGAGACTCGAAAGTGTATTGCGGTCCGAATCAGTGGCTCCTGGGTACGTAGCACTTGTTTCAGGTCTCCCAAAGAGGCAGCGATGGATTCGTTTGGGATGTCAAACGAGCGACCGGACAGTAGACGGGTGCAATCAGGAGTCGACAACAAACGAGAAGGAGATTCAACTCACCACCCTGGTTTCTGCTAAAGCCCAATGACTGATTGGATGGAAATCGACGTAGAGAGAGAGGTAAACTATCAATAATAAGTGATTGACGACCTGTCTGCTTTCTCCTGACAGGGCGAGAAGAAAGGGCGGCTCGACAAATCAAGGGATCGAGCTAAAGCAAGTGGTCGAACGACTGGCAAGGTGAGAGAAAAGAAAAGGAAGAAAGAACACGATCGAGGTATGATGTATTGCAAAGAAATCACAGCAACGATCAAATCGACTCCGGGGTAGAAAAACGATCGATCCAGGCTGGTTGGGATTAAGTGATATGATGTCCAGAAGGAGGAGAGAAGAAAAGGGCTGCCCTAGTAGAGTCGCAGTCGCAGTAGCAGCGGGAAGGGAAAGGGAGGGCGAGAGGAGAAAGGGACAACGAAAAAAGGGTGGTACGTACTAGTACCATACTTGCGTAACTTACAGGCCCCGTTTTGTGGTCTTGGACAGCCGTAGTCCTTTTCGGGAAGTCTAGCGCGTATTTTCATTGGGTGACTGGTCGGTAGAGTTGGACAGAATAAGCGTATAGTAGCCCTTATTGGCTGGTAATCAGGGATTAGGTTATGCACGCGGTATCAAAGGGTTCTTGGATTACCGGCCAATACAGACCAAATACCGCGACTACTATGTAGATGTCTCGCATTGCTTCTCCGTGGTAGCTTACTTTTCCGTCGACTGAATCATGCTTCATTCAGACAGATACTCAGAGTAGGAACACCATTTCCCCCAAGTCGGCTCTCTGATTCCCCGAAAGCCTGGTGCGTCGTCAGTTCGAGAAAAAGTCGCAGTCCCTTTAGCAGGAGGAATAAGGGGGGGTATGGCGATGAAACGAGCAGATCGACGACGGAGCTATATCAGAGGTGATTGGCCACGGCTGGCCCAGAACGGCATGGCCCAGTATCAGTAGCCCCCATACATATCGTATCAGAACCGAAGAATGTTCGGTGCATCGACACCGGTGTGTCAAGATCGAATATCGTATGATGAATAGTCCTGTACTACTATGTAGTATATCATAGTATATACCGACTATATTATAGCTGCATTTAGTAATTGAGCGAGTAATAATAAAAAAGGTCATTCGAGACAGCTAGACAAGACATGCCCCGGATGACCCAGACATGCTGCATGCAAGTCATGAGCTATCGCCAGCGCTACGGAGAACTCGTCGGACACGCCGTATGAGCCTCAGCAAATGCCCAAGCAGGATAACAACCACACCCAAATTAGTGCTTATCGAGTAATTAAACGGACGGTGGACCTTGTTCCGATACAGACGTAGAACATCGTATGTCTGGCAGCTGAATCATGCAAAATTAATTTCAAGAATTCGATAGTTCGATACGTCTCCATTGGACTAGGTCTAGTCTAGTCTAGTGCCTCCAACGGGCCAGGGGTTGGTGGCCCTTGTGGGTAGCATCACTCCCAATTTACAGCGCATTGTACCAATTGGACGGATGAGACAGAGGGAATAGCATCGTTTGACTACCGAGACGACTCATGATTGGCTTGACTTGGGACAAATGGGCCAGTGTGGAGAGGCAACCCTTGGTATTCTCCGGATTCGATCTAGTGGAGGACCGCCGGAGGTATACCATAGCACTAGTGTTTACTGATGCGGTATGGTCGAGGAAGACACTAGAAGGTTTGAAGGCATTCCACATGGCATGGCACACAGAGAGTCATGTTACTTTTCTCCTTTGTTGGTCGGGTGCAATGTGTAACAATGCTGGGCCGTCTGATGGCGCCTTGTGCGAGGTTGGTTCCATGTAGTTTTGCCTTGAATGGAGAATGAATCCTCTCGCCAAGTGTTGCCAAAGTAAGCTCTTCATCTACGATGATACGTAGTACGGTCAACCCTTCTCGAATGTGTCTCAACTTAGGAATCAAAACTCTCGCTTTTCAAGTTCATAAGCTTACCTAACACGTGTAACTAAGTAACACAAAATTCGCATCAAATATCCTCGCTATGACACCATCACCAGCACAACAACAACAAACAAAAATCAACGCCATGAAATTCCCACTACTCTCCTCTTTTCAAATACTTGATACAAAGCAAATCTATGCCTCATCCGACCCCGATAAGCACGCCAATGCAGCTCGTAACTCATCCACAATCTTCTCTTCAAGACGATCCTCGGCGCCCGAGGACGATGCATGAAGAGGCTTCTGACGAGCCAGCTCTGCCTCCGTTTCACTAGTAGCCACCATGCGAGCACGTAAACTCGATCGACGACTGAGTAATTCCTCAATATCCTCTTTGATTTGTGATTTGTCCCATTTTAAATCCTGAATTACCTGGCTGTCGACTCCCGCGCTGGGTCCGGCGGCGCGGTATCGCTCGAGGATGAAGGAAATGAGAGATAACGAATATGCCTCGGATGCCATTGAAAGACTGATGCGTTTCTCGGGTTGAGATGACGCCGAAGATGCTGTGCCTGCGTGGATACTTGCAAATGACTCAGCCGCACGGGTCAGCCGTCCTTCAAATTGATTGAGGAATGCCGCTACTTCGGGTGCGGCGCGACTGACGTTGAAGAGAAGGTTTAGACAAAGAGGCAGGAAACCTTCCCTCCAAATAGCGTATAGGCGAGGTACTGGGTCGAATGGGCCGAACGTTTTGCCTTGTGAGAGAATGCGAGTCAAACGGCTGGTAGAGAGCTTCACGAGCACCGCTTCGACAGCCAAATACTCCGCCAGCATAGGAATGGCCGAGAGTTGGACAAGAAACATGATGCTCAATTCGCCGTAAACTGGATCGCCCTCAACAGTCAATTGATCTGCCCATGAGAAGAGCGTCGTTGCGTATCTAGCCGTATCATTATCCTCAATGTGGAACACGATGTGCTCGTACAACCTTTCAGCGCCCTTAACCCGTAGAGCTGTCTGTAAGATCGCTGTAATGATGGCAAAGTCTTTTGGTGAGCAGCGCTGCGGTTCATCATGCAAGTATGTTGTAAGGGAGCGGAAGCCTTGGGCTATCACGACTTTGATCACCTCCAGCACAATGGCTAGATCAGATGAGAGATCGGACTTTTTCTTCTTGTTCGCTTGTTCAGAAGCAGCCGACCGTGCTTTTGAAACATGAAATTGAAGCGCAAGAAACAGAACGTTCAGCAGACCTCGGTAGTAGTCGGTGTTATCATGAGTTAGGGCGTTCTCATAGGTAGTGCCACATGCACGCATCGCTTCCCATACGACCGCTAATAATCCAGTCATCTCAGGACCCTCGGCGCCGAATTCGACCAAACGCTGGAGCATTGAAAGAGCAAATTCCACTCTTGACTTTTGTAGCTTGGAAAAGATGGGTTCCTCAGGAGTCGGGCGAGTATTCGCAAGTAGACAATTCCGCACGATCAACGCCATTGACTTTTGAATCTCTTGGTCTGGACTAAAGTCTGACGCATGCTCAATGGCGAAGAACTTCCAGCTGTTGAACAGAGTCTGTGGGAATACGGTCAGCAATACAATCCTTATAATAGTCTCTGGATAGGACAACTTACTACTTGTGCTTCAACCACCGAAAGGTTAAAATTAGCCCTTTCAAACTCGCTTGCAAAGCCCTGGTCCTTTTTCCCTCTCCAAGAAAAGTCGTATGAGAGTAACTTATCAGCCAAGTACAAGTCATAATAATAGCTTTTGCCCAATGGTCTTATCTCTAGAACCGTCCGCTTCAGCTGCTGAAGATGACAGCCGGCGTATTTCATCTCAAAGTTCTTTTTCAAGTTGGCGTGAAGCGACGCGTTGTACCCAGAGACATCGACAGCATTTTCGGCATACCAAAAGACCAACGGGACCAGCATCTTCACAAAAGTCTTATCGCGAGCTTCCTTCGCTGAATGCAAGTAGATTGCACACAAATTAGCTGTGATAGCAGCGATCTGAATCAAGCTGATTTGAGTCGTGACTGACTCGCTCGCAATCTTCAACTGAGAAACGTAGCTGACAATAGAACTAAAGAAGTTTGAGTGATTACCCAGCTGAGGTGTTGCCCAGGGCCAGTGTTCCTGCGCGCAGGAGATGAATTCGAGAAGAGATAGTGAAACCATTGGCTCGAGATGGTCAATATCTGCTAAAGAATCGAGTGCCGTTTTAAGGAATGGGGTGTTTCGCATCCTGGATGCCTTCTCGCTGCCATTCTTGAGCTTCATTGAATCGCGCGGCGAACTTCCAGTAAGTAGATAGATAGCAACCCATTGCTGACGTTTACCGACGAATGCAGATAGCAGTCGCCATATTGACACTAGCAAGGTCAAGTCAGGGAGGGGTCTGTCAAATTGTGCGAGCACATCCAAGAAAAGACAGGTTGATTCCGAGCCTAGATGACCAAGGAAAGATGCAGGCTCCTTTTCAGCATCCAAAGCTGCCTTTGTAATTAGAAGTTCCAGAAGAGTCACGACAGGTAGACGGAATTGGTCATGACAGCTGTAAAGTTTTACGAGAACGGGAGCTGCCTTGAAAAGCTGATCTTCGAGAAGAGATATAGTAGAGCCGCTCAATTGAGCAGCTTGTATTAACCTAGTAGCCAGGTCAAGTGTAGTAATTAATTGGCGTTCGACGTGCTGTAATTGGCGAAGATATACAGTGTTAGTCGGGATCTGTAAGCCACCTAGGATAATGCGCAGAACAGGATTTAGTGGCAATTCTTCTCTCGACTGCGGTCGCAGCACGTCAAGAATGTAATCGGCTGATTCCTGAAAGATTGCTGTGATCTTAGTCTGGTGGCTGTCCGTTTCATCAATACCATATGTAAAATAGATGATTCTCTCGAAGGTTCGGGCTAGGATAGCGTCCATTTGAAGTCTATGCTCCGGTTGACTGAAGCGCCAGTCACCAGAACTGTTGTATACTTCAATCATTGATCGCACAAAGTTGCATAAAACCTTGCTAATGACATGAGAAGGCACGCCGGCGCTTCGATCCAATGCGTCTGCTGCCTTGTAAACTGTACGTGTTGTTATCTTTCGTATTGCAGCATTCGATATAGCGTCTTCCACGATAGCTTCGAAGAGATCAACACAGCTGAGGAGAAAAGGATAATTGCCCGAGGTCACCTCGCTCGCCGATACAATCGCCGAAAGACGGCTGCCCTTACCACCAGGACCTAACAAGCTACTTCGAGATAAAAAAGGCCATGCGCGACTAGGCATGAAAGTAACAAGAACTCGAACAAATCGCATGCTGGCAACCGTAATTTCAAGCGAGTCGGAGGTGCCAGACTGTGCTCCAGTACTTTCCAAACTTCGTTCCAAGATATTAATGATAACAGACACAATGTCACTGCGTTCATTCAGGCTTTCACTGGCCATCTCAAGTATCCTCTTTGGCCCCGTTTCGTCGTCAGTCAGCTGACAAGCAGCCATCAGATCAGTGAGTAGTCCAATGATTTCGGCAATGGCTTCATCATCCGAGTCAGGCATACGACCCCCTTTGTTCGCCCATTCCTCCAGCCAGCTACCGAGAAAGGTTATGCTAGAGTAATTATGATACCACATAATAACGGCTGGTTTCGACTCCGAAACTACCTGGCCAGTTGTTGGTGGCTGAAGTTGCAAAGAGCTCGCAACAACAAGAGCCGTCCGTGCATCGGTGTTATCATTGAGCTTCGCGAAAGTTGAGGCAATCATTGGAATCGGCTGGACAAGGGAAACAAAATTTGCGTTTTCGTCTTCACGGATCGTCTCGTAACCTTGAAAGTGAGGTGACACCATCTGAGTAAAAGTTTCCATAGCATCAAGCTCATTCAATATTCGAACAGGACCGCTTCCGTTTATTTGATCCTTGCCAGCCAGGGCCCGACATAACTGCAGAAATGGGATGGATTCGTACGGAAAGCGAGATCGGGCAATGTGGAAAATTCGGCTCATGAGATCCTCGTCATGAAGAAAAACAAAACGGGGGTCACTTGGCTGGGTGATGTGATCTGCCTTCTGCGCTTGTAGTGTATTTTTCGGTGCATTTAAAATCGAAAGTGTTGCCGCAACTAGCTCTGGAGAATAGTCAGTCACATGTGAGCTGACCCGAATAATTCCCATCAGAGAATTGCGAATCCATAGATTTGTAACTAGGTCATCGATGGCGGAAACTGAGCCGACGTTGGAGGCAATATTGTTGATCACCTCGAATACCTGGCCTTTTTCCATGGCCCCAACAGTTAATACACCCACGTAATCGTCTCCAAAGGCCGGGACTCGCGCCATATCCAGTAAGTCTTCATAAAAAGTCTGTTCTAATGAGCGTGCCACAGCTGCTGTAGGCTGGTTGGATTGGAATGAGTCGACTGCGCTGTGAAATTGTTCCATTTCTCGAGTGTCTTTTGCAGCTTGTGCAATTTCTCGCATTGCATAGAGTATTGCTCCCCAGGCAAAGGCTGCAGGGCTGGCACTCAATATTCCCATGTCAATAGCATTGAGCAAGACCTCGTTGATCTCGGTAATATGCGTTCGAGATAAGAAATACGGCTTAGACCCCGACAAAGCCTCTTCTTGCGACAGACTGCCATTCTTCAAGACTAGTGCCAAAGATTCAGGAAGTTTCAATAGACCAAGTGTCGTGGCCGAAGCGAGGACCTGTAGCGAGAGCCTGAGTACTATTGGGTCCTCACATGGCTGAGGATAAGGAACGTCAGAGGATATTCTGTGGACAGTGATTTGCTAAAACTTACTGGGCTAACAGGTTCCATGAAGCTGTACTCGGCCATGAGCCGCAACCAAGCCAAAACGACCTCTCCACTGGTCACCACATCACAAGACTGAACATGCAGATAAATGATCTGCATAATGTGCACAACCTCGTCAACAAGCGATGTCCGCCAAAAATTTTCCGTATCAAAATTGCTCTCGGCAGCAGACAGCCATCCGCCTTCCGTCTGGAAATCGCTCAGACGTTTCTCGATGGCTTTGATCGCATCAAGCAAAAAGCGGGTGCTCTCAGTTTCTCCTGGCCGAGATTTGAAAAGCTGCTCTCCTAATCGTGCGAGGCCGTCCTCCCTTATAAATTGCGCAGCGTCATGTGTGAGTGGTACAAGACGAACATCGGCCGGAACCTTTCCATGCAAAGAGGCGCCTAGCAATTTCCTCGAAGTTTTTACAATATGAGTTTTCTCCGACAAATAGATATTCTGTATCCGTAATCGTCTCGATTTCTCCGAGAAGAAGGCTTTCTCTGAGCCCCCATGAGCCTTTTTCAAGACCTCTTTTAGTTGGGGGCCAGCTAGAGACACACGGAAGCTATCTACACTTGCAGCGTCTTGCAGGCTTGTCGCTTCTTCTTCGGAAAATCTTCCCAGCAGCTGGGCGTTTGGTCTGGTCTGCCATTCTTGTACTGTGATTCGGAGTGCCGCCACCTCGTCGATGCCTGCCTTTTGGCTCAACCACAGAGTATCGGCTTTGATCTCGTCTATCTGATAAGCTGCCTGGGGTGATGCATCAACGTGAATCGCGGCTGTTTTGGATTCAAATTCGGATTTGGATTTTGCGGAAGGTGGTTCGAACGGTGTGAAGCAATTGGAAAGCAAACGGACGCTTTCGGGTTGTGATAGGAAAGACGTTATGTGGTCGGCGTCATTGCTGCTATTTGGTGGAGATGTCAGAGCAAGAAAAACTCGTCTCCAAGATCTGTTTATATTAGCACGAGTATCAGATAATGTGTTATGTCCTAGGTGATCCTACAAAAGCTGTGCGTCCCCAGAGAAACACTTGTCCAGGGACGCGAAATAGGCTTCCGGAGCCGGAGCCATTACTGGAACAGCTATATCATTCTCCAGAAACCATATAACTCGAAGTGAGTCCAATAGAGAAGATGAAGCTAGTGATGATTATTTTCTGGCGAAATGATCGAGGTGTGTGGTGGAGGGAGCTTCTGTCAGGCGTCAATAAAGTGGTGCATCAGATCTTGAATGAGCTAAAAATGAAGCTTCCTGCCGCCGCAACAATTCCACCGGGAAACCGTGACAACCCTAATTAGGTTTAGCGCCACTTCGGAAATATCCCACCTTCCTTCTGTATCTTTTTGGAGGACATCTTTTCTGACTCTAACTGGTATCATTTTCTTGCGACGAATCTGTACGATTGCTGATTTGTTGCTGCACCAATTTCATTTTCAATTGGTGCTTTGCAAGTGCATGCGTCTACACATCGGCTCTAGCAATACTGCTCCATATTCAGCGCAATCTACCGCAGGGGCGAATTCGTGACTCACTCCGGTCTTTGCCCTAATTGCAAGCAAGCAGAGCCGGAAAGGTAACCCAATCTCAACTGCACTTCTCATTCTCATAGCTAACCTCTAAGGAACCTAGTATTCCAACCCTCAACCGGCCAAAATGGAGAACGGACTCGTTGATTATTCCCCCCACCATCCTGCCGAGG
This sequence comes from Talaromyces sp. F31, assembly GCA_037356135.1. Lineage (NCBI taxonomy): Eukaryota > Fungi > Ascomycota > Eurotiomycetes > Eurotiales > Trichocomaceae > Talaromyces > Talaromyces sp. F31. Next base: position 1,566,138 of record JAYXSF010000027.1, on the reverse strand, counting down.
TCAATAAACTCGACTCGGCTTCCAATGTCGTCCTCATTGATAACTACGACTCTTTCACTTGGAATGTATACCAGTATTTGGCTCTGGAGGGCGCTACAGTCACAGTCGTTCGCAATGACCAGATCACCTTAGAGGAATTGATTGCAAAGAAGCCTACCCAACTCGTGGTAAGCCCTGGTCCAGGCCACCCTGAGACCGACTCGGGTATTAGCAGAGATGCCGTCAAATATTTCAGTGGGAAAATACCAGTCTTTGGTGTTTGTATGGGACATCAATGCATCATTTCCGTTTTTGGCGGCAAAGTCGATGTTACTGGCGAGATCTTGCACGGTAAAACTTCGGTGTTGACCCACGACTCAAAGGGAGTGTATAGAGGACTTCCTACTTCACTCCATGTCACCAGATATCACTCGCTTGCCGGAACGCATCCTACTCTTCCAGAATCACTCGAGGTGTCTTCTTGGGCGAACATAGATGTAGGTCGAAACCCCATTATCATGGGATGCAGGCATAAGGGTAGGTTTTCATGATGACCATGTACAAACATTATGGACTAACAATCAGGGTAGAATATGCGACTGAGGGTGTTCAATTTCACCCGGAAAGTATCTTGACTGAGCATGGAAGATCAATGTTTCGGAACTTCTTGAAGTTGCGTGCTGGTACCTGGGAAGAGAATGAAGCTTTTCTCTCTGCAGTTTCCTCTGGTACCAAGCCGGATAAGAAGACATCCATCCTGGAGAAAATTTATGCACACCGAAAAGCGGCTGTTGCTGCTCAGAAATTGGTTCCGTCGCAAACTCCCGAAGACCTCCAAGCTTCTTACGACCTTGGCATCGCGCCCCCACAAATATCGTTCCCTTCTAGGCTGAGAAGATCGCCATATAACCTAGCGCTTATGGCTGAAATAAAGAGAGCTTCACCTTCGAAAGGTATTATCGCTGCTTCGGTCTGCGCACCCGCACAGGCTAGAAAGTACGCTATAGCTGGTGCAAGTGTCATTTCAGTTTTGACAGAGCCGGAATGGTTCAAAGGTAGTCTCGATGATTTGCGTGCCGTGCGTCAAAGTCTCGAAGGACTGCCGAACCGTCCGGCAGTTCTCAGAAAGGAGTTTGTCTTTGACGAGTATCAAATTCTTGAAGCGCGTCTTGCCGGTGCTGATACAGTGCTGCTCATTGTCAAGATGCTAAGCGTCGAGTTATTGACGAGGCTGTACAAATATTCGCAAAGTCTGGGAATGGAGCCATTAGTAGAAGTCAACACCCCAGAAGAGATGAAGATAGCCGTTGAACTTGGCTCTCAAGTTATTGGAGTGAACAATCGCGACCTCACCAGCTTCGAAGTCGACTTGGGCACTACTAGCCGGTTAATGGATTTGGTTCCAGATAGCACCATTGTCTGTGCTTTGAGTGGTATTTCAGGACCTGCCGATGTAGAGGCATATAAAAATGATGGTGTGAAGGCGATCTTGGTGGGAGAGGCACTGATGAGGGCGAAAGACACAGAGAACTTTGTTTCGGAATTGCTCGGCGGACACACAGCCTCAAAATCATCAAAGAGCTTACCACCTCTGGTCAAAATTTGTGGTACAAGGACTCCAGAAGCAGCACGTGCCGCTATTGAGGCCGGTGCTGATTTGATAGGTATCATTCAGGTTGAAGGTCGCAAGAGGACAGTACCCGATGGGATTGCTCTGCAAATATCGAAGGTTGTCAAGACGACACCTCGCCCATTCAGCAATCAGACTGTTGATACTGATGCTTCGACATATTTCGAACAATCGGCGAAATTGCTCCGTCACCCTACTCGTGCGCTTCTGGTCGGCGTATTTGCCGGTCAACCTTTGTCGTACATTCTTGAGCAACAGCGCAAATTAGAACTGGATGTCGTCCAGCTACATGGAGACGAGCCTGTCGAGTGGGCTAGCTTAATTCCTGTCCCTGTGATTCGAAAATTTAGTCCAGGTGAGCCTGGTCTTGCGCGTCAAGCTTACCATGCACTTCCTTTATTTGATTCTGGTGCTGGTGGCTCAGGAGACTTGCTGGATTTGTCATCAGTGCTAAAAGAGCTTGAAAGTAACGATGGGCTTCGTACTATTCTCGCTGGTGGCCTCAACCCCAAAAATGTAGTAGACGTGGTTGAAAGTCTAGGCAAGTCGGCCTCAAAGGTGGTTGGTGTTGATGTTAGTAGCGGTGTTGAGACAAATGGGGCTCAAGACCTCGATAAGATTCGGGCTTTTGTTGCAGCTGCGAAAAGTCTCTAAAAGATGTTTTATTATTTTCAAGCAGCCTTCATTCTTGGGAGACTTACGTAGATGGATGTCACATATACAATTAAATCACCTTTTAAACTCTAATCTCCTATTTTTCTAGACCTTAGGTGCTCACTTCCATCTTGCTCCATCTCACATACTACCTGGATATTTTGTTGTTCGCAAGTCAATATTTATTTCACTTTTCTACTTGAATCTATTCACTCTATCTCTTAGGTGCCTCGAATATCTCACCTATGTCCTGGCCAGTGAGAGTCGTCTCAATACAACGCCAATAGTCACTTAGCAAGTGAGCTTTACTCAGTGCCTCTTCAGGTAGAGGCTCCCAGGTCGCCATTCTCCTCCCATCATTGAGGGATTTGTTAGTTGAACTTGAGCCGTGGAATATATCATCTCATCTTTTCATTCTAATCTTGTTCAGTTTGCTTTCTGTTATCTGATCCCTCTTTTTGATGTATCTTTCTACATTACCATAACTCCCAAAACATCTCTTCCTCTTCACTGCTTCATCTTCTACTTTTCTATCCTCTTCCCCATCTACTTCATGTCCTACTTCATTCCCTCATCCTCGTCTGTTTCCTCGTCAAGACTACCGGCTGGACCCTTGTCTGCTTCTTCATCTACACTCCTGTCTTCTTTCCCATCCATCACTGCTATCTTATTTATCATCTACTTACTGTCATTGCGACTCGTTAATCGACTCTCCGGCCAACCGTTCAATAGGAGCTGCAATCACCTCGCGAATTACCGCTCAAAATTACCATGGGTAACGGATTCAAAAAAGTGAAAGCGTCCTTCGTGGGCTCGCACAAAAACAGCGATAAAATACCACAATGGCTCAGAGCACACGGTGGCGAGTACTCGAGAGAGATTGATGAATCTGTCACACATCTCATAGCTACAGAGTCAGCCATGGAGAACAATGTAGCAGGTATGGAACTGCAATCCACCAAGTAAAAAGCGAGCTTCTGACAGTCTGCAGTCGAGAAAGCCAGAGAGCTCAAAATCAAGATTGTCAATTATGACTGGCTTGAGGATTCGTTGATGTCCAAGCCTTACAGACCCAAACGTGAAGGGCCCTACCTATGGGATCGGATACTAAGAGAGCGGGACGACAGCTACAGAGTCTCAAAGAATGGTAAAATGGGGCGCAGAGGCGTTGACATTGGTACGAAACCTTGACGAAGGCAAAAGCGGACTTTCTCACATGAAATGTGTCTTAGAGAAGATTCTTGGGGAATTCAAGAAAGAATCGCAGGCTGTCGTCTCCGACATGGAAAAGAGTAAGTCTCCTCATGCTCATGATACCTCACTCAATTTTTCCGCTCGAAACTAATCGTCATTGAGTAGTGGGCTACCATCTCTACGTCGATAAAAGCACTGGGTCCAGCTACTCTGCGACCTTGGTGCGCCATACACTTGTCAAAAACCGTTCTCGAAAAGAGACTTTTCTTGCCAGAGTAAGTGGACCAGATACTTTCATCACTCAGCGTCCTGTGAATTCTCACTTGGTGCGTGTACATATATACAACCCCTTCGCTCAACGGATTCAGGTCTATGAAACAAAAAAAGAGCCGCACACCTATACCACATTCGTCAAATATACTCGCGTTGGAGTAGCAAGCAAAGATATACTTGCACCAAAAGGAAGTTCTCTGGAGCAGGCCTTATTTGCCTTCAAGAAGTTCTTCCGTGTGAAAACTGGGGTGGAATGGGAGGACCGGTATGATGATTCGAAATTGCTTGTGAGCCCAAAAGCTGGTACGAATGGGGAATCACTACTCCAGCCTTTGGAAGGAGGTTGGTTTCGATACGAGCGTCCTGGAGGGCTGATGGGTGCGTTGAACAATGACGCGAAACTAGTCAATGATCAGGATATCTAGGACGACCAAGTTTCTCAAGCTCAAGCGAAGGATGTTGAGGAGAACCAGGAAGATGGCACTACGCTGTCAGTGGATTGAGGCTCTAGGTCTTTTGGAAAGCGCTGTATTGAACGTTGGGGAAATGAAACTTCGGGCTTTTCAAGTCTTGCTACCATCATAACTCGGCATACACATCTAATCTCATGTCTTCTCAATTTTCAAACCCTAATTCTGGCTATAGATGTGTTACCAAAAAGATCATATCAAGAACCCATATCAAACCCGTCAAGCATATACTCCATAAGACACCGTGATCACGCATTGTGATATATGCAAAAGTAGTATGTAACCGTCCTAGAAATTTCCCCGCTGCCTAAAGGTAATCCTTCTTCCTACTCGTTCTCGTATACTGGGTAAGAGCCCATTCAACATCACCGCCAGCATTCTTCTCCAGTGTACCTCCGCGGATCTCGAAAAGTCGCATAGTCATACGCGGCCCAACTTCAGCCAACTCCACGTCTTGGTAGCCCGTTCGAACAAAGACGTGATGCCGAACCTCGATTGCATCTTCCCTGTTTTGAAATGTGACAACTCGGTTTCCAAGCTTTCCGCCGCCTTCTCGAGGAGGGAAGAGATGCTTGAGAATCTGAACCACGCGCTTTCCGAGTTTTGTGGTGAAACCTTCGAAGATCAGGTGTGGATAGCTCTCGGAAACGGTTCCTCGAGATGAATCGGGAATATCAGCGCGAAGCATAACATTGTGCAATGAGAAGCTTGCGGTTGGCCCATGCGGGAGATGTGATACCGTGATTGCGGTGGGTGTACCACGGTGTTCGTGCAAGAGAACCATGTCGGTAAGCGCAGCAGCGTTCGCACTGGACACCAAGTCGGGTAGAATAAGGTTACCTCTGTTCAATCGAATTGAGGTCGGGAGCAATAAACGAATCTCTTTTGCGAATGTGCTGAGTCTTGCCGACGGAGAGCGGGAGGTTGTGACCAGTGGGCGAGGGTCTACCAGACCACTTGTGAGGGCATATTCGTCGTCAACGTCCATGAACTCGTCATCTTTGCCTTGGCCCTTGGAGGGTAGGGACTCGTCGTATTTGAAGTCTTCGCGCAGCTCGGCGTCATTGGCGATGGAGGGATCAAGAGGTTTTCCAGACGCCAATGCGGCTTTGAGCTTTGCGCGCTTCTCGGCGATCGAGGCATCTCGGAGTGTGAGTGCTAATATCATGGTTAGTTTTGTGGTAACCAGGTTTGGTCGATGCCGTACGAACCTTTGCGGTAAAGGTAGTCCCTTCGCTCTCGTGCTTGTCGGCGCTATATAGAACATTAGTTGCTATTTATAAATAAAGAAAGTGCTTGCAAATGACAGCAGAGCTTGTTGTGACTTACAATCATGGCTGTGAGATGTGTAAGAATGGGTTGTCTATCGAGTAAAACACTTGAATCAGAGCCATAATTTTTTTATTCTGCCGATAAAGAAGTGCGGCTCTGGTCGGTCTCGACTTCCCTAGAGGGGGATTTCCCTTGAAGCGGAAGAAAGCGCGACCGCTGATTGGCGCCTACCTCATTACTCATGCGATCACCGCCTTTGCGGAGGAGCTTTTCTTTGGCCGCCACACAATTTGGATACCTTTTGCTCTTGCTTTCTCTCCATCGTCAATTCCTTCTTCTTCCTCTGGCATTCTTCGGACGTTCCAGTCATGTCGGCTTGAGTTCTGGAATAAAGTCTGTGCTCCCGATCTTGAAACTGTCACTGTCCAAGGAAACTTTCCTTGCCTCGCAACAAGACGTTGTACAACCCCGCGTGCTCGCCGCATCTGATACACAAGGAAATCAGACGCCCTTATTTTCAAAGCCCGACAACGAACCAGTTTATTCCGTCAGACAGCAGATTTCCCGAATTGAGAGTTCGTCCAAGTTCACGACGACGTAGCCTGAATGCTGTCATTCCACTGTCCAGTGCTCTCCCGATATCACCCTTCTTTCATTTGATACCCCAAAAGTGAATGTGTCTCCGCATGATCTCGCAACGATGGACGCGTTTACGAACATAGGAAACCACATGGTCTCTGACTCCGCCTCAACAATCAACGCAGACGATGGATATTCGACAGTCGATCCCGATGAGAGTCTCTTAAGCCTGGCAGGTGGTGCCCGACGCAGGAGACACGATGACGATGATGACGGTTCAGATGCTTTTGATGATGACGAACTGGAGAGTCTTGCAAGTGTTCCTGTTGGTGGTCGTCTTCAGAAGCAGAAGTATGAAGAAGAAAAGGAACTTCCACCCCATGCATGCGCGTGAGTATATTATCTGAGATATTACTATGTACGATACTAAGATAACATACAGGTATTGTGGTATACATAACCCAAGCAGCGTTGTGAAATGTCTTTCTTGCAGTAAATGGTTCTGTAGTGCGCGTGGCAACACTTCTTCCTCACACATTGTGAACCATCTTGTCCGTGCACGACACAAGGAAGTCCAGCTTCACCCGAGCTCTTCTCTCGGCGATACGATTCTTGAGTGCTATAATTGTGGAACAAAGAATGCCTTCCTCCTTGGTTTTATCCCTGCAAAGTCCGATACAGTTGTTGTTCTCCTCTGCCGGCAACCATGCGCCGCTATGCCATCATCGAAAGACATGAATTGGGATACCTCGCGCTGGCAGCCCCTTATCGAGGACCGATCTTTTTTGCCATGGCTGGTATCGACACCCTCAGACCAAGAACAACTTCGAGCACGCCATTTGAGCCCACAGATGATCGCAAAGTTGGAGGAAATGTGGAAGGACAACTCAGCCGCTACCATTGCTGATCTCGAAAAAGCCAATAGCGTCGACGACGAGCCAGCTCCGGTTTTACTGCGATACGACGATGCCTACCAATACCAGAATGTCTTTGGTCCTTTAGTCAAGATAGAAGCTGATTACGATCGCAAGTTAAAGGAATCACAGTCTCAAGATGGGTTGATTGTTCGATGGGATCTCGGTCTAAACAACAAACACCTCGCCAGCTTTGTTCTTCCCAAGTTAGAACTCGGCGATGTCAAATTGGCAGTTGGTGATGAAATGCGCCTGAAATATACTGGAGAATTGCGTCCCAAATGGGAAGGTGTTGGTTATGTTATCAAGATCCCTAACAATCAGTCAGATGAGGTCACAATCGAATTGCGGGCTAAAGGCGATCACAAGTCTGTTCCGACGGAATGCACGCACAATTTCACCGCAGACTATGTCTGGAAAGCGACATCATTTGATCGTATGCAATACGCTATGAAGACTTTTGCCATTGATGAAATGAGTGTTTCGGGTTATCTATTCCATCGACTCCTCGGTCATGAAGTCGCCGCAGCGCCAATGAAGACTCAGATGCCAAAGAAATTCAGTGTTCCTGGCCTTCCTGAACTGAACGGCAGTCAGATCAATGCAGTCAAGAGTGTTTTGCAGAAACCACTCAGTTTGATCCAAGGTCCTCCCGGAACGGGAAAGACGGTTACATCAGCCACGATCATTTATCATCTCGCCAAAATTAATGGAGGACAAGTTCTTGTTTGCGCTCCGTCAAACGTTGCTGTCGATCAGCTATGTGAAAGAATCCATCGCACCGGATTGAAGACTGTCCGTGTTACTGCCAAGTCTCGCGAGGATGTAGAGTCTCCTGTCCGCTTCCTGTCCTTACATGAACAAGTTCGAATGAACGATAGCAACATTGAACTCAACAAGCTCAATCAATTGAAGTCAGAGTTAGGCGAACTTTCCAGCCAAGATGAGAAGAAGTTCAAGCAACTCACCCGCGCTGCTGAGCGAGAAATTCTCACAAATGCTGATGTTATTTGTTGTACTTGTGTTGGTGCTGGAGATCCACGACTTGCAAAGTTCAAGTTTCGAACTGTTCTCATTGATGAATCTACTCAATCTGCAGAGCCCGAATGTATGATCCCCCTTGTGCTGGGCTGCAAGCAGGTTGTACTTGTTGGTGATCATCAACAATTGGGCCCAGTCATCATGAACAAGAAAGCTGCTAAGGCTGGTCTGAATCAGTCACTCTTTGAGCGTCTTGTTATCCTTGGCTGCTCTCCGATCCGATTGAATGTACAGTATCGTATGCACCCTTGCTTGTCGGAGTTTCCATCCAACATGTTTTACGAAGGATCGCTACAAAATGGTGTTTCTATGGCGCAGCGTCTTCGCCGCGATGTCGACTTCCCTTGGCCTGTCGCAGAGAATCCCATGATGTTCTGGTCCAATCTTGGAAATGAAGAAATTTCTGCCTCCGGAACCTCTTACCTCAACCGCACAGAGGCTGCAAATGTGGAGAAGATTGTGACTCGTTTCTTCAAGGCAGGCGTTCAACCCTCTGGCATTGGTATCATCACACCTTACGAAGGCCAACGCAGCTATGTCGTTTCTTCCATGCAAGCCACGGGCACATTCAAGAAAGAGCACTACAAAGAAATCGAGGTTGCGTCGGTCGATGCATTCCAAGGCCGAGAGAAGGACTTTATCGTGCTTTCTTGCGTGAGATCTAACGACCATCAAGGTATCGGTTTCTTGAGTGATCCTCGTCGTCTCAATGTCGCCCTTACGCGTGCCAAGTACGGAGTGGTAATCCTGGGGAATCCAAAGGTCTTGTCCAAGCATCCCCTATGGAACTATCTTCTCCTTCACTTTAAGGAACGGAAATGCTTGGTTGAGGGACCATTGTCAAATCTCCAGGAATCACTTGTCCAGTTCAGCCGCCCCAAGCAGGCGTACCGCGGACCTCAGAGATTCCACATGGCCTACAACCATGCTTCTAGTATGGCAAGCGGAATGTCTAACGTCAGAAATGGAAACCGTCCGGAATACCATGATACTGGTTCTGTAGTTGGGTACATTCCGGATGATGTGTCCTCTGTACACTCCTCAGCCATTGGTGGTGTCGGTGTCCCGTCTGGATATCCGCCAATGTTTCAGAATTTCGCAGAAGCGTGGCCGTCTCTCCAGGGAGGCCATCGAGCCAACGGTGCTCGCAACAAGGGTGCCCCAAGTGTCGCTGGCGAATCAGTTGCTGCCACGGAATCAGATATGACGAGCAGCGTGATTGACGGCAAGGGTGGCCAAGGTGGAGTCAGTCTAGCTGGTCTGAGTATCAATGACATGACAAAGCAACCTAGTCTCAGTCAATCCGACAGGCTCAAACGTTACGTCGAATCAGGAGGCCGTGATGGCTACAAGTCTGGCGTCAACGATAGTGGCAGCATTTTCGGTGGCAGCTCGGCTAGTATTCGCGTACCTCGTGGGCCCGGACATGCTCAGGACGATGATGACGCTCGCAGTGTCTCAACAGCTTTTGCAAGTCAAATAGGTGGCAACTACGACTGAATGTGTCAGTCTGAGTAAAGGAGTGCATCCATCACTTTTCGAATTGTGCATATGCATCAATTATTACGAATTCGACGCATCGCAGATACTTCGGACTATAAATCGACTATGTCCTTCATTGACGGATCACAGAACGTATTATCGATAGTTCACAGGCTCAAGCGATATCAAACTTACAATTTGTTGCTTTGTGAGCTTTTGATAAAGGTCTCGGCTTGCGCGCAGGATATTTAGGAAATTTATATTCCCATAGTATCAACATGGCATTTATGTGAAACACTCGTTGAGAAGACAAACCTACATACTGAGCGTCATTGTACGGCAGTCATTCTCCTTGGCGTATGGCTTGTCTATGGCTAGTACGACGCTGTGCTAGCTGTGATCGTCTGTCGGTGTGTGCGTTAGTTGAGAGAAGAGAAAGGCGATCTAGACCGTGGATCGGTGAATTGAGACGAGGATAGGTAGTGGAAGGGTGTTTTTTAACCCTCTTGGAGAAGCGTTCCAGTCATTCGTTTGAAAAAAACGTGTAGAAGCTGAGTACGGGGATGAAAAGACAGCTCAATTACTATGTCCGCAGTACCTGTCGGGTGCCAGGACTGGATGCTAGTGGCCCCATAGAAATAGTATCAATGATGTTTCTATACGCGTGTCCTCTCATAAATACCCTGAAGCTTTTTGTAGATGTCTGCATCTTGTCAATAATTTGATGGATTAGCATAACTACTCGTTTGTAGCATATCCTTACCTAATGTGCATGTAGTAGGAGTTGGCTTTGTATCGACGCCGAGCATTGAGACATTACTTAGGGCTAGGACTAGCACGGCATAACCTCTATGTACTCAATTCATGTTCTTCCGAGATGTGAGTGGATATCCAAATTGGTGAACACTTTGCTTCCTGGATCTAAAAAGTCAAGTCTCTATTCGAACCGTGAGTACGTATGTATCAAGTAATGTAAGTCGCCCAAGTTCTCATGTAAGAGGTGGGTTGGTGCACTTCGATCAATTAACCTTCGTTCAATGGATCACGAAGAATATAAGATCTTCCCAGGCACAATTATTATACTGCCGCTAGAATAATCCCGGAGCTTTGCAGAAGAAAGAGCATAATCTCTTACGTTGGATCGAATAGTTCCTCGTTGTCGATTAGTACGAACTATAGATGTATCACATTAATTAGCCCCTTATTCTGATACATGCATCAGGTTGATAGCCAATCGACTTACAAACACTCTTCGTCAATAATACTAAACACCGCAATTTTTCTATCTCCATAATAAGTCAACACATATACGAAACTCGATCCCCGTAACTGCAAGCCTGCAAGGGCTCAAAGTGTATCAAAATGAGGCCCTGGGCAAGCAAGGGCTTGGCCCTCATCCCGGTCTGTGTCGCGCGATCACCGACCGAGGCAGCCAACATACTACAAAATGATAAGGGTACTGAGATAAGTTTTTCAAAGTGTCTCATTTTTTCAAGCAATTATTACATTCAATGTGGAATTCCCGGAGATAGTCTTTCGCAATTGTATCAGATCTGAAGATGAACTGTCTCGATGATAGGGTTCGGTATCGAGTACCCGCTGCAGGTACTTATATGAATTCTGGGTACAAATACATGTGGATGCATATGTACATGTACCAAGCCTGCTGCAAGTAAGGTCAAGCAGGTTTTTATTTCGTGAGTGAGTACATGCAGAAGTCTGTTGAGTCTCGATCTACGCGACGCGCTTTCCAGTTTCTTCGAGCTGCTTTTCTTCCATGATATTTAACATTCTGGAGGAGCATCTCTTGACAAGTTGCTGAATACTTGACATTAATTTCACACCTTAGACGAGCAGGAAAGGCATGTTTTGCAATATTAACATTCCGGACACCTCTCTCAAGATGCCGATTGAGTACATCTATAGCTCGCGTCAGTCGGGATCCGACAAAAGTCACAGACCCGCACTACGGTCTCGGACGCAGACGTTTGTTGATTTGTCAAGCAGATTCTCTGCTTTGCCAGTGACGTCTTCCTCGTTCTCGTCTTCCACGATATACAAGCGCGAAGACGCAGGTCGAATCACGACTGCGTACGCAATTACTGTCACCGCTATCAACAATGGCAAAGACAACTGTCACCGAAAGAGGGAGGATAAAAGTGTCAAACACGTTACAGAAACAGCCGAAACTACCAAAGCTGCGGTTCGAGTCGTCACTATCAAGAAACCGTCCGCTGTCGACAAACCATTACCACTCACACCAATTGAGACACCGGTCAATGCAGTGGACGGCCTACGAAAACGCTTAAATCATATCAGTACCGAAGAGAAGAGAATCAAGCCGATCTCTAGATCTTCTCGTATTCCTAGAACATCAACGAACAGTGTGATTGAGGAGGCCGGCCGCCTCGAAATTGTTGATATAGATGGCAACAAATTTCCTTTTCGGAATCTGTACTCATCCTCATCTGAACTCCCGTTCACAGAAAAAGAAAAACCCGAAAAAGTCATGACCGTCTTCATTCGTCCTTCGTTATGTTGCAGAGTAAGCTCAAAGCTTGATGTTCACTTCATCCAAAACCAACGAAACTAACCGGGTTTGATCATAGCAACAATCGCGTCGAGCTTTTATCAAGGGTTTTTTGTCATCACTAAAGAGCAACTCGGCTCTTGCAAGTGATACCAAACTGGTCATTATCTGGTGTGGGAGTCACATCCGGCTGAGAAGGATGATTCAATCAACTCAATGCTCGTTTCCAATGTATGCGGACCCTAATGGCCTCGTGTATCAAATTCTCGAAAAGAGCAGTAGAGAAACCGACATTAACTCCGATCGTTCGGGTTCGCGGCACACCCCGTTTTCGGCCACGACAACACTTACCAACCTAGTTCAGTCTGCGAAATTGATCAAGGAAGTGAACCCTCTGAAGTACGACGGAGCAAAGCCTGGGGTTGGAACAGCATTTCTTTTTGAGTCAGCCAAGGCCGTCAAAATTAGCTGGTCGTATCAAATCGCTGGTGTGTCTGCTCAAGCAGAGGCAGATGTTTTACGACAAGCATTGGGTATCAGAAGCTGTGCTGAGGAGAAAGAGGTTAGATCGGTGGCATCCACAAGAGATTCCAGACGATTGATCCGGGAAAAGACTTTCGAAAGCGAGAGGAAGAATGCAGAGAGAAGTTTGCGTTCCATATGCGGACTGCCAGCAGTCAGATATGCCCATCGCCGAACCGTGTCCTGTACAGAGGGGTTTCAAACATGGCGACCGCGAATCTCTTGTCTTGCCTGTTGAGCTTGATGATGCTGTTTGGAGATGAGTGTCATGATAATGATGTAAAGGCAGGCGTTATGTAAGAATAGAATAGCATGCAATTCGTTAAATTACGCAACCACGCTCCTGGGCCTTTCGGTCGCAGCGACACGTTTCATCATTCATGTTGTCTGAGACAAGGCAAATTGACTGTTGGCGTCTAGAGGCGCAGCATTTGTTTCCACTAGTCACTAAGACATAGACGCAAGCTTGGTGGTCAAATGCGACGCAATCAGCGGTGCCATATAAACTTGGACATAAGCGTCGTCACGAGGCGTCGTCACTTCAGACATAGGCAAGCCGAGTATCCCATTCGAAAAGCTTTTGCAGAGATCCGGCTTCTGCAAATAGGCCTAGCTTCACTGGAAGGACCCATTCGCGGTGAGATATGCAAGAATAAGTCGACATTCTCGTCGAGATTGATGATCATCCGCAATGGCCGACCGACTGTGCATCTCACCCCTTGAAGGTACTTTCCTTTTATTTTCTCCTTGAAGATGTCGACATCAGAAATGACTGTGACTTGATTTGACCTTTTTTTTTTTGGCTGTCATTGTCGTTTTCGAGGAGGAAAGAGGCAAAGGTCGACTTCGTGGAGAATGACGCGGCATCGGGACTAAAAAAGGGCAGCCACGCAAGACATCTGCGCAAGCCGAAAGAAACTCCTGAGATTTTCCCACCCATTTCACTCCACCAGCCAGTGCTTGTTCTGCGCCATATTGTTCTGTGATTCGATCTCAAAACTGTGGCGCCCACTTGTCTCCTCCAGTCCGATTGACGCATCACATCTTGATAAGTCGATGGATCCTTCTCCACCGCCAGTGTCATCACGAATTCAAAACCGTACGGAGTGCACAAGCCGTCAGCCATTCTAGACGCCAGCTCAGCCATGACGAGGCCACTAGACTTCCAGTGTTCTCCTTGTTCGGGAACATTGTGGAACTTTGATGTGGATGCGCATGCTAAGAATATTATGGCGAAGCGCTGGGATCGACGACCAGTGTGAACACTGAACAGATCCAAAGATAGGCTCATGATATAGGGAGTAGATGCCTCAGATATTCAATAGATTCTGTATCTAGAAAAATATCCGGTCTTGAATTCTAGAACAAGCAGCTTCTCTTTTCTTTCGTTAAACCATTTTGTTCACCCAGTCTTTCGTTTTTGAATATTCTTTTTTCTTTTCATTCGAACCGCCCAGAACTTGCAGGATTCCATCTCCACGCGACAGAATGCAGGCCCTCATGAGACTGGTCACAGCAGCTTTGGCTGTTGCCATACCTCTTGCTGCTGCGCAGACCTCTACCAGCTGCGATCCTTTAAATGGTAAGTCCTTTCTTGTTGGCATGGTAGTATTGGCAAATATGACGTGTATTAACAATGCAATAGGAACATGTCCTGCTGATCCTGGTCTGGCAAACTACACGTTCTATACAGACTTCACTGCCGGGGACTCAGCTTTTGAATTTTGGAACACGACTGACGGCACTGTCAGTAGCACGTCGCAAGGCGCCGCATTCATCATCAGTGAAGAAGGGGACTCTCCGACTATACAGACGGCATTCTACTTCTTCTTCGGCCATGTCGATGTCAAGATGAAAATCGCCAATGGTACGGGTATCATCAGCAGCATAGTATTCCTGTCGGATGATCTGGATGAGATTGATTGGGTATGTACCGATTCCTGTGAAAGGATATGAGGTTTCCACATAACTAATCTTTCCTGTATAGGAGGGCATTGGTACATACAACTATGAAATCGAGACCAACTACTTTGGCAAGGACAACACCACAAGCTACGACCGCGCGACCTACCCTAACGTCACCACTCCAAGCGACGAGTTTCACACATACAGTGTCGATTGGACTCCGGAACAGATTCAATGGTTTGTTGACGGTGACCTTAAACGTACACTAGCGTACGATGATGCACTGAACGGAGCAAACTTCCCACAAACACCCATGGTGCTCAAGCTCGGTATATGGGCTGGTGGTTCCTCCAGCGAAGGCGAAGGCACTATCGAATGGGCCGGTGGCGAGACGGATTTCAGCGATGCTCCATTTACTATGTATGTCGAGTCGGTCAACATTACCAACTATTATCCCGCCAAGTACTACACCTACGGCGACACTACCGGTGATTACACCAGCATTATCTTGTCCAACTCAACCAGCACTAGCAACTCCAGCGTGACAACGACAACGACGAAGAATGGAACAAGCACTACTACGCTCGTTAGCAACACTTCCAGCTCAAGCACTTCATCCTCTTCTGCTTCAGCCAGTTCCTCGGCTGTTATTTCTACTGCCGGTGCTGCTGTTACAGAACTGGTAATGAACCCTGTAGTTATTGTGACGGCTGTTGTCTTGTACTTGTTCATGTGATGGGCTTAGCGTTACGACTACCCACGCAGCTAGAAAACCATGTCTCAGACTATCGTGTACATTGTCTTGTCATTACAAACTTACAAAGGAGCTTTATCCATGACGCTTACAGAATGCAAATATTGGCATATTTTTCCTTCATCACGATCGTCATTTCCACCGTTGCCGCTCTCAAGAACGAATCTCAAGGTAGCAATGCATACAGTCAAGTCTTGATTCTACTAGGGTAGGCCCTTGTACCTTTTCTAGCCGATTGAAGGTGGCGGAAATCTCATCCTTATATACAACCGAGCAATTAGTTTAGCTGATGATGTCAAACTCAATTGCAAAAAACTTCACGGGTGGTGACTTGGGTATGTGAGTACTAAGTTGGATGCAGGAAAATTTCTCAAGTATTTCCGCCAACCACGTCAACCTGCCTGAATCGAGCCGTCTATACTATTCTGAAAGACAGAAAATGGAGAGGAAAATTTTCATCGTACATAAAGCAACCCTTGTCACTGCCCAAGCTAGTGTTTACTCAACTACCGTAGTCAGGAACAACCCGGCTGTCATACATAACATGTAATGCTACCGTCGTATTTTGACCAACACGATCGTACAGGAATTACGAATGATATTGTTGCAAAACCCATGCAGCAAGACCAAAATCCCGCAAGTGAGACATAGCTGTATGTCGCCTATACTGTATGATTGAGAACAAACGAAGCCGACTAGTATATAGAATGGTGCGCCCTATTCCCACAATCATCTTAGAATTAAGGATTGGAATAGTTACATGTTCCTTAGGTCTATTGCACAGTGTGGATAATAGACAGAATTCCACCCTGATTGGAAACCATAGTAGCGAGTGATCGGTTCCCAACGGTAGAGCCGCGCCACATAGGAGAAATGGTACAGAAGTATACTGTACAGTAAACCATATTCAGCGTTATATATTTGACTCGTCAAATGAAACTTGTTCCTGATGATTGATTGAAACATGTCTAGGAAGAAGCAAAAATATTGTATTCGTCTTCTGTAGTGGGATGCGTCACGTGGAAATTACGTCAATTGTTGTTGGAGTTCCTCCCGACTTTGTAACGCTACAGGAAACAATCCAGAAATCAAAGTAAAATGGTGTTGATATTCGCTACGCTCCTCCTGCCACTCGTCCTGGCCTTCGCACAACCGGGGGACATTCTCTCAACCTGGCCTACAGTCGCCTCCAGCAACAACAACACCGAATGCAGCAACCCCCGCCCCAACGACTGCTCCTTCTACGCCGAATGTCTCCAAACTCGCTACAACTGCGCGCCGAGTGACTACCCACTCGCCTACGGGCAAAAATACTGTCAAAAATTCGTGGCTGATGCTTCTCTGCTATCAACCGAGGGGCAGACATGGATGCAGACAGTCATGCTCTGCCTGCAGAGGGACTTGGTACCCTACGCCCTCGGAGGACCCAAGGCATTTGCCAATTGTTCGGCTCTGAGCGATTATGCGTTTAGTACGCATCCGGGATGTTATGTACAGAGTGGTTTGTGCACGTTGCCCGTACACGATTGGGAGGTTATTGTGTTTCAGATTGTCGGCGTGGAAACATTGTTTGATAGCTGGGATGCTGTCAAAGCCACCGTGGAAGCTGGAGGGGGTTGTGCCGAGTTTTACTTGTGGGCCCTTGAGATAGGGGTTTTCTGATCATTTATTCATCAGCGAACTAATGAACTATGTCGATACAGTTCATACACGCGGCGTTGGCGTGGGGGACTACATCTTTTACCTGTACCTATGCTACCTAAGTAGGAATAAACTGCCCAAATAGGAAATTTTATGCCATCAAGGATAGCTGCGGTGAAAAGAGGGTAGCTTCGGGGACGTTGAGATAAGAATAGAATAACGGACTGGTAGTAGTCTGCAAATGAGTTATCCAATAGGTGGTGTTCCTGGTCCTCGCTCGAAGACCGTGATAGAATGGAACTAGTGATCTACGACCCCCTGAACGAGGTACACAGATCCATACTTTAAAATGGCATGAACAGACTCTGACACGTGTGTAACCTGGAAAGAGAGTATCTGTAATATCATAACCCCCGCGATCGGTGTTACGGTTTTGCTACACCGTGGTCGATGATCATCACTGATAATGGCCCGACCATTGCCATAGCAAACCGGGCTGACCTTCCAAAGGCCTCCAAGCAAAGTAGGGGTCAGATTACCAAGTAAATCAATTTTCTCTTCCTATCATCAACATCTCCGGATGTACTATGCTAAGTGATAAACACCTAGGCGCGATTGCCATCCTCCAGATGTCATGAAGATGCTGCTGCTCTTAATCTGCATTGTCCACTTGGGCGCTTTGTACAGAAGGCTTTCAAGGTGAGAGACATTTTCATCACTGTGGTAAAAGAACAAAAAGAACAGACGGCTGAATGTATTTGCCTTGATTAAGATTCCATTGCCCAACAGGGGACGCACGCGACATTCTGAAGAGAGTAGGTCAGGTAGGGGGGATATTAGGGCTATAGTTCCAGCTCTTAAATTCATGCTATCTACGAAATTCTGGTCGACTAGTCAGGAAGGCTCGCCAAAACAACGAAGCGATTGCTATTGTTACATAATATTTGACAAGAATGCACATATCAAATCATTGAAGGGAAACTCCACCAAGTCTACTCGATCATTCCTTGTAGAAGCCTATGTAGATTTCACATGCCGAAGAATAATTTGCTCGGGAGATATACTGCGTATGCTGCCGCTGCAAGTGTTAAAGCACTTAGAGAAGGGCGTGCCAACTGGCCCAGACGTCCAATATGTGCCTTCGTAGACACGGGCGATGGAAAGTCTACCATGCGCTAGCAATCAGCCCTAATTCAATCCGACTTGGGTCCCATTATTGCAGTGAACGCATGCCAAATTGGCATACACGCATGGACATCTCATCATTTACCCATGCAGTCACAAGATATCTAGCCATACTAGACGTACTGACTACCAGACAGACAACACGAATGTCCAGCGAACTAATTCTAACATTCAGGCCAGTATATAGTACCCTGGTCTTGAGTCCAATGCACTCCGATTCGCAATTTAGCAAGATCACCGATCAGGTCCAACCCATGTCCATGTCTAAAGAGTACGTATAGATCGCAACTACGATAAAACTCAAATTGACTCCGTGCCAACATTCAAACCCTCCGAGCTCACGTTGAAGAGTCATGGACCAGCTACGTGGTGCGCACTTACATCTACATCTGGTATATCTCTCACGGAGGAAGAAAAAAGCGAATAACCTCAGATAAAAAGTACATGATTTAAAATAGTTTCAAGCTTGAGCTCGAGCCTCCTTAGCACTCATGGTTTTGGGCCCCCCTTGTCACATTCCCCCGCAATTTGCGTATCCTGGCTAGTGGCATGCGTAAGATAAGACCTTACATTTCGTATACGTAGCACCCCAAATAGGCCGTACATACATAGTACATAATGAAGTCGTAGCACAACGCGGCATGTTGGCTCGGCTGTTGAGATTTTGTCGTAGCGCCGTAGGTCCGCGACTTTCACCTACGTAGGGTAGTACGGACTACCGGCGAGAAAGATACTTGATTACATGCAGATAACAGTGGGATGATTTGTTCCTTTTGGCCGCGCAACGCGCCGAAAAATACAACCGCCGATGATAAATTTTTGTCCTGGATTTAACTTTGAGCAGTACTACGACATGTATGTGTCCAGAGTGATGATATTGAAAGTAGCCTGGGGTAATAGATCTACCAAAGGTCCATTTTATCCAGTTGGTTACTGATTTGTTATTGATTGGGATGGTTTACATAAACAGGTTTTGTGGTTGATCATTCAGCTTGAACGGATAAGAGTTCCGTCTAGTTGGCTCACGATATCTTTCATTGAGCAATTGCTACTTTCAGTGCACACCACGTAGAATGGGGGTTATATTTGCGGGTTTGCAACAACGCCCAACGGAAGCAATACAATGCCTACAATAGCCCTTCTCCAGTACTGCAACGCAGTGAGTCACTTTCAGAAAAATTGATTATCAAGCGATAGGAAACAGCGCACATCATCCTTGAATGTAGTAATATTTCCACTATTACTAAACATCTAGAAGCTCATGGAAACCCAGGATCGGAAAGTGCCCAGCTGTCCATGATTGGAAGGAGATAATATCGCTTACTCACGTTTCATTTGCCTGCATTGATCAATGTCAGGTGCTCTATTTAATATATCAAGAGACTGTAGAAACTGTAGCAGTGTTCGCTTCTGGGTGATTTTGACCGTTAGCTTTGACAGGAGCCCACGGGTACTAACACGATCAATGCGGCTCGTGCCGCTCATAGCATCGCCGTGGTGACCGTACTACCGGTTTCAATTGATATCTGAGCGCTCTCTGACTGACTGACTCTTTTTGCTCACTCCGGACATTCAGCCTCAAGGTCATACATGATTCAGAGAATAAGTATATTCCATGCTGGGTTTGCCGAATGCGGATCTTATCGGAAACCTGCATGATAGCCTTGTTCCAACTGATCATGAGCATCATTAACAAATGACCGGAATTCTAGGCCACAGCATCTGCACGGTGTCAGCATCATATCAAAGACTGGAATCTCGACTCGGATAAATGTATACTCATGTCGTGCTCCTGGAGTCCGTGAGTCTGTGACGACGAGCAAAAAGAGTGAGGCGAATTAGTTCGGAGCTTGGATCTTTTCTTCGCGGCTGGCCTTGTCGCATGCATGAAGCCCTAAGCAGTAGTACGGTTCACATCAATTTCACAGAGCGAGGCTCATGCGCTCGATTCCTCGCTGCAAATATGACTGTACGCACGTACGTATATCCAAGCTGACTTGAATACTTGCTGTCGATAACGTGGTTTGATTCTCATGACATGCAGATGCAGGCACGCAGAAAGGGCTGTAGCACGGACAAACACGTGTTGCTTTCAAGAAGGAAAGATGGAGTTCAGGCCTCTTGATCCTGTCCGGCAGTCTGTCAGCTTTTTATAGCCGTGTCGCCGCCAAGTGCATTGGATTTGATACTTACCATGAAGCTAGCGATAAGTCAGTAGGTAGTCCATCTGCAAGGCTACTAATAAGGCTCCGTAGCTGGCCATGCTGCCAGCACGCAGGTAACTAATAGTCGGGACCAAATGAGACACGAGGCGCGACTTTCCCAACGCCTGGGTATTTAGCGATATACTAGTACATGCATAAGTTCATGTAGATTGATGATAAAGAATGACTCATTTCGTTAAAAGCATGGGCAGGCCGTAACCACGTGCTATGTAGCCACCAATGCTGACTATTGTCGATACCCATCAGTAATCCGCATGATCGCCCCTTCGCATCTTCCAGAAATAGACATCGCCAACCTCCAACACACGAGGCAGATGTATTTAGCCTTTGGGCCCTTGGGGCCGTTAGTGAGTCGTAATTCATTTTCAAGGTTTATTTCAAGATTGTTCTTGTATTGTCATTACTTACTGGTCGGTATCGTAGTATGCTAATGCTGGGTGCTAATTAGCTAACTCCTGTGGGCTGCATGCTGTATCAAATTTGCTTCTTACGTAGTACTATGTATGTTGGCATAATTGCAACAATTGACAGCTTCGGGCCATGCCTTGATTGGTGTAATTAACTGTAAATTGTCGAGTGATGGAATGAGTCGATGATGTCATGAGACTACATACGAACTACGTAGGTGGATTGTATCGAGTATTGTACGATACCCCCGGAGTATTACCGGCGATTATTCTGTTTTCATCACTTCTCGTTGCTCAGCCTTGTTCATCTCATTGAGTCAAGACAATATTAGCAGATGTGATACAACATGCAATAATAGAGCAAATAGACTGCTCGTAGATACTTAGTATACTATGTAGGAGTCAAACGCAATCAGGTGACGGTCGGAAGAGCATGGAATACACGTAATTGGACACACACCCGCCAATCATGCTTCATACACAACAAATTTGACGCACGATGGAATCTTACTGGAAGCTTCCAATACAGATCTCGATACTCTCGTAACATTCAATACATTCAATACAAATTGCAATCCATAATCGTTACACTTGTAATGATTACCCTAACGCTTCTGGGCCAATCAGCTTGCAAATTCGGCTATTCAGAGTTTCGCTCCAAGCCTTCCGTGCCGCAAACGGTTTCCGTCCAGGAACAATTCTGTTTCGACACCGCCAAAGAGGCAAATGGGTAACTTTGCCTTGTTATTCGTTCAGACGGTAATCAGCTATTTCACGGGCTGGCTATCAGACTATCGCAATGGGGCCGGTGGCTACGTATTCTCGTAGTAGTCAACTTGACGAGACACGGGCTTGTTGCTGGGATGTGTCGGTTTACTCCGATAAGGCACCTACTATGTAGTGTAGTAGATTGACTAGCACCGCCACCGTACGACCACCGTACGGGCCGCAGATCGACTTGTCTAGCTGCTGCTAACTAGCTGTACTAGTATTGTGTAACTGTTTTCAGCATATTCTGCGAATCGCGGAATAGTCAAGCTGTATGTGTGTACTACTCTGTACTTTGGAGAGGGCAAAGGCTAAGCTCGTATCTGGCGGGGATGTTGTGCCCTAATCGATAAGCTGATAGGATGCCTAGAGAAGAAATACGTACGCAAAAGTCCTAGCTACACAGCCAAGATAACAGTTAATTAAACAATCAGTGTACATGTTCCCATGACTCTGGCATGATGGAGCATGCTGTACGACAGAGTGCAGCTTGCATGGCAGATAGTCATAACCGGGAACAGACAAATGACGAGGAACAAAAATCGCAGCCGCCGTTAATACTAAGGGCAATCGGCAAATCAGACGTGCAGGATGCTGGGCGTAGCTGCTGCTAGTTAAACTAGTTGCTACATTACATAGTAAGGTGCTTAGCCAGGTCTTGTGAAGTCACGCGGGCTTCACCCCTCACTACTTTCTATCTGTTCTGTCATGCCAACCACGCGCAATATCACGACTTCTGTTTGATTATTGATCGCTGATATCGACTCTGTGTATCAGAATGCACCTCGGCATTTGCCAACGATAAGGCGATTGGCTCATGATCGATCGCGATGGCATGGCCGCTGACGACTATATCGTCAATCATTGATATCGAACAACCCTGTCAACGCGTAATTCTATTCCACGATAGAGTTAATTGATTCATCGCAGACATTAATCTATCGATGGAATCCCGATGAATGAAATATGTCAGTGGCACAGACTGTATGACGCATCCCCAATACGTAGAGTACGGCTCGTATTCAAGGATGAAGGAAGCATATGCGGGGTTGGCAACATTTCCATCCCACCTTTTTCAAACCATCATCATTAGTGACAGCTACGTAGCTAAACAAAGGCCCTTCGAAATGTTACCTGCTATCCCACCCGGCATTGCCCTGCTGCGCCCTGCAAGCCGCATTCCTTTTTCTGCTGATCGAGCATCTAGTGCGTACGTTTAGTGTGTAATTTCAACTTCCCTGTCCAGTTATGCAGCATGCGGCGGTTAGCAGATTGAATTGAGCATGGTTAATGATTTGACGTGCAGACTAACCCAATACAACTGCATCCCTATCGGCAGGCTCCGGAGTCATAACGTTGCTTTTTTCCTGTTTGTGTCTGTTTTAGTACAGAGCTCGTACATGGTTCCATAAATACGAGGAACATCGATGCAATTAGTTGCTAAGGCCACGGAAAAGACTCCGAGGAGGAATAAAAGCGATGCTTGATGATGGATTGAATATTCGAGGAATCACACACACACAAAATAAAACTTTAGCTCACTTACCGCTCCCTCAACAAAATCGAATAAAGTACGAATAATCGACAATCCTCTGTTGGAAAACAAACCGTACGTAGTGAAATGAGCGGTGTCTGTTCCGCAAAAACGAGCCCTAAGGCTTGGCTAAGACATTGGGGTTTCAATACGATCTTTCACGATCCGATTGTCCGAGACAAAACAGAAGTAAAAATATGAAAACTACTACCCTAGCTACAAAATTACCGTATTCGGTAATTATTTGTTGAACTTTCTCCAGCACAGATGCTTGACCGACTTTCGGCTCTTTTCCTGTTGTCTTGGACTTTGTCCAGTAGTTTCTTGACTTTTGTTCTATACTTGTATTCCGTATTTCATATGGATGGAGGACCTAACAGCATGCATGCCGACGTGAACAATTACCGTATCCGTATTCGTTCATCACAGCCTTTTACGTTTGCCAGGTGCCTAATTGCCTATGATCTAAACATGCAGCCTTCTGCGCATGTACTATTTTATTTGGTATGAATCATGGCCCGTATGACAGGGCAGAGTAAGTTTCTTGTGGCGCCCTTGTATCGTTAGCAAGGACCACGTCGGTTTTCACTAGTAACTAGGGTCAGGAAGTGAGGATGAATGGATGTTTCTATTTTTTCTTCTTTCTTTCTCGAATCTTGCCTGGTCGAGAATCAGAGTATGGGGTACACGGCATACGTATTATGCGGATTCCAGCTGAATAGAGTCAAAGAACCCTGCATTTCTCCACTTGCCATCAGTTTGAAACATTTCATATGTCAACACGGGACATGTCCATTCGTCTAACTACTCGTTTCATCCTACCAACAGAACAATCTTCCTGCCAATTTAATCTCCCCTACATAGTCAGCTACTTTTTAGGGTCATGATTCATCATTGCGACGGCGGAATTAAATGCCGAGTTGCAACCAACCTTGGTTACGCCCGGGCATCCTCCAATGTCAGTAATTTCACTTGCACACGGCAGGCAAGTCATATTGCTCAAACAGACCGCTGAATCCTAATTGATGCGGAGCGGGTTCTTTGTGGCTATGGCAAGGTAGATCGGGTACGAAAAGTCGGTTGGAATTAGAATATATTCGGACTTTTAGTCATGGAGCTGAATTGGTTCTCTTGTGCAGGCTTGTAGAATACGAAGAAAATATCATTGATTGCGGCTGTCTTCCAAGGTCCCTGCCCTAATTCCGGGTGTCTGTCAGGACGTTGGACAAAGGGACTCATTTGGTGGTAATCTATTGTAATATGAGTACATTGCCCACACTCTCTTCCTGAAAATCATTACAGAGTAAATGGCACGCATTAGAGTCAGAGCGCAGGGACGGCAGATTATGTATGATCATCATACCTAGGATCAGGGAGATAAGGATAACCTTAGATGAAACGGTCGATTCATTGCTGGTGAAAGTTAATGGTAACGCGTCACTTCCATACGGAGTAGTACAAACATAGTAGTATGTAGGGCCAAGGTAATTAGGCATATTATGTATCGTCAGCATGCATCCGGTATGGTAAATTGTATTGTATCGATGTATAGTTACTCCAGATCTACGTATATAATCTAAATTGGCCAATGGCCACGCCGTATCCGCCGTGTTGGGTGACTATCACAGATCTCGCATCACTCGACGTAATCCGCTAGTTAATTTCATCGCGAAACCAATGATTGCGCGTACCCGACCGTCGTCATTCAGCGTAGTACGTATGCATGCATGCTCGAGAGAAACGGTCACGATCACGATTTTGCTTGGGCATCGTTTATTGACTCTCAGTTGTCATGTGTGATTTTCCTGCTGCATAATCGCTGTTCCACACTCCCGTCCACGGTCCGCTACTTGCCGCGTTTCTTCTGATTGCTTTGAAATTACTTTCCACTCTTCGGCCAAGGACAGCCCACTTTTTACAACAAAAGCCCATACCTTTTTCATCCTGTGAAACGCTGGCATTGTCGACACTGGAACAGCTGTTTTGGCAATTCGGTATTAGTGTTTGCTTCCAATCATAATGCGTAGTGACGGCCGTGAATGATCGCGATGCTCTTCTATCTTGGGTAGGCATCTCGAATTCTTCCTGTCGGCTTTTATAAAAGATATACCCTGCCACCCTTCTCCAAAAGTAATTTCGAAACGCATCACTCCGTACTTCCAAAGTCAAAATTGTCGTCAGTCTTCCGTCAAAATCAGGCAATCCAAACAGAAGATATCACCTCGACTACTGATTGCTTACCGTTAATTCAATGCTTCGATTACAAAGCCCGTATATTTTACACGAGCATCCCAGAAATACCACCGTTTCGTTTATCGTAAGTTACCAAACGGTATTACCGACCGCACCGTCGGGACTCGGGTGCTAGACTAAACTAGGGATGTGCAGGGATCATTGACGAAGCAAGAATCGATTCTAAGGATTATTCCGTCCCCCCAAATTACAGCCCGTTGACTGTTATATCTTATTTTTATTGCCTCTCTTGCACGCGCTATTGATTAACGTGCCCACTGCCGGAGGGTCCGAGAAGTGGAAGCAGAGCCAAGCGGACTAGACTCACAGCGTTGATAATTAACGACCAAATGAATTACGGAGTAAGTTTTATTTTACCTCCTCCGTACGTACTCCATACTGTCCACTATTTTATGTCACCTCTCCCCGGTCCGTCCAGAATGACACACTCCCTTTTTCATGGATCTGGTTTGACGAGCCTCAGGCCAGTATCCCACTGAATTTTTTTTTTTTTTTTTTGGTATTTTGTATTGCAAGAAACAAAAAAACTGGCCGCCCCACCGGCTGCTGCCCTTTTCGGTGATTTCGCCCTTCTTCCTCCCCCTCCGCTCTTTCCCCCCTTCGTCCCTTCCTGCTCCAGCCAAAGCAGAAGATCGTCACGTCTCGGTACTTTTACTCCCCTGCTCCTTTCTCGATATTCTCTTTCACTCTCCTACTTCCACATCTACTCTCTTCTCTAGCCATATTCCATCTCGATCATTTACTCAGCTCCGTACACAGAACTACTCAACGGCACCTCGCGCCAATCGCCAATTGCATACTCCCCGAATATAACGTCACCGGAAGCAACTTTTTTTTCCAACCCCAATTCCCGCCCGCCAAAGTGACTCAGAGCCTCAGTCCACCGCGCATTTTTGTTCGACACAGGCGATATACTCAATTCCTCTTTCGACGACGACTCCTGCAGAAATCATCTGTACGTACTGCATTGCATCGCATCGATATACGCTATATGTTGTATTTCTCTGTTCGCCGCAACCGTCCATTCGTCCAACAATAAATTTATTCATCTGCAGGTTCCCGCTGTTGACTGCGCGCCGCGCATCGCCTCAAATACCGTCCGTCCCTCAACTTTTTCTCATAGCGCCCCCCCCGCGTTACGACTGGATCGAGCCAAACTTGCAGGACAAGGCAGCGCCGTCGTCGAGCTAAAACAAGGGAAAGACACAAAAGTCACTTCCCACCAAAAATCAAGGGACATCGAAAAATACCACCTTTCTGGCGCATTCAATCCCTGCCGAGTCTACCCACGCGCATCACCACAGCTACTGTTACCGCGCCTTCGCCCGAAAAGATCGCTGCAGATTAGTTCAGGCTTACCGCTTTGGATTACTTGCATAGCTTTTGCTGCGTTGGCATAAAGCACCAGAGTTATTCTCCATATTCCACTGCTAGTTACATGAGCTATTCGCGGCCGTCGGACCCAACAGCTGTGCCATCCCACGCTCGAACGCCTTGTTGCCTCCACGGGCACAATCCTAGCTTTCCTGGCTCCCCTCCTTCGAGTCGTCGACGACTAAACCGTGACGGGCTGACGACAAACTAGACGATCTGCTGGCATCCTTCGCCCCGCTTTCCTGCTTGTCTGCAGTGACACGCCGAGCCGAGCCATACCTTTCTTTCTTTAAATTTCAGACGCTGCACATTGACTTGCTTACGTGCATAAAAGCCGCATTTGAAGCGTCATTGTCCCCTCTTGCCTATCGAACAGTCTGGCATTGTCATTTGCATGCAATTGGGCCAAATTCACCTGTCGAGATTAATTGCAGATAGTATCGCGCTGGTCCGCTTCAATTGATCGACAGACAAGGAATTGTCTCCCGAATAACACTCGTGCATCAAGCCACACATATTCTCGTTTCGATATCCCAGACAAGGGGATTGTCCAATAGCCGGAGTACGCAACACAAGCCTGAAGAAGAAGAGCTTGAGAATCTGGAGTTCGCTGTTACAGTCTTGGGTGGTATAAAAGCGCAACCCATCGCACGGTCGTACGTCATTGGAAGTGACACAAATTCACTTTCAAATCTCGCCTAAATTTTCCTTCCGGATTTATTCATAAAACGAAATACCTCGAGGACTTTTCGCCCCGTGTCGGCGCCCTCGGGAAGGGCTGACTCCACGTTACTGCAGCATTCCAAGATGCAGATAGCTAATCGCTGACCGCGTACTATCTGGGATCCAATTCTCTTTGCACTAATTCGAATCGACCTGTCTGTTGTTTCCATCACCGCACAGACCGAACACTTACAGGCAGCTTCGTCTGCTTATTTGTCCCGTGGCTGGTCCAGGTGACATAAGAGCTTGACACTGGTGTCGCTCATATCTTCAGCTCCTCCTTTCCGCCATGAATTCCACAACTTCCTCATCCTCCGCCTTGAATGGCGACAATAGTGTACCGTCTAAACTGTCACCGTCTTCGCTGGCCCGAGGCCCTAAATTGCAAAATGTTCTCACGTCAGCATCCTCTGGCATTGCTGCCAATATCAATGCCGCTTTTTCCGCCTCTTCAGTTCCTACGAGTGCTATCACTTCTTCCACAACGACTTCGACCGCTCCCACCACTACTTCAACTACCTCCAACTCCAGCCCTACTTTTGCTCCACGAAGTAGTTTCTCAAATGCTTCAAGTCCCATTGGGACTCCCTACATGCTTGCTGCCGATAGCGGTCGTGGTCGATACCTCTCAAACACTTTGGCGTCACCGATTCCCCTCGAACTCGACGAAACGCTCGATAACACTATGGCTGTTAACGGTATCCCTTCTGTTGCTCCACAACCCATTGATCAAGTACCCTCTACCACAAAGGGAACCACCGGCCTCATGCGCAGGATTTCTCGGGGCGCTGCAAACAAACTAACGAGACGTCGTCAATCGTCCACACAACGTGACAAACGAGAGAGAAGCTCCGGCCCTGTCATCATGCGAAGACGGAGCGACAGCAAGGCTCACCCTCGCACCGGTCGAGAGAGTACGTTGGATTGGAGTTTCGACGACGAAGACAACGACGTCTACGAGCCTTTCGCCAACGGCTGGACTGGTTCTGAGGCAAATAGCATTAGCAGTGAACTTCCCGGAACTATCTTACCTCGCGAAATCGGTGCTATCGCTCCCAAGGTCGACTCCGTACTGCAGCGTGGCACATTACTTACCAAGGTCACCAAGAGAAAGAGAAAACAAGTTCGCTTCTTCTTAGATCTTGATGCTGCAAAAGTACGATGGGATTTATCTAATCCATCCAAAAAGTTTTACATTGACGACATCCTACACATACATGTCGGTGCAGATGCTCGCAACTATCGTGAAGAGTATCAGGTTTCTGCTGAAGCCGAAAGTCGATGGATTACAATCATCCTCGACGATCCAGATCGTTCTAAGCAGCGACCTTTCAAAGCTATCCACCTCATCACCCCCGACGATTATACGTTAGAACTCTGGAAGGCTACTCTTGAGCATGTTGTGCGCTACAGGGTCGGTTTGATGACAAGTCTTGTAGGGCCTAGTCAGAACGAGACTTCTCTGCGGGCTCACTGGCAGCGTGAAATGTTGAGACTTTATCCACATGGACTGCAGTCGGGGGAAAGTGAATCCTTGGATCTACCGGCCATCGAGTCTGTCTGCCAGAGTCTGCATATTAATTGCTCCAAGGATATGCTTCGCACGCAATTTGCTAAAGCAGATATTACAGGAAAGGGCAATCTGAACTACTCGGAGTTTAAGGAATTCATTGCGGGGCTAAAAGAGCGGAAAGACCTGAAGCAGCTCTACAAGCAACTTGCAGTGAGCAATCCCGAAGATGGTCTCAGTCTTGATGAATTTCTTGGTTTTCTGCGCGATGTTCAACGAGAAGATATCGTTCGTGACCGCGACTACTGGTCATCGATTTTTGCACGGGTTGTACGACGAACTCGTTCCAGAGCACCAAGCCTGCCAGATTCTCCGGATGCTGATCTGCCACGAATGAACTTGAATGCTTTGACATCATTTCTACAGTCTGAAGCAAACGGCATCTACTCTTCTCATGCTCCCGAGTCTCGCTTTGATCGCCCTATTAATGAGTACTTCATTTCCAGCTCGCACAACACCTACCTTCTCGGCCGCCAGGTTGCTGGGGCTTCCAGCACGGAAGCTTACATTACTGCTCTTCAGCAAGGATGTCGCTGCGTCGAAATTGACTGTTGGGATGGTTCTGATGGCCGTCCTATCGTTTCACATGGACGTACCTTGACGACCAGTGTTTTGTTCGCTGATTGCATCACTGTGATCAACAGATACGCATTTATTTCTTCCGATTTCCCTCTGATCCTGTCACTAGAAGTCCATTGCAACCCGGAACAGCAATCTGCGATGGTAAAAGTAATGAAGGAGACGTTCGGCGAGCAATTGATTCTTGAGCCGTTACTTACCAATTGCGGCATACTTCCATCACCAGAGGAGTTGAAAAACAGGATCTTGGTCAAAGTGAAAACCTGCGATGAGCCGCAGGACGCTTTCCTCCCTCCGATAGATAGCATCTCGACTTCGACACCTACTTTCCATCATGGACGGAAGCGAAGCTCCAGCACTCCATTTTTGCGCAGCGCAGGCTACGAAAGCCTTCACGGTGCTATCGACATTCCACTTTCAAGTTCTCCGACAATCGGACATCCATTGGATGCTACTTTGCCTTTGCCTATAATCGCCCCGGGACGCCGCTCAGGGACTACCACTAGCATGAGTAGTGCTACGGAGGATAGCGACAGTGCACTGATCAATGCTAACAGGGAGAAAAAGCGACGGCAACGAAGCAAGATTACTAAGGCATTGTCTGATCTTGGTGTCTATACCCGCGGTTACAAATGGCACAGCTTTGCTGCTCCCGAGAGCAAGCAATACAATCACGTTTATTCCTTTGCAGAACGGGCTTATGAAAGCGTGTGTCGTGACGCGGAGAGCAAGGCCTTATTTGAGATTCACAACAGACGTTTTCTCACACGAGTCTACCCGTCTGCTTTTCGCTTGAAGTCGTCCAACTTTGATCCTATCTCATTCTGGCGAAGCGGCGTCCAAATGGCAGCGCTCAACTGGCAGACATACGATATTGGTATGCAGATCAACCAGGCAATGTTCGCTGCTGGCACTGATCGTACGGGCTATGTGCTCAAACCAGAAGCATTTCGTCGGCCGTCATCCGCACTGGACGCGCTAAGCGAAGGGAAACTCGCTACTACAGAACGTGAAATTGTTCGACTGTCTGTTGACATCATTTCAGCTCAGCAGCTCCCTCGACCAAGAAGCATGGGACCGGGCGACAACATCAACCCGTACATTGAAGTCGAGATGTTTTCGGCTGATGACCGCGGTCAGTGTGTCGCTTTGGGAGGTGGTGGGCAGGATGTATCAGCCCGCAACGGCATGTCGGGCTTAGGGCTACCCCATCGTCGTCGAACTAAGATCGAGCCAAGCAACGGGTTTAGCCCAGTATTCAACGAAAAACTGTGGCTGGCCGTCGAAACAAAATATCCCGATCTTGTCTTTGTTCGTTGGACGGTTTGGAGCTCGCCTGACGGACGTACCGGTGGCGGCAGCGGTGCTGTTCAACTTGCCAGTTTCACCGCAAAATTTAGCAGCCTATCCCAAGGCTATCGTTATCTCCCATTATATGATGATAGCGGGGATCAGTACTTGTTCTCTACACTGTTCTGCCAGATTACCAAGGAGGAATTAGTGCCTGTTCAGCGACTAGATTTAGACGAACTCAAGGCGGAGCGAAAAGGACTCTTGCGTCAAATCAGTCAGACGGTCAAAAGAACTCGATCCAAGGAACGTGATCGAGCAATGAAAACTGGGGGCGACAAATTCGATAATGAATCTATTCGAAGCAAGGACTATTCCCCATTTCTCAGACCTGTGGCATCAACATCACCAACGATTCCACCGCTAAACGCACTTTCTTAAACCGACAGACCAGCTCAGATCTTCCCTCTTCTATCTCCTTATTACTTTTTTCTGCATTACAAATTGTTATGAATCGTTTGTTAGCGTCATATCCGTGGAAGTTGGGTCAACAGGATGGCGTTATATCTTATAGGAGGGCTATGTCATTGAGCTTCATTGCATAACCACTTATTCAAGCATTGTCATTGTTCATAGTTTCTGACATGTGCATCGAAATCATTCTCGAGTCGCTGGCGATGGTTTCTGCTTCGAGGTGGCGTTTTCTTTTCGATCATGTATATTTTCATTTGTTTGAGATCCATCATCATCATATCATCATGGGAAAGGTGTCTTGTCTTGTCATCATTATCGGTATCATATCGCATCCACATATCGTTTGCTTGTTCTGCATCGGGACTGTGTCGTGTCATCCAGACTTTGCTTCACCCCCATTATCATTTTCTTTTCTTGTTTTCTTTGTTCTGTTCTTTCAAGCGACAAGCGTAACTGAATCCATCTGCTTTCTGTGTATCTACATATAGCATTATTATTTCGCGATACCCCCCTCGAACCGAGCCTTTCTTGCTGGCCTTTTGCTACGAGTGAACTCAATCTGATTTATTCTTTGTATCTTTACCTGGGCCGAATGAACTAATCTACTATGTCCCTCAGCTTATTTCATTTGACAGCCGCGTAGTTCTGAATCTTCCAAGTATTCTAGTTAAGTCTTGGGTTATGGTAGGTGTCTAATAGAGCCAGCGTGGTACTTTACATTGATTTACCCGTCTTATAAAGAAAACCTTCGCATTGAATCGAAAACAGTAGGTACATATACTCGAGCAATCCAGCTAATTACTCACCTCCATGCAGATTCTACGGTGTGTAGAAAATGATCGGACCGACGACTCAATTCGCATCTGATCTGACTTTTTCATAATGTTAGTGGTATGTTAATTATTTTGCAGAGTCTCGTTCTTTGAAATCACCTAGAAGAAATAGCTCTGTACCGCTATCTGTCAGTCAAGACGACTTTGACATCTCTCAAAGCACGTCTTGCATCTCTGCTTGGAAACGACATGTATCCGAATAGAAAAATTAGGGCTGGGGCTACGGGCTCAGCCACAGCGGGTGGAGGCTAACGTTTAAATCCAAGCTGAATAAGAAGGTCACTGCCCGCGCTAAGCCACGATAGGAAGCAACCTGCGAACAGTATCTTGTTGCCTCCATTGCTCACTTTTATCTTGACGTTTATTCCTCTATATATCTTCCAATTGTTTCAGACAGTGAGGATACGGGGAAGACAATCAACATGGCGAAGAAAGGTTTACCGGAGCAGCAGCATCAATCCCAGGACGAAGTTCAAGGTCAATTGAATCAAAATGCGGAGAACCACGAAGGTGACAAATGACAATAACAACAACAATAACATCTTCGATCAGACGATTACTTCAGAACCTCCGCCATATTCAAGCCCCGCATCCAATACTGCAATTCCTCGACACCCAATAAGGACAACATCATCACCAGCAACATCTAGATCTACATCAGCTACATTCCCGCTCATCGACTTTTCCAAATATACCATCCCGAACTCATCGCTCTCCAAGGACGGGTCCACAATCTCAACCTACCATCCTGCATTCTCTACGAATCCTGCAAGTCTAGTCCGCTTTATACAGGAACAAGCAGCATTACCGCCTTTACCGTATATCCACATCCTGAGCGATGATAACGGAGGCTTGCAGCGGGATTTTGACATCAAGATCAATATGTTGCCAATGTTTATGAACCAGACTGCAGCAAGTAATCAAAACAGGTGGAATTATGTCAAATTAGTGGCGGACGGAGAATCAGCGTACCGTGGCAGAAGTGATGCCGGAATCTCACCAACAGTCAAAGGCGGGTTAGATGAATGGGCAAAGAGATTTTGCAAGGAGGGCTCAGCAGTGAAGTCGTACGTCCCCTTTCCTCTCTCTACTAGCTCCTGAACGACCGACTGACTCTAATAGATTTACATTAACCCGCCAACTCTCCAACTGGAACACAAGCTATATCGAAGGCCAAATCAGAAGTCTAATCGCTTCAACGGGCTACAACAAACCCATCACCATCACATTCCCTGTCAAATACTCCAAAATAGTCGTCTACCCTCCTCGCTCAAACAGTTTTAATAGCTTTTTTACGACGTTGGTGTCGCCGTTGCTAGACAAGAAGCGCTATGAGGTTGTTCGTGCCGTGTGGCCGTATGCTTCATTACCGCCTGGCCCGGCTGCGAATCCCAACCGTGTACCCGTTGTGCAGACCGAAGAGATGTGGTGGGAGGAATGGAGGGATGTGATACGATGGGCGATTGTTAGTAAGAGAGTATCTGGATGGGTTTCGGTTGATGATATGTTGGATTTTAGAATGGCGCCGACGTAGTTCCCCAACCTTTCATGAGTGATAGAGTTTTTTTTTTGGTATATTTAAATCTCATTATAAGGAGTGATCATCATTAGTATAATCTATCTACACTTTTCATTACGAAGAGACTTTGGGAACATATTTGGCAGCTGCTGTATCGAAGAAAGAGCTCTTTTCTGCCAAATCAGTGATGAGCGCATGCGATGGTTGAAGAGATTCCAGGCGTCTGTATTTCAAGTATTAGCAAAAAAATCATGTATTCAGGAACAGTTAAAGGATTGCACATACGACGTCAATTCAGTAGCATCTTTACCCGTAAGCACATTCAACACAATCGTGTTGGCAATCAGCTCCACATCGTCGGGATACTTTTCGAGAGCTGCAGTCAATGCAGCCTCTGCTTCGGGGAAACGTCCCAGATGTATTTCGGCAATGGCTTGACCGACGATGGACAAAGGGGCGGTGGAGTTGGGGTTTGAGGCTAGTTCTTCGTAGACGTAGAATGCAGATTGGTATTTTTCGCCGCCCTGTTTGACGCGAGGTGAGTGAGTATTCAAGAGCACTGGAGAATCATGGAGATATACCACTCGTAATCCAACCCATGACTCTGCGACGTTGACAAGCAGCGAATCTTGCGCCCAGCGCTTTGCGGCGGCAACTTCCTTGAGAGCGAGGTCGACCCGATTCGTTTGGAGGTAGATCTGAACTGAAAGAGCGACACTGTACACCAACGTCAGCGAGTCCCCTTGTAGCATCGCCTGGCCTTGTAGAAACTCACGCCTCGAGATTACCCTGATGCTTTCCGAGCAGCGCCAGCGCCTCCTCCGTCTGTCCCTGCGCCTGCAACACGGTAGCAGCTAATACCTGCACAGTCGCATTCTCGCTTTGTGTCTCTGCCAATTTCTGTGCGAGCGCCAACGCATCTTCCGTGTTTCCGGCTACTTGCTGCGCCAGTGCCTTGACAGCTGCCAAGTCTGGGACATCTGCGGCTTCGCCTTCGATATCAGCTAGAACATCTTCTGCCTGCCCCAAAGCGATTTTGGCACGAAGTTGGAGTATGCGGGAGGGAAGGGTGTTTTCGGGCGAGAAAGAGGAGGTGTCGAAGTCTATTACGGTCTGGTATTGGCCTTGGTGGAAGGCATTGTGGATGTTGACGAGCTCTGGTCAAATCAGTCAATTGTTTGTCAAGTGTGATGTGAATTGCTCCGTACCTCCTTCTGCTGAGAATGGATCCATTGTGGCTGTTGGTGTTGTGTTTATTTGTGTTGTTGATTTACAGAGGATGCGGACACCTTATGCAATTACAGCCTCCCGCCATATGATCGTCAATGTTAGCCGGAGCTTTCCGCATAGGGAAAGTTTTGCCGAGTTCTATACAAACTTCAAATTACTGGACTTGTACTCGTTCAATTGCAAAAATGGTTTTTCTTCCGATATTTGGAACTTTGTATATATTTTCGCCATTCATTGCCTCCGCACTGATTGCGTTTCCTATCCAAGAGACTCTTCACGTATACTCAAGTTTACTACAACTTGGAACCATCTAGTCAATGCCCATTCGGCAAATCCTCTCTCCCAGTCAGCTCACAGAAAGCCTTGAACGTCGTGAACTGTTGGCTGTCGTCTTCTGTGGTACTCTCAATGACACACTCGGCATCCGCACCCACGAAAAACACGTATCCCTCCTTGACTTCCTCAGTTTTGGCAGGTCCCACGCTAATCTTGCCCTGTCCACCAGTGCAAATGACGATGCTTGGTCCAGGGATAGGATCAAATGTTGCCTTGGCCCCCTTTTTATTGAGATCTGTCTTGATAACGGCGAATTCTTCGATTTCGGTGGGGTCGTAGAGGATTGTGGATGATCCGCTAGAGTATGCCACCGTATTCAACGTTGCATAGGGGTATTCTGTCGGTTGCATTTTTTGCTCCTCAATAGGCGCATAGGAGTATGTCAGCATACTAGTCAGTGTAGATACATCCTTGAATTTGGGCGTAAATCCTGCCCGGACCACGTTATCGGATGATGCCATGCATTCAATGATGTCTCCAGAAACGTATGCGTGGATGTCGTCCGCTTTGAGGAACATTGCTTCACCAGGTGATAATTTGACGAAGTTGAGGAAGAACAGAATAAACAGTCCAATGTCATTGGGAAACTGTCCATTCAGACGCACAACCAGTTCCGAGAGCTCAGATGCGCCGCTTGGGTTCGTCTCGGAGCTGGGGTCGATTGCGAAACTGTTAGGGGAGTTTTCTGCCTCTGCAACGAGTTCTTTGGCCGCTTCTTCGATCTTGTCCTGAGGCGATTCAATCAGGGATGTAAATACAGCTTTGAGGGCGTCTTTATTACGGCTGACTGTTGCCTCGTCCTCTGCGTTCTCTGATCCTTTGACAATTTGCTCGAACTGTGCTGCAGCCTGTTGTCCGACAAGGGAGCGAAGTGGTTTAACGCGATTTAGGAAGTGCACGATTTCGGAGAGTGGTCGGAAGCCGCAGAGTCCTTCAAAGGGTGTGATGGCGATGGTCATTTCCGGTTTGTGGTTATCATCTGCGATGAGAACATGAGCAATGCATACAAACAGTCAAATAGGGTCGAAGTCCCAACCAGGATAGTTTCTTGGGTCCCGAGCATGCAATTGCTCGGCAAGTTTCTTGTTCGGGTGTGCTTGTATGCTCAACGCCTTGTTGATGGATAAGACCTTGAATAAGAACGGTAATTTTCCGCCATATCGCTGGGTGATCTCCTGGCCCATGAGCGCTTGGTTGTCTTGTACTAAGTCTAGTAAGGTTCGCTGGGTTTCGACGTCTTTTGAAGGTAGTGATGGATGCGTTCCCATCCATAGCTGTATTTGCGCGTCAGAAACAAGTACGAAACTAAAATGATAAGAAGACGCCGCCATACCTCTGCATATGGTTTCGCCTCTTCAATGCTGAAATTTGAGTCGGCAGTCGCAGCTGCATATTTTGCTGCAGCAGACTGTTGGCCAACCTTACCTGGTCAAGAGTTGAGCTTCAAGATATCCAAACTGCGGATGGTCTCCAAGACTTACCCCAATCGTAACTGTTCACACCTGGTATTGTTAGCTCACAAAGCTACGGACAACTTAGAAGCACTCACCACACTGTAGGCGAAGTAGAGGAACCTGCATCTTGGTCCTAGTTTGCTTGTGTTAATCAAATTGAAGCTCAATGGGACGACACTGAGAGAAGCTACTCTCGCTCTGTCCAGCTGTTTGTTATTTTGAGGCAGACAGCTCCCACAGAAAATCTTCTTCTCGGTTTCTTCCCGCTCTTCCCTTGCAATCTTTTTGTGTCACAACCTTTGGCTTTGGAATTGAATTTCTGTCTGGACAAAACGTGTTGCTCCGGTAATTATGCCGCGTCCCATTGATCCCCTCACTCACCCCCTCTGTTAACCCCGTGCCAGGAACGGTTAGTTTTACTGCCGGACAGCTGCAAAAGGTTTAGCGTGGTGGTTAGTTTCACTACTACGTCATTACCATTTTCATCCCGTGACTCTTTGTGCCCTAAGCCCTGCTACCTCTCAAAGCAGAGAAACCTTTGGCAGAATGCAGCTCCGTTCAGGATCCGGCCTGGGCGGTGACATAGGAGATGAGCTGCAGTCACCAGCCACAACCCCAACGACCACCGCCACAACTCCCGTCAACGCGGAAGGAGACAAACACTCTGGTTCATAGTCTGCCGTCTCACCAGAAGGAGACTCTCTTGCTGTGACAAGTAGCGTAAAGCCTGGGGTGGAAGGAGCCAGCAAAAAGAAGAAAAAGAAGGGCAAAAAATCAAAGAAAAATAAACAACCAAAGGCAGCTCCCGAAGTTGACGAGCATCAGCCAGCAGCTCATGTCCCCACCAATCAACAACATCACAGTTACAACCTTCGACTGAGCGCCAGCAAAGTCGACCTTGACCAAGTCTCCAAGTGGAAGGCTCTTCGACGTGAAAAAACAAAAGCACACGAAGAATCAGCCTCCGGTTCCCAGACATTCGACATGTCTCGCAACCGTCCTCGTGGCCCCCCTACTAACAGGGACAATGGTATTGCAGCTAACGAGGAGATCGACATGTGGAACAAGATCATCCAAGACATTCGCAAGGCCAAGGAGAAGAATGACAAACAAAAGGCCATCGCTGAACAGATCTCTGCACTCAACGAGAAGATTGCTCGCGAGGGCAACAGTAAGTCGACTCTTTCTAGCTTCCTATACTATGATAATGATTCTTATATCGTAGAACCAACACTCGCCGAAATCAATCAGCTCGACAGCTGGTACCGCCAAGTTTTGAAGCTCAGCGAAGAAGAAAAGGCCATTCTTCTCGAAGAGCCTAGCGATGTGATCAAAAATTTGGGCTTGCTGACTGCTCTTCGCTCTGCATCGGAAGCAGAGACTTCCATCAGTCGAGCAGCCTCTCTACCCAAGTCTAGTAAGCAAAGCTTTGCGCGTGATGGTACGGCCAGCCATGCAGCCACAGCCTCTAATTCAGCTCTGTTGCCAGACAAACTCAATCGAGTAAAGGGGAGCACTCAGCGTAGCTCCAGCGTGTCGAGCTCTGGTCATGCCAAGGAGGGTCGCGACTCTGTTTCCGTTAAGCTGGAAGATGTCGCTGAGGGAGCAGCTGCTAAAGGAACCATTGCAGAACGCAGTGGTCAACTCGTCATCGGAGCCGAAGTGGTTTACAAACACAACAAGAAACAGGGTGCCGAAGGCGAGGGGATCCAGTGCATCATCAAGAGCATCTACGGGGATGGCTACAAGAAGAAGTATTTATATGCACAACCCCAAATTGCATGTGTGAAATTGTTAACTAACACACTTTGCATTAGATACGACGTCCAAGACCCAGAGCCCAATGAGAATGGTGAAGAAGGAGCCATCTACAAGACTACAGCCGCATGGTTGATCCCCATTCCTCAGATTGGCTCTACTTTGCCTTCATTCCCGGTCGGAAAACAGGTCCTTGCTCGCTATCCTGACACTACTACTTTCTACCGTGCCGAAGTCATGGGTACCAAGAAGGATGTCTACCGTCTCAAATTTGAGGGCGAGGAAGATGACAAGGAGATGGAGGTGGACCGACGCTTTGTCCTTGACATTCCTTCCAAGTAGTCTGACTACCCAGATCATTAATCACGGCGTTATGGAATTGATACGGCGCAATTTTCAGGCAGATTGGTGGGATACGGCTCGGAGTTTATTTGGCAGGTAATGGAACAATTTACGAATTACACGAGATTATACTTTCAGACTTCGGTGTACATGTTGGTGCGGTATCATGAGATCAATACCAATTAGTATCATAATGAACGATGGAATGTGCATACTGATGAGATGAAAAATCCGTCTTTTCTCACTGTACAAGTATGAGCCGCTTCGACCTCGGCTATGCATGACCAGTAGTTAGTTTACCTGCACCGTTAGCGATTGTGAAGAAAGACTAAAAGATGAGTACATTGATGAGTCTTGTGTAAGCTCAGAGATCAAATTATTTTCAATTGGGCCCAAAACACTGAGGCAAAACGCCCATGTCAAAAAGAGTAGAAAAAGTAGCTGATTCAGCATTGGATAATGGCGGCATTAGTAATTTCTGCCGGGTTCTGAGCAACGGACGTCCAATCGGCCCCGATGGCGTTCCCCGCATAGAACGAGGAAAGACTGAGGGACGCTGACATTAGAAATCAGTCATACTTTGTTTCTATCATGCTACAATTACTTACCTGGGTGTAAAATTCCGTCTAGTAGGTTCCATCTCTTATTATCAGAAGATAATAGCCTGCCGTCCCCTCCTTTTTCATACTTCCACTCAATTGAATCGGCATCGCCACCATGACGGAGAAATCTCCGTACATCGCTCCGCAACCGCGACATCCGAATGCCTCTTTCGACGGTCTGCCCTCCTCGATACCAACAGAATCGCACGATATCTCCA
Organism: Talaromyces sp. F31; assembly: GCA_037356135.1. Taxonomy (NCBI): domain Eukaryota; kingdom Fungi; phylum Ascomycota; class Eurotiomycetes; order Eurotiales; family Trichocomaceae; genus Talaromyces; species Talaromyces sp. F31. The sequence continues at coordinate 1,526,624 of JAYXSF010000027.1, read as the reverse complement.
GTCACAGAAGCCTACTGGGTAGAGCCCTCGCAAGCGAAAATACCAGCTCCAATGCCACCCCCGCTCTTCCCGAATCCATCATCTCGCCCGCCATCACACCCCCCTCCACTCCAGGAGGTACCATTATTCACACCCAACAAGCCTTTCAAATCGAGCCACATGACGCTCGAACACACAAATATGTACACAAGGCGCCCAAGTTGATGGACCGCTTGCCGAATGTCGAATGTATCGTTCGCGCGCGAATTCCGACCACAACGGGCGCCGAGATGTTTCTCCATTTATATCAAAACGACGTTGATAATAAAGAGCATTTAGCGATCGTATTTGGCAATCATATTCGATCACGGAGTTTGGATCGTGTGCACGAAGGGGAAACAGAGATGGATAGGATGATCCGAGGCGCTTATGTCGGTAGACTACATCCTGGTCGGGTGAGCAGTCGATTTGATGCCGAAGGTGGAATGAGCGGAGAGGCAGCGGATAAATTGAGAAAGGATCTGCAAGCTCCCCTTGTGCGGATTCATTCTGAGTGCTATACGGGTGAAACGGCGTGGTCTGCGCGATGCGATTGTGGAGAGCAATTGGATGAAGCTGCGCGGTTGATGTCGATGGCATCAGAGTCGCCCTCCGATCTTACTATGGATAAAGATGGCCCAGTTATTGAAAACACTACTTTACCGTCTTCTGTCCCTGCACCAGCTTCCGGAAACGACGGTCCGGGAGGTGTCATTATCTACCTCCGACAAGAAGGTCGTGGAATCGGCTTGGGCGAGAAGCTCAAAGCATATAATTTACAAGATCTCGGCTCGGATACGGTCGAAGCAAACCTACTTTTACGCCATCCTGCGGATGCCCGCAGTTACGGTCTTGCTACTGCCATGCTTGTAGATCTGGGACTGGGTGCCGACGCATACCCAGAGGGTATCCGGCTGCTCACTAACAATCCAGATAAAGTTTTGGCTGTAGAAGGCCCGAATAGAGAGGTTCGTGTGAAGGAACGCGTTGCTATGATACCCATCGCCTGGAGGACGGGCGGGCAGAAGGGTATCAGGAGTAGAGAAATAGAGGGTTACTTGCAAACCAAGGTCAGTCTTTGCTATTGTTCTCGATGCAGGATATTTATTGACATGCAAACAGATTGGCAAAATGGGCCATATGATTCAATAGCGCATAGATGCTTGTATAATTTAGACGATGCGATATGGCGTTTGGTGCAGTGTAAATATAATACATTGTGTTTCCTGGTTGTTCAAAATTCTGTACTACGCTATATACACATTTATACTCTATGTTCCATCTTCCAAATTCCTGATCGAGACAGTGGGCTACGTGTAGAGAGTATCGAATACATCGAGTATTGGATGCAAGAAGCCCTCCAACCAATCAGGATCCGCGCCTGACAAAGGTAGAAAGAGAGCCGGCGCTTTGGCCGCCGTTCATTGATCGTCACTGTTTCTCGTATACGGTCGACTTCCTGCAATAAACCTCTACAAAGTCCTGATTGATTGTTAATTACCCCATCTTATTGCTTATCTTCCTTTGTGAACAGGTGCTTCGTCAACCTACGCTGTCCCGATTCTTCTTCGGCAACCAACTGCAGTGTAGTAGTCGATGCGATCATAGACCTCGAGCTTGGTACTCCCCGCCGCAAAGAGAGCGCTTGTATCGCTGGAGCTCTTGACGAAGAAACTTCTTTTATCGGTCAATTCCCAACCATCGCAATACCTTCGACGCTCGTCCAACACAGCACACCTTATTCAATTCCAGTTTCATGGAGACAGATTAGAGAATGCACCCGACGGGGTATGGACCTCGTATCATGCGAATCTGAAGCGACGTCTGCCTGGTCTGATAGCGCCTTATCAGATTACTCCATAAGCGTCGACGAATTTCATAAGAACATCCGAGAAAGTACGAGATTACCGTTATCGCATTGATCACCATCAAGCAACAGAACCATGCAGTCGCCAAACGTCAAACCCGAGCAAGCTTCGGCTGAGTCCATTGGGGGACTCAACCACACGATGGAACCGATGGACATGTCCAACCCTCATCATAACGGGAACATGGTCGCTGGAACAAAACGCAAAGTCAACAGCGCAAGCCCTCGCGGAGTGGCCAACTTGACTCCGGAGCAATTGGCCAGAAAACGCGCAAATGATCGGCAAGCGCAACGGGCAATACGGGAGCGTACAAAGGCCCAGATTGAGGCATTGGAGCGGCGAGTGCATGAATTGACGTCTCAGCAGCCGTACCAGGATATACAGAATTTGGTTTCGGAAAAGGAAAGGATCATGAGAGAGAATCAAGATATTAAGCGTCGGTTGAGCGCTATGGTGAACATACTGCAGCCATTGATGGAGAGAGATGGTACGCTTTGTGTTAGATTGTGGTAATGCACTGCTAACATAACTAGACATCTCAACAATATCGCCTACGAATTCACAATTGGCGACGACAACAGCACTACTTGCAAACAACTCCGCAATACCGCCTACGAACGCCGTACCGATCCCCGCAGAAACGACGCATCCATCCCCATTTACAGATCGAAGTCACGACACGCCTATCAGCTTAGAGTCTCACCAGCTAGACCACTCATGGAACGAGTCAATTGCAGGAAACTTGTCTCCTACCAATGTCGAACTCAAATGCGCGCCTCGGCCGGATGCTGTAAGCGTGATGAGCATAATTGCTAACCCGCAACTGACGACGCAAGAGTTTGGTGAGAAACTCATTTTAAATTTCTTACTCGATAATCCTCGACAAATACCCAAGATCAGAGATATTCCCAAACTATCGGCGGAGCACAATCACAGTCCTGAGCCACCCAAACTGGAGTCTTCGTCCGCTACTGGGGCTGTGGCTGGCTCAGGAGCAGCGGCAAACGACCATCGACAAGCACATCTGATAGCTGTGCAAAATCTGAAACCTACATGTCCGCTCGATTCTATCTTTTTGGATTTCCTCAAGAACCGACGCGGCGAGTTGTCGAGCGGTATTCAACAACGAATGGCCTATCCAAGCGTCTCATCACTACTCAATCCTACCGACAACAGTACCTATTCCTACTCTATCAGCAAAGTATTCAGCGATATCCTACGCACATTTCCCGACATATCCTCTCTGCCAGAACAAGTTGGCACGCTCTATACAATGTTCCAAATCATGCGATGGCAGATCTATCCGACGCAAGAGAACTACGACCGGATTCCGCATTGGCTCACACCACGACCCGCACAATTGTTCAACCCCCATCCAGCCTGGATGGATTACATCCTCTGGCCCAAGGTCCGTGATCGACTGTCTTACGCATACCGCGACTATCCCTTTGAGAATTGGTTTGTGCCGTATACGCGGACTATATCGTGTAATTGGCCGTACGAGCCCACAGACTGCCTACTACATAATACAGACTCGGATGAATTGCTGATCAACCCGGTGTTTGAGCGGCACATTCGCGATTTGAATAATTGGTCTGTGGGAACGGAATTTGCAGAGGCATTTCCGGCGCTGGTGGACGCAGTCAGAATTAAACCTGATGGGAGGAGGTCCCGGCCTTCTTGATCCTTTTCATCTTTTTTCTTGGTGTTTCGCATTCTTCTCTGATTCCCTTCCGGTAGGAGGCCCGCTGTTTATAGTTTGGTTGGGTGGACTTTTGTATAGTACGGTTGTGTCTGGATCCGACTGCATTTTTGCATTTGTAGCTATTTCTAATATGTGTATAAATGTCCTCAACCTTCCAAGTGCATACATCCTCTGGTTCTGTTCATTGGCCTATCTGACCGAGCAATAACACTGAAAGATATCGGCCGATATGCGTAGTATTAGTCGATAAGATATGGAGCTCCACTTGTCGTGGTATCTTCTCTCGGGAATCGCTTGCCTATCCCGGTATTTTTATCTGCATACATCCTAGACATATAACATTGAAAAGTCATTCCGCGTTTGGAGGGGTATATAGAGAGTAGTCATCTCGTCGGACATCAAGCACAAGCTGCGGCACACACAGAAGTTGGAAACGACCAGAATAAGCATGGCAGCAACACAAATCGGCTGGGTACCATCCCTCTTCTCCTTCCAATCCCTGAACTTCAATTGAACACTAAGCTAACGATGGAAACAGTACGGCCTCGGCTCTATGGGCCTCGCAATGGCAAGCAATCTTCAACGCCATCTTTCCGCCAAACAAGGCCTGGGCCTGCTATATTCCAACCGCACGCTCTCCCGCGGCGAGCCCCTTCAACAACTCGGCGCAGTCCCCCAGCCGAGTTTCGGGGATCTCGTCTCCAAATCAAACATCATTTTCACCATGGTCTCTAACGACGCCGTGCTAGAGTCTCTTATTACCGACGTACTCAAAAGCGGGGAGTCTCTCGACTCCAAAATCTTCATTGATTGCTCAACCGTGCACCCTGCTACAATCACGTCCATTTCGTCTCAACTATCTTCTAAAAGTGCATCGTTCCTCTGCGCCCCCGTTTTTGGAGGAAACCCCGTCGCAACAGCCGGGAAACTCGTCTTTGCGCTTGCTGGCGCAACGCCTGAAGTTCGTCAGAACATTATCAAACCCTTGATCCAAGACGTCATGGGCCGGAAAGTAATCGACTGCGGCGAAGATCCCGCCAAGTCATCTCTGCTCAAGATCGCGGGTAATATTGTTACTGTCTCGTTGATGGAGACGGTTGGTGAAGCGCAGGTGTTTGCTGAGAAGACGGGGTTGGGCACAGGGGCGATGGAGGAGTTGATCGATGAGGCTTTTGGACCGATTGCGGGGGGTTATTCGAAACGGTATACTTCTCCCCCTGCCTTCAAATATCGTAAGAAAAACACCTGGCTGACATGGCAAATAGACTAACGACAGGCGTCTATGCGCCCCCCTTAACGAGCCGTCCAGGATTCGGCGTCTCGCTCGCCATCAAAGACGCAAATCACGCATTGAGCATCGCAAAGGATAACGGTGTTGAGCTGCCCTCTGTTGAACTGGCACGAGACAACATGTCCTCTGCTCGAGAGTATGGTGGTGAATGTTTGGATAGTTCATCCATGTATGGCATACTGAGGCAAAAGGCTGGATTGGCATTTTGGAATGAAAAGAGTAGACAGGGCGGGAAATAATTGTCCTTATTTTCAATCTTCGTGCTTTTTGGCGGTTTGCATATCGGTTGTAGGCAGATAGATATAGATATCCTTATGAATGATTATAATCAGATGAAATTGTGATTTTGATTTGATTGATTCTATGTACTAAACCAGGACGAATCGCCGCACATCTCCATTCAACCTACGCTATGTAACATCAACAAACGCGAATTGGGCGGACGCTTCTACTGCCTTGGTCCCAATTTTTCCAGGGCTCGCACTCCTTCCTCTTGCCACTCGGCTTTGGTTACCCACATGTCTTCTTTGTCGGCGATCTATATCACATTAGTTGGTCGCGTTTTTCAAAGTAAGGAACAGTAAGACATACCAGGTTGGCCAACACGGCACCACCGAGGAACACCATATGCCTTCGTCGAGGTGGATCTTCAATGCGCACCTTGAATTTCTACCAGACATTAGCTTCGTTATACCCATACTAAGATAGGTGGACTCACGTTCAACCGCTCAGGATTGCCCTGCAACACCCTTGTCAACCACAGCTGCTTCAACTCCTTCTCCAACCGAGATGGCAATCCCGGATACATCGAACTTCCACCACTGAGCACAATAGCCTTGTAAAGACTGCTGCGCACATCCATGTCCGTGCCCTGTATCGTGTTGAAGAGCAACTCCGCCATACCTGGCTGATCAACATCAACCAAATGAGGCTGGAACAGACACTCCGGAGCTTCGAATCGCTCACTACCGACTCTGATAACGCGGCCATCGGGTAGGGTATAAGACTCGACAAGAACCGTGGTATCCTCCGAGAGTCTTTGGTCTAGTTCCAGGTCATACGAAACATAGCAGAGCTTCTCTTTGATTTGACGCACGGTCTCGAAATCGGCGGTTCGGTTGAGTGCATATCCTCGACGGAGTAGGAGCGCAATGAGGTTTCGGGTAACGTCTCGTCCGGCGACGTCTAAACGGCGAATGTGATGGTTCAGAACGGTGGATTCGAAGACGGGGACAATGTGAGTGACACCGTCACCAGAGTCGACCACCACACCACTGCTAAGACCTGTCCAGTGTTAGTCGCTTTTCATCTGAGCGAATAGTGGGTGGCTACCTTGGGCATATAAAGCAAGCACAGCCTGAATCGCAACATATACACCACCGAATCCGTAGCCTTCAAGCATCACCTCAGCCATGGTCTGCCTGTTTTTGAGGGGGTCTAAGTGCGTCAGCGTATAATTCCTATCCTACACAAACCGCGCGAATTGGGATACACACTCATTGGTGGTTCTGTCAAAAGAATCTTTCGGTCCGTCGGGTCGATCTTCATCTTGTCGTAGAATGTGTAATTCCAAAGGTGTTGCATATCCTCCCATTTCTTAACGATACCATTTTCCATCTACCAACTATTAGCAGTCGTCGTCACTCTTCTTGGTTCGGTCTATCACATACAGGATAGCTAATCTGAAGCATCGATCGAGCCGCCGCCGCTTCATCTCCGCACATGATATCCTTGAGAACAATGTCGCTTTCTCCCTGTTCTTCAGATCGGAGGATAGGCCGTCCGACTATACTCGGAAATTGAAACTCTGGGAAGTTCTTCGCAGACTGTAAGTAAGGTCCTGTGCAATGATCAGGTGCGTTTGTGGGTGTAGCATACCTGCGCGGCATATCCGACTTTGAGGAAACCGGTTCCTCCATCGAGAACTATATTGAAACATCAAATATTAGCGCATTCTGTGTCTGTGGTCGTCAAAGCTGAGCTACCTCGTGCATAGGCAGTCGATAGAATGCAATCAAAGGATCACTGGATAAACAAGGCAGCAGCTTACCGATAGGCGCGTCCGTCATTGTGATAGTGTTACGCTATAGCTAGCGGATTTTCAGGACGTATGAAATACTGTGAAGGAATTGACATCGGCAATGCACTGGCTCAAACAATGCAATCGCCTTGTGATGCTCTGCTGTCGGGGATGTTGTGGTCTAAGGCGGGGATCTGTTAAGTGTAGTGACGATGCGCTTAGCTGCAATACTAGATCGTATTATGCTTGTATGCTTATTTACCGGCGAGCCACCCCAGCTTGGGTATAGTTGCTTTTGGCAAGATGGCCGAGCGGTTAAGGCGTGAGTGATCAATTTTTAAATTTCCAATAACGTCATCTAATATATATTACCTACAGGCTAGTTTTAGGAACTCCTGCCTTCTGGTTGGATCGTTGAACACTAGTTCGAAAGTTCGTGGGTTCGAATCCCACTCTTGTCACCATTTCTTTTTTCTTGTTGGAGTTGACTACCGACTTTTTCTTTTTGATCACATTTTGCATACTTATCATCTGATGAGCCGTAAGTACTTCGGCATTTACTCGCCGTTCTATGCTGCCTGCTGTCAAACAGTGGCGGAGCCTCTTACTGGCAAGGAACTTCTTTCAGTAGTGTTTGGGGGTAGCATGTGTTGATCTTGTGATACATATCTTACATTTGAATTCTGACTCGGAATAGCATAGCAGGGTTAGTTGAACGGATATGAGGGTGAATGATACAGAATAGACGGTTAAGGGAATATAATAACAATCATCCATGGATGTTTATAAGAAATCGCCGACTAGATAACCCCTTCTAAGGATGACTCCAACCCATGCGTCCATATGCGATGATCTCCAACTCCCAGCTGAAGGAAAAGGAAAGATTAATCATCGCTATCTGAATCAGGTCCGTCCTCTGCAAAACGGCGTCTGCGCTCCTCATCAAGCTCTCGGTATGTGCTGTAACTCAGCAACAAAAAGGCAACAATAATCAAGACACCGCCTGAAAGGGCGGCAACAGACAAGGGCTTTCCGGTCCGTAACCAGTCCACGATGGCGACCAGGAAGATAGTCAATAGCGCTGCTACAGACGAGAGGACTGGTGATGTTAACGAAATCAGAACCAGGAAGGAACCGGAGAATGCTAGAAACGAACTGTTAGCAACCGCAACAGCTCCACAGAGCGTTCAAGGAAACATACTGGCATTTGCAATAACAGAAATCAAAAGCATCCAGGCGGCTTCACCGGTGGGCCAACGGAATGTTTCCAGTCCCGTCCAATGCAAAATTGGTAATGGAAACCACAATACCAGCAAAGTGAATGTTCCAATCAAACTTCCCACGGTATTCGCAAAGATCATGCTTCTTCCCGGACTAGTGCCTTCCGGAGGACATGCCAGTTTCTTATAGAGCACCTCGTAAAGTCCGTACAACACACTTCCAACACCAATGATGATATTGCCTACTGTGCGGTTGTCAGCCGAACCACTGCTCTCGCCAGCCTCTGGACCAGAGTCCCCATATGCTACGACCAACACGCCAATAATCGCCACTAAGACAGAAAAAATCTTATCGAAACGAAGTTTATCTTTCAACAGCGGAACGGAGAATGCGTAAGCAAAAAACGCTGAGCAATTGTAGATAGCGGTCAAATCACTGGCTGTCGTCATATTCACTGCGACATACCAGCTACCGCCGGCAATAGTCAAGGCGCTGGTTATAAAAGCCGTAGTTTTCAGCATATAAGGGACTGGTGATCGATGATCGTCTCGGGTGGTAAGATGCAGGTCCTGCCGTTCAACCATCTGGGCTGTTGTGCGCAGGAGAAATACATGTCGTCTCCAGAAAGCGTCCCAAGACAGTTTTCGTTTTTGAATTCGTAGAATCAAGAGCTGTGTAGGCCAGAGTAACGACCAGGAGCCGTGGGTAAGATATCTAGGAACAGGAGATAGATTAGACGATAGAAGAGCCTCACTAGGGAATGGAAACGACGTACAGCATACAATATGGCTTATCCCAATGAAGCTCGTGTTGAATATACACTGCCGTCTCTGTCTGAATCACGAAACTGATCAAACTCAGCAGCAAAAAGCCCGAGGCTAGAATGTATTTCCGACGGGTGAGATTCTTCTCTTCGATATCCGGTGTTCGACTGCGAAAGGTCGATCTACGAGACATATGCGGTCTTTCGAGAAATCGTTCATGGGATTCGGCAAATGTATTGGACTCTCGTTGCGGTCCATCCTCTTTCAGGAGCGGTTGTTGCGAATGCGCATCATTAATTCGATGGAAAGGTGAGCGGAAAGGCATGGTCCCGGCAGTGACGTCGTCGTCTTCCCAGACATCGAAGTCGTCGGGGTCTGGATGCTGATTTTTTTGTTGTTGTAAAGATTCTTCATGCACTCTAGCTTCGTCAGGATGCCCCGCCAGGCGTGTGTCTGCTGGAAATGAAGCCACAATGACGGTTCACCGAGTAGATATCAGATGAATAAGTAAATCAGCGAGTCGTGGTAAGCCACGATGATCAATGAGTGGCTGCTTCGGCGGTAGAAGCGGGGCGGTGGTAGTGACAGTGGGCGTGATCAATTACGTGACCGATGTAATATATGTTGGAGATGTAACGATGTTAACTTATGTTCAACGGCGTGCCTGAGTCATCTGTAGAGTGAGATAAGTGAATGATATGCCAGCCTGGTGGGTATGTTGGTATCAAGGCACGCTAGAGATGGGACTGGGCGGAGCTGATCTGGCCGCGTGCAATGTGTCCGATTGTCACAGGATGACACCTGGACGACTTCAGGTCAACGATGACAGTAAAGAGATAGAACCAGTGAATTTATGAAATGTTCCTGAGATGGAGTAACGATAACTGCATGGAAGCGGGAACGACACAGTGTACCTAGGTATGTAGTTGTACTCCGTATAGAATAAAACGATTCAGCCACCGAAGCCTCCGACCCAATCGTTCAAGCCGGGGTCAATCTTGCCCTTGCGTTAATAACACGTGATATTAAAGCCTGAGGCCAGAAATTCCATCTACCACGCCAACTTTTAAATTACTGCCGTGTTCTACCATCATATATGTTCTACGCCTGCATCATTTATGAAAGCCTCTCTAGGTCCTTTTCGAAGGCCAGGAAAATGACCTCTCTCGTATGATCGGCTTTTGATCTCAAAATTGAAGACTAAATTCAAATAATGCCCGGCGATGAATACTCCGCCATCAGCGGGGGTGGAAAACTGAAACTAAAAGGCTTCAAAGTCAAGGATGGCCGGATAGACAAGACGAAAAAGAAGAAAAAGAAAGCCGACTCGGAGGGACCTACCGCAGAGACAAGGGCAAAATCGACGGAAGCAGAGCCTGAGAAACAAGAAGCTCTTGAACGGCAGCTGGAAACTGTCGACAACAAGCTGGATGCTGAGCTATCGGATTCGGGCGAGAAGAGAGTGGTCTTCAAGACCGAGGCGGAGAGGAAACATGAAGAGCAACGAAAGAAGAGGGTGTGTACTCTTCATCTAGCCTGAAATCATAGAGAGAATCAATTTTAACGGGATAACAGTTAAACGACAGACTGCGCCGCGAAGGCGTAAAGACACACAAGGAACGAGTGGAAGAACTAAATCGATACCTGAGTACACTCAGTGAGCATCACGACATGTATGTCATTTTCTATCTCTTTCTGGCACGAGTCTCACTGACATGCTCAAATTAGGCCAAAAATCGGTCCAGGATAACAATTCTTGCTTCGTCACTGCTTATGCTTTTCTTGTTTGGCTGTAATTCTAGAATCTCGTCATGAAGAAATCGATCCACATCCGAGCATTCCCCATCTACATACGCAATAACCACCGGACCATACCGATGACATCTTAGAATTGAAATAAGCTTCATACTGTGCGAAACTACGTATCAGGTTAATTCGAAATATCTAAATTAAGCGCTGTATTAATAGGAAACATCGTTGAATATACGTCGTTAACACAGCCGCTGACGACAAGGATCTCAGTTTAGCCGGGAAGTGATTGGACGGAAGAGAAAAGCGGGTTCGTCCCATCTCCGTTGATCTTCGCTGCGTTTATTCAGCAATCATTTGCGACAGTCAATGAGTCAATGTTAGGATGAATTGACAAATTGATGAGCGGTTGTGGCTTCGGATGAAGTGGTGAGCTCGGCAATCCGGCCCGTCTGAATTGTCTGTAGATATGGGTGAGTCACATCGAATCTACGATAAGTGTATACCTTATAGGAGATAGATGATAGATGAGTATGTAGATTCCAATATGTATTATCTGGCACTGTTTCAAATCACTAATAGATCCTCGACCACCTTGTCCAACGACCACGTGATGGTGCCGATCATAGAATTCCGTCCCTGTTATCCCAGAACCCAAGCTAGACACCTGTGACTTTGCCAGTACTATCCAAAATAGGGGAGATAGCGATAATCATTTCGAAGAAGGCGGCGTGTAGATAGAGCGACAGCTGTCAAATAAACCGAAAGATCCAAAACCAGACCTAGCCGTAGAGCTCAGATGAAGAGATTAACGCCGTGGAACGCCATGCCAAAAAAAACAAAGAGCTCGCAAATCGCAGAGAGATATGATAAAACTGAAATTCGGGTATTTGTATACGATAACCGAATCGCATCGCTAATTCCGAATGATTGTGAAATGAAGGCGATGAATGACTAAACACCCTTGATAACGGTCGTTCGCTCGCTGTTGAGTTTGTCTGCGTTCCGGGCATGTGACTCCTTCTTGCAGTCTTCCAGGCCGCTGCAGGCGTGCGATTCTAGCATGCGGTGCTTGTCGCAGAAATGTCCATTGCAGAATGTGCAGTCACCGATGATGCGTTGAGCGGCATTCTTGCACTCCTTGAAGTTGCAACGGGGTTTGCGGGCGGGCATGATGATGTGTTCTCCGGGAGGTGTTTGGCGAGAGGGTAGAGGACGGTGTGTTGGAAGCGATTTCAGAGTACAGAAAGAAGAAACTCCTCACAAAGACTCGAGAAGTGGATGGTAAATAAGAGGACGGGTGGCAATGTTGGAGTGCCAGCGATGGAGAAGGATGATAGCGTCGCTGTATGGAGCTTTCGGGGATGAGTCCGATAACGGCCGAGATAACGACAGTCAGTCCAGCCCGGTGGATTCACAATCTGAAGTAGATGATTGATCTGATAGACTATCTTCTCGAGCAAGAGGGAAAAGAAGGGGACGAGGATCTGGGGGACGAGCGCGGTGAAAGAACGCAGCAAAGATAGAGGAAGTGGCTGGGGACGAAGCAGCAGGCAAGGATCGGGGGAGAGCAACGTTATATACCTAGCACTCCGGAAGCGGTTAAGTGCCTTAATAATAAGGAGAAGTGACTAGAAGGAGGGAGCGTGACCTGTTCCACGACTTACTTACTCAGGGAGTCGTAAGGTTTCGTTAGTAAGACAGACAAACCTTGGGTCGGAGCGCCAGAGTCTCGGTGCTGGGTTGACCTGTCCTGAGCGGACACGAGCGCCAGGACCTGCGCAGCTGATGAGGCGAACGACGATCCGACACATAGTTTACTGCGGATTACGGGAAGCCAGGTCGGCAACAGACTAGGAGCTAGGAAGCCCGAAATGAGGCTAGCGGTTGGATTTCACATAGTAGTTATGCAGCCATGGGTCGACCCATTTTATTTTCAGAAGAGAGTGGTGCCGGTGGAGGCGAGATGAGGCAAGGTAGCTTTCATTCAACTAGTACGGCCGAAGTGCGGATTACGGAGCACGAAGGTAACTCCCGATTTGGTAGGAGCGTCTAGATTACATAGTAATCAGTCAATAATCTTCTATACACCGTTATCTAGTTCTCTTCTCTCGCCCGATCCGAATAATCACACTCTCGGTCGCAATACACTACATCGTACGGCGTACTATGGCAAGATGGTTGAGCGGTCTAAGGCGGTGTGGTGTGTCCAGGCTATGCACACTACGGCGCGCGATAGCGAATCGCATTGTATATACTAATCCATAAATCATGCCATCAATCAAACGGGATCGGTCGCAACCCCCCACCTCCCATACGCTTCCTCATCTCCTCGCCTGCTGCTATCGTACTAGGAACTTTGATACCGCAGCAATCCCCCCAGAAGTCGTCACCATGCGTGTGATTATGATCGTGAGGATGACCTTGCTGGTCCTGTTGTCCAGATGATGTCGCTTCATCCGAAAACTGACCCATCTCCGGCGACGCTGCGATCAAGCTTCCAAATAAGAAATGCTGCATAATCGGTAACTTGCCAAGGACTTCCTTGACAAACATCTTCTTCATTCCGCTCTCGACTTTGCTCCAGTTCTTTGCGCCCGAGATATCGTCTAGCATGGGACTGTGCCATCGGAGACCCTTGACGGTTTTGACGCTGTCGACCCAACGCACCTGGTCGAGATAGAGATATTTGTCACCTTCTTCGTCGAGCACGGCGCTGCTGTGAATAGCGCGAGGCGTGATGTAGGGATGTTCCACGAGCTGAGAAGCTCCAAACAGGAATGGAAGGAAATGATAATCGTCTAGTCCCCAAACGCCATGCGACCCGGCCGGTTCAAGATAATACGTCGTTTGTATCCGACGCATTAGTTGCATGTAACTGTAATAAACCTTGAAAACGAGCATGGGGAAATCTGCAATCGACACAATTCGCAGCTCATACAGGCACAACAGCCACATCATGAAATGTAGTTCATGCCCAGAACCATAATCGAGCCGATCTCGTGATCCAAGGGAATGGATCAGATACGTTGATATTTCGTCCACTGCCGTTGTATCTTCGATTCCTAGTATCTCACGATGCCATCCAGGGCTTTGGGACGCGGTGTCGTCGAAAAGGGCACGGAACGCAGGGTTACCGAAACGAGATCCTCCTTGATCTTCTGCAGGATTCTTCTCGACTAACGAGCCCAAAAGGTCGATTATGCGTAGAATCTTTTCGATGTTGTCAGGTACGTTTTCATTCTGAATGTCTGTGACGGCCCGCCCGCGGACCTTGTCTGATAGACCAAATATAAACGCGAGGATAAGGGTGTATGCGGGAGAAGATACGAATGCCTCAAGGTCTTTGGGAGACAGAATACGACGGGCTGGTCGGCCGAAGGTGTGCGAAGAGAGATCGATGGGAGAAGGCAGAGCTGGCGTTACTGGTGGCGGATCTTGTTGTTGACGGACAGTAGGAGGGGAACGTCTTGTCTTGCTGGCGCGTAGTTCAGCTAATTTTGCCGACAAGTCAGGCTTTGCGCCCGTGTTTTTAACATCGATGGCGGGCATATCGAAGATTTATTGTAGGCATTCGAAACGATGTGATTTTATTGCAAAGAGGATGTGTAAGAGGCAGGCACCAATTACCTCAGAAGACAAGCTAGTATGGATATTGCCTAGTGTCACCGCCTGGGAATGGAGCCCAGCTGCAGATCCCGACTGTCATTGGCTCACGCCGCTCAACCCCGGATACCGCTAAGAAAGAAACCTCATGACCGCAATTAAAAACGCCGCTTTACGGGACCGGCTATTCGAAATCGCTGTGCTTGTGTGGCAATTGACTCGGTTCTTGGTGCTCATATCCATAACGTTCGCTGTCCGCCTCGAGTCTGGAGAAGAGGTAGAAACCTTCCGTGTCTTATCGGCTACATTTCAGCCATCTCAATTCCTATCAGCCAATTTTTGTGACTGGCGAATCAGCAAATACATGGATCGCTGCGTGCTTATCTTTGCGTGATCGGCTTGGTATTTCGCAATAAATTCAATTCTTTCACCAGTCAATTGCATCATAGCCATCTAGCAAAAAGCAACGAATATATCTGCTGCCTCGGGTGTTTGTAGCCCCCACGCGATCCTCCGAGCATTGAAAAACAAAAAGCCCTCGAAATGGCTACCGACGGAGTGCCGCCCATTGTGGATGGCTCCTTTCGAGATACTCAATATCAATCGACCGGTCAATTATCCAGGGAGGACGAGACCACCGCTCGAAATTCGTGGAACAATGAATATAACCGGGATGAAGCACGACAGGACCAACAACAGCAGGAGCCCCAGCATCCAGCACCACAACCGATAAACAATAGAAAAAGCAACGATAGCACCAATCGGAATCTTGCAGCGACAAATGATAATACCAATTCCAATGGGGATCACTACAACACCAACAATAATAATCAAGCTCAAACCCAAACCGAGGAAGATGCAGCTGCCCATCAGCCGTGGTTTCGTCGTGTAGCGGAGAAATATGGTACTCTGGAACTGGAGAACAAAGGGAGTGTTGCACGAGATCACCTCGCTTTGGGTATTTCCCCCTAACACAATCTTGGGGAGTCATACAACTAACCGACACAGAACGCACATTCCTTGCCTGGCTTCGAACATCTCTTTCATTCGCCTCCATTGGTATTGCAGTCACACAATTATTCCGTCTCAACAGCTCCGTGTCCTGCAGTCCATCGCAACCAACTTCTTCCGCCTCTTCTATCGATAATAACTACAACAACAATAACCAACTACAGAGCCCATTGCAAAGCCCGTTAAGATCATCGCCATCTCTCCTCGAAGTCCTCCTCACTCCTCCGTCTTATCAATCATCACTTGACACGATAGGTGTCACAGCAACAACAGGCAACAGAGGCCAATACCGAAATATCGGCAAACCCCTCGGCGCAACATTCATCGGCATCGCAATCCTGATTCTGATCATTGGGTTCCACCGTTATTTTGAATCTCAATACTGGATTGTGCGCGGAAAGTTCCCCGCGAGCAGAGGAAGCGTTGCGTTAGTGTCATTTGTCGCGGCTGGATTAGTGATTTCGAGTTTTGTGGTGATATTGGTTATTGCGTCTAATACGACGGAGTTGTAGTTTATTTGACCTGTTAATAGTGTTTTTGTGGATGTAAATATCTTACTTGTCTCATGAGGGTAGTACATATTTGAAATGTTCATAATATCGCCGATCCTTTTACGCCCGCACACTGAACGCCCGTACAGTACCCTCGCAGATGAGGAGGTATCACTAAAACAAATCATCGTCTGGAACGCAATGAGCGAAAAGAGAATCAAGCAGCAACAGCTTCCTTCTGTCCAGCATCCGGATTCAAATAATTCTCCTTCTCCGCCGCTTCATACTCCTTGATCAAATCCACAACCACCGCTTTCGCCTCATCGAACTCGCCTAATCCTTCCGCAAAGGGCGCTTCCTTTTTGTACTGATCCAGGAACGCATTTCGTTTTCGTAGTCTGTCGTATTGTTGCACGATGCGTTTGAATAATGTCGCAACAGAGGTGTGGTTTGCGAGCATGAGACCGCTGACGCGGTGTGTGTGTTGGATGTATGGTGATTTCTTGGTCAAGGCAACTTGGATACTTGCGGGGCCCCAGGGGATGAACGAGGCAAGTCGTCGTTCACGGATTCGGAGCAGTGATTTGTGTACATCTGTGGGATCGGCTTCACCCTGGATGATGTTCAAGATGCTGATGTAGCAGCTCGACTTGCTGGGTGTGACGGAGACCATACGGTTTTTGGGTTGGAGTAATCGTCGCATGACGTCTAGAACGGTGGTTTTGCGGACGGTCTTTGCTTGTTCGATGTTGTCGCTTGTGAAGGGGGTGTAGGATGTAGTGAGGAAATGGGCTCGGGGTGTGGGAATGAGCGATGCGATGATGCCAACGAGATCGTTGTGCATGTAGCCTGGATAGCGGAGTGTGGTGGTAGATGCCGACATGACAGTTGAAACTAATTGATTTGTTTGCTGGAATGACGGCTCCTGCACATGCATTCTATCGGCGACGATTCTCGACAACGCGCCATTATCCAAAACCACAACCGAGTCAGCATCTTGTGTCAATCGTCGCATGGTCAGGAGACTATTATAAGGGTTGACCACAACATCGGCTGCTTGACCGTCAGGAAACACCGAGTATGTGTGAATTAGTTTCTTGGGAAATCGATCATTCATTCGTTCGAGCATGTAGCTTCCTAGGCCCGAGCCTGTACCACCCGCTATGGAATGAAGTAGCATGAAGCCCTACACCGTGTTAATATTCCTCGTCCGTTCGGAGTATAGTGCCTACAACATACCTCCAGAGAGTCACTCCCATCAGCCTCCCGATCAATCATGTCAAAAATTTCCTCGTGAACATGTTCACCCTGTGCGTAACCCGCAGCCCAATTGTTTCCCGCTCCGCTGCCTTGAGGGTCTATGAAAAAGTTCTCAGGGTTGTAGATGTGTCGGTATGGACCGGTTTGAATGGCGTTGATCACCTATCACAAGTCAGACGAGAATTCAGTCGTGGCAAGAATAGGACCAACTCTAGGTTCGAGGTCGAGCAGAATAGCTCGGGGAATATATCTCGTATCGTCACTCTATATCAGGCATCTTTAATTAGTATAACCGGCGATCAGTGAGCGTTAACGGCCGAATGTTTGACTGACCTGGTAGAAAAACACATCTTTCCGATCTCCGCCCTCAGTCGCAAATTCCTCCAAATTACCATCTTGGTTTATTCCATGTTCGAGACAGAGCTGCTGCCAGAATTGACTGCCGACTACTAAAAGTCAGGTCTCTTTCTTCTGTGATGTAATTGACAATTGAAGTAGCGGGGTTGGCTTGAACGCACCGTTATTGCCGCACTGGCCGGCTTGAATAGTGATGATTTCTCTGGAACAGAACAGTCAATTATTCAATCAATTTTATATCCTATCGAGGCAATATACCTGGGCATTATATGTCGTTATCATGAGCAAGTCGTCGATTCAAAGTCTAGAAGATAATGTGTATGGCGCGTCTGATGATTGAACGCGTTAGGCCGCGGAGGTCGAAAGATGTGGTTGGTTGGTGCCTTATCGCCTTATCGATATGGCTTCTGCCTCAGGCAAAAATTGGAGTATACAGGAGAAATAGATATTCAGGAATAGATTGATTGTAATTTGAGATTAGAAATAAATTACGCAAACTATATACAAGGGAGAAAACCTGAATATCAGCACTGTCCATAAATCATCACATCCCAGAACCGAGAAAGGGTATACCTGCATACCACACTGGATTACACCCGAGCTTTGCAGGCGTTCACAAGCAGTCCAACTCCAGCAACAACCCCATCAACTATATGCACATTCTCGCCTTCAATTTCCCCATACGCCTTGATGCACCCTGCACGCACAGCTTCCTCCATCCCTGCCATCCCAGCGCAACCCAAACACACAGCTCGAACGGGATGCGCAGTGCTCTTGAGCAGCTTCTCAGTAGCCTCGATCATACGTCTTCGCACTTCTTCTGGTGGCGTCTCATGCAACTCGACAGCCGTCAAACCAGTCGTCTCTACGCCTGCAAACCGTGGCACCGAAACAGGTGCCGGTGGTGATGGCGTTGGGCTCGTATCGACAACATTCGATATTGATTCCCTCTTCTTATCTTCACTCTCATCGGGACCATTGATCATAGCTGCTACAGCCTTGGTAAGCTCCTTCTTCCATACCGACCCAGTCGTTACAATCCCAAAGGTGTCTTGCGACTGCGTCTTGTGGTGAGACCAATCCGCCAATAAGTGGAAACTACTTATTAACATTAAGGAAGTAGTCACACTAGCCTCAAAGATCCCCGTCACATATTTTTTCCCTTTACTTGGACTGATTTCTTGCCCGTCGGCGAAGACTTGCAATGTGCCCGAGTCTGATTGACGAGCCTTATTCTCAAGAGCCCTTATAGTTGATCGCAGCATCCCCACAAGTGGATGCGCAGAGTAGCATGCTACCAGGAAAGCGTCATATTGGGGTATCAGTGGTTCCACAAAGGGGCGACAATGCTGCGCTGATTGTACCGAGTCATCGCCCGAATTGATGCTGGGGACGGGCTCGATGACTCTGCCGTCTGGTAGCGTGACGGATTGGTTGGGTGCGGTAAAATAGTCAAAGTGGATGTCGGTGTAGCTGAGTCCTTGGATGATGGGCTCGAGGGCTGAGGTCATTTGGTTTGAGGTGTTGGGGTTGATGATTAGGACGCGGAAGGAGCTAGTAGAACTGGCGGGGTCTTGTTCCTTCATGTTGGGCTTATCAAACAGTTGTAATGAATCAGGTATATTTTCCTCCACGGAGAATCTTCGATTGAGCAATTTGAGACTCTCGTTGTATACTATAGTAAATATTGTGATTTGGATTGGCAAGACCCGAGGTCAAGAAGTTGGAAGTTGCCAAAACAAGGAAAAGGCCGTATCGGATAATTCCGAGCGAATTACGCAGATAGATCCATCTCCTCTCATATCTCTATGGTGTGTATATGCTTTTACATTTTTTGTTCTGAATTTTGTAATGATGGCATGGAAAGTTAAGATCTCCGAGACACACTCGATAATGCGGTCAAATATCGTACTATCTCTGATACAGGGCTTTTGTGCCCTGTCTCGGATTTACCCGATCCGGAAATAAGCTGCAACCGCAACTGTCTCACCTCGCTTAGGGCTTCAATATCAGTGTATTTACCTAGGAGAGGTAATCTGAAAAGCATTACAATCTCAAATATTGCTGGCCCGCACCTCTGAAAATGGAGCTGTATAGTCTAGTCGTCTTAATGTAGACAAAACAGGGGAACCTGATGCATTTCTGTGGTCCTTCAAATGTCCTTTTGCCGCTGGGATAACGGGCACATTAAGGAGTCAAGTTTGCTACCAGTATATAAAGCATCAATTAATCCATGGTCAGAGATACTTTCTCTATTTTTATCTTTCAAAATCGAAAAATTCGCTCGCTTGCAAGACCTGGCGTCTGCCAATCCTCTAACCCACACATAATCTCTTACCTATTTCATTCGGAATCCTACCGTCATAATTTCTACTAATCGACAAAATGCTTCTTCATTTCGTTGGTGTCATTCTATTCGCCGTGCAAGTTATGGCTTTACCCAAGCCAGCCAACACAAGCGTCAACCCTGCCGCCATCACCAACACAACATGTACTGCTCCCGGAGTGTAAGCAATCGATTTGACCTCTTCATCACGTGCAAGGAAATGAGGCTGACAGCATTAAATTATAGAACCCTGAACAGCCACGACATCAACGTTGCCATCCTCTCGATCTGCGGCGGTATCGCAGGTACGATCGAACAATGCCAGGGACAACCCACAACGACTACGGGTGCCTCGGGCGATGCAAAATTAAATCTCCAAGTCGAGACCGCCGGTACAAACATTATCATCACAAAAGGTCGTTGGGAAGGCTGTATGCGTGCGGCAAGAGCTGTTTGTGGCGATAGCCCCTTTTCGAGTACGTGTATTGGAGGAGCGAATGACAATAAGAATAATGTCTTGTTTCAGTTGGTGCAGCAATGATATTTATGAGATCATTCTATGAATTGATTTGATGTACAATATGTCTGGCTATAAAAGTGATCACTTCTTGAACAAAGCCGCCTGGGTATCATATGTGTACTTGAGCTCATTATGCCAGTAAGGAGCGGTGGTAGCCTTGCAAATCAACCACGCCTCATCCAAAGCATCAATAACATCCTGAGGCAAAGGCCCCTTTTCTAAATCTGCCAAATTATTCTTCAACTGATCCAAACTGCTAACACCGAGGATCACACCATCATCACCGCCGTTGTCCCATTTCAATACAGAGTGGTGTCGGAGCCAGCGGAACGCAATTTCCAAGAGCGTAAGGCCGTGTTTGGCAGCTACATTCTCGATGAGTTCCAAAGCTCTGAATGTCTCGTCCTTAAAGTAGCGGTCGCGATACCGCTGGCCGTGAATGGCGACGTCACTGAATCGGCCTTCATCGGGCTTGATGTCTTTGCTTTTGATTTTGCCGGAGAAGAGGCCACCAGCTAGTGGATTGTAGATCACGATGCTCATGCCGTATCTGCGGAGGGCATGCACGAGCTCAGTCTCGATTGATCGTGCTATCAATAATCAGTACTCGATTCGCGTGTAATTGAGAAAAAAGGGGCACTCACTGATGGCATTGTACATAGCCTGGTAGATGGTAGGACGCACCCATCCTCGCTCATTGCAGATGGTCACAATCTCAGCAACCTCAAAAGCCGTGTAGTTACTCAAACCCAATTCCACAAACTTTCCCTCCTTGTGCAACTTATTGACCTCCTCCAAAGTCTCTGCAAACGGCACCGATCGATCAGGCGCATGCAAATAGAAGATATCAACCTGTTCCGTGCCCAATTCCTTTAGCGATAATTCGAACAACCGACGCAGATTCTCGGGCTTGTGTAGTCCTCCCTCTGTAGGATAGACCTTGGTAGCGATCTTTAGTCCGCGCTCTTTCCAGCGAGCTTCACGCGTGAATGCTTCTTGCTGACCGCCGACATAGAGACGGGCGGTGTCGACTTCGTGATATCCCTGCGATTGAAGGTAGTCCAGATGTTGGTTGAATTCGTCGAGGCTAGTGATGCGCGCGCCGGTTTTGAGGTCCGGGCCGTAGGTCATCAACCCAAGGATAACGCGGGGTTTTCCTGTTGACGCGATAAGAGGCATTTTGACTGATTCGAGGGTAAGATGATTGGAATTAATTGATTTAGTGATTCCAAGTAATAAAAAGATGAAGTGAGGAGAGGAATAAGTTGACTCATTTATAAGTGACTATTCCACAAGCGGGGTACGCTCTGAGAACGTAGCCCCTCCGCTATACTAATCAAGAATTCGCAATTTTGACTCATTGTTTATTGACGATTGTTTGCGATATCGGCTTGCTGAACGTTCGGATTGAGCTGCAATAAACACTGCACTAGCTCTGAGGTTCAGGTACTGTGTCACTAAGAATACTCCGGGATTCCAATTTTGTAAATTAGGGCTATTTCAAGGTTAATGATGCTCTTGATGTAAAGTCAACTGGTACCTCACCCAGTTGTCCCAACAGCACCGCTCCTACCCCGCAACTGCCCACGGGAAAGAAACGCGGCTATATACGATAGATATACTCTATACTCTATATCATCTCTTGATCGAGGAGAGATCTACAACCCACATTCGAATTGGATGTGAATGTGGAACACTGGCCGGATATGACTTTTACCGCCTTATCGGGAATATCCTCGTTCATACCAATTCAAGTCAAGGGTGCCGAGGCTACATTCTCATCCATAAGAGGAGAAGCATTAATATTACTTGGTGATTAACCACGATTATTTTTTCATTTTCAACAATAGCTTACAGCAAGCCAAAAGCATGGGGTTTTTCTGGAAACTGCGCCTGACGATCATCGTTTTTTTTCTCCGACTGATACATCGCCGTACGCAAAAGCGCCCTCAAGCAAACCCAGACTTTGTCCTGCAAATTCCTTCACGCGATGCTGGCCGGTCCATCAAGGCGCACGTATATCGTCCCGCCAATCTTCAGACTCCGAGCCCAGTGCTCCTCAACTTCCATGGCTCCGGCTTCATAATGCCTCTTCACGGCAGTGATGATTTCTACTGCCGCCGCGTCAGCAAAGAAACCCCATTCACTGTACTCGACATCCAATACAGGCTCTCGCCACAAAACAGTTTCCCAGCTCCTCTACATGACATTGAAGATGTCGTCAAGTACATCAAAACTTCGCCTGCCGACGCCAATGTTGGCATCACATACGACCCCAGTCGTATCTGCATTGGTGGTTTCAGCGCCGGTGGAAATCTGTCTCTTGCTGCATCTTCAATGATTCTACCACCAAATACATTCCGAAGCGTAATCGCCTTCTATCCACCTGCCGATCTAGCCACCCCGCCAGACGCCAAATCACCACCCGAGCCGACTGACAAACAAATCCCACCCTGGATGGCCAAGGTCTTTGATGGATCGTACTTTCTGGATCGAGACGCTCGCGATCCTCGGATTTCGCCCTTCTATGCGCCTGCTGAGAATTTCCCGGATAATGTGCTAATTGTAACGGCAGGGCAGGATTATCTAGCTGATGAGGCAACAGGTTTGGCTGAGAGAATAAAGAAGGAGGCTCGCGATAAATATGTTGTTTCGCTGCGAGTAGAAGGATGTGGGCACGCGTGGGATAAGAATATTGGTGATGAGGATATTCACCGAGCGAAGAAGAGGGATGAAGCTTATACGGCGGCGGTTGAGATGTTGAACAGATCAATTAGTTGAGGTGACAGACTTGTTTGTCTGATATATCAAGATTTTAATCTTCGGCTGCTGCTTAGGTCTGTTTTCTGTACTTGGCGAACCTTTTCCAGATGCATTCGTATCTACTGCTATATCTCTATTACGTTGGTAAACACTATCGATAGTCGTAAACATTCTAGTGACTTCCCAAATACCTCCATGGTTGTAGTTGATCACAAATAATTCCAGATCACCGCGACGATCTCCCAAAACGTCCCCAATAATTACCACAGGACAGCCACGTACCGTATCCACTTGATCCCATAGTCACCCAGCCAACTACGATCTAGTATGTGCCGTACAACCGCTGGAGTCCATCTAAAGTGGACCACACTGCTACGTATACTCTAAACTGTCTCAAATCGGCTTTCGGCGGAGATTAAACTATATAATAATGGGAGTGCATGTGTGTATTTAGTCCCAACTGAAGACCCGTTGTCTGTATACGGATTAATAGTTGAGCTACTTGATCGAGCATGAATGGTCGTGCTCCGTTTCTAGATACACACATACTGATCTTGACAGAGGCTCTATCCGGCATGGTAATAATAAAACGGAAGGATCAGTTTGATCGACGGACAAATTAGTCCAATATATAGCCTGGTCCATCCGTTCGTGCAGTTTGAAATTTGAGTGTGGAAATTGCAAGGGTAGGATGTTTCGGCGGCTTGCTTGTGGAGTCCCTTGTTCCGTAGTGGCACACGTAGTACGAGTTTGTCATGGCCTGTGGCTGTGCTGTCTTAATAGGTTTGCACTGCGACCGTCGACAGTATGCCTCTTTCGGCCCCCTTGAACTTAGAGAGTTGCATTTTTTGTGAGTTCAAGGTCTCGAAAATGAGGTCACAAGACCCAGTCAATTATTGATGCCCTGTACTACATACGCGGACAAAAAAAGGTCAAAGCATGTTACCCAATGAACATGGGATGTAGTCGAGTCTCGGTCTCTCGTATGGGCAATCTGACAGAAGATAGGATGGACCATGATGGTCATTTGTTACCGTCGAGCCGACACACCTCGAACTCGAGTCGAGGCACAAGTGGCTGCTGCAAGTCCCCATCTGATACCCTCCATGATCTCTGGCTTAAAGGTCTAGACGGTAGAAATGGAAAGTCGGTCAGTCAATGTCGCATACATTTCAGAGCGGTGCATTGTAAGCGGATTGATCTCACCCAATCGATGTTGCGATGTTGAGAAGAGACACAGTCAGGATGCAGTGGATGACAGGCATACTCCGTACTTTGCAAACGAACAGCTCCACACTCGATTGAGCAGACCCACAAGGATAGCTAGACTCTGTATGTTTAGCCAATCACTCAGCATCATCAAACTTTAAGACCCTCCTTCAATGCGCACTTTACCGCTTCAAGGCAATTGGAGATTGCGTTTTCACTGCTGATTGGCGGGCCTGGTGGGGGCAGGCGTCAAGACGTACCACCCCCGGACTCAGATTCAAAAGATGCCAAAGGACTGAGCCAATCGTCCGCTGAATTCTCAAGTCAACTTATCGTCTACTTTGTTACTGCAGTACATGCAGAGTATTCCTCCGAACCAGCAGGGTAGTATTATAATAATATTATTGAGCAGGGTGCGGAAGTATGTACCACGTAGGCCTGTCGAAGATGAGCATATTGGAACGATTGTTATATGCATTAATCAACGGATCGAGTCGTGATTTAAATGTTTCTCCGGTGACGAAGGCGAGAGCATCCAAGCTGAATACAAATTACAACGTAGTAAGTCTTGCAGATAACTGAACACTGATTGGCTGCGACGTCGACTGCACCCGAAGTACGCAACTGCGGAACATGCCATTACTCTGCTTTCTGTACGACTCTACTATGTTACAGACATAGTATGTAATTGCATTGCAACGACTCTCTAGCGACGATGAGTTCTGTCGTCAAGCACTCAATATTCAACAGCCAGGCAGCAGGGAGTCCCGGCCAGTATCGTGGCTGATCAGGATCCCCTAGCAACGGCTAATATCACTCGGGACGACTAGTCGGCCACCATCCTTGCGCCCATTACTCGCTACTTGAATCGCCTTCTCCTTACCATTGAATCCTCCAGATGTCTCAATTGATATACCCATCACCAGATTACTCCCTACAATCATTATTACGTACTAGACTGTGTAATCTACCACCGGAAAGGTAATTGACTACACACTATGTAGCGCACGCTAATACGTAGTAAATGCACAACATGAACATGGCGTTGTCCGCGGTGGACCAGCCTGGAAGTGGACCCAATCAGGGATCTCCTGTGCCTGGGCGACTTGCCTTAGTCCTCAGGCTTGTGCACGCCGGCCTCAGGCGGCAAAAGTCACCCTCAGGCCAGCCTTGGCACTTTCGTCTTGGCTGCTCCCCCAAACAAATCCTCGCTTTCTCTTCCTGCCTGCCGATTCAAGGCAATATCTCTTCTCCTTCTTCTCTCTCTCCTCCCTCCCCTTCCGTACCCCCCGGCCCGCCCATAGCCTTTCCTAGGGCCTGTTCTCCTTCTTCTTGTTTTTGCTTTCCCTTTATTCAATTTTTTCGTTTCCCTCATTTTGATTTCGTTCTTTTATTCCTGCTGCAGCATTTCTTTCTCGACCCGAAACCACAACTGAACAAACCCGTTCCGTGACGGTGAAAACCTTTGGCCCGGTTTTGTGGCCGTCCGTTCATTACGAGTCGAATCGCTTATTATTCAACACCCACAGGGTCTTCGCAATCTCACAACCCATTCGATATTCTGCGTCAGCTCGCCTTGTGGCTTATTCTCAGCGCCGGACGACTCCATTCGCAAATCATCAATCCGACGACCTCCTTCCCGCCCCGTCTGCGTCCGACCCTCTTAATGGTGCCTTATCTCTGCTGACTGGCCTCCGGCTCGCTCAATTACGACTCTCGACTTTTGACAACCGACACAGGGAAGTCTTGTGGAGTCTGGAGGCCTGTATCGGGATTTCGACTTTGCGATCGTGACGGCTATCTTGATGATTGCATTCGACTGTGGCTTCATATAGGGATTGTTCAAGTTCAGTCGTTTAACGATCCGCCGATTTTCGTCCTTTCTTTCGACTCATTGAGTGATTTTATGATTCATGGCGTCGATGTCATCTTCTTTGAGAGTCCCTGTCGGGACGATGGATTATAATCCGGACGATCTCGACGGCGTGACTGTACATAATCGACATTCTGATCCCCCGTTTGATTTCCCGCCGCGATCTTCCACCGACGCAATGCGCGATTATACGCCTGCTCAACTACCGGCCTTTTCTTTTAACCCGGGCAATATACACAAGTCTACACCCTCCACATCTACCGTTACGGCTCCCCGGCCTATCGGCCACAGACGACGTCCCAGCGAACTGACTGGGCAAGATGGTCCTCCAAGTCCTCGAATGATGGGTACCAGTCCTGGAACCGCCGATGGAGAAAACACTACTTTACCTGCGCCAGGAATGAGCGCACCGCCTCGGGGTCCCGGCCGGCGGGGTCATGCTCATCGCCGTTCCCAGGCTATGTCAAGCATGGATCTTACTGCCTTGACGCTCGCTGCGCCTCCAACTGCAACCCCGATCTTAACAGTTGGAAGTGCTCCAACAACTCCCGCCGATAGCAAGCATGATTTCCATGGTCACATGGCCCGCCCAATGTCTCGTTCTGCTGTCGACCTACTCCCACAGTTTAGTCCACCTGCCTCGCCGGCGAAACAACCAATAACTCTTCGTCCGGATTTCACTTTCCACGACAGACCTCGACCAGTATCGATGATATCCACGGAAACGTCCAGCAGCTTATCTACCGTCCGGCCAAACCATTCCCGAGTAAGTAGCGCAGCACCAAGCAACAAACTTGAAGGCTCCCCCTCGACAGAAACAATGAAAGCCCGCCCGAAGACAGCGGATGCAGGCTTGCTCATGTCTAAATTGTCGAGGCCATCCGAACACTTTAGCGAAATGTCTTTCTTGAGGAGGTCGTCTGTAGGCATGGGGCCATTAGGCTTAGGGCGCCAATCCTCCGAGACCGTGGATATGTCAGATACCGAATCTATAAAGGACAAACAATCTTCGAAAAGGAATAAAAAGAAGAAGAAAAGGAGAAAGGAGGACGGAACTGCGACCTTTGAAGAGCAAAAACGCCGCTGGAATTCACTGTCTACTGAACGAACACTCGATATTACGCAGGATCCTTCAGCCGAAAAGTGGGAGTCAGCATCTAGTTTTAACTCGCGCTCGGGGGCTGAAGATAACCATCCTCGTAAAGGGGATGACTCTCACAGTAAAAAGCAGAAAAAAGTGCGCAATTGGGCCGGTCACATCTTCCCACTCAAGAACAAGCGAACCCATGTTAAACGACCATTATCCAGAAGAAGCCCGACACCACCACCTATCCTCACTCGTACCAATTCTGATTTGGGCTCGATCGAAGTCAACTTTGATGAAGACAACACGGTTATTATACGGACACCCACAAATCCAAACATACCAAAGCAGACTACCCAGGTCACAGAGGAGGAAAGCGACAAGGCGTTTGAGAAAGCATGGAAACCACGCAGTTTCTATGAGCAAGGTCTTGAAAATGACACCTTTAGCCCCGTCATTGATCTTGACGCGGCACTGGGTCCCTTCAATACTCCTGAAATGGGTGCCGGTAAAATTGCCGGAAGTGCATTTTCGCAGGCAACCAAGCGGATGTACAGTGGTGGTCGACGTGGCGAATTCGTTGGTCCAGAGATGCGTTACCATCGACGAGCTGAAAGCGCCCCGGAGATGCCTCCTTTCGATCGCAGTGCGCTGATTGGATTTCCTCGTCTGGGTAGTGATAACGCTATGGCTAGTGTGGACGTATTCTACGAAGAGGAAGAAGATGCGTTCTTGGCAGAGCATCAATCTCCTACGATGAAGAACCAGGCCCAAGCCGATGTTGAGCAGGCCAATGCTGAGCTTTCGAGCGTCATTGATGAAGAAAGTGAGAGCGATATGGTCCCTTCAAGCAGTGAAACCTTGCAGGCGGTTCAACGACCGAAGTCTGCTCTTGTGCTTTCTCGTGATGATGGCCTTGGCATTCAAGTTGCCGACGACACCGTTGAGGAAGATGGACCAGGCGATGCTGTTGAAGAAGATGAAGAAGCGAAAGAGAATGAAGTCATGCTCTCGCATCATCAGACGCAGGACAAGAATTCCGTTGAAATACTGGAGGCTGATCAGTGGGCCCATACTCGCGTGCCACACCATGCAAACCAAAGCCCTGACCTATCTCCTCACATGCTAGCTATTGACAAGCGACCTTGCTCGTCACCTCTTGATCTTACCTCTGGCTTTTCCCAGCTGACACTTCCCTCTCGACACACCTCAAGTTCTGCTTTCCCATCACCGGATCCGTCCAATATGTCTTTCGACGGGCCGAGATCGGCAACAGCATCATCCATGACCGACCACACCACTTTCAACCAGTCGCTACACGACCAGAGACAGAGCTCATTTGAAGATGTTCCATCTTTGAGCAGCAGTGCTTCCACGCGTACGAATCCTCGAGGGCGAATATCATCTAGCTTCTATCCTCATTCATCGAGTGAACGACGGGAGTCCTTCAATGCTTTACCACCTCGATCGAGTCATTCAAACTCTGCCAAACGATCTAGCCTGGTCAGTCTATCCAGATTGGTAGGTGCCTCGTATGGCGAAAAGAGTAAATTAAGCCACGAAGAGAAACCACCCGCAGACGAGGCCGAAAAGACCCGACGGAAGAGTAATCGGGTCAGTCGATTGATGTTCTGGAAGTCGAAAGATAAACAGAATGACTCCTAATTATCTCATTCGTCATTATTTCGTTTTCTTGTTTGCGTTTTCTCATGGCAGGCTTGGCGCACTCTACGGCTTTCTGTTTGATGGAATGACCCATCTCTTATTATGATGGGCATTGGTAATGGCGGCGTCTTCTCTATCGATCTCCCATACTACAATTTCTCTTCTCTCATATTATTTGAGTCAATGTATTTATGTCGGCGCATAATTTCTGGATGTACAGCCATTGTGGACAACCTTCTTTTCTGTTCTTGTTGCAAGAGGTCTTGTATGAGTCATTGTCATTTCTATCACCATTCATTACATTTCATTCTTGAAGAGCGAATTATTTTGTATTTTTCTGTTGGCATTTTTACTGCCATACTTCTCATCACTCATTTTCTCACTTTCTTCATCAGAAGACCCTCATTTTGAGCCAGGTTACTCTCTTCTTTTCTCACCTTTTACATTTATCATTACATCTTAGACGAATCAATGACATATCTGCATTGTCTACGCTCATCATCTTATCGAATCGTAATTTATGCGAACCACCAATATAAATTTAGTTAAAAGTAAAGTACAAGCACAAAAGAGTTTGACATTCTTAGGGTTGGACATGAAAGTGGAGCTGTCTCTGCGACAATTGGCTATTGCTTCGCACTTGCTCCCCACTATCATTTACTTTTTTATACAACCCTGACATGCGCAAAGAAACCGGTTAACTCAAATATACATCCCAAAAATCGATATATCTTATAGAAAACAGTCCAATACAAGGCTAAAGTCTGTCTCATTCCAACGATGGGCGGTGGAGGCAACGGAAAGGAAAAATGGAAAGTAGGGCCCACCAAAAAGCGAGGGTCACCGCAGCAGCAGAAACAGGCTGCAAAAAAGACACCACCATCATCGAGAAAAGAGTATACCAGCACAGCAATTAATGATGATCGCAAAAATGAAGATGAGAATGAGCACATTGATCTCTCGGCATCGGCAAAGAGGATATCGCCGGACCTTCAACAACTATTACTGAATGTATTCAAACATGCACTCTTCTCTTCTTTTGAGCAGGTAAATAGAGACGTCGAGAATACAGAAGAAGGAGAAGAAGAAGAAGAAGAAGAAGAAGAAGAAGAAGAAGAAGAAAAGAAAGATATATCGACGCAGATCCAGCAACTCAAAACGCATCTGTACAATCGAGACTTTGAATCTGCTTTTGCGGATGCGTCGCCTTCGCTGTTGAGGGCTTATGCGTTGCGCTGGTCTGCGTCGAGATCGTTGGCTTATTGTGGTTTGTTTAGGGGTGTTGTTGAATGTTCTCTTGATTCTGGTCATGATCTAGATAATGGGGAAGAGGATGTTGGAGTATTGTGTATCGGAGGTGGTGCCGGGGCAGAAATTGTTGCGTTGGCTGGTGCTTGGAGGGCGCTGCAAGACGAGCAAAATATTATGAAGGATACAGATGAGTCTTTACCTTTCGAAGAGGTAAAGAATCTATCACTGGGCGAAGCAACGTCTCCAAAACAGAAGAGGAGGAGGAAGATGGTCATAACTGCTATTGATATCGCCGAATGGTCCGATGTCGTCAGTAGGTTGACGGCGGGGATACATTCTCCTGATGTCTTTGGAACAAAGACATGTGTGGCACCTCTGATACAGGAAGACGGGAAGATCGACATATCATTTCAGAAAATGGACATTCTGTCTCTTTCCGAGGAAGGTCTCAAGTCCCTCCTTCATCGTCAGCGAGTCATATCACTAATGTTCACACTCAATGAACTCTTCTCGACATCTATATCAAAAACGACGCAGTTGCTCCTACGAATGACGGACATAGCGAGCCCAGGCACAATATTGATGGTCGTCGATAGCCCAGGCAGTTACTCAACTCTGTCGTTCGCCAAGAATGACTCCACAGAGACACAACAACAGCAACGACAATATCCCATGAAATTCCTCCTTGACCATACCCTTTTGAGTGTCGCAGAAGGATCGTGGGAAAAACTCGTTTCGCAAGACTCGAGGTGGTTCCGGAAAGACGCCAACCACAAGTTACACTACAACGTGGAGCTGGAAGGTGGACAGGGGTTCATCAAATTGGAGGATATGAGATTTCAGATTCACGTCTATCGAAGATTGTCTTCTTCGAATTAGAAGGAATAAACAAAAAGTGAAGAGGTCCTAGGATATTGCTACATATATGGAGAATTAAACGAACAAGTGACGACTAATGCACATGATTTTGGAACGTAGAAAAGACGGCGAAGAGGATGATCTAAGACCTCAGTCCTAGCAAAAGACTTGTGCCTTTGTTCTCTTTCCCTTCACCTCCACCTGGCAAATAGGTAACGTTGGGATTACTTGCCAACGTAGCCGCAATCTCTTTACTAGCATCAATTCGTCGAATCTCAATCAAGCCCGTACCAGCCTTGGCGACAGCCTTGGAAATGATCTCTGCACTCTCGGCCTCACCCTCGGCACGGATAACGTTTGCTTGACGTTCCTGCTCAGCCCGCTCGACGATGAATCGTGCTCGCTCAGCGTCCTGTTGTGCGATTTGTTTTTGTTCGACGGCGCGAGTGAACTCTTTGCCGAAGGTCATGTGTGTGATTGAGACGTCTTCAAGGGCGATGTTGAATTGTTCGGCGCGTCGCATGAGGTCTGTTCGGATGCGGTTGGAGACTGCTTCTCGCTGGGTGATGAGTTCCGCGGCGTCGAATTGGGCGACAATGGCTTTTAGGACCTCGTTTCCAATAGAGGGGAGAACTCGCTCATCGTAGTCTGTACCGTAGGACTAAACAATCGTCAGTACACAAAACACCTCAAATACAACGAGAGGATGAACATACTTGATAGATTTTAGGCAAATTCGGCACCTCCGGGCGATGTAACACTCGCAACGTCAAGCTGACCATCTGCAAGTCCTTGGATCCCGTCGTTGTCGAAATATTTCTCGGTTTCGTGCGTACATCAAAAATGATACTCCTTTGCAGCCAGGGAATGAGGAAGTGTGTTCCTTCGCCAATCACTTTTTCCTGAACTCCGGACAAACGGTCGAATATAACGGCGCGAGAGCCGCCCTTGACATCGTACATGGAGGCATCGATGGCGAGAGCGCCGGCGATGGGTAGTGCGAACCATCGCAGGAGTGCGTTTGGTGATGCCATTTCTGTTATGTTGTTTTTTGATATGTGATGGTGTTGATGGATGATGAGCTGGGCGTTGAAGATTAACAATCGCTGGTTTGAGCTCCTTCTGCCGGTTGTCACCGCTAAGACAGCTCGTCTATTCCGTAAGAAGACTAGTGCATTGCATATCACACTAATCCCGATTCAGAAACAAGGACCGATTCCGATTCATGACGAAATGCTCAACTTCATCCCTTCGGTCGACCAATACAACTTCACTTTGTCTAAGAAACTATCATTTACCTTTGCCAGATACTCATTGAGCGTCCTTTCGAAAATGGTTGGAAAAGCAGACCCAAAGAATGGCATGTAAGTACTTCACGATGCATCATGGACTAGTGCTGTTATCGATATGGCTAGTTCGACTAGCTCGATAGACCTATCCCCAGACTTTATCTACACTCATCGAAATGGTAAATAAGCGAATGGCTGATATAATGTAGCTTTGCCGGCGGATTCGGTGCTTTAGGTATGAGCATCCATACTCCAGCCCACTTCAATCAATGCTCGACCAACTCGGTCACCTACTCTATCACTTTTAATCCTGACGGCGTACAAGAACCGTCACTTGACTTGCACCGAATCAAGACATCAATTTCAGTTCCAATTTCCTCAGACAACAACTCGTTCATAGGACCAAAATGACTAATCTGACTAATTGATCTTCAGGGTGTCCCACCCCTCAGCGAGGAATCGCTGCATACACCATCTCCCCAAATCGTCAGAGCCCTCTGGCCGGCACACTCCATGCTGCGATTTTCAACACTTTCCGCCGCTTCCGCCATCAAGTTCTGTACTTCGCGCCGCCGTTTATCATTGCTTATGCGGCTATGAATTGGGCTGTTGAGAAGTGTGTCTCTGTCTCATGTGGATTTTTGAGGTCATACATACTAACTTTGTTTGCGTTTGTAGGAATGAGTACTTGAACTCAAAGCCCGGCCGACTTGCTCATAGTGGGGAGGAATAGGTATGACCAAGTCGTTTCATGGCGCTACCTGGGAATACGAGGTTTCAAGTTTCATGGCGTTTGTGTCCGAATCGGTAGGGCGTTTGGAAATGGCATGGAAATGGGTGGGAGCATTGTAAAATCTTGTATTCGAATAGTTTAAGTTGATGGCTTGCCCTAAGTCCGGCGCAGAGCATATGACTCCAATCGAGAAATACTGCCATTCACTCTTGGAAGTGATTCAAGTAAGGACTGCTGCAGGTCTGAAACATTTTTTGTATTCTCAAGACCATCCGAATTCAATCGTAAAGCGAACAGAGTAAAATTTCCTGATTAAGTTAAAGATGCGCCGCAGTGAATAATCGCACAGAGCCCCCCACGGATTGTCTTCCGGCGCAATCTGGGCGGCCGACCAATTCTTGGTGGGCTCTCGGACGACCCCGCCACTGCCAGTTGGACAGATGTCATTGGAAAGAAAGAAAGGGAAAAAAAAATAATCACGGAAAACAGAACGTCGTCCATACTCTCCTCGCTTCCTTCTTTTCCTCCCCTTCCATAAAATTGTTTTATGATACCTCGCTGTTTACTGTCTTATCGTGGTAATTCAGTAACTCGATTCTCGTGCCGTCAATTGACCCCTCTTCTTCATTTCTCTCTCAGAAATAAATCAACCTTTGTAACAACCACCACGATGTCCGAAATCACACACCCTACAATCAAGGGTGCGCAATCTTCTCAACTCCCTGGCCTTGACTAGATTACCGAACTAACCTTTCGCTTTAATATCTTGTAGATGGCTGGTTCTCCGAGACCTCTGACATGTGGCCCGGCCAAGCCATGACCCTCAAGGTCAAGGAAGTCCTCCACCACGAGAAATCGCAATACCAGGACGTCCTCGTCTTTGAGAGCACCGACCACGGCACTGTCCTCGTCTTGGACAATGTCATTCAGTGCACTGAGCGCGATGAATTCTCGTACGGTCACCCTCCCTTGTGGAAGCTTCAATCGAAGTTGCTGACGATAATTCCTGTAGATACCAGGAAATGATCACCCACCTCGCCATGAACTCCCACCCCAACCCCAAGAAGGTCCTCGTCATCGGTGGTGGTGACGGCGGTGTCCTCCGCGAGGTCGTCAAGCACGAGAGCGTCGAGGAGGCTATTCTCTGCGACATCGACGAGGTATATCTTTTTCCCCTATCTACAATCAATCACAAATACTGAGAGAAATAGGCCGTCATCCGCGTCTCCAAGAAATACCTCCCTGGCATGAGCATCGGCTTCCAACATCCTAACGTTAAAGTCCACGTCGGCGACGGTTTCAAGTTCTTGGCCGACTACAAGAACGCATTCGATGTCATCATCACCGACAGCTCTGACCCCGAGGGACCCGCAGAGTCTCTCTTCCAGAAGCCTTATTTCGAGTTATTGAACGGCGCTTTGCGTGAAGGCGGTGTTATTACTACCCAAGGTTGTTCGTGGCCTTTCTTTTCTGCTTTCACCTTTTTTTTTTCTCTCTCATTTCCTCTCCTTTCGACACACAATTTTCCTCCCTGTTTATATATTCACATTTTTTTGGGTCTGATGATTTGCTGACCTTGTACTGTATAGCTGAAAACCAATGGCTCCACCTCTCCCTCATCACCGACCTCAAGAAGGCATGCAAGGAAGTCTTCCCCGTTGCCGAATACGCCTACACCACCATCCCAACCTATCCCTCCGGCCAGATCGGTTTCATGGTCTGCTGCAAGGATGCTACACGCAACGTCAAGGAGCCCCTACGATCTTGGTCTCGCGAGGAGGAGGAGAAGCTGTGCCGATACTATAATGCCGATATCCACCGCGCAAGCTTCATTTTGCCCAACTTTGCTCGCAAGGCTCTCGAGTAGATCTCTTTTTTTCACCAAAGTTTTTCGGTGCAAGATAGGTAGAACAGATAATAATAAATGTTTCACCAAATTAATTTAGACATAGCTGGACGGTATAAAAAGCAAAAATGTGCTTGGTGTATGCAATCTACCGTAACGATAACAAGGTATAAAAAAGTAATTATGTTCATTTCGCATACATAACATCAAAGTCTAGATATAACTGATCCAACCGTCGTTTTTAAGCCCGTGAAATAATCTAGATAAGTTGCTGGAAAGCACGGTTGATAGGAGAGCGAGGCTTGACACCCTTGTAGAACTCAATGGTGGCAAGGGCGCGCTTGCTGATACCCTCGGGTGTGATCTCGAATTTCTGTAAACAGTTAGTATATATGAAACACAAAAAGATATAGATGAACTCACCTCGTAGACCTTCTTGTAGGGGCCGGAGGCACCGAAGCGGTTGATACCGAACTGCTCGTGAGAGTAGCGCTCCCAGCCAAGAGTGGAGGCAGCCTCAACAGACAAGATGGGGATACCGTCAGGTAGGACAGAGAGACGGTATTCCTTGGATTGAGCGTCAAAGACCTCGAAGCAAGGAATAGAGACGACACGAGCAGAAACACCGTGCTTCTCCTTCAAATACTGAGCAGCGTCAATGGCGATGCTGACCTCAGAACCAGTAGAGACAATGGCGACGGCGGCATCAGGAGCGTCCACAGCGACGTAACCACCCTTGAGACCGTTCTCAATGGATGAGTTCTGGAGCTGAGGAAGGTTCTGACGGGTAAGAGCGAGGATGGAGGGAGTGTGCTTGGAAGTAAGGGCGGAGTAGTAGGCAGCGCTGGTCTCGTTGCCGTCGGCGGGACGCCAGACCATAAGGTTAGGCAAAGCACGGAAGTGTGCAAGAGTTTCAATAGGCTGGTGAGTAGGACCATCCTCACCGAGACCAATGGAGTCGTGAGTGGCGACCCAGATAACACGGACCTGAGACAAAGCCGAAAGACGGACGGCACCGGCAGCGTAGGAAACGAAGTTCAAGAAAGTACCACCAGCGGGGATGACGGTACCGTAAGCTGCGAGACCGTTCATGATAGCACCCATGGAGTGCTCACGGACACCGTAGCGGAGGTAACGACCGCTCCACTCACCAATGCCGTACTCAGGGGGCTGGAAGTCAACAGCAGCCTTCCAACGAGTGTTGTTGGATCCAGTCAAATCAGCAGAACCGGAGAGAAGCTCAGGAAGAACGTCATAGATCTTCTCCAAGACAGTCTCGGAAAGCTTACGAGAGGCAACGGCAGGATCGGTGGGCTTGTAGGTAGGGAGGCTCTTCTCCCAGCCCTCGGGAAGCTTGCCAGCAAGACGTCTGGTCAAATCGGCGTGCTCAGACTTGTATTCTCCAGCGTATTTCTGGAGGAGGTTGTTCCATTCTTGTTCCTTGGCAGCACCTGCGGAGGCGGTCTTCTTGTACAAGTCGTAGACTTCCTGGGGGACGACGAAGCTCTGGGAGGGGTCGAAGCCGAAAGCCTTCTTGACATTCTCGGCGTCGTCGGCCTTGAGGGGGTTACCGTGGACACCACCGGTACCCTGAAGCTTGGAGCCGAAACCAATCGTGGTGGTGACCTTGATGACGGTAGGCTTGTCCTTGACCTGCTTGGCCTTGTGGATAGCCTCCTCGATTGATTGGAGGTCGTGGTCACCGTCCTTAACCTCAAGAGTATGCCAGCCATAGGCTTCGAAACGCTTCAAGACGTCTTCGGTGAAAGCGCACTTGGTATCACCGTCTAGACCTTATCAGACTCTCTTCTTAATAGTATGTGGAGGGAAACACTTACCAATGGAAATATGGTTGTCATCGTAGATAGCAATGAGGTTACCGAGCTTCAAGTGACCAGCGGTACTGGCAGCTTCGCTAGCAACACCCTCCATAGCACAGCCATCACCGAAGATGGTGTATGTGTAGTTGTCGAAAAGTTCATAGCCGGGCTTATTGAAGACGGCGGCAGTGTGAGCTTGAGCAATGGCGAGACCGACGGCGTTGGAGAAACCCTGACCAAGAGGACCGGTGGTGACCTCAATACCGGGGGTATCGTGAGACTCAGGGTGACCAGGGGTCTTGCTGTCGAGTTGCTACGAAAATCAGCTTGAGCGATCACCTGAGCACGGGTCAACTTACACGGAAAGCCTTGAGGTCGTCAATGGTGAGATCGTATCCGAAAAGGTGGAGGAGAGCATATTGGAGCATACATCCGTGACCGTTTCTGAGACCCCTTCTTAGCGCATTTTCTCATCGATTGCACAGCTACAGCCAGGAGTAAATGCTTACGAGAGAACAAATCGATCGCGATTGGCCCACTTAGGGTTCTTGGGGTTGAAGTTCAAGAACTTGCTGAAGAGGACGTGGGAGACAGGAGCCAAACCCATAGGAGCTCCGGGGTGACCTTTAGATAGTTAGCATTAGAACGAGAGTCGGTCCCGCGAAGAAGCAGGAACAGGAAAAAGAATGAGATAATTACCGGAGTTGGCTTTGGATGTGGCATCGACCTATGAGTTGCAAATTAGCAATACTCAAAAATTCATGCTTTTTAGGCCATCACGCCAGAGCTGTTGTTGTGCTGTATACAGCTATCAAACGCCTTCCCACAGACAGACCCGTCGCCGCACACAGCGGGAGAAGATATGGTGACTTCCAATCTCGTCCCGGTGTACGATTGGCGGACGGCGTTTCTCCGAGAAAGCGTTTGATAGAAGCACGGCCGCAACGCCGACGGGGCGGATAAAAGAAAGAGAGAAAAAAACATACCGCGAGAACACGGATCGTGTTGATGGCCAACTGGTCAACGTCGGTGTAGCCCATGATTGCGATATCTGTAAAAGCAAATAGTTTAGTAATTGAGAGAAATGAGACACATGTCGCGATGGAAAAAGGGATGATGGACGGTTAAAAGCAAGAAGAGAGTGAGAGAGGAGGGGCAGAGCAATCGCGGGGCCGGAATGGAGGGAGCAACTCAATTAGGTCATACATTCTGGCAGGAGAAGAACAGTTCAATTGGCAGAAGGCGATACAAAAAGAAGGGATTCCTTTTTGTATTGGATTCTGATTATATGAATGATCAAATACGGATGAGATTGATGAAAGGAGGGGAGAAGGAGAAGGAGAGAAGAAGTCGGAGTAGAAGGGGAAGACGAGAAGGAAGGCGTTGGGACAGCTACCACCCCCCGTGACGAAGGCGGTTGCCGCAGGAAAAAGTCGGTGGGGCAATGATGTATAAGGGCCCCCCACCAAGATTCTCTAACACTCAGAGTACGTACTCTCTTTAACTATGTAGTACAATGGTCATGTCATGATCTTACGACCATTGCTACGATTCCGCTACGTTGAAGTAAGTAAATCCGGCGTTGAGCAGCATCGGATCTCTGCATCACGGATAAGGTATCTCAGGTACCTGCCCAGTACACCGTCCAACAAGCAGTCTGCAACAGAGAAAAAGAACGGATAAACCTTGGGCAACAGCGCAAAATATCCTAATTACCCGACTGCCAAAATGAAAATTATGCTAATCACGTACATCACCCAAACAACGTGTCCCTCTGTTATCAGTATCTCCGTTTTTGCGGGGCACCGTCGTCCGGTGTACTTTTTACCTCTTCATTCCCAGCAACAACCGTAAGCCAGAGGCTAGAATCAAGCACCATTTATCCATCCGGCAATCTAGATTCGATGCTTATACAAGCACGAACTAAACCCTGACTAATGAGCTATGGTAACTAGTAGGTGACTTGTGGTACTCCTACTCCGTACGGATGTACGGAGTCGACGGGGACTCGACTCCTTCGGCTAATGAACTTTTTTCCATGGCGAGGCCAGAGACTATCCTGTACTCCGATTTACACATGGCATTGCAAATACTTTCTTCACATCGCCATGTTGCTTATAGTTTCAAATTATGGCGAAATTTTAGTCAGGGAGAAGTAATACGGACACCTCGCCACTTGCTCCGGGCACCCAAAAATATTTACGTACATCCATGGATACTAACAAAATGAGTATACCCGACGTGCTGGTAAATCTTAGCGCTTCTAAAGTCACATCTTCGGGCAGACCCTGTTGCGCTGTAGGCTTGCTTGGGGGCTCGGAATGAGGCTCTCGAGCTTTTGGTCGGCCCGAGTGCAAATAAAGATCTTGAATTGGAGAACGTTAATAAGTTTCCAGCGAAACTAGTGTGGTGATTTTTTCATCTTCTTGTCAATATTCTAGGACACAATTCACATGTTATCAAATGCTGCATGATGCCAAACAATATTCAAGTAATATTGACTATGTATGTACATGTGTCTTCCATGTCATGCCCTGATTGGGCCAGCTCATACTTCCGGTCTAACGCTGAGGACTCTGCCAGCGGCAGTCTGCGTATCGTAGATCTTACTTGTTACGTTGACAAAGGGCACGGTCTGCGTACCACATATGATGGTTTTGATTCACTGACTCATAGTTGAGAGGTATAGTAATATTACACAGGAGATATGTCTGAGGAGCGATGTTGCGGTTGGAGCGAAATGGTCAATCAATGAGTAGAGATATCCGTTCAGGCCACATGCCAATTTAATTGAACGAGAGAAAAGCTCGGATCTTCTCGCTTTCAAGGCGTCACATTAGACACTCCGTATGGTGATATATGCTGAAAAAGGGGATCCCAGTCTGCCCAGTCGATCATCATTCCATCGTTTGAGAACATTTCCGGGCCCTCACCAAACACGCCTTGCAGGTTAAGATAATCAGCAGCGAAGAATTGTCCGCTTTCTGCGTTACTGCTTCCGGGAATAGAGAGATTTGGAGGGAAAGTAGGGTATGTCGTTGAAGAAGCAGGTTGTTTTTCCTGTCGATTCGCAATCGAAGGAGCAGGAGAAGACACAGTCGATCCTTTGTCTGATCGACTGGGTGTGCTTTTTCGACCCTTGATTGTAGACGAGTGCTGGTCAAGCAACCCCACAATCCTCGGACGCGAAGGAACAGCCACCCCCAGACGTTGACACTCACTCAGATTAGCATTCCACGCTTTAGCAGCAAGTCTGAGACAGACTATGTGCCAGGGACCTCGGGCCTCGGGCGTAAGCCGTTGATGGTATGGTACAAAACAATCGTCGATAGCTTGCCACGCCTGTTGTGTATTGTCTGACAGAACTGATCTATTCGATAGTTCTGAAATCATATGTAACAAGATAGGCCAGGGGAGATGCCAATCAAGATGCCATCTAAATCGTTGGACAACGTCGCTATTGCGTAGTCGCCCGTTGTGTCTGATAAGATCCAAGCATTCAGCAAAGAGTTCATCGTTTTGAGAACGCGATAAACGCGGCAGTTTCAGATCCGGCACCCATAGATGAAATGGACGAAAAGCGACCAATTGAATCGTGGAAACGATTGTGTGTGCCGAGCCTTTGACAACAATATGCAACGGAATAGACGGATCACAGAATCTGATGACTTTGTCGTGGAGAACCGCTTTAAATTCATCGACTGCTTTCTGTCTGCGCTGAGCTTTGTCTTCTCTAATTTTCGCGTTCTCCTCAGGTCCCGAGAACATAGACTCGACGAACTTGGGTTGACGTTCCTGCCATTTGCCAAGCTCTTGTATCAGTAGAATGAATATCATGTCGGTACAGATATCGTTTCTCTCTATCGGTGGCTCTTTCATGTTGGGGTGAAGATCG
Source organism: Talaromyces sp. F31 (assembly GCA_037356135.1). Classification (NCBI taxonomy): domain Eukaryota; kingdom Fungi; phylum Ascomycota; class Eurotiomycetes; order Eurotiales; family Trichocomaceae; genus Talaromyces; species Talaromyces sp. F31. Next base: position 1,486,131 of record JAYXSF010000027.1, on the reverse strand, counting down.
CTGTCGTTCACGTTCAGGGGGTAACGAGTATCATTTGCGGGCAATGGAGCGGATACGAATCCCGAAGACCGAGTGATAGTCCTATCCATATACGTAATATGCCACCATACACGACGTCTCATCTCAGTCTCGAAGACAGATAACCCTAAGTGGGACCCATCTCGATGAAGGCCCATTTGCTGTGCGATTCTCATTGCTGTACCACTCAGACACCATATTGTCCGTCGATCGTATACTGAACGACAAGAGACCTAAAGATGATTAGCATGATACCATAATCGAGCAACAAGTAGTAGTGACCGACGATATATAGACAAAAGGCTTGTAATAGCACCAAGTCCGTTGTTTTGAGTAATCCCGCATTAGCAAGCGCTTTTTGCGTCGCTATACGGAACCTAGCTTCTAATAAACTCTTCTCTCGACCAAACTCCTTTTGCACTTCCTCATCTGTCATTGAATGCAGGGCGCAGCTATAGATTGAGAACAGCAAAGCCTCCATTCCTTTCCTGACGGAGTTCAGGTCGCCTATCGCATTCAGCATTTGCTGTTGTAAGGTAGGTGCATGAATGATCTTCGTAAGTGGGTTCACATTTTCGAGGAACACTTGCCACAGTTTGAAAATGTGCACAGGATCAGGGTGTAGACTGGTCAGAGTCTCATTTGATGGTGATGAGAATAGTATATTATATCCGTGATCGATTGGCTCACTTTCATGCTTTGGGGATAGACAGTCTGCATTCTCTGCATCGCTATCATCTGATATACAATCAGAATCTTCGAGCTGTATCTGAATTAGTTCGACAAGCTTCATGCAAAAGGGCACGAGAGATAAATACGCGCCTCGCCTCCGAGGGTATTCCAAACATCACTATAAACACGTCTGGTTAACATTATCCTTCTTCTCGTTTCCATCCAGAGCAGATCTTACTTTTCCAGATAAAGAGATTTCCCTCTTTTTGACACAAACTGGCCTGTAAGGGGTTGCTTGGAGGACCCCGAATGGCTCACAGCGCCTGATGTGGGCTTGGATAACGTGAGTGCACTCATCCCATGCTGGACTTCACTACTACCAGCACCACCAGAAGTAGCAGCATCATCGCCAGGATCGATGCCGTGCTGCCGCAAAAGACTCTCGTAGTGCCTCAACCTCGACAACAGGGCATACTCAGCCCTCCGTTTGTGATGGCGAGCCGGTATAGACTCGCGAAAGATGCATTCTGCATTGGCCTTGATGCAGTTTGAGCATGGGTATTTGCGGTCACATTTCACTTTTCTCTTGCGGCAGAGGATGCATGAGGGTTGTTTTGCGGTCGCTGATCCTAGAGATATCGTAGAGCTGATGTTTGAGTCTGTCATTTTGACAAGGCTGCTGAAAGAGTGAGGTTTGGTCGTCTTGATTACATTGATTGATGTTTGTTGGTCGATGCCTGGTGGCGACGATGACAGATTGTATTAATGTCGAACCATATCTGCTGCTGTCAGAGTCTAAACAACCATCGACTAATATGCACGTAAATCAACCCAAAAAGGTGTGAAAATTGACACTGATTTGCATACGTAGAGAGTATGTTTTGCCAATGTTGAGCATGGCTGAAGAGAACGTCGAAAGAAGGTACATTCTAGACCATAAATTATGTCACTAGTAGCGTAATCGATAAGCGAAGCGCCTACCCTCTTTAGAGCAAACTCTGTATAGTGATGTCGCATCCTACAGATGAAATGAATGTAATAATCTGTTTACTAGTTTGACTAGAATATAAGTCTATTTTACATCCTTTCATACCACAGCTGCAGCCGCAAAATCAATAGTATATAATCACTTTATAAAATTAGAAGCTCTAGAATCAAGGAGTCTAGCTTGACTAGAACAATAGTCATACGGTTAATACCGACTAGATAATTTAACCTAAATTTCAGTCAATATAAATTTCCTCTCTCGTAATCTTTTATTACTAAACAATATATAGCAGAATGAGAAAGCCGGTATAGTCATTAGAAAGATTTATCAAAGTTGAAGCTTTCTCGTACTTCCCCGTTCTTCATGCAACAAAGGGAAATAAGCGCCTTGTGTGACGACACGGCTGGTCCCGAAACAACATATTGATCCGGGGTCTGCGCAAGCGTTCCGATACTGCCCTTCTGCTGTAGTAACTAACGGACAGGATCTGCTGCTGTCATCTGAGCCATAATAAAGTTTTCTTATTGTCAATGTGTGATTATTGGGGTTTGTTTGGAAGTGCCAGCTGGCTGAAGATGGGGATCCTCTCGGGCATCTGCATAGATATGGTTATTGATCATTCAGGAATTCAACGTTCCTAGTGACGTGTAATGTACCATCCTTAATAGTAATGGTGTTTAGACCATCTACAAACTACTTCTTGATCGGAATCACGCAAGTCTCAAGCCGATAAACACACACTTTGCCAGCTCGGGAGGTGCCCAATATTGCAAAGGGATGTGTGCTTCGAATTCCCTGGTTCTCAAGTCTGTTGGTTGCTCTACCAGTTAATTTAGGAATTCGGACGGATGATTAGGTCTAGAAAAGCTCTTGTTCCTGCTGTGTAGCTTCTACTGTGATGTGGAATCCCAGGCCTGCGTTAGTTGAGGACCTTTGTAGATTTTTTACAAGGAATCCGTGCATTCTACAAGAGAGGATAAAGCATGAATACCACCGAGCATAGCAACTTGTATCGATATTTGGTACTTGGTTTGGAATCCAGCGTAGAGACTGATACAGAAATTGCAGCATTAGCCGTGTACTTGTAATGCGAAAGAGAGATTGGTGGAATGAATCGTTTCCCTCTGAGTATTTGCGTGCAGGAGGACCACGCGTACACATACAATAGATGCCCGAGAGGACAAAAGTCAATCATGCATTTTTGTAACCTTGGCGCCTCTGTATCGTCGCAGGTGTCATCGTTCATACTGCTGAAGTCGGCCGCTATTTAGTGAGCGTCTGTGCGTTACCTGCGTGTGTTGATGCAGCTGGAACCGGTTTATTGAAAATTATCAAAGAGCACTGTTTGCTGCTCGCTCGGTAAAGACGAGCTTGTTAGAATCATGCAACGACGAAGCCTTGACAGTGCCTGATGACACCCAGCTCTGCATATAGGTCAACTTAAGGATATACCATATCCTTGGCAGCAAACTCGCAATATGAACTACTAGTGGTGAGAACAAATGCGAGGGAGCATCGCATCACAAGTTACAAGACGGTATAGGTCAGTCATGCGTATAAAGTACTTGGCTAGTCTTGCCCGCTAATATACCTTGCAGAACTCAAACCTGAATATCTACGCAGAGGCAATATCAATCTTCTAGTTGGGCGTCTCTTTTACTTATCATCAACCTGTCCAAATCGCCAGCTTTGGCTTTTACTGGTCAATAGAAGGTGGCCAGGCAGCAAGCCTAGCTCCGTTAGGGACTCAGATTCGGTATATCTCTAGGATGGGCTTTGGATTTTGCTAGGTGGCCGCATGGCTGGTGATGTAGATCACTAGATGGAAGGGTTGCATATGCAAAGCAAAGCTGTGAGATGATGTCGTTTATGGCACCAATCTTGCTTGTTACTCTCGTGAAATGGTAGAAAAATTTCGGAGGACGATCAAGCAGACAGGGCAAATTTTCAGTCAACATCTCGAACCAACCGTGGGAATATTATTGGCACAGAACTGATGAAACCGTCAGTGCGAGCGATTTTGATTTGGAGTACTGCGGAATATCTCTATGCGTCATCAAAGACTTCATCCTGCCTGGAGAGTTGGCCAAGGTTACTTCAGCTGACGTGGCATTCAAGCGACCACTATGTCCTCGCAAGGTTCGGGTCAAAGCTGACGCTGGAATACCTGTATGGAGAAAGGTCGTCTGATACCTACCTTATGTGAAGCTTCCTGTGGTGTGGCATAGGTAATAAGCCAATCAACATAGTGAGTGGTTACGAGGCAACTAATTGTTAACCTCACGATACATAAAACCTGAATTAGGTGTGCATCAACCGGTTCAGGACAGCTGATGACGATTGCCTTTTTTGAATCACCAGGCCAAAAGATCTGCAACCATAGAAGCAGGCATTTGGATGAAGCGTTTAAGTAAAGGATGTTTCCTCGCGCCGACATGGCTCTCCATCATCAGCAAGTCTATCGTCTTGATCACCTTGGACAAATAACCTGAATAACGTGCATTATGGAGACAATCCTCTTACAGCAAGCCAACTTAGTGCCCAGCGCAACTGCGGTAGTGGATGAGACCCATAGCGTTAGTTACCGGGAACTCATAATGAGAGCGGATATCCTGGTTGATCTTCTGGAGAAGCATTCTCTTGAACCAGAAAAGCCTGTCTGTACCCTCGTCCCGACGGGGTTCTCGCAGATACTGGCACAAATCGCTATCTTACGTGCGGGAGGGACCTGTGTTCCTATTGATCCAGCTGCACCTGCGGATAGAGTCAAGCGCATACTAGAAGATCTGGCTACGACGCTCATAATTACCAGCAGTGATTTTGACCTGTTGGCCCTGAACCTGAACGTCATTTCCATTGAAGCAGCTCTGGATGCACGTGTCGATATTGACAATGGTCAGGAGATTTCTACGCGCGCCAATCGCCCAGAGTCTCACCGAAGCCATATCATATTCACATCAGGTTCTACCGGTCGACCTAAACCGATTCAAGTCATGAGCAGTAGCATTCTCCACGCGCTGAGAAACCTACCTACGGGGCCACTTAGTTCATCTGATAGAATGACTAATATGCTTAATCCCGGATTTGACCTCTCTCTGCTCGAGATGTGGAAACCTTTATTGGAGGGAGCAATGATCGTCCACGTTCCGCACATCATACGGAACGATCCTTTCGCGTTACAAAGCTTTGTGAAGCAGCAAAAGATCACTTTTACAATCGTACCCACTGCCCTTTTCGAGGTGATCGCGATCACTGCACCAGCGGCATTTCATGGAGTGCGGCATGTCATCGTCGGTGGAGAGGCTGTCAGCAGCAATGCGATGCATAGTGTACTGAAAGAAATGCCACCCGAGAATCTGTGGAATGGATATGGCCCTGCCGAAGCGACTATATTTGTCACGATGGCCCGGGTAGATCACCAAGGTGTTCAACACTCGCGCATCAGTATCGGGCAGGCTTTCGGAGACACAAGAATCTTTCTTCTTGATGAGGGTCTGCAACCCATCAACGAGCCCAGGGTAACAGGGGAGCTTTGCATTGCTGGGCCTCAAGTATCGCCTGGATATTTGAACCGACCAGAAGAAAACAAGAAAAGGTTCATTTCGGTGGACCAAGCTGGTACGTGCATTCGAGTGTACCGTACTGGAGACCTGGGACAATGGCGGGACAAGGTAGGGGGGTTTTTGGACTATATCGGCCGGGCAGATGATCAGATCAAGATTTCGGGCTACCGTGTTGAGCTTGGGGAGGTGTCGCGTGTGATCGAGGAACACCCGCAGGTCCACTCGTGTGTTGTTGATTATCACCAGGAGAATGAAGTTGAAACCCTGGAAGCATACGTCATATCCGCCGACGGGGAGCTGAATCTCAACACAGAGGAGCTGATTGAGTGGACAAAGGAGAAGCTCCCTCCCTACATGGTTCCAAGCAAGATCTTCAAGAAGCGAACATTCCCACTCACCGTGAATGGGAAAGTTGATCGTGAAGCTTTGGTATCGGCCAATAGTGACCATGAGACAACCAATACACCTCATATGGAGACACCAGATGAGAACGATGGGCACAACGGGGACTTGTCTACATGGCTGACATCAGCCCTCCACCCAATGCTCCCTTCATGGCGTGGAGACCCGTCAGACAACCTCTTCTCCCTCGGTCTAGGCTCCCTTCAGGCGGCCCAATTCATCGGTCACATTAGAAGTGGTCAAGGCAAGGCGATCACACTCGAACAGCTTTACAGTCATCCAACGATAAAAAGTCTCGCAGAATTCTTAGCTGATCCCGCTGTTGAAGCCAATGCAGACTCTTCGTGTATGAAACGGTGGAAGCATGATATACAGCATTTGGATAATTCTATGTTGCTTCCAGATTGGCGAGGCGCTGATGAAGGCCGGGTGTTTCTCACTGGGGCCACTGGATTTCTGGGCGCGCATATTCTGCAGCAACTTCTTTGCCTACCCGCGGTGAAACAGATCGCTTGTCTAGCACGTAGTCTATCTGGGATGAGTGCTAGTGCTCGAATCCAGCAAACACTTGAAAAATACAACATATGGGACAGTCGCCTGGAAAAGACAGAGAAGATTATGGTCCTGGAGGGTGACCTGACGGATCCCAACTTGGGTCTTGGGGAGAGACAGTTCACTTGGCTCACAAACTGGACCAGCGTTATATTCCACGTGGGTGCGCGCGTTAACTGGTGTGAACCCTACGAGGCACATTATGAGCCTAATGTCATTGGAACAAGCCACATTATCCGCGCTACAGCCTTGGGCCGCCGGAAGACATTGCACTATGTCTCATCGATCGACGTGTGGAGCGTCAGTGGGTTTATCAACAATGTGGATCGTGTGGATGAAGATGAGCCTCTCATGCCGCATATGAATGCCGTCCCTTATGATACAGGATACTCCGCCAGCCAGTTTGTGGCTGAGGAACTGGTCCAGAGGGCGCGAGCCCGCGGATTACCCACAGCGATCTATAGGCCAGGCTTTATCATCGGTCACAGTGAAATTGCCATTGCCAACGCCAACGACTATTTTTCCCGCTTGATAATGGGTTGTATTCAAATAGGGTACTTTCCAGATCTTGCTACGCAATACCTAGAGTATGTGACCGTTGACTATGTCGTCTCGGCCATTTTGCGCATCGCATCTGACATGGGTAACCTCGGCCGAGCTTTTCACATCGTACCTCCTGACCGGGCCGAGTCAGTCAATTACAACGATATTCATCAGATGCTTCGAGATCTGGGTTATAACGTTGAGAAAATTGACTATCAGGACTGGGTGGACAAGGTCCGTGAGTCACCAGGGACTCCGCTAGAAGCAATGATGCCATTAATTGAGGAATCAGTCTATGAGGGCATGACTCGGTTGGAAACTAGCAAGAACACGCCTATTTACGACCCGCGAAACACAAGTATCGCCTTGAGGGACAGCCCGGATGTCAAGTATGTCGCTCTAAATTCAAAACTGTTGCAGCGGTTCATTCAGAACTGGTTGGACCAAGGAGATTTCACTCTCGAGTATGATCGCACCGCGAGAGGCTGAGAGCAGAACGTGGAAAAAGACGAGATATACTAGACAGTTAACTGATGTTCAGTAGAAATTATCTGAAATGCTGCACAAACTCACAGAGCGTTGACCTAGTCTCTGCTTTCCTGTAGAAACAGGACTTACAGACTGCATGGGCAAAGACCATAATGAGGTCATTAAAAGCTTGGGAACTCATCAGACCCCATCTCTGCATTATTCTCCCAATCCCAGCTAACCCAATCAAATTCCCTCATATTCTCAAAGTCCAAAAGCGACTGTTCACATATGTTGGGAAAGTATGGCTCCGAATTTATATCATCATTTGGTATCTCTTGTTCGTTCGCCAGGCTGTGTCCATCAGAATCGTCGACTGCAACATTGAAAGATACCTTCTCAGGTTTTTGTCCGCAGTCTTTATAGTCTGCGCCACAGTGGTATTGTTCTGCGCCTTTCTGTTTTATAATGGAGATGATTTTTGGTGGTACTGGTGGCACTTGCAGGGCTGCTTCACGAGCCTTCCAAGCATACAGGACCATCTTGGTGAAAGTCTCTACGAAAGGGGCAATTTGTGTGTGCATATGAGCCTCAATGTTGGCACTTATGATTTCCCAAGCTTTCTCGGCTTGCTTCCCTGTAGGTCTTTTTCTCAGATATAGAAGAAGTTGCACGTATGCGATGTATGGGAAATATAAATTAGTCAGCCAAGCGAAGCCACGTATAAGAGGCAAGGTGACGATTTTTGTGTCGTTTTCAAGCATTTGTAGAGAGTGAGACACGAGGACCTCCTCTTGGACCTCAGTTCGAGAGGGCAACGTTGAGTGAAGCTGCAGAAGGCGGAATCTAGCAAACATTATCCGCGTGAAACAGATTGTGAAGGTATGAACTGCAACTTCTGGATCAAGGGAGTTGAGGTATTTGCCTTCGATTGCCTTCTCCAGGGCGTCCAATTTAGTGCTTTCAGGGGCAGTCTCGTGATATGCGTTGCTGATAGGCTTCAGAGCCGGATTAGTATACTCGAGATGAAACTTTGCGCGGCGAACGAAATCCCCGAGCTCACTTCGGATGACAATGAACAGCGAATCAGTGACGGGTTTGTGACTTTTTGGCATTTCCTTCATCTCAGGCCGAAAGTCAGAATCATTCAAGCTGAGAGGTATTCTGCAGTCCCAACTTGGTTCCAAAGTTGTACACTTGTGGCCAGAGATCTCGCTGATACGAGCATCAAAGAGAGCTAATGTCCACCACAGTCTGCGACGAAGCTCGGCTTCATAGACCGTACATTTCGCCAACGCTGACTCATTATGAATTGCCATACGTTGGGCAATACGAATTGCAATACCAAGCACAGACGAGGTAGACCAGGGTCCTATTTTCTCATCAATCGAGACCTGGAATTTGTTAGTCACATTTATTTAAAAACTCAAAAAATGCTTGGCACACTTACTAAGTATAAGAACAACGCAGTCAAACAGTCACGATCTTTAGATTGCAAAAATCCACACTTTACAAGAGCTCTTTGACAGCCCCATTGAAACCTTGCTAAAAGATCCGATTTCGAAGCCCCAAAAATGGTTTCAATATCGTCTTCTGGGGCAATACTTTTGAGCGCCACACAATAAATACTGTATAGGAGAGCTTCAAATGCGGGCTTAAGTTTCCTTCTGTTGCTGGCAGCATCGATGACCTGCCTTTGTAAGCTACGAGCATGAGTCACCTTGAGCAGCGGATCGACGTTATCCAAATATATCTGCCAGAGTTTGAGCATTTCGGCAGATTCCGGATGCAAGGCAGAAAGGTCGATATCAGTGTCTGGGAAGCCGAAAACAAAGTGGTCATTGTTGATACAGAAATTCTCCCAAGCCCTCTTGTATAGGAAATCACTAATGTGATGATCTTCTGAGGAATCGCCGTCATCTCCTATATTTGCGTACTATTTATACATTAGGATTGTTCGCGAAGCAGACAAAGAAAACAAACCTCTGTGGCTAAGGAGTTCAATAGGCTCCTTAAGTAAGATCAGCTCCGCTCTGAGAACTACCTTGGAAAATTGCGTACTTTACCTCGGTTCCCTTTTCTGAGCTAAAAGCTATGGAAGTCGGCTGATCTGTAGGATCTCCGGAGGAATTTTTAATCACCAATACGTCTTTGTGAAGGGGCTCGAAAGTAATGTTATGTTGCCGAAGGAGGTCTTCGTACATACGGATACGCTCCAATAGCTCTCGCTCTGGAAACCTTCGTTTCCGCCGCACATTTCGACTGCGAGTTGCCGGGAAACATTGTTCACGAGCAGCGTTGCATTGTGCACAGGGAAACTTTCGTTCGCATTTGATCTTACGCTTTTGACAGCGTACGCATGCCAGTATCCTTTTCTGCATTAAGGGGTAAGGTGCTGAAGGCGGAACAACAGAAGATTCCGACATGACCTCCTTTTGATTATTTTGGACACTTTCTGATATGTTTAGAGTGAAAAATGATGCTTCTGATATTGCGTTCCATCGTTGACGTCGTCGTAAGAATCGCCTTACGTGACGCTACATAGCTGCTATACCCATTTAGGCCTTAGCCCCGGGTTTTTACTAAGACTCCGATATCACAGGCAAACGGACTATAAACTCAGAAAAATGTCCGCATACAAACCCAGCAGCCATGTATATAAATCAGCCTTCAGGGCTGCGTACGAATACTTTCTCCTCGATGTTCATCCTGATCGGAACTACCCATTTTTGTCGTACTAAAAACAGAACCGCCGTTATCTCATCGTCTGAGGTCCTGGGTGCTCGAACAAGCAAGAAACGACAAAAGACACCACACAGACCTTGAACAACATGGCCAACACTACTCGAGGCGAGGACTACTCTACTCAGCGTCTGAGGCAACGCTATTATTTCCACGATCCCAACATGGATCTCTTCTTGGTCGGTGCTCTTGGATGGGGTCCGGCAGGCGGACTATCCATTGGAGAGGCGTATCATGTAGCCTCGCAAATCACCGATGGTGACGCCGGCTCCTGGTCACAAGCATTTGAGAACCAGGGTATAGCACAGAGCAAGCAAGCCGACGAGTGGAAAAAACGCGGCTTAGTTCGGGCAGCGGGTGAGATGCGCCTAAAGGCATTTGTTTGCTATCGAATGGCTTGGCAATTTGTTGCCCCAGGCGAGCGTTTTATAGCATTGTATTGCACTCATGAGAAGCTTTTTGATCAAGCCATGACGGAACTGGGCTTGCCGGTCACTCGTTTTGCCGTCAATTATGGAGGTGGGAATCTACCTGGACATTTCTTCCAAGCCGCAGATCCCACTACGCCCACAGTACTTGTATTAGGAGGAGCAGACACCTGTCACGAAGACCGATTCTTGTCGCAAGGACGCTATCTCTTGGAACGAGGCTATTCAGTTGCTTTGGTTGATCTACCGGGACAGGGAAAGGTTCAAGAGCAAGGGCTTCACTGGGAGCCTGCGGCCGAGAAGCCGATAGCCGCTGTGATTGATGAGTTGATCAGTTCTTTCGGAGTAGACCCACGCAAACTGGTTCTTCTTGGTATGAGTCTCGGGGGTTATTTCGCTTGTCGTGCAGCGGCCCATGAACCCCGACTTGCAGCGGTTATTGCCACCACACCACTTGCATGCCCGCTTGAGCTATTTTTAAGCGTAGAAAAGCGAGCCGCTGAAGCTACTATATCGCAAGCAGAGGAGAAGAATATGGAGGTAATCATGTGGAAAGCAGGTATATCCGGAATGTCAGAACTTATACAGCGATGGGAGGGTATGATCGCGGAGCCCGGGAAAGTCCAGGTACCATTTCTATCCATACTCGGAGAGCAAGAAGGGCAAGTATGGAAGGAACAAGCACGGGCATGGCATGAGGCAATTCCTTCCAGCAAGAAGAGCTTCGTGATTCTGGATGCGCAATCGGGTGCCGATATTCATTGCCAAGGAAGCAACCCCCTTCGGTTGACCCAGGAGGTAGACGCATGGCTGCGAGAGGTATTGTGAGAGTTACATTTTGCTGCTGCTCTTGAACTCCCTGTGGGTTTGGCTTTTTAGTGTCAATAGTTGCCTACGAATCGAGGATTGACGGATGCCAATAGTTATAATGGTCCAAGTCTGGATTGCGCAGATGTGATACGGTAGATTTAGTTGAGAATACAATATTTAAGGCGTTCATATAAGTATGGGCTAGAATATATATACATCAATCTCAGGGTGAAACTGTACTGTCAGAACATCGAAAACAAGCCAACATCCATCACCAGGCGCCATATTGAACAAGAAAGACCGAACCGTGACAAATCAAACCTATTATCCGTTCGTGGCCGTGACCAAATCATAAACTCCATCTCCATCCCACAACAGAAAAGAATAAACAAGATAGAAAGCATTGCATCGAACTAAGCCATCAGAGAACGATCCCAGCCATCAAATAAACCCAAATCGACAAAGTCTTCATCGGCAGATGGAATCATTATCCCTTTGACGGCCTCGGCCATTTGTAAAGATTGCGGTAAATCGAAATCCTTGAAAGAAAGAATATCGTCTGTGTTGAGTCCGTTTTCGGCAGGGTAGCCTGGTACAACATCGTGCACGTATGATATGTCGCCGCTGCTACAAGCAGACCAAGCCTCCGATGATGTGTCCTGTGGGCTAAGTCGTACGTGTTGCTGCATTATCGGCGCATAAGCTGTCGCATTCTGATGGGGCGAGTAGCTATTGTCAATCGGGCCTTGCGAGCTCAGCTGATCAGCACGTTCCTGTCCGCCATATATCCCATTGAAAATGTTCAGATTGCCATGATCGAGATCGCTGAGTATGCATTCCCATTCCGCTGCTGACAATGACATCTTTGAGACATCAGTAGTGGACACGGATCGAAGCGAGTCTGCATTCAGAGGATAGTAATCCACATTGACGCCCGACGATAGATCGAATGATCTTGGTCGGCTCATTGTCTGGGGAGGCTCCATTGCCCCTGGCCGTTGGCGCGTCTGTTGAGAAGATCTATGTGCTGCGTCGGGATTTGAAATGGTGTTCCTTCTCGACAACATACCATCTTTTGTCGGTTTCGCTTCGGTGGCCACCTCAGCACGGGATTGCGATGTTTGTAGGGCCTTCTTGATTTTCATAGACCGTTGGCTATCAGCGCCGGTGATGAGATTAGATAGTATTCTAAACTCGGTGGCAGCTGTGTTGGACTCTGGCTCAAGCTGTATTTTTACATCAAGAAGCAAGTTCCGGCTTTCCTGTACCAGCTTGCTGCCTCGATCCAATGTCATATTTTGCCACAAAATGCCAAGGCCAGACAGGTAGGCTACTTCTAGACGATTGACGGCTAGCGACAGGCTCAAGCGTCGTTCGTCGAGGAGCTGCAAGATTTGGATGACGTGTTTGCTTGAGTCGCTAAGAGTCAACAAAGCTGGATTCATAATGTCGGGGGTGCCAAAGCATGCTGCCGGCCGATGAATCAAAATTCGGATAAAGTAATACACCAAAGACTAGACTAAATTAGTTTGCGAGCGCCTCGAATCGACAATGAGAACTTACCAATAATGGAGACCGGCTGCCTGTCACATTTGTGCTTGGTCTATCTTGAATGAAAACCAGTTTGAGATGAGTTGGGAGACCTTTATTCCAGGTATCTAGCTCTTCGGACAGGCCATGTAGTTTTGTCACTGGGACTTGAGCATTTGCTGATGGATAAAGGATCTCAAGCGCTTTGCCCAAAATTCGGGAAGCTTCTATCAGAGCAAGCGCACTTGACATGCGAGTGCACTCATCAGGTAAACCGGGGAGTATTCCTTCCTCCGTAATATTTTCGTCGTCGATGTCTGCCGGGATCTCAGTACCAATACGATCATTTCGGAGCATAACAGGTAGACCAGTCGCGGCAGCGGCAAAGCTAATTAGTTGTCAGCTGGTTCACAAAGATGGAGGAAAGTGCGGTGGATCTTTACCGGTCCAAAACGTATTGACACCAGAAGACTTTCTTGCGAGTCTCGTGGAGTAGCGGGTCACGAACAAAGTCCTGCTGGCTTTGATCTAGTCCGAGCGACTGAATGGTGCCAATAGAAAGAGCGCGATAGCGAAGCAAAGACTGATAGTCTCCTTTGGTCAAGAAATACATCTGAGCGAGGACCATGCACTGCACGGCAGGCACAGACATCTCGCCACTGAGAGACTCGAGCGGTGTGTACCAGTTATTCTCGAAGAGCTTGGGGTCTTGGTTGGTCCTCGACTGAATGACAGTCAGCTTTGAAAAATCGCGCATAGGGGAGGTCTAGAACACGTACCATTGAAGAAAGTGCAGCTATGCCAAATATAAGGTTCAACTGTATGATGGTGAGAGGCTGGTCTTTCAAAAGAGACGGATCAGCTAGGTAGCGATCGTAGGCCTTAAGAATAGTAGAGCGGTGCACCACTGGGTACAAGGGAGCCCATTCTTGGAAATAAATGTTGATCAACTGATCTGACACAAGTCTCGGTGGTGACTGCAGAGACGAGGCCTTGCGTTGATAATTCCTCGCGGGAAAAGTTGTCAAAGCCTTCGTCGAGAAGGAAGACGAAGATATACCTCGTGATTCCAGCTTGCTGATCAGTGTTGACGAAAAAGCGCGAACGCTTGATGGGCCCGTGAAAGGCGAACTACCAGACGACTTGGTCGGATGTTGAACGTTAATGACGCGCTCTGTATCGATAGGAGAAGGCTTTACATCTTCTGACAATGGAGATCGAGGGGTTTCCGAGAGTGCATCAGACGTAGATGCCGGAGAGGTTGCAGACTGCGCCTTCTGACGTGGTGCACCGAACGAATGAATCCGCGACAGTACTTCGATCTTCTCATCTCGTTCGTCTAACAAATTCTTCAAATCCCTAACCTCGCTTTCCAGCGCTCGCACACGATCTTCTAGTGACTCAGTATAACCACGCGGAAAAGCTCTTCGGCTCAACTTGTCGCTGGTCTTGCACTCGAAACCAACGTTCTTACATTGTGTGCAACACGGTCGAACGCCATCGCATCGGATTTTCTTGGAGCGACAGCGATCGCAGGCTTGAGCGATACGGCTCTGGGCGTTGGTTCCCATTTTAATCACTTTCATTGGTAGAATTCCCGGCATTTTGGCGGTGCTGATACCGTTATATACTAGAGATCGTCGAGAAAACAGCTAGTGTGAGTCGGTCATCCGCCAAAGCAGGCGGCGATGCGTCGTGATGAATCGACTACTAATTAGACGAGCGACACGGACGAATTCTGGGCGTCGTGGTGGCGCAAGCAGAGTATATACAAGTGAAGCAACTTCCAGAGTCGCTCTGAGAGTGAATCATTAGTAGCGTAGTACGTCGTAGTAATCGTAGCAGCGACGGTCGTAGCACGGCAAGGGTATGTATAACATCAGAAGGGTAAGTGTTGGGTAGATTGGTGAGAAGAGTGGAGAGGGAAAGAGCAGGCGGGCAACACAAAGCACGGAAATTCAGTTGTTCCGCCAAGGCCCGAACTCGCCGATCACCGGCAGACGATGCTGGACTGTACTAGTCTTAGATAGGTCTAGACGTGGGGCTTCCCCGGTCTCTTAATTTGGGGTCTCAAATCACGTTGGACTACGGAGTACGCATTCTGGAGTAATGCCACGGCCCCAGCCAATCGCGCCCCGCCCATTACACTTTTTTGAGCCTACGTCCTATGTATCTTTCTTACTTTTTAGGCATTCTGGCGCGGCATCAGGCCACCTTTCGGGCTTTGACTCATATTCAAGAAAAGTCTTCTTCTTCTTGTTGCTGCTTGAGAAATTCCTGCACTGTTTCCGACGTCATCAGCTGTTCGATCTGTACACAGTAGGATGTTAGAAATTGATTCGGAAAGGCGACACGGAGACCTACCTCTTTAGCAAGATCCCCCAGACCCCCCTGTAAAAGCGCAATTTCCCCCTGTCTGAGTATCCTAATCATCTCATAAACAGCACTACGGACGCCTGTCTGACTACCGTCCGCATCATGCTCTACACCCTCAAACGCAATCTCCATTTCACCACCTAACATTTCTAGACGAGATTGCAAGCATTGCTGTACAAGCACCGCTGCACGTAGCTGGAACAGATCCCAGAGCGGATCCTGCGACAGAATAATGCGCAACTCTCTCACATTGGAATCTGATGACGCTCCTGGGACAACACGCCCAATCTCGATTTCGCCTTTCCAGAGAGCCTTGAGTTCCACTGGCCCTTCAACAGGTTGCATCATCTCAATGGAGAGGCCGTCTTCTTCGTTCACACAAGCCCAGAATAAAAAGTCGCTTTCCCAGACTTTTTTGCCATTTTCTGAAGCAAGTCTCAGGCCTGGGGCAGTCCTGTGAGCAGATATTCTCTTCTTGGCATTTTTCAGCGGATCATTGTCCGGTATATCGATTGGTAAGAATAGTTGTCGTGCATCCTCGACTGAGCTTTCGAGAAAGCCGTAAGAAAAGATCATTTCAGACGCCCCTTTCTCATCTCCGTAACTAGTCATCGTTAGATCGTGTTGTGTCAGTCAATGATATACTTGACGTACGTAATTGTGACTTCCTCTCCCCGTCGAAGTTTCTTCCCCCATCGAAGTTGCAACACCGCATTTCGCTCCTCATCCGTCTCATACAACGCGACTGTCTCTTCGCCCGAGGCATGATTAGCCATATCCACACAGGGGACCATCACATGTCCCGAGCCCGGCAAATCCAACGCTCTAGACCTATACATGGCATCCACAATCTTCCAATCATCCAGCGTCAGCCGACCGGTCTCTTCATCCCACCACTCTCTCTCGCACCAAGCGATAGATTGCGTGGCGTCTCGAAGACGATCAAACTCTGCTTCAAGAGCGGATAGTTTGTGGTCCATTGCATCTTTCAGGGATGTACCGTAGAGTAAGACGAGTTCGTCTTCTGTCCATAGTGTAGGGAGGAGTGTTTCACTGGGGAGGAATTTGATGTATTCTGACCAGGGGTTTGTGACGCCTATTTTAATTTGTGTATTGCTTGCGTATGTGATATGACAGAGTAGAAAGATGAGGATGGCCCCACGAGCAGTCTATACAAGTCTTAGCATCCATTCATATGTTTATCTCGTCTTGCGGTTAAGGATTTCATACCCACCCAAAATCACCACTGGCCTCCAACACCGCCTTCAAATACGGATCCGACTTGGCAAACTCATGCACCAAATCAAGCGACAAGACCATATCAGGAGGAACAGTCATTAATATCTCGGGTTCACCTTCTGCTTCTTGAGCAGACGAGTATTCTTTGTCTGCTTTGGCGACTATGCCAGACCCAAATTTGAGTTTCTGGAACTCGATGTCTTTGAATTTGATGCCATTGAGACGGGCCCACGCCGGCAGGGCTTCGATAGGTAGGAAGAGGCGGTTTAGCATGTCAGTTCAAGCCAACGCGCAGAATTGGTACTTAGGGTTCTGATTGCTGTGGTCGGATCGGTGGTGGATGACTATGTTGATCTGTCAGTGTGTGTACAGTGGATGTTTGGACGATGATGGAATGTGGAGCCCTCGAAAACTGTGTAGGATCAGATGCTCATGTGTTTTGGTATTTCAGATGTATTGCCAGCAGCCGTACATCATGTCCGTCCCGCGATGACTCAATGCAAACTTTCACGAGCAAGACGTGTGAGATAGGGTAATATGGCCAAGCAATGATAAACATTGTTGATGTTTTAGAACAAAGAGCAGGCTTAGGATGCTGTGTCTACAAAGCGTGTATCATCGTTACCAGTATGCCGTATCGTGTAATTAACCACCCCGCGAACCCTTATCGATAAGTCGATGATAGATGCATTCCGCATCATTGCAGCATCCCGACGTCATGAGCCTCATCAAGGAAGATATATAGATCAGGAACTACGGATTGATACACAATCTGGTCCATAGAGTATAGAAACTTTATCAACCTCATCAACCATATAAAAAAACACAACCACGATGCGCCGCTCTCTAATCCCCAACCCACCACGCCCATACCTTTTCCCTCTCAGCGCAATTCTCCAGCCAGCCTCCTTCCACACTCCTCACAGTGTCCGCGCCCAATTCTCCAGCAACTCTGACCAATCCCAACAACAACAGTCAACCTCAGAACCCCGCTCATCCCGCTCCTCAGGCGTCAAAGGCCACAAATTCCAAGAATGGAAGGGCTCCTCCACGGAAGACCACGCCGTCAACCGCGCCGCCAAAAACGACATTACAGACCCCGAAGTTGAGGGCGTAGTAAGTGGCAGAGCAGAGAAGCAGCAAAATTCAGGCATTTCAGATTCTGCGATGAGTGGTGCGACGACGGAGAGAGATTTGGGACGGAATGCGAAGAGGGCGAAGGAGGAGCATCCCAAGAGTCCGGAACCGATCATTGGGATGAATGATGAGAGGGGGGAGGTTAGTTTTCTTACCAAGCTTTTTCAAAAAAAAAAAAAATCGTTGCTGACTTGTGGGAGAAATAGAAGGGATATTGATCGTATGTCATCAGCCCTAGTACTGTAATATCAAGAGCATAAATCTTTGTCAAATATATCATTTCATTTCGTTATATCATGGTAGATGTTAACGGCCAACACGGAAAGATAGTATCTATATTTAAGAGATTAGTAAACTTTGCTCAAAGCCGCAAAACGTGTACGTACATCATGTTTCCCAACAGCAACCATTTCGTCTTCAGAAACACGTACTCCACCGGCACCTTCAACGTAGGCTATAGGAACGTCACCCATGACTTTCCGTGCTACATCCCCGACTGTGCTGTTTCTACTGCTTGTTAGTGGCTTAGTTCTAAGACGTAAGGGAAGAACATACTTTTTGACTAATACGCAATCACGGAAGACAGCATTCGACCCTGATCCCGAGGCAAATGTATGAATATTCCGCACTGGAAATACCGGGACAAGGCCCAGAACCTCTGCAGCCCGTGACAAGCATTGCACAACACCAGTTGATCCGAATCGGTATAGAACCATGTCTTTCAGATTCTCAACACGCCTACCGTGCGTAAGTAACCATAACGAGCCGCGAATAAAATGAAAATAGAACATACTGCTTCAATTTTTCATCCATCTCTTTCAAGCCTCCTCCATCAGGATCACCCATTTCTATGAGGTCTTCTCGAGTATCCACGAATTCACTTCCTTCTACATATCTGACGTATTTTTGTTTCGCCAGTCGTCGTAAAAAGACTTCTGATATTGCCGAGCAGAGCACGATAGATTTCGCGTCTTGCATTCGGGCAATTTTGCTTATATTCTGGTGGACAGTCAGCTAGCTCCTCCTCCTATAACATAACAGTTTCAGGTCGTAGATAATACCTTATCTGCATCTGGATGGTCAATCTTGTTCAAGGCATAAACTGTTGGAAATTTTTCATCCACAAATGTATTCACAACCTGCTCCACCGTCTCATTTGACCAATTTTCGAGAGGCTCTTTTAGATTCAGACGGTCGAGGCATCGAGCCACTGTTTGCGAGGTACTTCCGTAACCGGAAAATTGGGCTTGCAGTGTGTCGACTGGGTTTGCCTCTGTGCGTTGTCAGTTGCTGCGCATTTGTAGAAGGCAACGTATACATACTTGTAGCTTGATGCCTCCGTTTGATAGACCCCCTACACATCATGTCAAAAACTGGTTAACACGAAACGACCGGAAGAAAATACCATTTCTCCATCAGGTTCCCTTGCACCCATCGCACAATCTCCGATCTCAACCACACAATATCTTGCGAAGGATCGTACCCGCGAGTTTCCTTTCCTATTGTTCCACTATAAGCTAGATGCCGGACCAAGAAGAGATACAAGGCTCCAACCTTCTGCATCCGTCGTGCCACTAACGTCAACCACATGAATCAAAGCGTCGGCATGTCGCAAATCGTCCAAAAACTTATTCCCAAGACCCTTTCCTTCGTGCGCACCGGGCACTAAACCGGCAACATCAAGAAGTTCGATTGGGACTGATCTTCGTCCTTCGGTACATCCGCCATAGTTTGGTCGACATTTATCTGTTAGGTTGAATCTTTGGCATGCGCAGTCTATTTGGAGGTACCCGATTGCTCGTTGGGGGTCGATGGTGGTAAAACTATGCGTTATTTGGGTCAGTTATGAGAACGTTCGCGATGAGGAGGATGCGCCGCACGGGAAGTTTCCTGGAATTATTGATTAACACATTAGCATAACAAAATTTCGGTATCACACAATGGATTCTACTGACCAACTTTGGACGAAGCATCAGTCAGACTATTTAAAGTCGTCGATTTTCCACTAGAAGGCTTTGTTACCAGTCTGGTCAGCGCGGAGATGCTGCGGGGTGGATATGGTCGAGCATACTTTGCCAACAAGGCCTATTAGAGGATCGCGAGGCATGATGGTGTATCTGCAGAAATCTTCAGACGTCAGTCACCTATTTCTCTGAATGATAGCCTCCTTGCTATGATGTCGCTGTTCAATCAAAAAGATAAGGCTTGATAGAAATTGGCGACAATTCCTACAATTTCTGCCGCTCCGAATTAAGGCGGTGACGGTGGGCTGTTCATGCCTCAGGTGTCGACTATGGTATTACTGATTGTCTTTCGGCATTAAGCCTAAAAAAGCTTCAGCACCGACTTCATCATCACGAAGCAATGCTCTAGAAAACAAGATGTGCCAAAATTACGTTCATTGAGAGATCGATCCGAAACCTCGACGGTGAAAATTGCATATGGCCTCAATGAGACGGCTGCTAAATTCCTGATTCCTGTATCAAGATAGGACTACCTAACTGTTGCTTGCAATATGTTTGTTGATCAAGGGAGACGGAATATTTGACAACTAAGTACGACAGCTATTTCATGATTCGCATCAACATAGTCACGTCGAGACATCCAACTGGATGCCCCTTGCAAGAAATTGGGTGCAGTTTGACGTCGTTCGCTAGCACGCGACACAGCATTACTACAGTATATACTCGACTCGAGTCTGCGGCAACTGTACCTGGATCTACATGAATGACAACGAATGCAATTCTGGTGGATTCCACGGCGGACGTCAATTATCCTGATTGAGTATGCCGTATATTCTCTCTGTATATACGAGCGCATTAAGCATCCTGGAGAGCTATAGCCGGCAAAGCTCCTTCGGGAAGGACTGATGTAATACATCGTCAATCGAACTGGGATGACAGGAGCGAATGGAGGTTTCCTGCTTATGAGGCTCCATAATGGTTCAAGCAGTGAGTACTGACTACGAAAAGATGAGGCAATGGAAGAAACATCTCTGTCCTAGTGGGTTGGGTTTACGTCATCGGGGCACCGCTGCTAGAAACGTCACATTCTCTCAGCGCTCCTATATAAGTCACTTGTGCTTCATCCGTGGGTCGGAATGTGATCAATCATATTAACAAGACAACACCAACTTACATATTTTTCAAATTATACATCAACCATTATGTCTTCTTCCAACTTCCACAGCACCACCCAAGAACTGCGCAAGCCCGAGTCCAAAGTCTCCCGCGCTCATGGCGGCAAGACCCCAGCTGACTCGGACGTTTCACTCATGAAGGTATACTCTCTTTTAGGCGTTATATGTATATAAAGAACCCCTAATCTAACGTAAATAGTCCGTCCTTGACTCCGGCACTGACAAACAGAAAGAAATTGAACAAGTCCGCCAAAATCTACCTCTTCCAGAACAACCCCCCGTCGCCAGCGACTGGAACTCAGCCGACCAGCGAACCGTCAACGTCGGCTCCGGTCGCGTCGAGGGTCCCATTTCGGGTGAAGGTAACAGTGCTCTTCGCGGGCCGGCTTCTGTAGACAGCAGTGCTCGTGTTGATGGAAAGGAGTTCCACAAGGCTACGGAACCTGGATCGGGTGTTGGACGACAGGGTCAGGAGGGATTGGATCATTTGCCCAAGGACGCTCGTTCCCGATAAATCAGTCTGGATGAGCTACGAAACGATATGATGAAACATGTACATTAGGAGTTTTCGTTATCCCATGAAGGATGGCTTAAAATTGGCGAAATCCAAGCTGAATGAATGATGAAATGGAAAGTCACAATACTTGTGCGTTACAAATTAAAGAATATTATCCTTGCAGTAGTACAGTAGACAATATGCGTGCAAATAGGAGATCAACACAGGTTAACAACCGTAACGGGAACTGCTAACCCTAAGTAACCCCTGCGGCCGGCTCGACAAGACAGACGATGAACAGGATCAAACAACGAGCGAGCCTAGACGACGACTATGTGGCAACATATTATTATTATTATTCTCATTTTCTTATCAAGCGCCAAGCGTCAGGGTGCATCTGGTGTGCATCGGACCCTTGACGATAGTCTCATATGATGTCATAGCTGGACATGGACATGAACCATGAGATATAGAACATCTCACACGACCATATCTTCGTACATCTCTTCTCCACTTATCGACTTGCAGTGATGTGTTAGACTGTTCCACTCATAGAAAAGTATCGCGCATTTACTATGGATATCAGGGAGGCACTTGACGTTATCCGACCCAGCATCGCCGTAACTGTGACATCATGCCTGGCCTTTCGACAGACTCGATGGATGCGTTCATCGACTGAACCAGCAACTCTTTATAATGGCGACACTTCGCATCTTCCCTACTGACTAACATTACTCTTAGACATCAACGCAAACCAAGCTTCAAATCTGTTTCCACAACTACCCCGTACATAACGCCTATATTCAACAGAACAACCGCTACAATGGATATGCAAGGAAAGCCCATTGGAAACTCGACTGGTGGCACCAAGGTGGGCTCCCATTCCTCGCCCTGAGTGTAAAAGCATACTGACTTCACAGGTCACCACCGACCCGGCCAGCAAGATCCCTCGTCATGAAGCCACGGGCGCCGTGACTTACGACTCTCTCGCTGGTGAATCCGTTCGACAAGGCGGCGCATTCTCCGAAAATCCCAACAGCGAGCCGCTGAGCGTCTCTGGCTCCAACTCCACATTCAACAACACCGACACCTCTGGCGCCAACACCCTCCGCTCGGCTGCACAGGCCGGAGACCGTGATACAGACCGTAAGGAGCGCTACCCAGATGCTCTAGGAGGTCAGGGCAAATACCCCGGTACTCACCTACCGGAATCCGGATACGCAGGTGGCTCAACGCAGGCCAAACGTGAGCTTGGTATTGGTGGTCACCAGCACCAATACAACACCACTGAACGTGCTACTGCCGGAGCCGAAGCCGGTGGCAGCGGTGGTTTCCGCAGCGAACACAATGGCGGCACCGCACCAAGCTACGTGACACCCGTCGTCCAGAACGTGGGCAACACCAAACCAAAGGGCGTCAACATCAAGGAAGGCGGCTTCGATAGTAACCCCAAGAACAACGCCAGCTTCAACTCGGATATCGGCACCAAAAACGACCCCGGTCGTCTCGCTGAGCAGAAGTTCCAGAAATCTACAGCTGAAAGTGGCGCGAATGCTGCATATACCAATCCTACTGTGGATGCGAACCAGCCTTATGGAAATCTAGGGTCTGACCAGCGTATTTGAATTGTCAACACATAATGTAAGATAACTAGTTATGTTCGATTATTCAGGGGCCTGGTGTTCTTGAGACAGGCTCAGATTGAGTCTGCAGTTGTATTATAGATTTCAGTGATATGAAAAATTTGGAATATTCGTACTTACTAGCGGTATCTCTGTTCAAACTCTTGAGTATTTCGCCATTCACCACGTGGTTGATATCATTTGACCCTGTGATTGACTTCCATACTGTACCCGTCAAAACCCACTCATTAAGCAAATTGGCAGTCCGCAAATTTGCACTGAGCCTCATATGCCCGTGCTCCCAACTCCATAAAAAAGAAGCTCGCCTGTCGTGACCACACGTGGGGTTGGCGAATAGCCCTAACTGCCCTAGCCCGGCTAGCCAAGGACTGTATTTAAGCCACCAGTCAGCCACCTAACATTTATGCCTGAAAAAATTTTCCTTTCTTTTTCTTTGTCCTACTGATTTTGAAATGCGATTCATGCTATTGGTCACGGCAAGGATTGCGACAAGAATGTGCCGAGTGGTGCCATTATATAGTCAGATGCTCTGCGAACTGACTCCATTCAGGGTGATTGCAACCGATGGATAAACTCTAGCGTCTAATATGTACGAAGTACACCGATCGATACGATTTGCAGGTCGTCGATTGATCGGATCTCGTCTAAAATTATGGGTAAGAAACCTGCCGATTACACATGAGTGATTTCCACTATTCGAGAGATATATTCAAGCAAGGGATTCGCGAAAATACATATAGGCTACTATGTATTCAATGTTTCTACTTTCAAGCTTTCATGGCACCCAGCAAGGGGCGTGCAATCGTCCGCGGGTATTACGATAGATCGCCCACGCTCTCAGACGCTGTCATAGGCAACGATTTACATACACAAGCTTTCCAAGGTTTTATAACTACACCTGGTTCTCTGTAGATGTATATCATTGATCTGTGCAGACAGAAATACAACACAGAGAGCTGTTGAGGTAATCTTACGGCTACCGTAGGAAGCGAATCAGCGATTATGTGTGACAGTTACACTTCGTGGGAAAACATCTCACTGGTTATTGTACCGCAGTACAGCTACGAGCTTACAGCAAACACCCACACCACACACAGCACAATGACCAACGAGAATCTGAGTAACCGAACTATCGATTTGGTACCTGACTGGACTCAGCGGACACGTGGAGCGAGATGTAACTATGTAACGAGGAAATTGATGTCGGTTACCTCTTGGCTGTCCTAGCCCTAAGCAGTAATTCCCGACAACATACAGGGTGCGGCGAGCCGACAATATTTATCCCTTGACTCGACAGCGATGTAAGGTCTGCCAAATGGCTCAAATCGCGAGATTTGAGTCTCCATATCGTCAAAGCTGAACAGACATATGTAGACACTGAATGCAGGAACATTGCATAATCAAAACACCCCATTGGCCCCGTCCAAAATAACAAACACAAAGTTAGTTCCCGATCCCCGAGAGCAAGGCTCAAGCCAGCATGAAATCTTAATTTAAATCTTAAGACTCGGTGATATGCGCTTCATGCGCGTTTTTATTATTATTGTTATTATTTCTTTTAAAATCCGTACGTATTATGTACCACGCACGAAAAATACCCAAGACTTAAATGTGTGCTTAGGAAATTCCAAGAGAAAGCTTGTCGTGTGGGCAGAGCTGATGTCCCTGGATTTGACTTTGTCTAAACTCCTCTTGGAACTCCATACATAGTTCAGCCTCGAAGAGTCGAAAGAGGTTTAGAAGTATGGGGTGGTTAGGCCCTGGGTATAGCGCATACGCCGCAGCGGCCGTTACTCCGTACAGGAGACGGAGTCATCACTTCTTCATTCTGCAATAGTGCTTCCTCACATCGTGACGAAATGTCAAGTATCACATTTAATCAAATTTTCGGCTCGATAGCGCGATAGTCAGGTGCATACTATTTTTATCATTGGTTGAACAATGGACCAACTGTCATTCAGCCTCGACGTCTAATCACAGCCTCAAGAGTGAAGACCCTCTTTGTACTGTGCTGCCAACGTTACGCTCGCATACGGTTATTCTTACCGTACCCCTCGGCCTGTATTTCCCTCTGATCGGTACGCCCTATCCTTTTAAATGGAATGTTTGGCGTTTGAGGGTTTGTCTTTTTTTTTGCCTTCTCGTACATATTTCTTTTTCTCTTATGTCTCTGCTCTTAAAATCTGACGAAACCAAACTTTGGAAAGTTTGTTTCGTGTAAAAAAAATTTGTGGAAAGGAAGCACCGGTAGGGCCGAATACGAGAGGAAGGATTGCTTCAGCCACGACCAACCCAAGAGAGCCAACACCAACACCCACCATGCGTGTGGAGCTTTAAATATGCCTGCGGTCACACATTTTATTTTGTCTCCTAAACTTTGACTTCACTTTTCGCGGCATCTTTGAACAAAACATACACCTTACAATGGCTCCGTCTCGAATCAACGTCGAAATGGTATCGGAAAGACAGTCCGAGGCCGTTACCAAACTTTCCACTGATGCGGTATGTCGATTCTCCCGGACATTTCAATGAGAACGTATTACTAAACTTTGAACTTTCTTGTGTACAGAGTATATTGAAAGATCTAATGGAAGAACACAATCACAAACCTCAAAAAGGAACGCCGAGGCGCGTCCAATCGTATCGCAAGTCAGCGCTTCGAGGAGAATATTATCCTCGACAAAGAAAAGATCATCATGAGAGTGTTGCCTGGGAATGTGACTCTCGAACAGGATGTCATGCACGGACAGACGGTGTCCCAAAAGAACGACATCCAATTATAACAGCTACAAATGCGAAGGGGCAGCAAATACCACTATCGGCAGATGACGAGGAGTTGGAAACCAATTCAATCGACCAAGACGAGAACCAGGAAGATGACGGGGAAGAGGAAAAAGACGAAGAAGACACCTCGCTCGACAATTATGAACAACTCAAAGAACTCTATAGAAACTGCCACTCCAGTTCGGGAGGAAACCGTTATAGTTATCTCGTCAACTGCTCGCCTTATAACCAACAAAACGAACATCCACATTCAAATATTCCACAACATAATATCGCCACAAGCTCGCAATCACGGTATTTGAACGCTCTACAAAGCGCAGCAGCGCACTCGGACGGACTGGGCGATATGTTTCATCACGCTCCGGGAACAATAACATTTTCTTTCGTGGCGCTCTTAATTCTCGCCATTCTGCTCGTTGAGATGGTCGACGTCTTCTGTTATCGACGCCGACGAAGGTCGCGTGACGAAGAAGAAGATCGGCACCGCAGAGCGACGAGAAGACGGTTACGAATGAGGGCTGTCCAGATCCCCACCGTTACAGTATACGAGTCTCCTTTTGCATATGAAAGTGAAAAGACATCGTGAACCCCTGGCTCGGGCATGCCGGCAACACACCAGTTGAATTACGTTCTGTACTTTTATTTACCCCTCATAATATGTTGATACACTGTGTATACGATCATTGACCAGCGACTCTTTCCTTCCCTGTTTATCTGTACTATTACTACTTACATACTCTATGATACCAACTATTTTTTTTCTTGTCACGAGCAGCCGAGCACTCGGAAACATTCCCTGACCGATCGGGGCGCGGAGGCTTCCGCGGTTACACTGTGCATTATCTCTATGTGGAAATTTTTCATTTCAGGCATCCCAATTCAAGCCGCCTTCCGAGCTTCGTGATCTACCTGGTAGGTCCATGCGTGTCTCAAAGTATTCTACCACGTAGTATATCAGCGATTCAACGGCCGTAAGTCGGGCGATCATTCGTATTGCATATCCACCCAAGCATACATCAGTTCTAGAATCTCAGAGGTTGTGATTGAAAACGGCTCTGCACCGAAAATGTCTCAGATCTCGTCTATTTCTAGGCAGCCACCTCCACACTCAGCCCTTAGAGGCATTTTATAGATGATTTCCGCTTTGGTCTTAGTGTACTGGTCTAAGCTTATCCAGGGCAAGTCTCGCGCTAGTCTGGACCTGTACTAGCGTCTTCGTTAGTCAGCAACCCTCTGCAGTCTCGGCTATTGGCCCCACAACACCAACAATTTTGTCCACATCGTTGACTGCGACAGGACACATTCTTTTCTTTGACACACTCACGCCCAATTCTCATCATCGTTCCATATCCTTTTACGACAAGGTCCAGCGCAGCATCAAAATGGCCAAGGTGCGTATACACGCCAACAACTGCATCGAGCGGGGAAAAAAAAAAAAATTGAATGGTTCATACTAACAAGACTTCCGTATAGGCAAAGAAAACCGGTGACACCATCTCCAGCCGTTTGGCTTTGGTCATGAAGAGTGGAAAGGTCACCATGGGCCAGAAGTCTACTCTCAAGTCCCTCCGCTCCGGCAAGGCCAAGCTTGTATGTCGACAACTTCGAGACAAGAAAAGGAATCGGTGTCTAACGAAAAACTACAGATCCTCATCGCTGGAAACTGCCCTCCTCTCCGCAAGTCTGAGCTTGAGTGTAAGTCGCCCTAGAGGACTGGAATCGATCGAACTCGTGGCTAACTCTTTTGAATAGACTATGCTATGCTCGCCAAGACTCCCGTCCACCACTTCAGCGGCAACAACGTGAGTCTCCTCCCCGACCCCAATCCCTAAGAAGAACCCGAGATATACAGTATATCGTACTTCGGAGGCAATCTCCGTTGCTCAGAGAAGAGTGCTATTCTCTCCCTCGTAAGAGGTCGTGACGAGTAGCTCTCGGAGAGCGGATTTTGCTCGGAGAAGGGATCACCTTTCCACAAAAAGGGATTCTGGAGAGCTTTATTTCTAACTGTGGAATTTCCGATGAATAGATTGAGCTTGGAACTGCCTGCGGTAAACTTTTCCGGTGAGTTTTCATCCTTTGCCATGAATCTATGACAGAATGCTGACTTTGTGATATAGCTGCTCCACTATGGCCGTCCTTGACCAGGGTGACTCCGACATTCTCTCCCAGGAGGCTTAAATGGTGCCATGAATGACCTTGCGCATCAGCCTCCCTTCCGGAGTCGTCGAAGATGAGATGAGTGTGAGAGCGCCGATTTCATGTGAAACATGCCAATTCGGTTTCTTCCTGGATCCCGTCGCATGTTGGTTTTATGTTTCTGTATACCCAACAACAGTCATCCGGGAGATCTGAAGAACCTGAATGAAAAAAAGTTCTTGATTTCTTCAGGATAAATAATTTTTATCTTTTTCTATGATACCACGATAAGCGATGTCTTCCATTTTCTGACGAACTTGTCCTTGTAAGTCGTAGATCTAAATCGTTAGTAAGACGTAGACTCGGACAATAAATTTAAAAGTCGTCCAGGACGGTAATGCTAGTGGGATTTTTTGAGAATATTATTTTGATTTCCTGCCTCTGAAATACACCACGAAAAACGCCAAGATCCCAAAAAAATCAGATCAAAATCAGATCAAATCAAACCTGATGATATCACCCATGGGAAAAGATGACAGACAAAAAACCTTTTCCGTCATGCGAAACTCAAAACGAGTAATGAGGAAGGAACAGAGGCCCAAAAGACATGAGAATATACAAAAAGATCCGTAGATGATGAAATCAAACCTTGACCTTCTCCTGCTCCTTAAGAGCCAATTTCACCAAATCCGCATACACCTTGCTGAAATCCTCCTCATCGCCGTCCTCGGACTTCTTGCTCTTCTTTCCTGACTTGGGCGTCACCATAACAACACTTGTAGGCCTCTTGGTGGCGCCGGCAGCACCGAGCTCGGCGCGCGATGTGACAAAGACGTAAGGAATACCGTGATCCTCGCACAGGACGGGGATATGGCTAATGACGTCCAAGGGAGAGATGTCTGCTGCGAGAATGACGACGCCAATGGGTTCTGTGATGGGTGCATTTGCAGCTGGGGTGGGACTTTTGCGGAGGGCTTTGACGACTTCTTTGACACCTCGTTTGAGAGATTTGTTGACGGCGGCTGTTGACTATTAGGACACGACTAAAAAATTTTGGAAGAAAGAAAACGCACCCTTCTTCACAGTCTTAAACACCTTCTTAGCAGTCTTATCCTCAGCCAATGGGTTGGCAAACGGCACAAGGGCACCAATTGGCGTCTCCGCGGCCTCGCCATTGACAGCAACGACTTCCTCAACATCATCCTTCTTCTCCAATCCTTCAAGGACCTGGGCTGTGAGTTCCTTCTCGGCGACTTCGGACAGCTTCTTTTCCTTCTTTTCTTTCTTGGAGGACTTGTGGACTCCGTCGGTTTCGGAGCGGCGCTTCTCCTTCTTCTCCTTCTTGTCTTTCTTTTCGGACTTGTCTTTTCCCATTTTGGCTGTTCTAGAAATTAACAATAGGTATTTATGTTGATAGAGGAAAGACGCGGATTTAGCTGGTCGATATGGGATATGCTTTGCGGCAGAGAAAAAAAATGTTGTCTAAAAATTTAGTTCTCCGCACCCAAGATTTCTTGGCTCGATTTGTCGCGCTAGTCCTTGTTGGGCTCCAAGCTTGACTTCCGCGTCTTTCGCAAAACAACAACTTTCTCGATCTACGTTCGCTGGAGAACACTCTCTTCTCGAAAATAATAGTTTGTTAAGCGATTTACTCGTCACGTTGCTTGTGAGTTTTCGCCTTTGGCCTGAGCGGTCCGCTCAGACCGTCTAATGCAATGGCCTCGAATCCGGCATTTCGACAATCTGTCCGGCCATCGCAACCCGTCAAGAATGGTGAGATATCAATCGCTACCAGATTGACTATGAAATATTGACAGCGAAGCAGACTTTGAGAATGAGGAACTCCGTGTACAAGTGAACACACTGCGCTACGAACTGGACAATCTCAAACAGGAGCGAGATCTCACCGAACTGCGCCACGAGAAGGAGTTGCGTGATCTACAACTTCGCGCGGATTCAGATTTCAGGAAAGCTCAAGTACGCATCACTTGCTGCCGTTTGGATTGAGGTATTTCAAAGCGTAACTGACAACATCCAGGGTGCCGAAGCAGCCAGCAATCGAGCCAACCAGAAGAGCGAAGCCCTAGCGAAGGAATTAAAAGAGACGCAAGAATCAGCACTTAGCGAAAAAGCCGCGTCTGAACGACGCATTCGAACTTTACAAGACCAAAACCAATCCCTTCAAGAAGAGGCTACCGAAGTCGAGGCGCAACGGGCCGATCAGGAAAGACAATTCAAACGTCAAATCACCGAGCTGGACACGTTACGCATCACATTGGCCCAGACATTACAGGACGTACAACAAGATCTACAAAATGTACAAAATACTCTACACTCCGCGAATGCGCAGGTGACGAGACTAGAGAATGATATTGCGACTTTAGAAGCCGAGAATCTACGTCTGAGGGCCGAGGGCAGTGGAACCGAAGAATTGGCCGTTCTCAAAAGAGAACTTTCAGAACAGGTCGCACATATCAAAAATTTGGAATCTACAAATCGCGAACAATCGACAGAGCTACGACATTTACGCAAAGTTCAAAAGAACGTTGAAGTGGTCGAGGAGCAGAAGAAATCTCTCGAGAATCAGTTACAACTGATGTCCACATTGGAGGCAGAACTTGGAAATGTGCAGATCCAAAAGCGAGCCCTAGAAGATGAGCGGCGATCATGGTCCAGTATGCTCGAGTCAAATGGCGAATTCGCCGATTTCAATTCCCCGGAAGCAGTCGTGAAAGCTCTTGTGGAGGAACGAATCGAAAAATTGACGTTGATAGATAAGCTCGGCAGCGTCGAGCCGCAAATTCTGGAAAAAGACGAAATTATTCAGGGGCTCGAAACCGAGAAGAGGCAATTCAAACAGGAGATCGAAAAACTGCGAAGCGCTGCAGCAGCTCCTGGCGGTGCTATGGACACTCGCGCCAAACTCAGATTAGAGCGTCAGCGAGCATTGGCTGTCAAGGAAGTAGAATATCTGCGCGCCCAGCTCAAAGCCTTTGACACGGAGGAGTTGACGATGCATGAAGAGGGCAGTCATTACGACGAGCAGAAGAACCAACAGATCGAACAGCTAGAGAAGCTCGTTGATGAGTATCGGAACGAGCTGCGCAAGGTTCACGAAGATTTGTCGGCTCTTGAAAAGACCTCTTCGCAGGACGAAGAAGGCAACGTCGCTACAACATCTCGAGGATTAAAGAGACCGCTATCACCAGCAGACAGCGACGCAGAGTCAGAGCGAATTTCCATATTGGCCCGCAAAAATCGCTTATTACAAGAAGCTCTATCAAAATCGGAACAAAGCACCAAAGTGCTCCGGCACGAATTAGACGCCACCAAATCCCATCTTTCTTCTCTGCAAGAACAGTCTCGCACCCGAATTCTTGAATTACGCGCAAATCCCACGGCCGAAGCTGAAAATCTCAAAATGTCAACTTTGCGGATCCTCCAGGCCGAGAATCGCGATTTGTTGGCTCAACTACGCGGTGACAACGCCAAAGTCGCCCGCGTAGTCCCCGTCAGCACGCTCGACAGCCTCAAACTCGAAATGCAAGAGATGGAGCGCACGGTCGCCGAGAAAGAAAAACGCATGCGCCGCCTCAAAGAAATCTGGACCGCCAAATCGTCCGAATTTCGTGAAGCAGTGGCGTCAGTCCTGGGTTACAAACTCGATTTCCTACCCAACGGTCGCGTGCGCGTGACATCCATGTTCCATCTCTCG
This sequence comes from Talaromyces sp. F31, assembly GCA_037356135.1. Taxonomy (NCBI): domain Eukaryota; kingdom Fungi; phylum Ascomycota; class Eurotiomycetes; order Eurotiales; family Trichocomaceae; genus Talaromyces; species Talaromyces sp. F31. The sequence continues at coordinate 1,454,747 of JAYXSF010000027.1, read as the reverse complement.
CCCGCCTACCGTCACGGCGCCAGCTCAACCGCCTCAACGGGGCCGGGAAGTATGGGCAACGGCGAGGAAAACTCGATCATATTCGACGGCGAGAATGGCACGATGAAGATATCAGGCGGACCGAACAGCCTTTTTGCGCTAGAGATCAAACACTTGATTAAGTTTTGGGTTGAGGAGAGGAAGGATATCCCCTGTTTTTTGGCGGCGATGACGTTGGAGTTTTATGATAAGACTACAAGGGCGGCGAGGGTTTGACGAATAAAATGTTACATCAAGATATTTGTTTGCTTGAGGATCTCTTGAGGGTTCGGCTACGAGCTTGGTGTGGCTGGTCTATATATACTAGGAATGCGCATGTCATGTTTTTGTTAGGGCTTTAGGGTTAGCATGAATTGCCCAATCATATGTCCATATTCACACTTTCAGATAAGATAAGCAACCTTTTTCTTTCCAAGTTCCCCCCTCCTTTTACTTTGACATCAAACCAAATAAATGTACAGAGCATCGAGATTTTTCAGAATGGCACCACGGGTTCACTGCGTGCGACATGCACAAGTATGCATATCCTGATCCAGAGCAAGATTGAGACTGAAATAGTGTCATCAAACAGGGCGAACACAACAAAGGAGGTGACGCCTATCTGATTCCCGACCCTCGACTCACAGAAGCAGGAATCAAAGAATGTGAGGCTCTTGAAGCTTGTTTTCCCTTTCAGTCTTCTATCGACTTGATTGTAGCTTCTCCGCTCAGAAGAACGATACAAACAGCATTGTATTCGTTTCAGCCCGCGATCAAGCGTGGCGTCAGAGTTATTGCTCTCGCCGAACTGCAGGAGACGAGTGATGTGGCCTGTGATACCGGCAGCGATGTGACAGACTTGAAGCGTGAATTCGGTGACTATCAACTTAGATCAGAAACTCCTGTCGTGGATTTCAGTCTCGTCCCCGAAGATTGGAACAAAAAGGTGCCTACTCTTGATTCTATACGGAGTACATAAACCCACCAAGCTAAATCCAAGAACTAGATCGGTAGATGGGCTCCGTCGTCCGACGCCCTTGTAAGCCGAGCTCGCGCCGCACGCCAATGGCTGAGGCAAAGACCGGAGAAAGAAGTAGTCGTCGTTTGCCACGGCGGATTCTTACATTATCTTACGCAAGACTGGAGCGGTATCAAGGCTGAAGAACACGGTGAATATAGAATTTCTACTTCACGCCCTTCCAAGGGTACACGGGGAATAATTCGACAAAGGCTAATAATCAGTACTAAACGACAGCAAGCGCATGGGAAAACTGCGATTTTCGAACATACCAGTTCGTTGATAGTTTAGACGACGCGACGATGGTCGAGACAGACGATTCACGACATGCCAGGGGTGTTGCAGATCAAAAGGTGCCTACCAAAGAAAAGCAACACACTCTGTATCTACAGGCGATGCAAACATGGGAAGACCGAGGATTCCAAAACCCAATCAAACTGAACGAAAAATTCGTAATTGCACCATAAGTGAGAATGTGAACATTGTACGGGTTTGTAAGTAGAGAACGGCTACATAACTTAGTTACTGTTTATAGCTTAAATTTGTCCCAGGGCGTGCCATGGACGTGGGGCAGCGTACAGCTCTGGCTGCCGATTGGTGTGTCCGAATAGATACAGCCAACATCGACGTCGCTTATCAATCGGTGGATATCATTTAGCGGGTACATAATGGAGAGGGGCCGTTTTGATTTCCTGTCGTTGAGTTTGCTTTCGATATTAAAGCACAATAAAAGTCAAAGCTAGCCATGGCGGAACAACACCACCATCTAGTCCATCTACAAGCCAGACTATTCGATCCCCCCCATCAATTCGCGGCCCCTCCAGGCATAACACTTACCCAAGAACACCATCCAACCACAACACCAGAGCAGCTTCATGACCGTATCCGGGATGCCACGATCATTGTCCTCAGCTACACCCGCATCGACGCGGAGGCCTTGTCTGAGGCGGTATCTCCCAGACTCAAATTAATAGCTGTCACTGCCGTGGGAACAGACTCGGTGGATCTGGTAGCCTGTCGCAAACGCGGCATTCGAGTCACCAATTGTCCGGGATCGAATGTGGAAGCAGTATCGAATCATGTCATGGCCTTGTACTTTGCTGCAAGGAGAAATATCGTCCGCATGGATCGAGCTACTAAAATTGGCACTTGGGTTAAATTCCGTTCGTCGTTGTCAGATGGTATGGCGGATAGGGATGGAAACTGGTGTTTGACATGCGATGAAGAGGTGATGGGTATTTTGGGGTATGGATATGTGGGTAAAAGAGTGGCGCAGATGGCACAAGCCCTCGGAATGAAGGTTTTGGTGGCAGGTCGAAAAGGCGAGGAAAGTCCTCCTACCAACAGCGACACCAATATTCAACGAACGGCGTTTGACGAAGTTCTCAAAAGGAGTACGGTTCTAGTCATTGCCGTTCCTCGAATCCCTGAGACTATGAACATGATCTCAACAGCCGAGTTTGCGAAAATGTCATACAAAACAGTTCTCGTCAATGTCGCCCGCGGAGGAATCGTTGACGAGGTTGCTCTTTTGCAAGCACTCAAAGACCGCACTATTCATGGCGCGGCAACAGATGTTTTTACCATCGAACCTGCATCTGCAGAGACGTCTCCTTTGCTGGCAGAGGGCGTGGATGAGTTGAACCTGACGGCAAGCCCTCATTTGGCATGGAACGCTGATAAGACGGCGAAAAATTATGCACGGATGTCGCCTGAAAATGTCATGAATTTCCTGCTTGGTCATCCGACAAATATCGTTGTATAGATGTATTCTAGAGGACGTGGATGAAGAGATACATATCTATAGAGGACTCGTAAAGCGTACACTATTGAACAGGGTTATAGAGGTGATTGAACGAGGACTCTGAGATTTTGTTGGATATAGACAAGCGTTCGACCAACGATTAACATCTCTCGTGCTTAGCAAAGAACCTCAGTACAGGCTCTCGGAGCCTTGTATCCGACTTCTGCCGGCGTCCCTAAACATGAAGATAACTGCCTCAAAGGCCCGGGTTGTTGCCTGAAGCCACAGTGTTACTTAAGTAGCTGATTACCCTGCTTTCTTATTTCTTCATTATTATTCTAATCCTGAACCTTGCTCCACTTCTCATACCAAGGAATTCGACATCACGATGTGTGCCGAAGAAGAGGGGCGAAGTCCTACCGAGTCATTCCGCGAATGTAGTCATTATCCCCTTTTCTGCATCTTCGGTCACATCCTTGTCTTTCTTCGTTTTCTAACTTTGTTCCTTCACCTCACCGGCATGTATGGAAACGAGTACCCTACATACTTTGGGGTGATGCTTATCTTTTTTATTAGTGCTTTCATCAACATCGGGTGCACTAAGTCGAAGCCATGGATTGAAATCATCCTGAATTTCCTCTTCACCTAGAAAGTACTCCCAAGGCTACTATTTGCTCTCTCATGGATGGCTGCCAAGGCTATGGAGCCAATAGTGGATTGGGGAGTCAAGTTCTCCACTCAGATAGCTGCATGATCGAATATTGATCATTGAGCAGTTGAATCAATCCTCGGCCCGATATTTTGACACCAGCAACCTTGTTCGGAGGATAGATAATGTGATCTCATTGCCCATTGGGACTCCGACTGCTGAAGTATCCGGGTTCTTTCGAAAGTTAAATTGTTATTGAGAAGACTTTGGAAGGACATTTATATCTCAATTTTGGTTATTTAAACCTACTCTAGCGGCCAGACGTCTAGCCTTATCCCTAGGCCATACTAAAAATAGTGCAAATCTTCTTAGAGTGCCTAAATAGGCAGTGGTTAGGGCTAATAGTAGGGGGCACTAGGCTGCATCTATACTAGTCTCATACGGGCCCGCTGAACGCGTCGCCAGCCGACGTAAGAGAATCCATCTATCTTTGACCCAGGTCAAAGATACGACGACACTGGGCATTTGCAATTTCTTTTTTGCAGATGCTTGCGAGGTATGATGTACGTTACGTTATCGTTTGCTACGGCGCCCGTGGTTGTGATGAAGGGACGACAGCAGTTACCGTCGTCTTAGCAAGCATGTGAACAGCTAGAATACCGCTTGGAAGGCCAGATTTGGGTCTAAAGTCACAGTCTACCTCGTAGATTATCTCCATATTCAATTTTTACCCAATGAAGGCAATGATATATCTATGTTTGTTCGTTGGTTGTGGACACCATCTTGGCTTTGAAAGCTTGAACTCCTGCCGGGTAGGAGCTTGACCCTATCCAGGTGAACTCAGCCACACTATGACGAACATCGGAAAGGATATGATAATTATTTATTGAGCACACTATCATTAACCAAGCTCTAGAAGCACATCTAATCAGATGCACCGCCACTTCTGGGTTGCGTCCCTGATTCGTATGCTTGGTCTCGGCAGAAAAATTGGGTCAATACGCATTTGAAAACAGTGAAAGCATATTTTAGGGCTAGGGAATGATTCCATTTTGCTCTGAATTCTACCCAGGCCTATTGGGTGGCTTTTCTCGATTGCTCTAGCAGATCCAGAGATACAAACGAGACAAGCCCCTGATGCCATCTTTCTATATTTGGGCATTATCCACTACCTGTTGTAGCTTGAGCTAGGTTTCCGAAGTTATATGTAGGCTTTTCCCGGCCTTTTTTTGACGTAGACAGTCAGTAAAATTTCTCGGAGACCGACTTTTTACGCCTCTTCGATCACCTTCCGACAATGCATTCGCCAGCGTCCTACTCTCCTCTAGACAGTCGTAATAGCCATTATGCTCGACCGGCCATTTCTCCTACTCCAAGCGTGAGTTCACTATCTATCTCTGGTTCTTGTCTTTTAACTTCCCCGAATTCGTTCATCTGAGTAAAAGAGCAGGAACAAGAGCTACTACAGCCTTATGAATCCAGGGACCATGGCGTATCTCTGGATGACCCCATCTCCCCTACTGAATCTATGCGGCGATACACTTTGAATGATCCTGGGGCAGCAACCTTCGCAGCACCGCCTTATCAAGAATCCGACTCGGCAAGCATCCATGATAGACAGGGCGCTCAAACACCTCTTTCCAGGAACGGAAGCCGAACAGACGCTCTAAGACGATACGGAACAAGGAAAATCAAATTGGTTCAGGGATCAGTTCTGAGTGTCGACTACCCGGTACCAAGTGCAATTCAGAATGCCATTCAAGCAAAGTACCGTGACGTTGAGGAATCTCACGATGAGTTCAAGTTCATGCGTTGTTAGTATTTGTGGCATTAGATATAAATCTCGCAAACCCTGCTCTTTGGCTCACACCAGCATATAGATACGGCTGCTACTTGCGATCCTGATGAATTCACCTTGAGGAACGGATACAATCTTCGTCCGGCAATCTACAACAGGCACACCGAGCTTCTCATCGCTATCACTTATTACAATGAAGACAAAGTCCTAACAGCGCGTACACTACATGGTGTCATGCAGAATATCAGGGATATCGTCAATCTCAAGAGGTCGGAGTTTTGGAACAAAGGAGGCCCTGCATGGCAAAAGATTGTTGTGTGTCTGATATTTGATGGCTTCGAGCCGTGTGATAAAAACACGTTGGATATTTTGGCAACAATTGGCATTTACCAAGATGGCTTGATGAAGAAAGATGTTGATGGTAGAGAGACTGTTGCTCATATCGTAAGTCCCGCTTCTCTATTACCCTTTTTCAGAAAAATGTATGCCTTGAGATCATATCTGATTGATATTGATGTTTTCCAAGTTTGAATACACGACCCAACTCTCTGTTACCGCTACACAACAACTCATCCGCCCACACGGAGATGACGCGACCAACCTACCTCCGGTCCAAATGATGTTCTGCCTCAAGCAGAAAAACAGCAAGAAAATCAATTCCCACCGCTGGCTGTTCAACGCTTTCAGTCGTATCCTCAATCCAGAAGTGGTCATCCTTTTAGATGCCGGGACCAAGCCAGGACCGAAATCCCTTCTTGCTCTATGGCAAGCGTTCTACAATGATAAAAACCTAGGGGGCGCCTGCGGGGAGATCCATGCAATGCTGGGCCCACGATGGCGAAAAGTCCTGAATCCATTGGTGGCAGCACAGAATTTCGAGTATAAGATTTCAAACATCTTGGACAAACCCTTGGAGAGCTCCTTTGGATACGTGAGTGTGTTACCAGGCGCATTTTCGGCTTATCGCTATCGCGCAATTATGGGTCGTCCATTAGAACAGTACTTTCATGGAGACCACACCCTGTCAAAAAGACTAGGTAAAAAAGGTATCGAGGGCATGAATATCTTTAAGAAAAACATGTTTTTAGCTGAGGATCGAATTCTCTGCTTTGAGCTTGTTGCTAAAGCAGGGTTCAAATGGCATCTCAGTTACGTCAAAGCATCCAAAGGAGAGACTGATGTACCAGAATCGGCAGCCGAGTTCATCAGTCAAAGACGTCGATGGCTCAATGGATCTTTTGCTGCAGGTCTCTATGCTATGATGCACTTTGGTCGCATCTATGGTAGCGGGCACAATATCATTCGCCTTTTCTTTCTGCATCTTCAAATGATATACAACTTTTGTCAACTGATTATGACCTGGTTTGCTTTGGGTATGTTCCACTTCCGAGAGTAACGGCTCCCCCAAGTCTCCTGTTTACTAAAACCTCGCTTTCCAGGATCATACTGGCTGACTACCTCTGTTATAATGGACCTTGTTGGCACACCGAGCACACATAACAAAGAGGTTGGGTGGCCGTTTGGAAATAATGCAACGCCTATTGTCAACAACTTCCTCAAATATGGGTATATTTTTGTCATCTTGCTGCAATTTGCACTAGCCCTGGGCAATCGTCCAAAAGCGTAAGTCATCAATATCACGAGGATGAGATTGCAAATACTGATCATGATCTAAAGGACGAGAATTCCATATACCCTGTCCTTCCTCTATTTTTCCATTGTACAGCTCTACATTCTAGTGCTTTCCTTCTACTTGGTTGTCAACGCTTTCACTGGCGGAAACCTCGACTTCAATCTCGACAACGGTATCGGCGCCTTTCTCAAATCATTCTTCAGCTCCACCGGTAGCGGCATCATATTGATTGCTTTGGTTTCAACATATGGCATTTACATCATTGCCAGCGTACTATACATGGATCCATGGCATATTCTTACAAGCTCGTGGTCCTACTTTCTCGGTATGACCACATCAATCAATATTCTGATGATATACGCCTTTTGTAACTGGCACGATGTCTCCTGGGGCACTAAGGGGTCCGACAAGGCAGACGCATTACCTTCAGCACAGACAAAGAAAGACGATGACAGCAAGAAAGTGTTCATCGAAGAGATCGATAAGCCTCAAGCCGATATTGACAGTCAGTTTGAGGTCACCGTGAAGCGGGCACTGGAGCCATGGGTTGAGCCAAAGGAAGACGACCAGATGAGCGTTGACGACTCGTACCGAAATTTCCGGACGACTTTGGTTCTTCTATGGGTCTTTAGTAACTTGCTTTTGGTGCTACTGATTACGAGTACGGGTTTGGACAGGCTATGTTTGACGGTATGTATGTCACTTTTACTTGCTTTGACTTAAGCATTGGGTGGTTAATAAGATCCCATGACAGAACACTTCTACTACGCGAACTTCGTGGTATTTCGAGGTCATCTTATGGGCCACGGCAGGGTTGTCTATATTTCGCTTCATAGGCGCCATGTGGTTTCTGGTTCGTTCAGGTATTCTGTGCTGTGTATCTCGCAGGTAGAACATACGACATACATCTATTAAGCGTCGAAGATAGTCTCGTGATCCTCTCCTTCACGTCTCGTTCGATGAATGAGGTATAGCTACCAAACAATCCACTTCAGATGGTTTTCATTTCAGACGTTGATCAACATGCGTACAACCCTCAAGATATCGGGAGCGTAGCAGATAAACATATATATGTATATTCATAGGTCAAACGTACTCGAGTGCCAATTGATCGAAATCCTTGGTAGATAGACCATTGAGGTTACCACAGTTGGGGCCAACACCAGAGAATTCGCCGACCTACGTATATCAAGAGCCAAAAATAAAATCTCTACCAGGTTGAGAATAATCCTAAGTTGGACCAGAGGCGAAAAGGCAAAAAGAAATGGACCAACACAGGCTCGAACTGTGGACTTTCGCATTACCAACAAGGGCTTGCAACGCAAGCTGATATTAGTACGACACTCTAACCAACTGAGTTATAAGTCCATGTTGAAGAACGAAAAAATTTTGCTATAAGACCCATGGTAAAACTCCAAGCCAATGACAGGCCGCCTGTGGTCGACTTTCCGACGCTCGGACAATCGCTTTCGCCTTGGGCTACGAGGACATTGTAGTGCTAGTGGCTACTTTTGTTCTAGTTCTTGAAACAATGCATCACAAGTCTTCCCGAATGAATACATTCCGAGTATATAAAATTTGTGCTTGGGATTCTGTCTCATTGCTTCATCTAAGTTGTAGCTTAAGGTTCGTCTAATATTAAACATTCATTCTGAGCGACATGCGACCGTTTTTGGTCCAATCCCGCCCAGAACCTTAGTACGTTAGGTTAGTCCAGAATGGCATCGATAGAATGTATTTTTTGTCCAATCAACAAATTATAGGAGGCACTAATGTAGTATTATCCACTAATACGAGCTCTGATTGGCTGTCCATTATGCGATCTCTATAATCCTTTATTTTTAGTGCCCGCTCATTCAGGTCGCTTAGATCAGTTGGTTAGATCGTGGTGCTAATATGGACTCGCCTATACAAGCAGTCACGCCAAGGTCAAGGGTTCGACCCCCTTAGTGACCAGAATATTTTTCGATTTTTGCTCTTTTTGCCTCCGGTATTGCCTTTTAATCATTCAGGGATGCCCATGATCATGTATCCCATTCTATCTATCGAGCTTTTGCCCGGGTGGGCAAAATTTGATTACTATCCCAGGCCTTTTGGTGTTAGCCTACACAGACAGGAATGCACTGTGAACATATCCCAAGCAGTCCCTAATGTTGTGGTTTACTACCTAGTACTATCTAGATAATGGCATCGATGGCTTCATCCCTTGACTTGAGTATCTACGTGAATTCAAGCTTCGAGGATTGCCGTCCGGTCTCTCTCCATCATCCATTCCTCCCAAGACTTTGTTCTTACCTTAGTCTTTAGATCACCGGGTTGAATGACCCTCATTGAGCCCGTGTAGCCATACTCCTCAAGAGCCGGCAGAGAAGATATAAACTCCATTGGTATTTTCATTGTCTCGTGTAGAAATTGCACAGTAACCGTCTTGAAATCCGCTTCTTGGCCACTCGCTCTCGACCAGATATCACAGATCTCTCCGTACGCCAGGTAGCTGTTGTTGTCATATGCCAATAGCTTGGTACCTGGTGCTTCGTCTTCGATCAAAGCTCTGACAAACAGGCCCGTCGATTCTTTCGCGTTAATAATTGGCATTCTGGCGGCTTTGCTCAGCGGTAGCAAGTACCTGTATCTGCCGTCCGATGGATCCAATCTGGGCGAAAGCAAGGGGTTTGTATTGTACGCACCGAGGTAAATGAACGATGTCTTTTGTGCCAAGTGAGGCAGTTCTGTCTCGATGTAATCGACCACAGCACCTTTAGAATCCGCATGATTGGTCTGATATTTTGCGTTGGTCAGCTTTTTTATTGCTGGGAGCGCGGAATAGACAAGACGCTCCAATGTTGGGATTTTGGCTGCGGATTCGGCAGCGTTTTTGCCATGAGAAATCTCCGTTTGATACGCCACTTTACTGGATTCAGGCTTCTCTTCGTCTGATGCGCGTCCTTCTTGAGACATAACAGTGGCGGTGAGAGTACTGTAGGTCATCCATAAATCTGTATTAAGAAAAATGGCATGTGCATTATGAAATGCTTTTGCCAGGGTGTCGGGGGTGGACAGATCCGCCTGCACCACTTCAGCACCGAGCGCCTCTAGATCTTGAGCGGCTGGTGACGAAGGATTGCGAGTGGTAACGCGAACCTTCCAGTGGGGAAGTTTAAGAAAGGTACGTGCAACCGAGCCTCCCTGGTTTCCTGTGGCGCCAACAACGACGATCGTCTTTATGGTTGAATCTCCCATGGCTTAGACCTTGCGTGATGATCGAATGATGGGAACAATAAAAAGTGGGATCAGATGCAAGAACTTTCCAGGAAATCATGTACAAGGACGAGCTGCGAAAGACATGAAGGCATTCTTTATATGTCTCTCGGCTCATTGCACGTGCCCCTGAGCTCATGGCAAAGACCAAAGATTGGCTTACAGACTTATTTGCTAGAGATTGATCTCATTATCTGTCTTATTCAATGAAAATAATTCGCGATGGCCCCATGGACCAGCCAAATGTAACACTGTAAGCCCATCTGCAATGTAAGCCACTAGGCCAGTCAATAGTCTGTGGTAAATCCCTCAAAGAATGTAAGATCGTTCATTTCTGGAAAGGCTTTTTCCCATGATCCAGTCTGATGATGGCAATGATCTTGTTGTTTCGGAGATATCAGTAAAGCCCTAACGCCGAGTCTAATTTGGCACATCCACGAGGGCCTATCAGTCTTGAGATTGAAGTCTCAGGCCAGGATACATAGAGCGTCTCCAGTCTACCACAATCGGTTCCATGTCTTCGTTCGTCTGATAATCCTACTGATTAGAATATGATGACTACACGATCTCGTAGTGGAACTAGAAAGGTGCGGAAGCGTGTTATGACAGGGGCGCGACGGGAGCAAAATCGACTAAATCAAAGAGCGTATCGTAAGTGTTGCAAAGATTAAATTGAATTATGCCTTAATCAGGTAAACAGGCCAACGACAGAGGAGAAAGGATTATCACGATGGCTTACTGTCAGCCGAGCGGTTAGAGGCACACCAGCTTTCAACGGACAGTCGTCGAGCAGATGATATGACAAATGCGAGAGAGGACGACCAGATTTTGAGGAGTAACTCAATAACACCTTGCATACAGTCGGGGCAATCGATTCAACAGGCAGCAGATGATGCTCGTCTCGGTGGGCTTGAGATTTCAAGTCAACTGCCGATGCCATCACTTGATTATCGTTGGCCAGAGCAAAGCGGCTTTCGGCCATTGCCTAATGATGAAGCTTTGCATGAACTATTTTCAGCTTGGCCATTTACAGATCCCTCGGCGGTGGAAAAGAGCATACCGTATACTTCTCCCGAACGAGAAAACGAGAGATCCGGAAACCACAGTGACCCGGGTTTGGGTTTCAATTCGATATTGAGTAATCCAACTGGATCATCATTAAACTACAGCGATAGAATCAACGATAACGGACAAGAAAAAGACATAGTCGAATGTGGAGGCCTGGATCTTGGAAGGATAATTGCTGCGGGTATCGAAACGCTGCTTCGCGGGCCTTCTCAAGCATTGCCATCATCATCATCATCATCTCGACTACCTGACCCATGGACTGAATGCATTCACTTTACCCGTGGTCATATATTCCTAGCATGTATTCAAAATGCTCAAAGCATGGGTTTCAAGGTCGAAGACGTGCTGATGCCGGAAAAACTCGCTCCCTCGCCTTTCTACCAGCCCTTGATGGCGCCTACGGATGATCTCAAAAAAATTCTTCAAGATGTCACTGGCCCAACGACCCCGGCACACCTCAGACCTACTCTTCCGCAAATTCTATATCCACACCCGGCTTTTCTGGATTTGATTCCGATGTCGACTATTAGGGCTCGTGTCATCACGTTGTTAACAACACATCCGCATATTATTGACACGATGGACCTGAAGAAAGATGTGGCATATAAAAATGGAATATGCTATTGGACTAATTCGAGCAATCAGTATAACGATACGGCAGCAGCTCAAGCTGCGCATGGTCAACCGTGGGATGTACGGAGCTGGGAAGTTGCACCCTGGTTTCTGCGGAAGTGGCGAGTGCTATTTGGAGGGGAGGAAGGGGAGATATGGAAGCAGAGTCAGTGGTGGCAGAAGGCTCGAGGAGAGTTAACTCGATAGATCCATACCGTGAAGCTTACATTGATGGCCCATTTGCGAGATATATACAAAGAAAGAGACAGCCGAGGAAATGACTCTGCCATACCACAGCCGTCGAACAAAGAATGCGCTTGGTTTGTACCAAGATAATATTAATTAAAAAAAAGGAGAAGAAAGAAATGAGATAAGTTTTTAGGTTCCTATAATTTAAAAACAAGAATTTGATGTTCGTGGCGAACGAGAAAAAACCAAAAAAGAAATGGACCAACACAGGCTCGAACTGTGGACTTTCGCATTACTAATTACTAACTTGCATTGCAAGCTGATATTAGTACGACACTCTAACCAACTGAGTTATAAGTCCATGTTATCAGTACAAGATATTTCAATTCTTATTCCTCAATTATATTTACACTTGCTGATGGCATCATCGCTAACATGCGGCTTATCTCCGCTCTTTAATCAGCATTCAATTGTAATAATTGCATTTGAGGCATTCCGATGGTTTGGGATTTTCGCGATCAAGAGAACACCAGTCCGTGGCTTCTCGAGTACCATCACTTCTTAATGGTATCCGACGAACGAACGAACTGAGAGAACCAGTTATTTTGCAGTAGCCATTGCCATTAGACCTACGCTGTGGTGTTGACTGACTAATTCATGAATGACACCATGAACTATCGCACAATGGCCACCTCGGCAGCAGAAAGTGATGATAATGCAACTGCAAACATTGATGCCAACATGGATAGCAGCAATGGCGATAAGGTCTCCCCAATTACATCCGCGCAGAGCTTCACTCCGCGCTCATTGCTCGTTGGCCTCGGAATCGGCACCTTGATAATCTTCTCAAACACCTATTTCGGCCTACAGACTGGTTGGATGAGTTTGATGACCATGCCATCTTCCCTGATCGGTTTCGCAGTCTTCAAGAGTCTGTCGAAACATCTCTCTTTTCCATTTACGCCGGTCGAGAATGTGCTTATTCAAACTGTTGCGGGTGCCGTGGGTACTATGCCGCTGGGATGCGGATTTGTGGGTGTCATTCCGGCTCTTGAGTTCTTACTTAAAGAAGGTGAGGATGGGAAGCTGGGTGATGGGGGAACTGGTGAGGGTGGTCCGTTGAATGTGGGCTTTTGGAAGTTGGTGATTTGGAGTCTGGGGGTTTGTTTGTTTGGTGCTATATTTGCTGTTCCGCTCAGGAAAGAGGTTATTATTCGGGAGAAGTTGAAGTTTCCGAGTGGAACAGCGACGGCGTTGATGATTAGGATGTTGCATGGGTCGGCGGATGAGAAGTCGGATACTCAACAGCAACGTGCGTTAACAATTACAAATGCTCCGACAAGTAGACCGGTCTCTTCAGCATCTACCCGCCGGGATGTACAAGTCAACGGTGATGGCCGCCGTGACTGGAAGTCAAAGATCCGCCTGCTCATTGGCGCATTTGTCGTCTCAGCGTTTTATGTCAGTGCTCCATATCGTTGAGATAAATCCCGTCTCACGGACTAACTAAAACAGACACTTTTCTCATACTTTGTCCCACAAGTCCGCGACCTCCCAATTTTCGGGTTATCGCTAGCTCAAAATTGGCTCTGGACTCTAAACCCTTCCCCGGCATATGTCGGTCAGGGTATTATCATGGGACCGTCGACTTCAATGCACATGCTTCTGGGCGCGGTCCTAGGCTGGGCAATACTATCGCCTATCGCCAGACACAAAGGGTGGGCACCGGGACCAGTCGATGACTGGGCAAACGGCAGTAAAGGTTGGATTATATGGGTGTCCTTGGCCATCATGCTCGCAGACTCGATCATCAACCTCGGATGGCTCATTCTGAGAACGTCATACGGATCTCTCCCATGGCTAAAAGCCAAGCTGCAAGCCCTCAAACAGAAGGGATGGAAAGGAGCTATTTCCGAGCAGAGACGCCGTTCGCACGTCCAATATTCAGCTCTTCATGCGCCCACGAATGCCGAAGAATTGAATATCGGAGAAGACGAAGCAGACCTAGAAGAAGAATCCGACGCTCCCCCCTCAGAACTCATCTCAAACCGCACAATCTTCATCTTCCTACCGCTTACTTTAGTCCTAAACGTGATATGCATGCACATCGCATTCGGCGACATTATATCACCCTTCCTCTCCACGTTTGCCACTTTACTAGCAGTCCTCCTCTCAATTATGGGTGTCCGCGCCCTCGGCGAAACAGATCTCAACCCCGTGTCCGGAATTAGCAAATTAACACAACTCATCTTCTCCCTAGTCACGCCTGCTTCAATGCATACTCGCCGCTCGGCCGTCGTCACGAACCTTCTCGCTGGGGCGGTTTCTGAAGCCGGCGCTTTACAGGCCGGCGACATGATGCAGGACCTCAAGACGGGCCACATACTAGGCGCGAGCCCCAAGGCCCAGTTTTATGGTCAGGTTATTGGGAGCGTCTTTGGTGCTGTAGTGTCGACGGCCGTGTATAAGATGTACGTCAACGTGTACCCTGTGCCTGGCGACCAGTTCCAGATCCCTGCGGCGTTTGTGTGGATATTTACGGCACGGCTTGTGACGGGTCAGGGGTTGCCTCCTATGGCGTGGCAGATTGCTATGCTTTTTGGAGCGGTGTTTGTGGGCACAACGGTTCTCAGGATTGTGGCTACGGTTCGACGTACTCAACAACAGCAAGGCAGTCCTCCGCCGTCGTGGACATCGTTTGTACCCGGTGGGATTGCGGTTGCAGTGGGCATGTTTAACGTCCCTTCTTTCACACTGGCAAGAGCTATCGGAGGCGTGATAGCGTGGTGGTGGGCGAGAAGGAATTCTTCTGCGCCTGTGCCGCCTCCTTCTTCAGATCAGAGACATATCGTCAATCCTACCACCATTGAAGCAATCGATGCAGACGAACCGACAAATGAATCATTGTCATCATCGCCTCTCATATCTGCGAGTGTTGAAGTCCAGATTGCCGCCAAGTCGCAACCATCGTCACTTGATCCAAGTCAAGAAGATACGTCCTCGTCGACTGTGGTCGTGCTCGCGTCAGGACTCATACTCGGTGAGGGCGTGCTGAGTATTGCGAATTTGATTCTTGCTAGTTTCAAGGTGCCGCATCTCTGATTAGCAGAGCCGTAAGGGGCGATAGTTGATGAAGACCGAAGGAAAGGAACCTTGGAAGGTTAAAGAAAAAACGTGCAATTATAAAAGCCGGAGTTTTACACGCATCATTACTGCTTGTAATCTAGAAATGTTGGATACTCTTTCTCTATATAGTCGAACGGACAAATTAAATCGCAAAAACGTGATAAAAGCGAATTCTTTGACAGATCAATTCTCAACATCTACCCACCCACCGACCAGCTAAATCATCAAAGTTGCTATCGCATCACTGTTTTTATATACACATACAATGAACATACAATATCTCACAAAGACGAAAAATATAAACCATAATAAGGGGGAATCGGTATGATACACGATTCTGACGAAGAATAGAAGATAAAACGTAGAAAATGCCGCCGTGGTCGTTCGTTAGAACATGGCAGAGTGAAAGAAATAGAAGATAACGTCTCCAGATGTGGATAGTGGGCAATGGGTATCGTGTCTAGTATGAATGAAAACTTTGGAGCCAAGCGTACGGCTATTCCTGACCGGGAACGGGTTTTCTTTCGATCGGTGACTCAGGACGTGCGTCATTCTGGACTTGTGGTGATGGTGCCGGGGAAGTAGGGCTTTGTACAGGCTGCTGAGGAGGGCCTGGTAGAGGGCCAGTTGGTGGCGCCAGAGGACTTTGACCTCCTCGGTGCACAACTGGACGTGGACCCATCTGAGCAACACTTGCGCTGTTGCTGCGTGATCGTCCTCCGGCCGGGCTAGCTGGACGGGATCCACCCGGTGTCAATGGGCGTGGAACATCGGCGCCACGTCCGGGTCCAGGGGACATTGATCGTGGAGTGCCAGGGGGAGGTGGGAAATGCGGCATTCCAGAACCAGTAGGGGTCATAGGGCGACCGTCATTGTAGAAACGTGGAGGAGCCCCTCTCATTTGAGGTGGAGGTCCCATGCGACCTCCAGCTGGGGACATGGGCCTTCCATTAGGACCCATGATTGGAGGACCGCGAGGACCAGGACCATTTGGACCACCAGGTCCGTTAGGTCCAGGCGGGCGACGGGGCTGAAGAGGTCGGGCAGACAGACATGTGCGTGGTGCAATACCCTGAACTGAGCCATCCATGCTGGAGCATTGAGTCTTTTATATATTAGCATACAATTCATCTAGAAGCCCAGAATATTCTTACCCATCCATCATCGTACGACTTCAAAAGTCTTACAAGTTGACCGGCGCGCAGTTCCATTTCATCGGCTAAGGAAGGCGTAAAGTCCATTTGCACACGGTGGACGTTACTGACAGGAGCACCACCAACGACTGGGGATTGAGGTCGGGACTCGGCATTTTCAACGTATTCAGGGGACGGTGTTCGTCGTTCAGCTGGGTCGTCGTTGGACTTTGCGGCGGCAACGGCTGCGACAGCAACAGCGCCGGTAGCAACAGCTTCTACAGGGCCGGCAGAAGGCCCTGCTTCTGCGATAGAGCTAGGCAAGTTCTGAACACTACCAGTAGGTGAAGGTGTCAGATCCCTGACGGGAGATGATGCATCCTTAGCAGGGGGCATAGGAGGGGACACAGCTTGTGCTCCATTATCGAAAGGATTGACTGGATCGGTGAATGGATCTTGACGTGGTGACTGTGGTGGAACGTGTGCCGAGCCGCTGTAAGGACGTTCAGCTGAGCGATTCACTTGTAGGCCACCAGCTGCGGCGGCGCCAGCAGCAGCACCAACAGCAGCACCGGCGGCGCCAGCAGCGTAAGGGTTGGCACCACCAGTCTGGGTCAACATGGGGTTGAATTGGGTGATTGGGCGCAGGCTGACTTGAGGGGCATTCGCTGGGGTTGACGGTGCTGAAGAGTACGCTGCCATCGACTGTGGCGGCGGAGCGCTAGTCATAGGAGGGGGTTGGCTTCGAGAGAACTTTTCGTTTTCTGCTGCAGCAGCGGCGGCAGCCGCTGCTTCTCTGTTCTTTCTCTGCTTATGCAGCCAGAAGAGGACCAATCCAGCGATAAGTCCGATTCCTCCCAAGACACCGATCGCAATTCCAGCTTTAGCACCTCCTGTAAGACCATTGGAAGCCGATGCGGCTGCGGAGGTAGTGGCAGAAGCGGTGGATGATGAGAACTGGTCTACTGCCGTACCGGTTGACGAAGTGGAAGATGCAGATTGTGTAGAAGAGGACGTCAAGAAAGTGGTTGAAGAAGGATCGCTCGAGGTGGTCAACAACTCAGACAACGAGGTTGACGTGGTTGACGTGGTTGACGTGGTTGACTGAGTTGATGTTGTATGAGTCGTGGTCTCCGGAGCCTTAGTGGTGGTGGACGATTTGTCTGACAGTGAAGTCGTCGACGTCTTTGTTGACTGGGCTACAGGAGCACCCTTTCCTGTAGTTGGACCCGCAGTCGTAGTCGTATCTGTGCCAGTAACATAACCACCAATTGCGCCGGTGAAAGTAGGCGATGCGGTCACATAGACTACCGATGCAGTTTCAGTCACGGTAGACTGCTGCTCGCCGTCATTGTTGTCGATTCCAAGAAAACTCTCGACCGCCGAAATGATATCCCGCCTTTCATGGCGGTGAAAATGCGCGTGCGACATGACGAGCTCTTGGACGATATCGTCGTTGAATCAGTAATCGGCGGGGTATGGTCTGGCGATCAAACAGTCTTATGCGTAGAATCGTGGTCAAATATGGAAGATGCGAACTGAGTATGGACGAGGCGATACTCTGAAGGGAATGACAAAATGCACAAGTTGGAAGAGAACGTGGGGTAGAGAACGAAAGGCAGACTACTACAGCCTGTGCAGGTCAAATAGTAATCACGAACATACAATGAACGCGACGAGCAGCCAGGCCACAGCAGAAAGGTTGGGTTGTGGAGAGATCACCACGCGAAAGAATGTACGGTCCACGAGGGAGAGTAGGAAGAAGAAGAGGCGGAAGAAGAAGGAATGCCCAGGGCCGAGCCTGAAACATAGTTTGATGAACCCTCGAGCCTTGGGGCATGCATGATACGGTAATACGCGTAGTGTATTAAAGTATATTGCTACGTACGTATGAACGTATTGCGTAGCGAGATGATACCAAGAGCAGCAGAATGATTGGCTCAGGCGGTACTTCTGGTCACATGTGTAACATTGCACACAGCTCAAGGAAGGCTGAGATGGTAACCATGGTATTGTGCCTGGTAACACTGCGTATTGGACGTGTGAAGCTTGTATTGTATGGCGTCGCGCCAGACTGTAGAGCCTGAGCCAGTCCAGGTACGCAGCCAACCAGCAGCCATACATCTCGGCTGGCGGCCGGGTCGGAGATTCGCGCTGTCCAGAACGGCTTAGCCTCGTCTGGGCATTCATCGTTTGTTCATTCGATTTGATTAATACAGTCTTGAGTGTGTTCAGGCGGTGGGCGTCCGAGGGCGTGGGCCGATGCTAATTGGCTGTCTGTTTGTGATTTCACAGCCTCTCATGTGTGTGCTCACTGCTCAGGGAGCCGCAGATCCACTAGGATACGTGTAGGCCGTGTGCAAGTGAGGAGATGACTCCAAACTCCGGAGTAAGTCCTATCATGTAAATCACATGCAATTATGTACGATGTAATATGCCATTTATTGATACATGGCTTAGTGTGTTCATGATAGATGACGCGCATGAATTTCGCTGTCGGCATAATATTAGGGATGCCCAGCGATTTTAACGGCTCTACCCCAGACAATGGCCCGAGCGGCTCTATCCTATCCGCCCAACGCAAACACCTCAAAAGCGACTTGTTAGTTGTCAACAGAATTGAATCAAGATTCTTCTGGGTTTTGTAAGGAGTGAGCAGATATGGCGACTTTACCCGTCCTACCCGGACTGATTTTTTTGTGGCAGAAATGGATGTCGCAAAGCCTGGAAATTGTTAGCACTGTCCGATGTGAAAAAGTAATTGTTGAATACCTGTTCAGCAGTCAACCTCGAAGAAGATTCGTAGCACACCAATTTGCTAACTAGATCACGTCCTTGGGTTGATGCTCCTTCCAAGACTTCTTCCCAAGGTTTGGCCGGGTACTCATAAAATTGAAATTTGCCCCAGTCCGGAAGTTTTGCAGACTCCTATCAATAGTTGAGTTGAATGCTTAGAAAGAGTTGGATGGATGGAACCATACCGGCCACACTTCGGCATTGGGAGTGCCCAAAGTGCTGAAAATCGATTTTATAAGAGCAAGCTCACTGCCTAGATCTCCCGAGTCAAAGAGCTGGCGATGGCGCATATCTACTGCTTCTGCTACAACACAACCAGCCGCCCACATATCCAGCGACGTGTCGTATTCTGTCGACCCAAACAGAATTTCTGGTGGCCGATAGCTGGTAGTTCCGACATCAATGATCTTTTCGTTCGCAGCTTCAGAGCCTTCATCGGTTTCCATCCATGAGATGCCAAAGTCAGCTAGATAGGCCGGACCGTCCAGACTATCCAGAAGGATATTCGAAGGCTTTACGTCTCGATGAATGATACGGAGCGCGTGCGTATGTTCTAGGCCACGAAACATGTCTCTCAAGATGATCTTGATTTGAAATGTCGTCAAGACATTTTGATGCAGTACTTCGGCAAAGTTGTACCGCATGAAGGGGAAAACGAGGACAAATCGCCCGCCAGCCAACTCGAAAGCTTCGAGCAATGTGATAATGTGATTTTGATCTTTCGTCCGTCGTATTATACGTGCTTCCCGTTTGGAGTCATGGGGAGGACTCATCTGATGAGGAGTTGTGACTTTCAGAGCAACGAAGGTACCATCAGGGTTTTTGGATCGATAAATAGTGGACATTAGCCCATCAGCATGATGGACGCACTTTTCGTATACACCAATTTTGACAGAAATAGCAGCTTCTGCAGGCTCACAATATGTTTCTTCGCTTGATGTTGCTTTTGGATTATCAATCACTGGAACAACGGCATGTTGGGCCTCGAACCCGTCGATAATCTCCTGGCATAGTCGATCATACTCTGCCTAATAACCACGTGTGAGCGGTTATCGCCTGATCAAACAGCAAATACAATGAACGCTCGTAGAGATGCGAGATCGAACCTCAGAAGTAGCTTTGGCGTAAGCCTCCCTTTCTAGAGGGGCAGAGTGTGGTTGAGCCTCCACAAAGGTCGATGACGGCGAGAGATTACGGTAGGCGGATGTGCTACGCTGGGTAAGAAAACTACGTCCGAATTCACAGCGTTGACTACTTACATCTCTGACATCCGCTGAAGCCTCTTGCTGAAGCCATACGAAGCCCTCCAGTCCTCGGTCATTGTGTACATGATATGGGTTTTTGGTTTGGCAGCGGATAGTTCATCCGGAAGAAAAAGAGATCGGGTTGTGATTGGCCCACCGAGCACCCCAGCTCGGCAAAGCGATGCCGTCATGTGTCAATATTGCCTTTTGAGCTGTGTGAAACTTCCTTTGTGACCTGTACAGTGCAAAAAAAAAATTAGTCGAATAAGCAGTCAAGAGGGTATACTCTGTCCTCATAAGAAAATAACAGCACACTATAAAGACAGTGAGGAAGAAGAGGAAGGAGCAATACGAAGATGGTTACCTCATTGCTCCGGATTGATCAATCACAGCTCTCAAGTTAGGACGAAGCGGGTCTCCCGCCTTTGGCAACTTCCGGCCTCGCCTGACTGACTACCCGTCGCATCCTGCCATCCTACCCTTACTACTCTGTGCTGTTGGCTTTCGCTTTTGGAATTCACATAGATTTATGGATAGCTGCCAGCATATAGAGCTCCACGCCCGGCATTGATACCATTTCGCTGTTGCTTCTCATTATTAGCTACGTCCTTCTCTTGTTTATTATGTACTTGGCGCTGCCCTAGACGTCGCAGCTATGGAACTATCAAGGCAGGAATATCCTGCATTGTTGGTACGTTGTTGGGAAATATACTTGACTCACTCGCGGTCATTGCAAGCTACTAACGGTTGTCATAGACCTCGTTGCAGCCGAACCAGGCCACCGCCGTCCTCAATGATCGCATTCGGCTCATCAACAAAGTCAATACCGACATTGCCGACTGGTTACAGGTAGACCATCTTTGAGAGCCTCAGCGGAGTCACAAAACAGATGATTAATGCGAGACTCTATAGGAACGGAGGCGTGTCGAAGAACTATACGTCCAAGGTCTGCGCAAACTTGCCAGGCGACCACAGCTAGATGGAGGTGCGGCGCTAGGGTAAGTGAAGTGCTAGTCAAGCACACGGGTGGGCTAATCTTACAGACTGGCTTTAGAATCTTCCAACTGCCGTGGAACCGCATAACTGCCGCCACCGAATCGCTCGCAGCCTCTCATGAAGTGCTCGCCTCGAAAATCGAAGAAGATGTGGAAAAACCGCTGAGGGAGTACGCATCGAGAAACCGGGACTTGAGCTCAATGCCTTCGATTCACTCTGATTTGGTAAACCTGGCAAAGGGGCTGGACGCTGCACAAAAGAAATTGGAGAAAGCAAAAGAAAAAGGTCCCAAGGGAGCAGACAAGGTTGCAGCCGCCGTTACATCTGTAACCGAAGCCACTCAGCAGTGGGAGTCACGAGCGCCATTTGTATTCGAGCAGCTACAAGCCGTTGACGAAAGCAGACTCAATCATCTTCGAGATGTTCTCACCCAGCTGCAAACCCATGAGGTGGATCAAATTGAACGCAGTCGACAGACAGCAGAGAGCTGTCTGAACGTATTGCTTAATGTGCAAACAGAGGACGAAATCAAGACCTTCGCCGCCAAATTGAACGGAGGAAGAGAGCCAGTCTCGACACGGAACAGCTCGGTAGCTGCCGCTGCCACTGCTCCTGTTACACCGGCACCGGCTCCTGTGCCAAGCAGTGAGGCAGACCTTCCGCCTCCTCCTAGAATCCAAGATGATGCGGCAAGTCAACATTCGAACCGATCAGGCCGCGCTGCTCGCGTCCCCCCGCCAGGTAGGCTTTGAACAACCCATCGTTCACCATGCACTGACATAGCTAAAATGCTTAGTCCCTGAGCCCCGACATACGCCGCGGATAGGAGGTCTGCGTAGATTAGGAACCGTCATGAACCGACGTAAGAGCATCGTTATAGGCTCCGGTACCTCTCTTCCATCTGAGAAGAAGAGTCGACCAGGGTTTGGATTCAGGCGAGGGGATTCGTCTTCGAACGTACACACACAAATCCCTTCTACTCCACCAGGCCGAGACACCCCCAGCATTGCTAGCGAGTCCATAGGCAGCCCACCTCCTACGGGATCTACTGTCAATGACTTCGTTCCCTCCGAGGATGCTATTACTCCAATTGCGGAAACAACAGAGCCCACCGCGACCACCAATGGCCTGGCGTCCAATCACAGAGAAGCCGTAGCTTCTCCAGTAGCGGCGAACCAGGTAGGCACTTTTCCTACGCTGTTGCTCATTCACTGACATTCTCCGCTTCTTAGATCCAAGTTGATTCCGAAGGGTACTCCGAGAGACCGCAGCTAGTTGATGAGATTACACAGGCCCAGAGAGAAGCTTCAGGGTATGATCACTACTTCCTGATTCGAAAATATAATACTTAGCGACTTTTTAGAATCGAAGACACTGGTCTCAATCTGACTATTCGGGACCAGCCTATTCATGAGGACGAAACGCAGGCCAAGCAGGCCATGGATGAAATGGCAAATACGCTACGAATGGTAAGGTTGGAATCCGCTCTTGAGTATGTAAATACTAATCGTTTCTATAGCAAGGGTTGCAGGTCGGACTCAGAAGAAACGCAGGCACCATCCGTGGTCGTCGCGATGTTCGAAACACGGCTTTTATATCACCATCTACTGCCGCAGAGATAATACCCGCAGCTCTACTAGGCACACCCACGGGCACCTCATCCAGCGGACAACTCGAGTCGCCTGTTCCGGTATCAGCAACCCCTTCTCACGAAGACCGAGCAATGTCAGATACAACGTCGATTCATTCTTCACACACTCTGCAGAATATTTCAGGACCAAATTCTCACCCAGAACTTCACGAACCGGGCTTGAATGCTTCAATTATTGAAACTGTAAGCAGTTGGTTTGAAAATGGTACAGTAACGAAGTCATTTGTCATTGGTGAGCTAGCTTTGGCATACAACGCCATCCCAGGAACGACATCTGAGAGCGTCGTCCGCTTAGATAACTTTGCTCTACTCGAAAAGGTCGCAGCCAACCCATATTTTGTGACCGAGGTTTCCAAGACTGATGACGAGAAACGGGGAGAATACAACGTTATCATGGAAAAGATAGCTCGCGCTATTCCGACAGTCGCGTTCAAATACCAACTGCATCTTTCTCCCCCAGATCTGTCATCGTATTCTCCAGTGTTGTTTAGACCGGTGTGGAATCTTGAGGAATTCCAGGCAAGCGTCATTGTGTTTTATTCCGTCAATCCAGAATTCGTGGATAAAGCTGCTTCCGGTTCTCTGCATTTGAAGAATGTTGTGATCACAGTCAACTTGGACCTCAGCTCTGAGGACGAGACCACCAAACAACCTAGGGAAGTGGTGCGTGCGACTAGTGCTGTTATGTATCCAAATACGGGCGCGCTGTTTCGTCGTAAGCACTCTGCGGTTGTATGGAAGATACCCGAACTGGAAGTACGAGCTGGATCAGAAGAGAAACTCTTGGCTCGATTTACGACTTCAGCAAGTTGGCCACGCAAGGGTAGAGTTGAAGCCAAGTTTGAACACCATACGACAGACTCAGCTTCGCGCTTGGGTGTGAGTCTCGCCGAGACTGCAGTGTCGGGAACAGAGCACGACCCTTTCGCTGACGATGGTTCTACACCACCTCAATCCGCATCCTTCGCAACCTCTTGGAAGCCAGTGCACACCGTGCGCAAGCTAGCCGCCGGAAAATACGTTGCATCCTGATCTGGAGGTGCGACGACTGATGCGATGATTATATATAATTTTGCAAAAGCTATCTTTTGTTGCGCTCTAGCGTTTGTTCCTTCCCTACCCAAAAACTTTCCTTCTTACCACCCTATTCGGCCGTTTTGGATTTATCTTGATTTGACACCCACCTAGCATGCGCGTATCTTCATTCCTCTTGTTGCTATTGATTTTGGCTCTTTGCACATACATATCACCTACCTACTTGGTTGCACGAATCCTGAATACCAACAGTATTGACGTTTCGTCATTTGGTAATTGATTTTTGGCAAAATAGTACTTATCTGTATATAACGGAACGTTCACTTGAGATCAGTGTCTAATCTATCTATAATTAAATAAAAACCTCAACTTCAGTCGCGAAGTCCCTCCGGTTTAATTTCAAGTGTCTAGACATGACGTTAACCTAATGGGTAACCGGCTGACGTCAAACATACCAGGACACGCTTCACTAGTGTATGTTCTTCATATATACTTCGAGAAAAGTAGAATGAAGTACAGCAGAGCATGATCTGCACATGTTTCGCGAGACGCCCCACAAGCCACATATTAGAGCCTCGCGTTGTTGTGGAATGTCGCGAGTCTTGTTCCTTCTCGAAGCTCCGTATAAACCAATTGTGCAAGGTGCAGAGGAAACTTTCGTCCGATGAAGCACGAAGTGATAGGGCTTCGCGAGAGCTTAGACTAGGGGTAGCGTCAATTTCCATGTTCTCCTTCGGATCCGCACGAAATTGTTACTGAACAATTCACTTGCTTTGAGATGTTCGTCTTAAAAGAATTGAGATGTTGCCACTCAAGTGATGGCACAAAATAATCTTATGACATTGCTATTTATTCCACGAAAGTTGCTCGCTCCACTAGGCAAGACTAAAGCCTTTCAGGTGATCTTATCGGGGTTCACTCTCTATATTCAACAGTATAACCAAAAATTATGCTGGCATCGCGGTCTCGCAAGAGGTGGCGGTTCGACCTCCTCTTGCCATTATTCTTTATTTGTTTTTCGTTCTCTCACGACCTGATTGGCAGGAAAGTTGTCTGTCGCAATCAGGGAAATTTAGAGCATACTGAGTTGAAATAAGCGCTTCTTCTCACCTTAGGGGGATTGGGACTAGATAAACTCCTCTGCAGGAGCCTCGTCAGATTGCCACTTACTGGCCACCTGGAATGCTCCGAAGCTTAAGAAGATCCCACATTCTTCTTCTCAGACATACCCACTGCCACGCTGACATGAAGAGCTTTGGCCGACAAGCAAAAGCTCCGACATGGCGGGTTCCCTAAGGACGCGACGGAATGCCAACTAGTCATCTGCGGAATGTGGCAGGCTGTTTCAATGATGCGCATCAGATTACTTGATTGGACGAGGGTTTGATAATTCCGTACTAGAAGGATGACTCCATGCTTAAATTGAGAGGCCGGTGGGTTTAGTGTTTGACTTCGTTTCTCACCAGCCATGGACAATCACGTTCGAAATTTGCTATGGGATGGTCC
Organism: Talaromyces sp. F31; assembly: GCA_037356135.1. NCBI lineage: Eukaryota > Fungi > Ascomycota > Eurotiomycetes > Eurotiales > Trichocomaceae > Talaromyces > Talaromyces sp. F31. The sequence goes on along the minus strand of JAYXSF010000027.1, from coordinate 1,429,273 downwards.
AAGCAGGTTGATGTCTATATAACAATGATTCTGCTTCCATCTACAATGCAATCAACCACTATTATAAAATACCATCTATACAAACTTCTATCAAAGGCAATATCGAGTCCAAGGATTCAATTTTCGTCTGTACCATCACCGTTCACACGAGATCGGATCAATAGTAACATATTCAAAAATGCGTTCCTCGACGGTGAGTGCCCCTTTTTCTTCCAAGTGTTACAAACCCATCTAATTTCGACACTAGATATTCTCTGCGCTATGCTTAACCCTCTTGTACTCCCTTCCCACACTTGCCCTCACCAGCGGACAAGCATGGGTCAACTTCTACAAAGATTGTCCCAGCGAATTCGTCGAGGTCGAAGAACTCACACTCATCGTCTCATCCCTCAAACAGTCAACCGGAAACCGAGCACAAGCCTCATCTGTGCCTAGCTCTCTGCGCTCTATCAAAGCATTACCTTCAAGCTTGGCTTCCCATTTCCCCTCATCATCATCAGCATTACCGTCAGCATCAGCATCAGACTTAAACCCACTCTCAACATCCTCATCATCGGTCCTGTCGAAAAAATCACAATTCCGCTCCGCACTCGCAGCCCGCAGCATCGAAAAGACAACCATCCGCTCCCCATCCGTCAATATAACCCAAGGCCAATGCCAAGCAGTCCCTATCGTGACGGCGCGACACATCGACTCCGGCTCTGTCTCCGTAGGCGCCGAACTATCCACAATCACACCCTTTCAAGATTGTAACATCACCGTGCACGAGGTACCGGGTTGTATTGACGAGCCGCTCCTCGTGGCGCCCGTGAAGAATAGAGAGGCGGAGAGTTCCTGCACGCCGAGGAATTTCGGCGCTTTTAATGATGTTTGGGTTCGACTGGATTGCTCGGAGGTTGGCACCGGGTCGAAGAAGCTGGTTCGACGTGTTTTCTGAAAAATTTATTGTCATTTTTGGGGGTCTCTTTTTTTTTCGGCGCTTGAATTGGATGGATATGAGTTCACGATCTGAATGGTTTCCGGAGTTCGGTTGCATGTTATGGATTGCATTTGAGAAAGATTGCGAAGTACATATATGCAGATAGTTCAGCATCTTCAATTACCTCATGTATCAGAATTTATTGATGATGTCTCATTTTTGATTACGGCTCAACAGTTCCGCCAAACGTCAATTTAGAGAATGACATTGTAATGCGTAGCTTATAGCCAGGTATTGTAGTAATAGGTATTTCATGAAACAGCCAGATAACGGAGCGTTGGCATTAGCATTTTCTATATATACCAGTTCGTAAAGCACACCAAGCGACAATCAGAAACCAAAACTGTCTAAGAGTGAATTGGCATCCGGTTCCTGGAACGTGGTTGGCTTAGCTTGGGGTTTAGCAGGTTTATCTGTACTCTCATCGCCACGAGGAGCCATCTCCGGCGGAAGTCGGACTGGCATGTCAGCAATCACAAGGCTACTATGCCTTCGCAGCAGCTTGCGATAATCCGGTTCGGCTTTGGACGTAAAATCGGTCGTTGGTATGCGCTGAGGGGGCGTTCGTAAGAACTCCCAGTGGGCTACAAGGTCAAGTGCCAGGAGATCACAGCCCATGCGGTCATAGAGACGTGCATTTCGAATAACGAAGGCCCATTCATCGGCCGGTGCGACTTGGGTGGCTCCTCTGAGAGTTTGGAGGGATTTTTCACGTATTTGTCTGTATAAAACAACCAGTGCAGGATCGTTTGAAAGATATGATCGTGCCTGCAATGAGATCATACCTGGACTACCAGGTGATGCAGGTGTAGGTGGGATGAGACTATCGACAGGAGACTGGTTCCGTTAGTGATTGTCTGAGATATCTACCGAATTCAATTTACTCACAATTAGAGCGCGAACCGCTGAGCTCCGGCGACTTAGCATCCAAAAAGCCCAAGATGCCATCCAGCGGTTACCCTCTGTTGCAGCTTCTGCGAGGACCGTTTCCTCCATAATCTCCTTCAAGACTGGCCCATCATCGCCTTCATAAGCTCGGGTGATAGCTATTGCTAGTTGAATATCCCCGATCTGATTGATGCAGACATTTGCGGCTTCACGTAAGTGGTCTGCTAAAAGAAAGAAGGCAGCAGAGTACTCTGTGCACGATTAGCGAGTGCAAGATTCCCTAAATGTAAGAAGGTGCTTACCAAATCGCCGTTTCCCTAGCAGAGCATATGCATTTTTCAATGCTGCCGTCCTCCATCTTGCTTCCTGGAAGTTGTTCGCCAATAGGCGTGTTGTGGCTCCCTGTTCACGATTCCAGGTTGCCATACGCCACAGACCTTGGAGAACATTCTTTTTCCGTAAAGCCAGATAGTATAGCGTACAATCGACCGGATTCCTCTCATCCGTTTTTGTATACTCATTGCGAGCAACAATTTCAAGCTGAGCCCTCTGCTTATTGTTAGAATGAAGAGCATAGATAATGCAGATCTAAGTAGACCTACCACAGCTGTAATATCCGACAACCACATGAAGATACCACTTTCCCTTGCCGCTTTCCACAGAAGTTTACCACCAAATTGACGAGAAACAAGGTCCGTAAGGATGTCTTGACTTTCACTGTGAAAAGCCCACACTATTTCTCGCCAAGATACTGTATTCCTGTGAGCGACACCCTGACTTCTACGCAGCATATGTTGGCGGAAGAATAGTAGATAGCGAGCAGCATTCGCATCCATGGATCTCCGGTGCTTCTCCACCATTGCGACACACTCTATTGTGTCTACGAGACGAAACTGCTCCTGACTAGAGAGCTGTGGTAAACTGAATCGAGTCAAGTTCTCGTTGAGAAGTACAGCCACTGTTTCATCCAGGACACGAGGCTCGTCTTCGATATAGTCTTGAGAAGCTTGCATTTCTTTCCATGCAGAATTTCGTAATGCCTATCCCAAGTCAGTAATATCTCTTGAGAACATCCTAAGAGGCCTTACGTCATCATCTCGGTAGAATTCCTCGACCGATATTCCGAGCAAAGTGTCAACCTCATCGCCCTCGGTATAAAATTTCAGTTTCTTGTGAAGGTTCATGAGAATCAGATGGACAAGATTGATCTTGCCTGATAGAATACATTGAGCGAGGAACTGAGGATGGTAGACAGGAAGCGGACCGTTCAGTCGGCTGATAATCTCAAATAAATTCACATTTGCACCTCCTCGAGCTGGAATTCGCAAGTTTGAGACCAGATGACTATCGACCTCGACCGTGGGGTCGTAAACAAATAACTGATTGCCGGCACCCACAACAAGATTTCCACTACCAGACCAGCAGGAGTCTCCAATGGGATGTGGAGTCATATCTCGAATACGGATTTCGCGGACCGCAGTCCATGATGGACCAGCATCCAAGTAATCATATCTGAGTTGTGACAAGAGAACCACTTTGTGAGAAAAGCCAACAGCTAGTATGGATTGCTGATCTGGTGTAGATGTCCAATCAAGGTCGCGAATCATATCGTGGTCAGGGAAGCGCTCTTCGAACTCTAATTGAGCACCACTGGTATCCCAGATTGTGAGGTGTGTCCGTTCTTGATCAACTAGAGCGGCTTTGCGAATGGCACTTCCACTTGCCAGTGACGGAGTCTGGATGCCAGTCTCAACTGTAGAAGTCAAAAGCCAGTCTAATGTCCGGTTTGTCCTGTCCACCTTTGCTGCCCATGTGTGGATGGTTCCCTTTTCGGTGTATGAGAGTGCTATATCCGCCGCGAATAGATCTAGAAAGCCAGAATGTCGTGCCATTTGGCCCGCTGGGTCGACTGCCAGGATGTAGGACACTTCGGTATCTAATCCCATATCAAAAGTACAATACTGTCGTAAGGAAATTGTTGCGTTGGGGCACTGCTTGCTGGGAAATTCAAGCTCCCATGCAATGCCCTTCATATCTGCACTTATCATTACAACATATACAGTCCGATCGAATGGCTCGGGATTCGGCACAGTCAAGACGCAGAGCGGCTTGCTAGCGGATGTAAACTCGCAAGAGCTTATCTTCACGGCGGGAGAGGCCCGTATATCCCACAGAGAGAGACCCTTGTGATGGAGGTTCACCAAGAAAGAACCCTCCTCAATGACGCAAGTCCGATGTATGTGTTCTTCTGACGAAAGCGAGCTTTGAGTAGCTAGAATGGATTGAGAGCCACTCATTTTCTGGCGCCAAATCATCGCATTATTGTCATCTGTCCGTGAAACAAGTACACGCCCGCTCGCATTTCGAACAATCTTCTTGATCGGCTCGGTATGTCCAGACCATATACCTTGCGACTTTAATCGATGTTTCCGTGGTGTCGGATCGAAGAGAATATCAATTTGAGAATCAAACCATTCTATCCTTCCATCAAAGTAGTGTACCAATATTGATAAGGAATCCATAGCAGTGGAGGCGCCGAATGCATAGAATTGCGCATAGTCCTCGTCTAGAGAGACTCCTTTCGGAAATGAGAACTGTACTCCTTCAATGTGAAGTATGTTGAATACATCTGCTGCTGATTTTATTTTACCCCCGACATTCTCCAGAGCCCACGCACACATGTGGCCCTGGTCATCGATTACAGCACAGATTTCTGGATTCTTGGTTGCAACATCAACCAGGTGTTCCAAGGCCAGATTATTCTTTTCAGTATTCCGTTGTACTGCACGCTCAGTCGCTGTGGCAAAGTCCCGGCTATCGATAACGAAACCATACCTACGGCTCGACAAGTGCTGTGAATTATCCCGCGGTTGAATAGACGCGCTCATATCTATCTCAGTCCACAGATGCATCGCTGATAGGTCCTGGTGATCAGAAACCGTCCAAATCCGGATCTTGTTATCCACGCATATCGTGTAGAGGACATTATCCATCGATTGCTCGCGATGCCTGGGCTTCCTCCAATGTATTCCAGTTACCGTCGCTGGATGAGGGAGGTAGAATACCTCGAACCGGACGTCGTCGGCACCAAACGAGAGCCTCCTCCACAATTTGACGAGTCGATCATATTTCCCAGTCGTAGCTACAAGCTCGGCGTCGGGTGAGAATTCGGCAAATTTTGTAGGGCTCGCAAGTTTCTTTTTCCACACGAGCCGGGGTTCGCCATTCAGAAACCACACGGAAAGGCACGAATTGGCCACGAGTAATTCCTCCGAGGAGCCCCATGATAATGTATTGACCTTCTCATCATCGTCTTTTGCGCGAAAGGTAGTGGCAAGTGACCACTAATTCCCATACCATATATTAGCTCAAATCCTGTGGTTGTGTTTCTTCGCAGGGATATTCCAACCTTCAGCGATTCGCCCTTGAAGCCATTCGGCCGGTATATGTATACATCAGGTCCGCTACTGACAGCAATCTGGCCACTAGACTCGTCAATAGCAATTGTCTCCAGAGATTCCGAGTCGTCGACGTAGATGGTTTGTAAGAGCGTCTGTGCTCCTGTCAGGATAACGAGGGCATGGCCGGAAACGTATGCCTGCGATGGAATTAGTTAACTTTCAATCTGCATGAAACCTGTTAATATCCAGGAAGCTCTTATCGGGTCTTACAACAATCCGTAGGCCATCCCAGAGCGCGGTGCTGAGAGCTTGAAGCTTCGACTCAGGCCGCCCTGGAAGTACCGCACGCATGGAAAGAAGGATCTGGTTTGGAAGCCCACGGTCAATGGGTCTTCGCTAGCACTAGACCATTGCCGGAAGTATGCATATGAGTTTGAGTAAGACAAGGAGGAAGGATGAAGTGGTGAGAGGAAATAGTAGAGAATGCGGTAGTTGTAGTTGGGGTAGGCGGGTGCGGAGTTGATGTTGGAGCACCACGCGGCAGCTGCGCATGATCGGCCGCTGATGTCAACCAATCTCGGCGTAGTAATTAAAGTTACTTAGCAAGTACTTCTACAATTGATGTGTTTTCTCACTTGATATATGTATTTAACCGTATTCTTTATATGCTATATGGGAATACGAAGAATGTCAAAATGGGGTATCAAAGGAACACGCTACGTAAACAAAACAGAAAAGAAGTATTTCCCATGATGTGAGTGATTATAGAGGTGCAAGAATAACGAGGCGCGAAGGTGTTTTCAATCCCTTCTCGATAATGATTTCCGCCCTTCACTAGGGGACTCGGGTTCTTCGATGGCGAATCGCACCATTGTTGCCATGGAACCGCGCCGACTTCGAGTCTTATTCTCCGAGCCATATTTTTCTCCATCCAGCGCTGCACGAAGACGACTTGCGAAAGGTGTGAACAATGGGGTCGCTGGAGTGGTTGACATCTGAGCGAGCATGCGCGCTCGAGCGGCACGTCTGGAGGGGGATGCTAGATACCCAGGAGTCGCAGTTGGCGTTGTTGACGCTAAGCGAAAGTCGGGTAAAGAACCTAGCTCGCTCATGTTCAGTGTCTCATCTGCCGATTCAGACATCATGGCTGTGCCCGGTGTATTTGGTTCATGGGTCACTATGTCAATGCCAGTCGGTTCGTACCCCTCTTGTTCGATGCGCCGTGCTCTGAGCTTGGCGCTCCAATGTCGAAGCATATTCCTGTGATGCTTTCTCGATACACGGTCATGCATTGATTCCGCCATCTCAGCTGCGCTGCGAATCTGAAAGATACGAAGACTGAGCTTGCGCAACGATGCGGAAGCGACGCCAGAGACACGTATCAGACTCATACCGTCGGCTTGTTCTTCCATGCCGCGATATGTTTCGTACTCATCCATCCATCGAGTTAATTGGTGATAAGCAAGTTGTCTGTGATAATAGACCTCGGCATCCTGGGTATCCTGAATAACCTTCGCGGTCTTGTCACTCCAACGACCGATAAGCTCGGCGGAGTATATAATCAGCTTTGTCTGATGAAGTTCATTGGCTTGCTTATGGAGATTCGTCATTCGCTGCGACTTGTCATACCAAACACGCAAGGCGCTCGCTGCAATGTTCATTTTGACCTTCCTCCGAATCTTCGCGTAAGCATCTTGTCGGCGTTTCTTCGACGCATCCAGAGCGGCATTATGCCAAAGCTTAACAAACTTGGTGGTAACAAAATAAAATCGAGCATCCCTCGACCACTTGTCTAGATTCTGAAGATGTTGGTATTTAGAGCCCCAAATCGTGATCGCCTCTTGCTCGATTCTAGGAACGTAGAATTCCATGGCGGCATATTCTCGTTGACGTTGAACTGCAAGCTTATTTCTCCAGCATTCGAGGGCGGATCGTGCTAGATCCTCGTTGTAGAGGTGAGTATATTGCTCTTCGCGCTGCAGCAACTCTTTTGACGTATCCCGAACGGTGAAAATGAACTGAGCAAAAGTTTCCCGCTGTATGCGCTGGTCTCTTATTCGCTGTGCAAGGCGATATCTCTCTGCCAAAACCCATCGGTAGATAGCTTCTTTTTTTAGCCGTTCATCAATGCGCTCTTTCAGCGCGTAACAGCGTAAATGATCATTCCAAGTTGTCCACGCATTACGTAATACCCTCAATCTGTCAGCTTCTTTTGCCTGTTGCATGCTGTCATTTCGTAGTCGCCATTGCGTAAGGGTAGTCTTGAGTACTCTCGTATCTCTTTTGGTGGCAGTCTGAATGGCTGCTGGTTGCAGCCGAGTCTGTGCATTCCATACCTCAACTTGCTCTCCCAATAACTTATTCCTATGACTCGTTTCTGCGTCAAATTGAGCAGCCTTTACCACTCTTAGTCGATAGGACCATGTCTTCAGTGCTGCGTGTAGGAGTTCCTGACGGTTTGATAGATCTATATCTGCCTCGCGTTCTCGTTGTGTCCTTAAGGCACGAATCCATGCAAGAAAAGACCCTTTAATTAGTCGAAAATCACTCCATTCTGGAGCTCGATGCTCAAAATAGAAATTCGAACGCATCAACGTGAAGAACCTTCGTTTCATATTATGTTCGTGGGTAACGATGGCATGCTCATTTAACTCCCGGATTTGCTGGAATCTTCTTCTCCAGCTATCGAGTGGCTTTTGAACTGTAAAGCGTTGTGCCTTCATCCCATTGACGGCCGTTATTTCACGCCAGGCATTGAAATACTTGATACTCAAGATATGTCCTCGTGCGATCGATGCTTTTGATATTTCGTCGGATGTGAGTTGCGCCCAATGACTGAAAGCTTTAGTCATGAGATATAGATCCCTTGCCTTTGCAGCACGTTTTTCGAGATGTCGAAAAAATCGCTTTGTACGAGAGTTTTGCCGTTTCCTTTCGAGCTCTGCTCGCCACAAGTCAAGAGCCTGTCGGAGAAGTGCTAATCGATCTTGATTGATAGCCACAGTCTCCATCTCCCGATTTCTCTGCTGCGAGCGAGTGGCTTGATCTAGCCAGTATGAGATAATGTTTCTCGCAGTAACTCTTTTTCGATACGTTGAGAAGCTCGATGCATCTCGCAACATGTCGGACAGACTAGGTTTAGGATTCACATTATCGAATACCACCATATCCTCTGGATAGACATTTCTGTCATGCTGAGAAGACGGGTTGCCGTCTATCTGTCGCATAATGCCTGAATCGCTGCGAGAAGCTGGCCGCGGAGACGAGTTCGAATATTCATTCGCAGCTGTCTGAACAGGTAGATTATTGTTAGGTAATTGTTGTTCTTTACTCGTCGGATCTAGACCACCCATCAACCGACGTCCCATTTCCAGAAACTGGGCCAGCAGCTGATTGTTGTCAAGCGGAGTAGCTGGATCTTGCTGCGCTCGTCTATTCCGAGGTTCAACATCGACCTCCATGAAGTCCGGCTTCCCGGGATCAAGTCGAGACATCGAGGACCTGGAGCTTGGCCGATTTCCATATCGTTGCGTCGCATCATCATTAACATCGTACATTGAATTAAATGAAGCTCTTCTCTTTCGCTGAGATCTTTGAGTTGTGTCTTCACCGATCCGGTCGGTAACTTGTGGTTCGTATTCAATTTCTTGTATTGGGGGAAGCGTGTAGCGACCGATATCTTCAGATGCCGTGTCATCGAACGAAAGGACGATCCCCATGCGTTGTAAAATATTCTCAAATTTATCGAACAAGGATTGATTCGCAAGGCCTCCGGTGCCCATTTTGAAGAGAAAGTGCATACAGACCTGGTCCGGGTCTGCCTCCGATCCGCCATGTTCGGCAAGAACCTCATCGTACGCCGCAAAGAGCGCTCGGTAGGGTAGACGGTCGACATCAGGATTCTGCTCAGCGCGAGTAATAATCTGATAAAGAAGGCCGACGTCTAGATTCCAATCACGATATTATTAGTGAACGCTTCCCCCCAACAAACATTTAACGACCTACCTTGATCAGACAGAGCGCGGTCCCTATCTAACACGGTCGGACGTTGCGCGGCAATCGGAGACATTGGAAGAGGAATCGCAAGTTATGGCGCTTTTCGAAAGGAAACATTGACGCGAGAGCCCATCAAGGTCATCGCGGCGGCGATCGACAGGATCCAAATGCGACAATGCTATCAACCAGAATGGTAATCAAAATTGCGCGATTATCATCTCCGAGTCGATGTCCTTTTCTTCCAAGGGTATATTCATTGGCCCAAGCCATGGGGTGTACTCGAGAGAGCGGCCGTCTTTGGGCAAAACATTCTTTCTTGTGATGCGCGCCGCTGGCGGTTCACCCCACAATAACAATCATGGCCAATGAAGTCTTGCAGATCACGTGTATCATCCGCAGTCAAGGCAACCGCTTCTGATAAGCCTCCCTCTCCATCATTATCAAGCCTTTTTGATGTGATCGGACTACATTACACAATGTCGAGCAAGGTCCGGCCTCTTGAGAAGTTCGCTCAGGCTGCCTCTCAATGCTCCGTGGAGGTATATTATACACATACTTTGGATCATTTATGTACTGATTTCTTCTACAGGCTGCCGCATACGGAAAATGCGTCGTTGCCGATTACAACGCTGTTCAAAAGGACATGTGCGCCAAAGAGTTTATGCGACTCAAGGATTGCTTCTTGGTAAGGTCGTGCTTCTTCTTGACATAGATAAAGACCATACTAAGTTAAAGACAGGCGGCTTCAAAGAAGAAATGATTACTGACGGGGAAAATGTATAACAATGTATTCACTATCCAGCTAGAAACGACGAATCCTTTAGAATGCTATGAAATATTTTTTTAGACGTGGGAATCGTACATAAGGCAAGAAAGTCTATCACAATTTGAGGAGTCTGAGCAAAAATGTTGCTTTTTGAACTTCTTGCTCCTCCTCCACGATGAGACCTGGTTCCGCTTCCTTGGGAATCTCACCAGCTACCTGTGTAATGACATGATGGTCGATAGGTCTCCGCAGAGTCTTCTCAAAGGCCGCAGATTGAGTCTGGAATACTTTGGCCAAGCCGATTTCGTCGGGGTCAGAGAGAACTTTGTACTCCATCTTGACATCATCTGTGGTCTGCAGGCCTGCCTTCTTGCGTAGTCGTTGGACACGGCTAATGATCTCTCGTCCAATACCCTCATCTGCCAATTCTGGGTAGACAGTTACGTCCAAGATGGTAAGTACGTCGCTGTCGGAGTTCGTCTCCATGTTCTGGGATGTTTCGTCCTCCTTGATGCCACGTTTGACAATAAGATCCTCTTCGGCAAGTTCGATACCGTCAACAACAATGCGTTTCTCGGCAACAAATTTCTTGACATCTTCGCTTGTCAGAGAAGGCAAAGATTTCTTCACTTTTTGCGCATCCTTCTTGAGCTTCTTGCCCAATGTGGGCCAGTCAGCTGAGACACTGTATTGTACGTTGTACTTCTCCTCATCTGAGGACAGAACAAGATCCCGCACGTTCAGTTCCTCAACAATGTAAGACTCCAGAGACTTCACATCTTCCAAGTATTGTTGATCCTGGTGAATGACAACGAGTGTTTTCAAAGGCGTCCTCAATGCGAGGGTACGGCGTTCACGGGAAACACGGCCCAACTCGATGACTCTTTGCATTCTAGCCACACGTCTCTCGATGACTTCGTCAAAGAGCTCTTCGCGAACTTGAGGATATGGCTGAAAGTGCACGCTGCGGTCGTCTTCGCCGCGTAATGCCTGAGGGATGTGAGGAAGAAGGCGCAAGTAGATGGTGTCGGTAATGAAAGGTATGAAAGGTGCAAGTCCGCGCACAAGTGTGTACAAGACCTCGAACAATGTATTGAGCGCATGCTGTGTATCTTCAACACCGTTTTCACCCTTTAGACGTCTTCGGTTGAATCTAATGTACCAATTCGTTGTGTTATCAATGAGCTCAAGGAGTCTTGGTACCACCGTATACAAACGATAAGCAGACATTTCCTGGTTGACGAATTTGAGAAGACTCTGACAGCTTGCCAAGATCCATCGGTCCATGACGTTGGTGTTGGTGACCTCAGCCTTGGGATCAAAAACGTAATCAATGTTCTCAATCTTCTTCAACAGAGCCACCTGTCCCTCGAAGAACTTGTAACTGTTCCACAATGGCAACAGCACCTTGGAAATGATTTCCTTGACGCCTGCTTCCTTGAATCGCAGGGGCTCGGCTCGTACAACAGGAGAGTTGATGAGATAGAGTCGTAGGGCGTCGGAACCGTAACGATCCATGATCAGAGTTGGATCAGGATAGTTTTTAAGACGCTTAGACATCTTTTTTCCATCTTCAGCTAAGACGATACCATTCACAATAACGTTCTGATACGGCAGCTTCCCGAAAAGATGGCAACCCAAAACAGACAATGTATAGAACCAACCACGCGTTTGGTCTTTCTCAAAGTTAGTATTGCAAAATCTTTCAGAGCAGTGAAAACTTACCGAGACCCTCAGCAATAAACTGGGCAGGGAATGCGTTCTGGAATTCCTCTTGCCGTTCAAAAGGATAGTGGACTGATGCATAAGGCATTGAACCGCTCTCGAACCAACAATCAAAGACCTCAGGCACACGGCGCAACGTGCCCTTACCTTGCTTACTGGGAATGGTGATGTGGTCGATTTTATCACGATGGAGGTCAGTCAATTCACCTTCGTAACCGCTCAATTCTTTTAATTCCGCGACACTACCAATGGCGACAACCTCCTTGAAGTCATCACTAACCCAAAGAGGAATCGGTGTTCCCCAGTAACGGTTCCTAGCAATGTTCCAGTCCCTCGCATTCGAGATCCAGTTGGCGAATCGTTTCTCCTTAACGAAGGAAGGGACCCAGTGCGAGTCTTCAATGCCCTGGAGCATAGTTGGAATGACCGGTCCGACCTTGACAAACCAGGCTGGTACAGCTCGGTAGATAAGAGGGGTGTCTGAACGCCAACAGAATGGATAACTGTGAGTGATCTGGCCGTCGACAATCAAGCGACCAGTTCCCTTGAGGTGTTTGATGATAGCCCTGTCGGCGGCCTTGACATGCTGTCCAACAAAGTCTCGGACTTCAGATGTAAAGTTACCAGTGGGGTCCACAGGGTTAGGTGGTAGCTTTTTATCGGTAATAACTCCATGCTCCACAGCGACTCTGTAATCATCTTCACCAAAAGCAGGTGCTTGGTGGACAATACCGGTACCGGCATCAGAAGTGACATATCCATCATTGCACACCTTAAATCCAGTCTCGGTGAACTCGTCAGCGAAGTAGTCAAAAAGTGGCTCATACTTCCATCCCTTCATCATAGATCCTTTGAACTTGTCGACGATCTTGAATTTGGCTTTCTTGGGGTCTTTATAGAGTGTGCGGAGTAGGGTCTCCATCAGAATATAGTGTTTTCCGGATGCTTCATCAAGAATTTTGATGTAATCAAACTCGGGGTTCACGCAAAGACCGGTGTTTGATGGAAGTGTCCAAGGTGTGGTTGTCCATGCCAACAGACACACATTTGGGTCTTCAACCAGAGGGAATGAGACAACAACAGCCGGGTCGGTCACATCTTTATAATTTTGAGAAGCCTCAAAGTTACTTAATGGCGTATTAAGGGCTGTTGAGTATGGCATGACTCTGTATCCACGGTAAACCATATCCTTATCAGCCAATTGTTTGAAGATCCACCAAACTGACTCCATGAAGGTAGCGTCGAGGGTACGATATGGGTTGTCGAAATCGATCCAACGGCCGAGTCTCTCGATAGTTTGTCGCCATTCTCCAGCGTATCTCATCACGATCGCTCGGCATTCTGCGTTGTACTGGGCAATACCTAGCTTCTCGACAGCTTCGGAACCGGACATCCCAAGCTTCTTGTCGATTTCGTGCTCGATTGGCACACCATGTGTATCTATCCACCACGTTAGTAAAGTATCGCATCATATATCACAATTGAGAGTACCCCAGCCGAATCTTCGCTCGCAGTAATGACCAGTCATGGAAAAGTAACGAGGAATGATATCCTAAACCACCGCATGTTAGATGACACTTCATACAACAACTTGCTTGGTTGAGCACGTGCCTTGATGGTACTTGCGAGCAAGTGACCGTAATGGGGAAGACCAGTCGCGAAAGGAGGTCCATCGTAGAAAGCTGCAATTTTGCACCGTTAATTTTACCTCGCTATCAAGCATCTTTCGAGATGATCTTACTGTAGGGTTTTCGGCCGCGGGAGAGTTCGACCTGTCGGCGAAAGGCATCAATCTCCCTCCACCGCTTGAGGACGGACTCCTCTTCGGCGGGAAAGTCAATAGACATGGCTGAGAAGTATATCACAAGTATGTCACAGTCAATTCCCCAGGAAAGCTGTGGTTTGGGATATAAAGAGAGGATCAAAAGAGACGATGGCGGGGATGAGTCACCCCGCCGCACTTTTTTTACCAGCACTTTTTGTGCCGCATTCATAATTGGCCCGAGCGTCTTGAAGCATATTTAACAAAATAGAACTTTGTAACTACCCTAATGTTGATAATTCGATCCTCTAGGGATTGCAATTCGCAAATATTTTGTACATGGCAGCAGATAATGTTGCGCATGATAGATCTCGTAATCTAGTCATCATTTCGCTCTATATACTCAGTGGGTATCATCGCGACTTTCTAATCATCGTCTTCCTCCTCTTCATCCCCTTCATCGTCCTCATCGTCATCCTCTGACACTTCTTCGCCAAGTTCCTTCAGACGTTGCTGCTGGTTCGTTAGCATTCATATTCGCACAGTATAGATAAGAGAGACTAACCTTTTCTTGTTTCCTCTTCGTCTCCAAGTCTCCAAATACAATCAGAAGATCCTCTAATTCACCCTGAGCTTCCTTTCGAGCATTTTCGGCGTCTATAGCCATACTTTCTGCTCTCTGTGCAGCTTCCTTGGCCTCTGAAAGCTCCTTTTCGAATTCTAGGGCACGCTTCTCAGCCTCTGATGCTCGTTCGGTAGCTTGCTTGAGCTGAGCCTCAAAGTCGGCATATCTAGTCGAATGTTCGTCTCGAATCTTCTGTAGCTCCAGTATATGATCGTTGCTGACTTTGTCGAGGTTTTCTGTTAAATCTGATATAGACTTCTTCAGGCCGGTTACCTCATCCTCGTGGCGCTGACGTAGCTTGGCGCTCTTTCGTTCGTAGTCTGCAGTAGTTTCTTTCAGCTGGCTGTCAATCGCTCGTAATTGTTCGTCATGCTGTTTGAGTAGATCGGTTCGTCCTTGCCTATGTTGATCTTCCAGTTTGGACACTTCAGACGTATGATCCTTCTGCAAGTCGGTGATGGTCTGTTGGTGACGATCCTCCAGTTTCGACAGTTCCTGCTGATGATGCTTTTCTAATTTCGAAAGCTCCATCCTATGATTCTTTTGAACACTGTCATTCAATCCCTTGTAGTATTCTTCCATTCGTGAAATTTCTAATTCATGATTTTTCTGCAGGCCATCATTAATGTTCTTGATGCGAGCCATCTCATGGCTTGTGGATTCCTTGGTTCGTCGATGATCCAGCTGTTCTTGCTCCAGTTTCTGTTGCAGGTTCAGCAAATCCAACTCCAATTTTTGTATCGTCTGGTTGTGTTGCTCGACTTGTGATCGAAGCGAGTCAACCAATTCCCTAGATATTCCCTTCTGAATGCCGTTGGTCATAACTGGGACTTCTATACCAGGCTCGCGGTCGATTGCACGCAGAAAGTGGCTGAAATGGTCTTTTAGGAACTCTATGAACACTGCATCGAAGAAAATCTCGGGAAGTGCTCCATCACGATCACTTCGGCCTGTACGGGATAGAACCTCAAAGTCTCGAACCAACGGATCCTCTCGAAGCTTGGTTATCTTGTCAATGTACTGTTCTCTACCAAGCCCACTGTTGAGTAGGTTATGGATTGTCTCTCTGGGTATGGGAGAATCCTTTGTCGAGAATTCATATATGATACCCAACAAAACACAAGATAGACCGGGAACAAGAATATTGCCTACACCACTCTGTTTGATTTCACGAATCAACGACTGGATGATACTGCCCTCCCCTAAAAAGTCGTTCACCGCATCTGGATCTTCGAATAGCCAACCACACAAGAGCATCAAGTATGCGACGGAAACTCGGTCGTCATCGCCTCTCTGTAATCCTGTGGTTAAGTTGCCAGCTATCGTCTGAATGCAAGTAACTACTTCCTCGCCTTTCTCAGCATTTCCTTCCGTGACTTTGAGCGCGAGCGCTTTGGCCTCTGGATCTTCGAATAACAAATGGAACATCAGAACTGAAGCCATCCAGGAGCCGTACGGATCAACTCTTGTGCGCGACTCCGGAGTTTCTAGTAAAGTTGTCATGATGTTTGGTATCTGATCGTTTCCGCTCATATGACCGTCGATAGCACGTCCCAGGAAATGCAATCGAATGCCATTGTGTTTCGCAAAGAAAGCTTGGATGCACTCGCATGCTGCAAGTCGAGCTTCAAGTGCAAAAACAGGCGCCGGTTCAAGCGTCAGCTTGAGTAAGGCCTCAAGAACATTGATCCGTACGGTTTTCCTGGGGTTTGAAGCGCTATTTGTCGTTCCTGTAACGACAGATTCAGCATTCCAGGACACATCGACATCTGCGAATTTCTCTTGTAGCGATGAATTTCCACGAATCAATCCTGCGCAAGTTTCCAGAGCCTGCAGACAATTAGCATACGGCCTCATATAGTGGTGCAGCGTAATATGTATACTTTTGCAATAACAGGCACATCAAAGTCTTTGCTGAATGCAACAAGCAGCACTTTTTCCATGATTCCTGCTTGCCAGAAAGCCGTCTGATTGGTTTTCAGTATGCTGCCCTTGACAAGAAACAATTGAATGATAGCCAGCAGTCCCCATAGATTTTTATCCCGTCGAGCTATCGACCATGCTGCTATTTCCTCTTCTGGAGCTGAAGGGTTTGTCACATCCGTAAGCAGCGCTGCGAGTTTCTTGACACACCCTGTTTCTCTGAAGTAGGTTTGATTCGAGACGTTAAGTCGAAGTAGGTTTGCCAAGAGTGATAGGCAATCTACCACTACCTCGGATCCATTTGATAGTGACCCCTCTGCTTCAATGAGTTCGAAGACACGGTCAAAGGCATTTTCGAATGCAACGAGTTTTTGTAGCTCGGCCGACGAAGGAGTGAGCGCAATGAGAAGAACAAGCGCCTCTGTAGATAGCACTATTATCAGACCCATCATTGTGACAATCCAAAGGCTAAAACATACCGTTCCGAACAGGCTCTCGGACGTCCGATAGCACACCAACCAATCTTGAGATACCCAGCGGAGCCGTGAAGATGCACTCTTGGGTTCGATCAGGTCTCGCTGCACAAATTGCCGAGATTAATTGCAAAGAATAAAGCCGAGAGTAAAATTCCTTAGTCTCGAGGAGGTCTAGCAGAGCCGTGATATTATCTTGACGCTTCCATGTCGTTAAATTCAATTCCAACCGTAGATAGCAGGTGTCTTTACCTGGGTAAATTCATCCGCAAGCCATAGTACAATCTCTTCCGAAGCTTCAGGCTGTGAGATCAATTAGTTTTTCGGTACTTATAGCAATTCTGAGCTGTTACAGGTACTAACACTGTTCTCATCGGGAGAGAATAACATCAACAATGTCTCCAACACCACTTTCAAAGTATCCACGTCTTCTGCATCTTTCCGGACGCTGCCAATTAGGTCTCGAAGTGATCCAGATGCTACACTGGCCGGGTAATTCTTTGCAAAGCTCCGTAGACCAAGTATAGCTGCTCGACGGTCCTCCAGTAGCGTTGCGCTTTGTAGTCTGTTCGAAAGTACACTGATGGCATCAGTGGCCGTCTGCTTTGCCGGCGCTTGGGATTCGAGTATTCGAAACATGGTGGTCAATTTTCATGGTCAGCAGACCATACTGCATTATCAAGTCATCGGGGGAGCTGTTCACGATTGTCTGGTCTTGTTTGGTTATTTCAAGAAGGGTCTAGCAAGGAGTATTACAGGCCAAGTAATAGTGCATGCGGCCTCGGCGGCAGCTGCTTGTTTGAGCTTTCCCTGTTCTCGACTAGTCTACTTTAGCTCTCAAAACGGGGCAATCAGTGGATAAGCCGGAAAAACCTTGCGCCGAAAACGGCTGCGCATAATTAATTCCGATCGCAACTCGGCAGCTAGATCTTGTCTGTACGAAGCAGATTCAGCACCCACGCTGAAACTTTTTCTGTGTGTGTGTGATCTGAAATTTACCCTTTGTGTTTGTCTTATTTGGCTGTAGAAAGCTCAGAATCCTCTGGGGTTGTTGTTCTGGCTGACAGCCATCCGTTTCGCGCTATCAACGATAGATGGATCACGGACATTGAAGATTTCAAACAGCACGATTAACAACACTGTCCACTGGAAATAGACATCATGGGTGTCCCGGCTCTTTTCCGTTGGCTCTCCAACAAATACCCTAAAATTATTTCGCCTGTCATCGAGGAGCAACCATATGAAGTCAATGGCGAAGTGATTCCCGTCGATACGACCAAGCCCAATCCCAATGGCGAGGAAACGGACAACTTGTACCTGGACATGAATGGTATCGTCCATCCATGTACGCATCCAGAGGGCAAGCCCCCTCCAGCAAACGAGCAGGAGATGATGCTTGAGATCTTTCGTTACACCGATCGAGTCGTGAACATGGTCCGCCCGAGGAAGCTTTTGATGATTGCAATTGGTAAGACATGGCCCCATGTTCTCATGCTGTTATACTTCTCTGGCTATATTCTAATTACATCCTGTGTCCTAGACGGTGTTGCGCCCCGTGCAAAGATGAACCAGCAACGCTCTCGACGATTCCGTTCAGCGCAAGAAGCTAGGGAGAACGATCAAAAGAAGGAAGAATTTCAAAAATTGCTGGCCAAGCAAAATGCTGCCAAGGGCATTGACGCGGACGAGGATATCAAGGAACAGGTCATTCAGAAAACATGGGATAGGTAAGCAAGGGTGCGTGCATGGAATTAAAGCAGTGCTAACCTAGCTCATCTTTCAGTAACGTTATCACACCTGGTACTCCATTCATGGATATTCTCTCTGCATCTCTACGCTACTGGATTTCCTACAAGCTCAACACCGATCCTGCATGGGAAAAGGTACGTTTCCGTGTCCTAAATTCTTTTCGATAACTTAGCTAACTTTCTCAAGATGAAAATCATCATCAGTGATGCTACTGTTCCCGGTGAGGGTGAGCACAAGGTCATGAACTTCATTCGATCTCAACGACAAGATCCCAGCCACAATCCGAATACGCGCCACGTTCTGTATGGGTTGGATGCGGACTTGATTATGCTTGGCCTTGCAACCCACGAACCACACTTCCGAGTCTTACGTGAAGACGTTTTTTTCCAAGAGTCGAGGCCCAGAACATGCCGTCTCTGTGGTCAACCTGGTCATAAAGCCGAGGAATGTAGAGGTGAGGCAAAAGAGAAGAATGGGGAGTTTGATGAAAAACAGAAAGCTGCACCTCTGAAGCCTTTCATCTGGCTCAACGTTTCTGTGCTCAGGGAGTATCTTGCTGTTGAGCTGCAAGTTCCTCAGCAGCCATTCCCCTTCGATTTAGAACGAGCACTCGATGATTGGGTGTTCATGTGTTTCTTTGTCGGAAACGATTTCTTGCCCCATCTTCCGTCCTTGGATATTAAGGAGAATGCTATCGATTTGTTGATTTCTATATGGAGAGAAAATATTCCGCTCATGGACGATTATGTGACGAAGGATGGTATTGTCAACTTTAACCATGCTCAGCTCATTCTTAACGGTTTGGGTAAGCAAGAAGATGGAATTTTCAGAAGACGGAGACAAGCGGAGGAGAGAAAGGCTGCCAACGAACAGCGTAGAAAAGAAGAGGAAAAGGCACGCAATGCAGAACGATCACAGAAGCGCCGGAGAAGCTCACCAGATTATACACCCGGGGAGCCAGGTCTCTCTGCTCCGCCAGCCAAAGGTCGCAAGTCAGGAGAGGGCTTCATCGCGTCCACAGAGGTGACATTAATCACTCCAAGTCGAGGACACCTAGACAAGCAGACAAGACAGTTGACACACAGCATGGTTGTCAACCGATCGGCTATCTACAAAGCCAATGAGGCAAACAAGAGTGCTGCCGCTGTGCTGAAAAGTCAGTTACTGAAGGGTAAAGTGCCGGCCAGTGATGAGACTGAAACTACAGTTAGCGGGGTTCCAAGCGGAGAAGAGCAGTCATCGGAAACTTTGCCAGCTGCACTAGGCAAAAGAAAAGCCGAGGATCTGACTGATGCGGATAATGGCACACCCGGCAGAGACTCGCCTGTCGCTGCCGGGCCAGCAAAGCCTTCAGATGAAATGCCGCCAGATACTGTACGTTTATGGGAGTCTGGATATACCGAGAGGTACTACGAACAAAAGTTTCATGTCGATCCTAGTAATGTCGAGTTCCGTCATCAGGTTGCACGTTCATATGCTGAAGGTCTCCAATGGGTCCTTCTTTACTATATGCAAGGATGTCCTTCTTGGACCTGGTACTATCCGTATCACTACGCGCCTTTTGCTGCCGACTTTGTTGATCTTGGCAGTATGAAGCTGAACTTTGTGAAAGGCAAACCGTTCCGACCTTTCGAGCAATTGATGGGAGTTCTTCCAGCTTCGTCTAATCATGCTATTCCGGAGATCTTCCATGATTTGATGTCGAATCCGGACAGTGAGATTATTGACTTTTACCCAGAAGACTTCCCCGTGGATCTAAACGGCAAGAAGTTTGCATGGCAAGGAGTTGTTTTGCTTCCTTTCATCGATGAAACTCGACTACTCGCTGCGATGGAAAAGAAATATCCATTGCTGAGTGCAGATGAACATGCTCGTAACGCCGTTGGAACTGATGTTCTCCTACTTTCCGACCAACATCCGTTATATCAGGAACTCGCAGCAAACTTCTACTCTAAAAAGCAAGGTGTCTCGAAGTTCGCTCTGGACATGCGCGTCAGTGAAGGACTGGCTGGAAAAGTGGAACGCGACGACAACCATATTCCTCACAGCTCACTCGAGCCTCCTTATGATGTTGACATGCCATCTCTAGATGAGAACAGATCCATGATGTACGTGATGTTTTATTTTATGATATTTCTGTCTATTTGATACTAAGATTTCACAGGGTCAATTACGAGATTCCAAAATCAAGTCATCTACACAAATCCATGCTCCTCCGAGGAGTACGGTTTGCACCCCCAGCACTAGACCAAGGAGATATTTCTGCTGTTCGAAACAAATCTCGATTCAACGGACGAGGAGGTTTCAGACCCAACAATGGCGGCGGGCGGGGTGGTAACCAGTACAACCAGTACAATGCTCCAAGGCCAGGAATGAGCGACCGAGCAAACCCATTCGCAGCACACTTAGATCCATCCTTTGTGCCGCCTCCTCAGGGTGGTGCTGGTGGATGGGCCCCTCCTGCAGGCGGTGCGGGCTATTCTCGCGGTCCTCCACCTCCACGCGGTGGCAGTCATGGTTATCAAAACCCAGCACAGGGCTACAACCAGTCTGGCTACTACGGCCAAGACAACAACTACCAGCGTGGTCAGAATCAGTATGGCTACTCTGCTCCTCCTGCGGATTATAACCAGCAAGGTTATTACAACGCACCACGAGGTGGTGGCGGTAACAATCGTGGGGATTCCAGAGGCTATAACAACAACCGAGATGGCTACCAATCTCAGGGTCGTGGCGGCTACAACTCCAGGCGTAACGATGGCTACGATCGATACTAGTTTGTCTCTATACATATAAAGTTGAAAGCTGTTTGGAGTCATGAAAATGTATGGACTGATGTATCTCGATAAAGACGAAGTACCTGTGCATTTAGCTTAGAGCTAGAACAATGGATGATACCCAAATTGTGAATTCGCCACTGCCGTCTCTCGGTGTGCTCAAAAGGTCTGTTGTGATTCGCAATACCTTAGTAATATCGCACGATATTCTTTTTGTCCCCGATGATACCCTACACCCCTGTAGATAGCATGCATGCATTTCGCCCCAAAGAAGCTTCGAGTATCGCTATGTGAGGGCGTTCAATTGGCCAGCTGATGCAGGGGCGATATCGGGATGGTTGCACTACTCACACCGGCGCTCGCAATTGACCACTATGTTAGTCCTAGAGGGTGATGGATAGGAAGAAAGAAAGAAAAAAAAAATTGGGTGTTTCAGCATGGCCGCGTATTTTAGTATACTGATTGTATAGAATAAAAGGATACTCAGTACTCTGTAGTTAATGCTACAAGTAATGTCGTCAGTGCCGAATGACTATCAGAGACTCGCAGCGGGGAGATGCAAGCGCGGGCTCCGTCGGCGGGACGCTAGACCCGTTTTGGTTACTAGCACGCACCACCGTCAATCTGCAGTGACTCACTAGAAAGACACTAGAAAGACATCGTTCACTGTAGAAAAGTGATAATTTATTGCGGTCCCAGGGCTTTATTTGTCTCATTTGCGGGTAGACAAGACAATTCGCTAAGTCAGCGCGACGCCTGCCTGGAATAGCTATCTCGAAAGGTCGGTATATACCATTGCAAGACAGCCATTGAGGAGGGGTAGTGGCATTGACTTACAGAAACAGGTATCCGATATCCGCCATGAATTGAGGCCTCGAATTCACCATCGAAGCCTGTAATACGAGTATAAAACGACTACAACAAAATGGCGGCTCCGACCAAGATCTCGATTTTAGGACGGGAGAGCATTGTCGCGGACTACGGCATCTGGGGAACATACATTGTCCAAGACCTGCTGACGAATCTCGCCTCAACAACGTACGTGCTCGTAACGGACACCAATCTCGGCTCTATATATCGTGAACAGTTCGTAAAAGTATTCAATGAAGCCGCTGCGGCGTTGTCGCCGGCTCCTCGTCTCCTCACGAAAGAGATCCCCCCCGGAGAAAACTCCAAGTCTCGCCAAGGAAAAGCCGATATCGAGGATTGGATGCTTCAGCAGACATGTGGTCGGGATACGGTTATTATTGCTTTGGGCGGTGGTGTGATTGGGGATTTGCTCGGCTTTGTCGCGGCAACTTATATGCGCGGTATCCGATTCGTCCAGGTGCCAACAACACTGTTGGCGATGGTGGACTCTTCGATCGGAGGAAAGACTGCAATCGATACTCCATTGGGCAAGAATCTGATTGGAGCGATCTGGCAACCTCACCGAATCTACATCGACATTGATTTTATCGATACGCTCCCCGAAAGAGAATTCATCAACGGCATGGCAGAAGTCATCAAAACCGCAGCAATTTCCGACGAAAAGGAGTTTGCAGCTTTGGAGCAACATGCCGATGCAATCTTGAAGGCTGCTCGCAGTAAACCTGGAAAGGGACGATTCGATTCAGTGCGACAAGTCTTGAAAGATCGCATTGTCGCTTCAGCACGGCACAAAGCATTTGTGGTAACTGCAGACGAGCGTGAAGGTGGTTTGCGCAATCTCCTCAATTTGGGTCATTCAATTGGTCATGCGATTGAAGCAATTTTATCACCTCAGGTGCTCCATGGTGAATGTGTTGCTATCGGTATGGTCAAGGAGCTGGAACTCGCCAGATACCTCGGTATCCTCAAGCCTGTCGCCGTTTCCCGAATGGTCAAATGCCTTTCCAAGTATGGTCTGCCTACATCTCTGAAAGATTCACGCGTGAGGAAACATACTGCTGGCAAACACTGCTCTTTGGAGCAGCTGATGGCCAACATGGCTTTGGACAAGAAGAACGACGGTCCGAAGAAAAAGGTTGTTTTGCTATCTGCTATTGGACAAACTTACGAGCAAAAGGCTAGCGTCGTATCCAATGAAGACATCAAGGCTGTCCTGGCACCCAGCGTTGAAGTGATTCCTGGGGTGCCCAAGGACCTCAATGTCGTTTGTGCCCCTCCCGGCTCAAAAAGTATCTCCAACAGAGCTCTTGTTCTTGCAGCTCTCGGATCGGGTACAGTCCGCGTCAAAAACCTGCTACATTCGGACGACACAGAGGTCATGCTCAACGCTCTAGAGCGCCTTGGCGCCGCGACCTTTGCCTGGGAAGATGAAGGAGAGGTTCTCGTTGTGAACGGCAATGGGGGTAAAATGCGGGCAAGCCCTGCGGAGTTGTACTTGGGCAATGCTGGTACTGCCTCGAGATTTCTTACAACGGTTGCAACTCTCTCGGGCAAAGGATCTGTCGACTACAATATCCTCACTGGAAACAACCGTATGAAGCAGAGACCTATTGGTGATCTTGTCGATGCACTCACTGTGAATGGTGCTCAAGTTGAGTATTTGGAAAAAGCCGGTAGTCTGCCACTGAAGATTGCTGCGTCAGGTGGATTCAAGGGCGGTCGTATCAATCTTGCTGCCAAGGTCTCTTCCCAATACGTCTCATCGCTGTTGATGTGCGCCCCTTACGCTAAGGAGCCTGTTACCTTGAAACTGGTTGGAGGCAGACCTATTTCGCTTTCTTATATTGAGATGACCACGGCTATGATGCGATCCTTTGGAATTGACGTTCAGAAATCAACAACTGAGGAGTGGACCTACCACATTCCGCAAGGGTCATACACCAATCCTCCAGAGTATGTTATTGAAAGTGACGCAAGTTCTGCGACATATCCTCTGGCAATCGCTGCGGTTACCGGCACAACCTGCACAGTCCCCAATATTGGTTCCGCTAGTTTGCAAGGCGATGCTCGCTTTGCAGTAGAGGTATTGCGACCAATGGGTTGCAAGGTCGAGCAGACTGCTACTTCTACTACCGTCACAGGTCCAGCAGATGGCGTGCTACGACCGCTGCCGAATGTTGATATGGAACCAATGACTGATGCTTTCCTCGGCGCTTCCGTTCTTGCTGCGATTGCTCAAGGCGAGGGAGGAAATCACACTACCAGGATCTACGGTATTGCCAACCAGCGAGTCAAGGAATGCAATCGTATTGAAGCTATGAGAGTGGAGCTGGCCAAGTTTGGCGTTGTATGTCGCGAACATCCTGATGGACTTGAGATTGATGGTATTGATCGATCTACGCTTCGACACCCCGCGGGCGGCGTTTTCTGCTATGATGATCACCGTGTCGCGTTCAGCTTCAGTATCTTGTCTCTTGTCGCTCCCACACCTACGCTCATTCTAGAGAAGGAATGTGTTGGTAAAACATGGCCAACATACTGGGACGCTCTAAAACAAAAATTCGGGGTGAGTCTCAGAGGCAAGGAGCTCGCCGAGAGCGAAGTCGCGCATGGACCAGCCGATCGGTCAAATGCTTCCATCATCATCATTGGTATGCGTGGAGCAGGAAAGACGACGACCGGCCGATGGGCTGCCAAAGCACTTAACAGGAAATTTGTTGATCTTGATGTTGAACTGGAGCAGACTGAGGGCAAGACTATACCTGATCTCATCAAAGAACGCGGCTGGCAGGGATTCCGTGAAGTTGAGCTTACGCTGTTCAAGCGCGCATTGACTGAGCGACCTACAGGTCACGTCTTTGCTTGTGGAGGTGGTATTGTTGAGATTGCGGAAGCAAGAAAGATCCTTGTCGACTACCACAAGAACAAGGGTAATGTCCTTTTGGTCATGAGAGATATCAAAAAGGTCATGGAGTTCTTGAACATCGACAAGACTCGACCAGCTTATATCGAAGACATGATGAGCGTGTGGCTGCGACGCAAGCCTTGGTACCAGGAGTGCAGCAACGTACAATACTACAGTAGACATAGCAGCTCGCCAGAGCTTGCGCTTGCCAAGGACGATTTTGTCCGATTCATTCAGTTTGTATCTGGCAAGACTGATCATTTGACTGCCATTAGAAGGAAGCGTCTCTCTTTCTTTGTGTCTCTAACTCTGCCAGATCTGCGCGATAGTGGCGATCTACTCCGCACAGTTGCTTCTGGTTCTGATGCCGTTGAGCTGCGCGTTGATTTGCTCAAAGATCCATCATCAGACAGCGTCATTCCCTCGGCCGAGTACGTGGCTGAGCAAATTTCATACTATCGCAGTCGGGTCTCCCTTCCTATTGTCTTTACGATACGTACCGTAAGCCAAGGAGGAAAGTTCCCTGATGACGCCCACGATGCTGCATTGGAGTTGATTATACTCGCTATTCGCAGCGGATGTGAATTCATCGATTTGGAGATTACGTTCCCCGAAGACTTGCTACGAAAAGTGACGGAAGCCAAAGCTCATGCTAAAATTATTGCATCCCATCATGATCCTCAGGGAAAGCTTCAGTGGGCTAACGGATCGTGGATTCAATATTACAACAAAGCCCTACAGTACGGAGACATCATCAAACTAGTGGGCGTAGCAGAAACCCTCAAGGACAACACCGCGTTGCGAGAATTTAAAGACTGGGCGGAACAAGCTCATCCCGATATACCCGTTATTGCCATCAACATGGGTGACAAGGGACAACTCAGTCGCATGCTCAACAGTTTCCTCACACCTGTGTCTCACCCTGCTCTTCCATTCAAGGCTGCACCAGGACAGTTGTCAGCCGCCGAAATCCGCAAAGGATTGTCAATCATGGGCGAGATCCCAGCCAAGAAATTTGCGATTTTCGGAAAGCCCGTCTCAGCCTCTCCCTCGCCACCAATGCACAATACTCTCTTCGAGCAGAATGGTCTGCCGCATGTATACACGCGGTTGGAGACTGACAAAGCACAGGACGTCAAGGAGTTCATTCGCTCTCCCGATTTTGGAGGTGCATCAGTCACAATCCCGCTTAAGCTGGATATCATCCCGCTCATCGACGAGGTGCTTAACGAAGCCGAGATCATCGGCGCAGTCAACACCATCATCCCCGTCGAGGGCAAGGACGGCAGCACCCGCCTGATTGGTCGCAACACCGACTGGTCGGGCATCGCGCGATGTCTCCGCGAGGCCGGCGCACACAGCAACGAAGGCAAATCCAGCGCTTTAGTCATTGGTGGCGGAGGCACAGCCCGCGCCGCAATCTACGCTCTGCATCACATGGGCTTTTCGACCGTGTATGTCCTCGGCCGTTCGCCAGAGAAGATTCAAAACATGGCCTCTACATTCCCAACAGGCTTCGACATTCGCGTGCTCGAGAACGCCAATGATATTGAGAATATCCCTCGTGTCGCCGTAGGCACCATTCCAGGCGACAGACCCATTGAGGCGAATATGCGCGAGATCCTCTGCACGATTTTCGAGCGCAGCGGTCGTGCTGACCAGTCGGCGGCCGTTTTGCTCGAAATGGCGTACAAGCCATCGGTGACTCCGTTGATGCAGCTGGCGTCTGACTCTGGCTGGACTACGATCCCAGGGCTGGAGGCTCTTGTTGGGCAGGGAGTGTATCAATTTGAGTACTGGACGGGGATCGAGCCTGTGTACGAGGTTGCTCGAGTAAGTCCCATTAGGATCCTTCCTTATTGATGGTAAATTACTAACTTTAGTAGAATGCTGTGCTCGGTACGAGCAAGTAACCTTCCAGAGCTATTCATTAAATTTTGTCACCTCATTGGATAGATAGATAGATGTCATAATCAATGTAGTTAGATTTCAATCTCTTACTGTATATGCGTATGTATCGTACTGTACATTGTACCTGCATACATCCAGCCGGCAACGTCTCCTGAATATCACATGCCATCCACTCAGAAAATCCATCTGCCTAGGGATCTAGATTGAAAGTTCTCCATAGGCTCATGTCTATCTACTACGAATGTATACTGAAGGATCGCCATCGCACAGCCACATCGACACGTGTCGATCCACTCTCTGTCAGGCATCTACATATTCTTCGCATACTTACCGTACTTCCTATTCTGGTAGATTCAACTCGGCGATATGGGCCACTCATTTCAAGGTACAGTAAGCAACAACCTGGTCCTCCCGAGCCGTTCGACCGCGAGCAAGCGGACATAGAAGTTATATCCGACACTCCACGGAGACTTGACTGCGTGCGGATAGCCGGATGTATATCTCCATACTATCCACAATCCACATCCAATACCCACTCAGTCCACACGCACATACCAAAAAAAATTCAAATGCATCCGCATGTCAATACCCGATGGAGGTGGAATCAAACAGAACGGCATCGATCTGCATTTCAAGTGCTCTGAGCCAATCATATACATCCGATAATGCATCGTAAGGTTTGAAGGGTGTCAGATTTGAATTGTGGCTTGACTAGGTGCATTTACTATTTTGTGTACCCACTCTTCATAATCCGTACGTGCGTACATACGCTGAACCATACGTGCGAAGGGTGGACGAAGTATCTGGAAAAATCTTATTTCTGTCTGCATTGCTACTGATTTCCTTGGCCTTCCGCGCTCTTCGATTACCTTTGCACTCGCACTTCCAAAGGAGTACACATCGATCTTCAGGTCAATTCATTGACTCAGAGACTTTTAGCGAGTGGATCCCCTAGTGGAGTCCAAAGTGGGTAGGCGGACCAACGACTGCGCACGGATTTCCCGTTCGCCGATCGATCCACAGTCATCAGTCTCCATACATATTTATATGATCAAGGGAGATTGAATTGAGGCAGTACAGCACGGAAGAGTAATAGACAAAGTGAGTAATTCATTCAATCAGCGTAGGAATTATTCCATCAATACGATGACAATTATTCAACCACTCAAAAGGAAGTATGAAAATAGAATGAGCCCTGCCCACCCCCAATTGCCCAAACCAAGCCACAATATAGACAAAGTCTAATACATACTACGACGGTCAATGAAACGGTCGATCTATACTGTCTCAGTAACACATACTATGTGATGGTTTGTCCATGTGAAACAATGCAACTATCAACTAATAAGATTGGCAAGCTATTGATGAAGTGGTGGCTTGGGAAGCCTCTTTTCTCAGTGGCTTCTCGTCTCTAAAGCGGGTGGATTGTGGTTGGCTCGTTCATACATCGTTGGAGAGGGGGTAGGTAAGACATGTATATGGTATGCAAGTATTGACAAGGAGATTAGACATCATTAAACATCACCAACATCTCCTACAAAGTACAAAGAGATCTACAATTGTCTTACTCTCGAATGCAGGAGTCAGGTCATGTAAGTAAGTAATAGTACAATCTATCTATGGTCATATCATATAATACAAATCTTTTGTACAAGGCAACACCAAAGAGAAAGCACCACCTTTTTTTTGTCCTTATGTACCATCCCATTCATAACATAACACACCGTCCAATGCAAAGTAAAATGCAATAGCATGAGCATATGTGAGCACATGAGCAATAGTCATAACAAGCATAAAGGTCTTTAAAAAGTCAATGAGTCAACCAGTCGTAATACCACCAATCCCATGCTGCAAGCCAAAAAAACACGCTGTAAATAACATCAATACCAAACAAGACGTATCGGGTCATGACATAACGGTCTAGTAATTATGAACAATGTAGAGCAGTAAATGTAATAAAGGGAGAAAAGAAAATGAGATCAGACCATCCGCACAAAAGAAAAAGGAAAGGATCGAGGCGATGACGTCAATGGCTGTCTTGGGTTATGCTTAGGTAAGAATCGGCCTGCCGATCCGAAGCTGCCATGGATCTTTGCCCGATGCGGTAAGTGCACATGACGTCAGTGGACGAGCCCCTCCGTCATGATTGCCTTATCTCTCAGGCTCGCTTAGGCCCTAGGAAAGGAGGAGGATCAATGTCCCTTGCGCCGCTGCTTCCCCGGCCAATCCACTTCAGGATGCACCACTCGCATATGTCGCGTAAGCGCATCGTTGCGTGAAAAGGTCTTCTCCTCCGTGCACAAATGACACCGCACTTTCTGCTTGCGCGCATTGTGGATCGTGTCCTCATGCCGCGTCAAATCATACGGCCGCGAGAAGATAGAGTTGCAGGGCTTGCCTGTAGACGGATTGATTCGCTCGCACTTGTGGGGGCCAGCTTGCGAATTGCGTAGAGCCAATGACGAGGCTACCTCATTGTTCTGTCCAGCCATCGTTTGCCGGTGAGCTTCGCGCTTGTGCTTTTGGAGCTTTGCCGGTGTCTCGAATCGTAATGTACAGCCGTGATATGTGCATGTATATGTGCCCGAATCCGAGGAGGTGTCGCTAGGCCGTTTGGTGGTTGTTTCCATAACCCTATCACTATTCGTAGACTCCATAGTGGGCAGCGACGCAGGGAAGCCTGGTGTTTGCTGCAGCAATGTATTGTTGGCATGAAGGTCTTGTGCTGGTAATTGTGACTGCATGAAGTTGTTCATAGGTTGTTGTAGACCAGCAGCCTGAGTAGCGTATTGAGTCGGAAATGTCTCCATAGAGTTGTAGGCCAATGTAGGCTGGAAAGTGCTGGTAGCGCTCTGTCGGCGAGAGGTCATATTGCTGCCAATAGCTATGTCGTTAGTAGGGAACAGCGATGGCAAGCCATGAGCGAGGTCATCGGGACCTTCGTTGTACTCCAACAACGCATCCTTGGGAGAAATAGTCTTGATCTCTCCCTGAGCGTCCTGCTGGGCACCAGGCAATTGCAAAGCAGAGCCCAAACCAGAGGCATGGAGTCGAGCCTGCTGCCGGAAATCTGCAGCCAAAGGAGATCCCTGACGAAATGGGGATCGCTCCCTGTTCATCGAAGTACCAGCTGGTGATTGAGAGCGAGCTGATAGATGTCCCTGGTTGGCAGCATTGAGTCGATCGGCAAACAAATTCCGGTACGGCTGACTACCCATGTTCGTATTGGCTTTGCGCATCTGCTGTGAAGACGTAGGCACAACAGTAGTATTGTAGAGCTCATCTTGATAAATATCAGAGATTGTGCGGTTGAGTTTCGGTACACCAATCGACATGGCAGTTTGGTTATTAAAGTCTGGATTCGCATCGAACTGTAAGTATTCACCCATCCAGCGGTCAAAGTCAGGAGATCGGTCCTCACCATGCACTACCGCTTTCGATCCATCATCGAACTCGTCATATGTAGTTTGAGGAGTCACCGGCGAGTTGTGGTGACTCAGGCTAGAAACGGAGGGGGCGAGGGAGTAGTGGAAGGAGGTGTCGTCTTCGACGGTCGAATGACTATTATTGTGGTTGTGATTGCTGCCGTGGCTGTGCTGCTCCATGACTGCTTGCCTCATTGCCTGCTCTGCAGCGGCAGTATCGCCATTATGTGTCAACGGATCGTAGTTCTGAAAAGCAGGGGCCAGGAACGAGTTCTGCACTGGAGTCTGCACTGGAGTAGGCAGCGACTTTTTGGGATTCGAATTTTGGTATTGCCCGGCAAATGTTGCCGCTGCTTGTGGCGAAGTTGAACCCGTCTTGCCGGATGATCCCGAGGCTGCTCGCTTGTGTGCACCGCGTGCAAGACCCTTTTGTGCGTGAGCTGGACTGAGCAGCTGAACGTTGGCGTCAGTGTCCCAGCTGCCTTGGGTGTTGCTTGCGATGCCAGACTGCGCCAACATAGGAGAATGCTGTGACATGTACTGAGGCGTCGAGTATTGTGCGTTGGGATACGGCGATGGCGCCGGTGGTGCAATGTGGAAAGCGGGATTGTAGGATGAGGCGACGCTCATGGATGGTGCTTCAGACCAGCTGCCGTCAAAGATGGGAAAGTCTCCAGAAAAGTTCGTGACTGGAGAGCGAGCTGCCGAGAAGGCCGGCGAGGACGATGAAAAGGTGGGCGAAGAGGAGCCAGACGAAGGGTGGAATTGCAGTCGAGGCGAACTGAAGGGCGATTGTAGCTGAGAGTGGTATGTCTGTTGAGAAGAATCTTGATTGTAAAGGTGGTTGAGGGCGAGAAGGTCAGGAGGGAGCTGGCCGTCTTGTAGGAGGTCCAGATCGGTGGTGTTGTTCGGCCACTGAGGGTGAGTGATGAGGTCCTTATTACGTACGGTAGGGTAGAGGAGCATAGTTCGGTATGGGAGAGGAAAAGTGGAGTAAGGTAAGTGTCTTGGAGCGGAAGGGGCTTGCCACCCGGGGGGGGGGAGACGTCGAATATATAGTCGCACTGGTGGGAAGGTTTTCCTGACGCTTGGAATCTGATCCGCGGTTTACAAATCAGTGCGCCAGACTTTTTTTGGTAACTCGGCGTTCTCTGCCGGGAAAACTCACTGTGGCCGTGCACTATCGCAGCGGAATTGTTTTGACTTTTTCCAGATCACGGGTTAGGTTGCGATGTGGTTACTGGTAAGCCATCGAAGGAAGTGGAAGCGTTCCGGGAGTGTTTCCAGACACGGACTTATCAATAGCGTGGCTGTCGATGAGTCAACGGAGATGCCTGGTGTGTGGTTTGGTTAGATCGTAAGCCCGGTATGTCGCGGGTCTTAGCTCTGAAGTAGTTGTGTGTAGTAGACTAATTGAGTTGAGTGGGTTGTGGTGAGTATGATGAGTAATGTTGAACGATTGCTAATCGAGAAATAATTATGGATTCTTCGATGGAACTTCGTAGTATTATAAACTCTGAAAGAATTTTCGTCTGTCTTGCTCTGCAGACGACGATTCGTAGCCATAGTATGACGTTTGAACTATTTTAAAGACGACGAATGGTGGCAGACCCTAGGCTCATGATACAGCTAGCTAAGCCCAGGACCCACTCTCGTTTGTTCATCGGTCATTCCCGTGTATCGTTATACTCCACGTCGTATCATTACAGTTTGCGTACGTAGCGTTACGGAATGTACTAGAAGGTGGTCGTTTATTGGCTCGTGGCATTCTCACCCATTTTGACTTCCATTCACCAATCAGCGCTGTCCACGACTGTGTTCCCCACGCACCAGCCACAATTTGTAAGCTATTCTTCCGTAAGCAACCAAACGCCGACCTTTGTCCCATTGGCGCTCGGCTCCGGCAGCGAAAGAGAATTTTTTTAACCTTCTCAACTGAACCAGGAATGCATCTTGCAAGCATCTTCACATGCATACTAATGTAATGTGGCTTGTAAAAGCGCCCTGTCCCAGAAGCCCGGGACCAATCACTATTGCAAATCTGTCTACTCAGCCACAATCTGCCAGCAACGATCGGCCATCAGATCTCTATCGGCTAAGGTCCTCGTTTATCGACCTTTTGTGCATCAACGTTAAAACTTTTTCCACCTCTTTCGTGGCCGCTGATTCGTTTCTGACGATCTGTCAAGGCAACTGAGTTTTCTTTCCACGTTGCTTCCCCATTGATCTGGCTCCATTGTAGTCATGCTAGGCTGTAAGATCGAACAACGCTATCAGCTGACTGTGGTACGGATATCGCCGCTCGATGCCAAGTATCTCAAGTGCTTTTAGGCAGGTACTTATTTCTGCTGGCAAGTTGTATGACTCAGACAATTCTTTTCAGACTGGAGTCACAATGCCTCGGAGTTGGCAAGAATGATCAGGTAGTCCCTCTCCCCAGTTGAGTTACTCATAAGGCCGAAATGCCGAAGCTGGCCGAGAGCGCGTGACGGCGGTCAGCTGACCATTCGCGTGCATCTACCGACTTCAGTCCTGAATATGAAACTAGTCTATTGAATAATTCGGGACTTGAGGATCGTATACATGAAAATCGTAATCCAAAAACCAGCCTATTGTATCGGCCGAAGGTCACACGGGCACAAAGTGGAATGGGAATCTTGCGAGAGACCAACCCGACTACATGATTGGCCCACCCGAGAAAAGGGTTTCGTGATCCCGCGGAGAACGGAAAAAGAAAGGGTGCCATTTCTGCTGGATTTTGCGGGGTAGACCCGGTGAACAGTCGGCTGAATTATCCTCAACTATTCTGTCTACTCCAGATCCTGGTCTCGCTAATGTTGCCATCGTACCGAGTTCTCAGCTGAATGTGCGAAAACCAAGACATGACAAAGTCACCAGATACGATACTCGCTCCTCGAGTCTCGTACAGTAGAGTGCGACAATCCAACGGGGTTTGTCTTTGCCGATTTTTGTCACCGAGCGGCAACCGGGCGGACATTGTAGGGCTATATCTCGGTCCGGGGTACGGCAAGCCGGGTTGTAGCACACCAGCCAGAGGCTTGAGCCACAATCTGTCACCCCAGGATTATTATTCGATACGAACTGATTACTGACTGTGTTACCTCGACGCATTCGTACGATTTTTGCGTCCACTTACAGACCCACAGTTGGTAATCATGTCCTACGCCGAGGAGATGCGACGCGAAAACTAATGCAGCAACGCTGAGACATGTATTCTATTTATGCAACTAGATTATTCGCTTATTCCACTAGATCTGCTAGAGAAATGCTGGCACTAAAAATGGAGTCAACAAGAGTCAACAGATTTGCGCAAAGACTGCTCCGAAAAGCGGATTCCGATGGTCTGGACTGTTGCAGGGGCTGCGCGTTCTAGACCGTAGCTGTCAGGTCCAGAACACCTTAGGGATCGATTGTGTACTCGACGACCACATCTAGATCTGTCTGTGAGATACAGGAGAATCGAATGTTTTTCATTTGACTCATTTGAGATACGCCAGATTTGCAGAGGATTCAATAATCGATCTAGACGACGAGTAAATTGACTGAGGCCGTTGCACTGTCCTGTGCCGGATACAATCTACACCGCAGACATTCAATTGCCGACCATACGAAGCACTCCATACATGCATACATACATTCACAGTACGTATTGTATCTTCGAAGGGGGACAGCATCTAAGCTATTTGGAATTTAGATCGTCTCTTGATCTCTACTCCGTATGCACATGCCAATCATAACTACCTACCAAGACTAGAGGGTATACTTCCCCCCAAACATGTCCAGCTGACACTCGCATCACATAGTTGCTTATAGGTTTCCAGGGCTCAGCGATGCCCAGGAACTTGGCATGATTGTACTGAACGAGATCTTGATCTAATCTTCATGGTGGTCAAGGTAGCTGCCCGAAAAGGAAGTACTATGTAGACAGACAACTCAGAGCCGAACGACCCATCGACCACAGCCTAAGCAACAATCCAGTAGTACTTCGTACGTACATAAATTTAATTACAGCGCATCTGTACACACAAAATCTCCCAGCGGATAAAAACATCCCCCCATAGCCATCAACAACTCAACAAGAGTACGCAGGAAAACGCCCTAGCGCAGAAAATTCTGATAGACATAGTTTGACATGGTTCATTACAGCCCTTTCCATACAATACGCAGCCAGTACGCGTGTTACCGGTACGCGGACCCCCCGGAACCACACCACATCCAGGAAAACAGCCCGTCTCCATGATCTGCGCTAATGTACGCTTTCGGACGCTAAACACCGCTAAGAAGAAAATTTTCCACGCGAGCACTTGGAAGTTTGTGAACAGACGTTCCTTTGAACCAGAAACCTACCAGAAACCAACCAGAAACCTTCCTTCACTGAAATTTCGCCAGGAGCGGAGGACTCCGTATGTTGGCTACCATTCGACTTGTCATATGGCTTTGCATCAGCCTCATTTTGTACAATGTATCCAGCAGATTGCAGTATTAGGCTAAAGCTAAAATCGACTGAAAAAATTTTTCATTTGTTTGTTGATGTCTGAGGACAACAAAATCGTGTCAGAGTGTCGGCTTGCGCCGCCGATTTCGGTTCGATGCTAGACATCCTGCAGGAAATATTCCGCTGTGTAGCTGTATGCTAGTGTTGAGTATTGATACTCCAGCTGAGACTCTCCAGCTACCTAGAGGGGAAGGCAAGGCAAGGTCTCGGTTGCATGCGCCGTTGACAGCAGCAACGACAACACCATCAGCAAGCTGAGCGAGCTGGTCTCGGTTGCGCTGAAAACTACTCTTTTAGATTATTCACCGATTCTCGGATGCGTAAGACACCACACAATTGTAAAGAGTACGAGAAATCATTAATCTTACCATGTACGTCTTCACCGAGACATTGCCGTTACCCGATACACCGCGTCAAAGAGCGACATCGCGATAGATTTGGTTAGTGTTTCAGTATACTTTTTCAGTATAACTTTTTCAGTATACTTTCATGCAGATGTAGTACAATCATCAATGCACGTTCGTCCGGTCTCGCCCTTCAACCACATGGCATCGATTCAGAATCTAGTGGATAGATCGATGCCGGGATCATCCGAGGTATCACCGGCTGAACGATATCAAGCTTTAAAAAAAATTTGAAAACTCTAATTACCCTAGGATATCTGCATGCACACAGACGCAGACTAGGAAAAAATTTTTCCGTGTCTCAATCAGCATTTGTTTTAGTAAATGATTGTGTTGGGTGCTACTGTATCATTTCCGATGAAGTGTCAGCATGCAACCTTTTCCAACTACTCCGCAGTACTACGAGGTGTACGTAAAATAAGTCGATTCTCGATTCTTCAGAGCGATGTTACACTATCCGATCGTAGCTCTCTTATCGATAACACTAATCCATTGGGGCTGAGCTGAAAGTAATCGATCCGAAAGTCAAGGCTTGGTGGGTCAGAAGTTCCTACTCGGAAGGTTCGGCAGGTTCTCGCTTTTTTTGGTGTCGCCGGCTTCCGCGTGGGGCAATCCACTTGTTCTGGAAGGTTGTGGAAGGTATTTACAGTATGTGTTAGATATTCATCTATCAGCAGAAGATGTCAATGTTCAGTGCTCATAGTACAGACAGCTTTGAAATCTCCTTTCCATCTATTACAAAGCATACACTTTCTCCTTTATTTGCGACTCAAATAAGGCTGGCGCCTGAAACTAGTCCAAGCGTAATATGGTATATTTTACGTTGATACTTTCCCTATCCACATACTGGACGTGCCGGGGCCTTGAAACGATATAGGAAGACAGACAGACAGAATGAAGATGATGTAACGCCATATCTAATTTATAGTTCTTCCTACTCACAGCATGAGAGCATACCAAACCTAGGCTTTTCTTAAGCTGCAAAGATATTCCTTGAACGTTTGAGCAAACTCTACTTTGCAGTAAAAAGAACGCTATCTACGCCCTTACTTTTCTGACAGCTGCAGTATCCTGACCTTCCCAATCTTTTCCTTCGGCGTTTCGCGAAAGAAGTCCCGCACAGTGACCAGCTTGACAGCAGGATAACGATCATTGTGGAGCGGAAGCGGTAATGCCGTCTGGCCGTTAAGCGAATAGTACGTGTAGAATAGACCTAGCCAGGCCATGGCGTTGTCTGGATTCTGGTTTCTTGTCTCATGCATAAGCTTGTAGAGATCGTCTAAGCTTCCCAGTCGTACCAAGCCCGGCTCTTCGCCGTAGATGTCTCGGAAGTCTGCGACAATCTCTTTGATATTGACGTGGTCACCCCGAACTGCAAGGTAGAATATCAGCCTGTAATTTATCGATTCGTATTTGACCTCTGTAACAACTTCAGGAGGCTGCCGTACGCATAACGAATATGGTATCAAGATAACTAGGGATGTATAATGAAAGCCGCATGATCAGAGACTTACAAGAAAACCACCCTACTGCATCCTGATCCACTGCGATCTCTGCAGTAAATTGAGCTGCATTTCGATACGTGGTGAATTCCCAACGTTCATCCCCCGTGCCCCAATACTTGAACAGATGACCTTTGGCATCCCACATCCCTACCCACGGCCGTTCCAAGAAACACGCATTTAACACATGAACAGCTCTTATCTGTCCCTCCGCCTCCCTCTCTTCTAGATATGCCTGCACAAGCTTCATCGGATCCTTAGCGGGGTGTTGGCCGAGCTCCAACTTGCGGAAATCCATTGACCAATCCCCGGCAATATACCTGGGAACCCCCTCAGCGATACATGCGTCGATGAGAAGTTTTTGTCCGTCAACCATCAGGGACGGAGGGCCTAGATAACAGCAGACGGCCACATCAGCACCATGAACAGCGGTCCGGAGCGCGGTGAGATCGGTTGAGGACGTGGTATGGATGTTGAGACGTGGTTCGTCGCGGAGATGCCTTGGAAGCTTGGAAGGTGTACGGCAGAGGCCATGGAGACGAACGTTAGATTTAGCCAAGAGGTACTCAGCGATGAGCCTCCCAAGACTGCCAGTGATACCAGCAATGGCAACTGTGGTGGATTCATTCATGGCCATGAGTTGCCTTGAATTGAAACCCCGGGCTTGTTCTTTCAATGATACAAGCCTAATCAGGACGGACTACATTGATTTTTAAATACGGTGTTTTTGGGGCTTTATGCTATATGTATGATAGATCCTACCTAGTACTCTGTACATAATGATTGAATCTTCGTGTCACAGACCTGACAAATTAGTAATCCTCTCGGACGTCGGGTGAATCCATTTCTACCGAAATTTCACGAGTGCCGACAGGTCCGAAATCTTCTTTACGTCTAAGACTCTCTCATTTTTGTTTATCCCCGCCCTAATGCTGTTGCCTGAAGCTAGTCCTAGCCCGATAAATCACACCAAGGGCGAATCAGAGATGGGCGTGGCAGAAACCTCTACTATGTATATGAGTTTCCAGAGTGTGTAAAATATGTGAAGGGGGGTTCGATTCTGTCTGTATGTAGAACTACAATATTCTACTTTGATGAAAGAATCCATCGTGGGCAAGTTTGTACGGTCTCATAGAATAGATACAGTTCAGTAAATTGTGATTGAATCAGTCATGGAGACCTTCTGTAGAGATCTATTTAATCGATTAACATACTTGTCTCTCGCTACTAAGATCATTCGGCGAGGTGGTCTTTAATAGGCAGTAGCTACGTGATTGTTGATGAAAGCAGACTACGAGATTTTCTTTCGAGCAAAATCAGGACTATCAACCAAAAGAGAGGGTTTGTCGACAATGAGTCGCTCGACCACTGTGGTGTCAGTTTGATGCCACTTTCCGTGGCCTTTGGAAAAGGGTATATCTTCATACTTAGGCTTATAACTATCTTGACGCCCACCCGCGTGATTGACGTATCGCAAGGAGAAATTAAGTGGTATACGCACACATTTGGTTGGATGCTGTAACATCTCGAGTAGACGGTCTTGTCTGGTAGCAGGGTTCGGATAGCCAGACAAGGCCCGTTTTACGTCAACACGAGCAAGCTACATAGGCACGTACCCAAAAGACGTCAGGAACAAATCTCATAAACAGATGTCTATCGCTGAAGTCGCACATAAAACATTTCAAAGGCCGCTCTATCGATCGACTTTGATATGTGAGATGACTGGCTCTTCTGAGACCGGCGGGTGTGATTAAGAAACCACTTCCTTCGTAACGGCAAATGTTGGTCCATGTATTTCTTTTGAGCGTTGCCATACGTCCTA
The DNA here is from genome assembly GCA_037356135.1 of Talaromyces sp. F31. Lineage (NCBI taxonomy): Eukaryota > Fungi > Ascomycota > Eurotiomycetes > Eurotiales > Trichocomaceae > Talaromyces > Talaromyces sp. F31. The sequence goes on along the minus strand of JAYXSF010000027.1, from coordinate 1,390,854 downwards.
TCGCCTAGGATATGAGTAAGAGTGTACAACAGACCACCCATCGTTCTCGTCGGTCGGAAAAGGAAGAACTGGCAAGGTGTCAGTGCCAGGACACATGGAGACATCATGAATTTCGCCTAACATGCTCGACATGATAGATTCATGCAACCTCTGGTACTCGATCCCCAATCAATCTGAAGAAACAGACATAAAAGCGTATAACCAAAAGGAATGTATCGCCAAGGTAAATGGCAGCGGACCGAGCGGATGGATATGAAAATGATATCCTGCAACTCTCCTTCAATCTTTGCGGCATAGTGTCACCTCTATGTTTTTCGTCCAGGTACAGGAACTGCAAATGACCTAACACGACATCTCAGGCGTTGATAATCATAGATGTTAGTTGAACGTCGGTAAGGCCGTGCACCGAATGCTTGAACGATAACGAAGTCAAGCCAGGGGGTCTGAAACTGGTATCTGCAGTTGTATCACAACCTCTATTCGATCGACTTGTTGACTCTGGATCATGAGCATCGTCCTGGCAATGCTTTCGCAGATGGCCAATAGAGCGAGTGTTGATTATGGACGCAACACATGACAAGTTGCCTCGCCAACACCGGATCATATGGTCATCGACAGTCTTGGGTGAAAGCAGGAAGACGACGAAAATCCTCCGGCGAGGGGGGCAACACCTGTCGATGTAGAGTTTGCCGGATGAACCAAAATATATCAACCTTCGATTCCCGTGCTGATTGTCATTGTGTATGTGGAAATTCAGTATCGAATGCAACCCAAGTATCTCACATGTATGATTCATGATCCAGTAAATAGATACACATAGGGTGGAGGATCCCTATTATCGGGGAATGCATGAAGCAACAGGACGTCGTGATGATGTAGATGTCCTACATGCTGGCACGCTGCTAGCGACGAGCAAGACCGGTTTAACAAATCCATAGACGTTTTTGTAAGGAACACACAGGAACGCACGGGAATTCGAGTGACAGCTACTTCAGACTGCATGCTGGGAGGGGCAGGGCTCGTTCGCTCAGATGGTAAAACGAGCTGGCGAGGATCACGCTGATGTATCTCGCCAACACATGTTTCCGTTTTACAATTCTCTTGTGCTCCATTGTTGCGAGTGACACTCTTCCAACTGTTTCTATTTGCAGTCCTCAATATCGTTGCCTCCGGGCTACTGGCACGATTTCATGACCCTTCCTCGTTGGCTTGTCGGACATTTCTCATCGGAAGGAGTCATGTCCGAAGGGTCGTACGATAGGTCATAGACTCGCACATGTAGAAAGCAGGTGCAACCATTCTGTGATTTTCGAGCCAGCTATATGGTTTGCGATTTTCGGAGGGAGGGGGGTTTGGTTCCAGCGAGATCTCTGACCCTGGCGCAGAACCCAATGCTTTGGGGTGTCCGACCAGGCGCTGCTCGATCGAGACGATGTGTCATCAGCGGCGATGACTATATCCGCACGTTCATGGTGTGTCACGGTGTAAATTTCGACATCGGAACGTTTGAGATGCGATCAGTGTTTCGACACATGTAGATGTATGTTCACTTGTAGCCGCATCGTACTATCGCCTTCGCGTGTTTCCCAGGCTACGGTCATTAGTACAGACCATGCTATATCGGCTCGGAGGCCCTGTAGTTCTAACTCATGATTTCCGTGCCGTTCGTGTACTGTTCTTGATAGTGTGGGTAGTTGAATGCGCCGGTCATTGTTGATTATATCGATGTAGACGCGCTTGCACTCTCCTACTAATTTAAGTCGCCGGCCGGCGACTAACCAGAGCGCCAAGACGGAAGGCATCAACCCTGAACAACCCTAAACGACGACGACTATTCAATACCCCCTCCGATACTGTGACGCTGTAAACATTTATCTCGGTTTAATTTGTATCAATCTCCCCTTTGTCTACGCATATACCAATTTAAGTATGTTTATGGCTTTTATCGCCTTGGGTGGTGTTTTTTTTCGCCGAGCACTGGCACACCGGGCGATTTGTATAGTTCCGCGTACAGTATCGTAGATTCAAGTCTAATATCGACGTTGACGGTTGATCTTTTGGGTTTCTGTTCTTCTCGAAGTCCGTATTACTTCTAATATGTCTGGTTTGTTTTTCTATATGGACTTTGACGTCTCTCGTGTTGTTCCTGGACGAGTTGTGCGTATTTTGTTGATTGAGATGGGTTCCAGTCATGAAATGGATATATATTTACTAACATATTCACTACATTTACACTAGATCACAACAACGTAACCTACCAACATACGAAAATTGCTCACAAATACCACAAAATACATACAAATGAGCGAATAGAATACACATCGATAAGAAATTAACGCAAATACACGTTTAATCACGCGTATGTCGCGAAAATTTATCTCTTCGACTACCAGATATCAGCGACCGCAAGGTCGGCTGCATCTCATCTACAAGAAACGACTACGGATGATGAATCCATCGTTTCTACGGGATATGATGAATATACGTAGTAGTATTACATGGCTACAGTATTGCATATATAGTCGAACACAGAGATGTAGTTCGTGTATGCCAGCATAACCAACGGGATCTACGACCAACGAACACAGTGCACCCCAAACACCAAATGCGCCATGGAGAAGAGAAAGTTATAAGCATAGAAGAGATTATCAAAGGTTACAACCGTAGAGCACAATACGAGATAAGAGGTCTTTTAAGTTCATTCATTTCGTTTGCGACTAGTCGCAACGTCCACACAGTATAAACGGCCGCTATGATACAAAGATGTTCGGACCCATAGGCCACAAGCCGACCAGTAGACGAGGTATAATTTAAAAGTAGTAGTAATAAAATGCAAGACCCAGACCCATAAAGACGTGAAGAAAACAAGAAAACTATTCAGAGAACACCCTGACGACCCTGTCATACCGAAACCCAACCCAGAATAAGGAGCAACGCGTCACCACAGCGGCGAGCAGACGCGTCGACCGCGTTGGTGAGGCCGTGACAAAACAATGAAGAGAAAATGTTTAACCACCGAAACCGTAGAGGGTACCTGGAGACACGTTAGAACGCGGTTGATAAAACAAATCGAAGGACGAAACTTACGGCCCTGGCGCTTGAGAGCATAGACAACATCAAGAGATGTGACGGTCTTTCGCTTGGCGTGCTCAGTGTATGTGACGGCATCACGGATAACACCCTCGAGGAAAGTCTTGAGGACACCGCGGGTTTCTTCGTAGATCATGGCAGAGATACGCTTGACACCACCACGGCGAGCGAGACGGCGGATAGCGGGCTTGGTGATACCCTGGATGTTGTCACGCAAGATCTTGCGGTGACGCTTGGCACCACCCTTGCCGAGACCCTTTCCACCTTTGCCACCTGAAGGAAGTCAGTATGAGTGAAGCAAGAGGATGTTGATGAGGCAGGAGAGATGAGAAGATACTCACGTCCAGTCATTTTGATAGATGTATGAGGATGAGTTGATAAGTGATTGAATGTGGATGCGTAGACGCGTTGATGATGCTGAGTAAAGTTGAATGGAGCTGGAGATGGAGAAGAAGATTAAGGTAGGAGAGACGACGCGGCGGGAGATATTTCTATAGAAGGAGCCGGACGCGGGAAGGTGCCTGGGATCACGCGCTAGTGTGTGATCTGGCCAATCAGCTGATCTGGCTGCGGCTCCCACTGATTCAACGCTGATACACTGATCCTGGCATTACTGGCTATGGCAACGTGGATCAGTTATTCTGGCAGGTGGAATCCGCATTCTGATCCAGCGAATTACATGCCTCGATTTTGATTCCGATCAAAAATATCGGGCGTGGTTGGGATCAGAAGATATTTGCATTCTGTGATCCTGGGCGCTGATTGGCGGGCGGGAAGATCAGACTCGCTTACATACTCATTAGCCCGCCAAGACGGGACGCTAGCAATGGCCCAGCAAAGCATTCTGATTTCCCTAACAAAAGTGCGTGTCAGAATCACGCTTATCGCAGCCAGCTTTCCCGCCCGGTTTTTTCTGATCCAAATCTGCAGCCGCCCACCAGGCAGTCGCCCAGATCACCCACCCGCCCCTCGCCCACTACAAATACTTTCCCCCCGCCCACTTTCTCTTCCCTCTTACATCTACCTCATCCACCCACTCAGTGATTACCATCCATCACCACCATCACTTTCCATCCTCAACTTTTCTTCATTCATCAAATAAATCACATACACAATGGCTCGTACCAAGCAGACAGCCCGTAAGTTTACTTTTACCTCACTTTCCCTTGTTGGCCGTGTCTCGTTTACTGGTGACGCGTTCGCGTGTTATTATAACCTCGACGCGGTTACATGCGCCCGACTGCCACAACACCTTTTATTTACTCTTGACTAACATTACATAGGTAAATCCACTGGTGGCAAGGCCCCTCGTAAGCAGCTTGCTTCCAAGGCCGCCCGTAAGGCTGCTCCCTCCACCGGAGGTGTCAAGAAGCCTCACCGTTACAAGCCTGGTAAGTCGCATCTAACCACATCACGTACTTCGATCATCTCTAACAACTTTCAGGTACCGTCGCTCTCCGTGAGATTCGTCGCTACCAGAAGTCCACTGAGCTCTTGATCCGCAAGTTGCCTTTCCAGCGTCTTGTCCGTGAAATTGCCCAAGACTTCAAGTCCGATCTCCGCTTCCAGTCCTCCGCTATCGGTGCTCTTCAGGAGTCCGTTGAGGCCTACCTCGTCTCCCTCTTCGAAGACACCAACTTGTGCGCCATCCATGCCAAGCGTGTCACCATCCAGAGCAAGGATATCCAGCTAGCCCGCCGTCTCCGTGGCGAGCGCTCATAAATTATTTCTTGTTCTTGACGTGATGCGATGAGTCAATTTACCTTTCATATGACTCACGGTTAATTGGGTTGGCGATCATGGGGGTCTTGCTTTTTCATATTACTCTTGTTCATTTTATCATGACTACCGGCGAGAAATGACGGGTTCTGCTTTTTCTTTATGGGTTATTACTGGGTATTCCATCTTGTGTTTTTCTTTCATCTTCAGCTCTGAATAGCAATGGTCAGAAGGCAGCGACCGACCACACCGAAAGGTCCAGTCCATCGAATGTATATTATCGAGACCAATCTGATGACAATAGACTTGATGTCTACAAGCGTGTCGATCTTCTTTCCGTTGCTATGACTTAGATAGCTCTAGCTAGTAATGAACGCGTCGCAGTACCTTTTCGTCTAGTAAACGGTCGCGGTGTCGCGCGGTGACATATCTCACGTATTGGGCGCAATTAACCAACATCGTGCTGAGATATACGGCGTACTTATTCGTAGAGAACGTCGCCGTTCACGTTGTTATGTCATATTTAGTCAAGCACTGTCTCTTAATTATGCTACGTATTCGAGTAAAGTGGTGATGCCAAAATCTACCCTACGTAAGACGTATAATCATTGACCGGCGAGATATATCGGTAACGAACCAGGCCATGTAGCTCAGCGCGTCGACATCTTATCACTGGCATATGATCGATCGAGTACAGAGAGCTCTTCTCGCCTTCTTTTCGTGAAGTTCTCAATTACGTGTTGTACGTGCTAGCCCTTGCCTTGATGATGGACTGCGGTTTCGATATCCAAGTGTCGGTATACCTACATAGGTATACGGTGGACCTGCCCACCACAGTGGTATGTCGTTGATGGAGATGTGTAGTCGTGGGTTGTGGAGTCTCCAGATGTCCACAGGTGGAGTGATTCGAAATACACCACCTGTGAACCTCCGGGGAAAGCTTCGTGCAACAACCAATTTCAAATAATGCCCGACTAGAAAGGATAGACACATGGAACACGTAGCCGCCTGAAGAGGAGACACACACGCAATCTCTCAACAGGGGATGATGTATCAACTGCATATTCGGAGTGCCTGAAGACCGAAGATAAAAGCATATATCCGGATATCCTACGCACCAACTGGCTGATCGATAACTTACGTAGTACGCATGATGACACAATGACAAATAACATCCAAGATTAACTCAATTATGCACTGGAAAAAGCACACTAGTGTGGAGAAGCTTCATCCATCGATCGTACATGGTCACAAGCAGCAGACTAGTATACTCAGGCAAACCGGCATCGATGCCTGAGAAACGAGTCAGCCCTAGCCCGAGAGGGCCGAATCTGGGCTCGGCTGTCTCAGACCCAGCACTCCCGGTGGCTGTGTTAGTGCAGAGGGAAGCATCGAAGATACGCACGTAAGGCGTGCACAAAATGTTGTCGTCATGATTTGGTAGGGCTTGGCCGTCGCTCGACCCGGAAATCGGCACGTGTTGCGGCGGCGGTTTGTCCAGACGAGGGTTAGCGCCGTCACGGGACTCCGTGTGATTGGCGCGTGCTTACGTTACCATCTCGACGCCGTCGGTCTGATCTCTCATTTTTTACCAAACGTTGGAAAATTGAGATTGGCAATGAGTCGCCCATTTAAAGGTTTCACCTTGATTGGCGCCACAACCAACGAAACATACATACGCACTTCTGTGCAATGAATCAGTGTCCTGATTAATAATCGCTATTCGTGCACAACTCGCCGGATGCTCTCTAGCGGCCACTGCCGAGAGCGTATCGGGTGGAGTTTTCCCGCGGACGGTTTGCCAGAAGTAGCATTACTTTCGTAAGTCGATTGGGAACGGCTAAAAAATTTGCTGCAGATTCATTATCGCGTGGCTGCAGTGGAGTAGGTAGAAATATGCCTGCTCCGTGACGGAAAAGTGATTTAAATACATGGCTTCGTCCCCTTTAGGCGCGAGATTAAGTTGTTTCGAGATTGCAGTTCAAGATACCCCCCCCCCCTGACTAAGACTTTTCATACGTACTGTACATAATATATACCAGTGCTTGCTACTATCATTATAATTACATTACCTTTCTTTTTCATACAACAAACATTACTCGCGACTGCCTAAAACGGAAACACAGACTTCCCTGCCTGCCGAGGGACAATAAAGGCAACTACGATTCAGACATGGCAGAAACCAACAACCATGAAAAAAGGGACCAGCCCCTCGAAGCTGTCACGCCCAAGCGAATCTCCTACTGGCGCAAAATCATCGACCAAGCAGGCATCACCGCCGAAGTCGAGAACCATCCTTACCCCGGCTCCGGTACTGAAGAAGACCCTTACCTCATCTCATGGATCCCGAACGACCCCCGCAACCCCATGCTTTTTTCCGTATTCGCCAAATGGTTTATCACGATGATGATGGCCCTCTGTACGCTGGCAGTCGCTCTTGGTTCGTCGATGTACAGCGGTGGTATCGCGCAAATCGTGCTTGCGTTTGGAATCAGTGAGGAGGTCGCGATTCTCGGTATTTCGTTGTTCGTGCTGGGATTTGCGATTGGTCCTTTGCTCTGGGCGCCCATGAGTGAGATGTTTGGCCGACAGCTGACCTTCATCTTCACCTATGCCATGCTCACGGCATTCAATGCGGCGTGCACCGGTGCTCAGAACTCATACACCTTGATTATTCTACGATTCTTTGCGGGAGCCTTTGGTTCCTCCCCGCTCACCAATGCCGGTGGCGTCATTGCTGATATGTTCGCCGCTTCCGATCGAGGTCTTGCAATGAGCTTTTTCGCTGTTGCTCCCTTTTTAGGTCCTGTGCTAGGTCCGATTATTGGTGGTTTCTTGGGCGAGTCTGCTGGTTGGCGATGGGTGATGGGCTTCATGGCTGCTTTCTCCGGCACGCTTTGGATTCTGGGATCTACGCTCATTCCAGAGACCTATTCGCCTGTCTTGCTTCGTCAACGGGCCAAGAAATTGTCCAAGATGACCGGCAAGGTTTACCTGACAGAAATGGATGCGCGGCGGGGCAAGATTACGCTTGGCCAGGCTCTCAAGACCTCTCTTTCCAGGCCATGGATTCTATTGTTGAAGGAACCGATCGTCTTGCTTCTATCCATCTACATGGCTATTATCTATGGAACATTGTACATGTTGTTCAGTGCTTTCCCTATTGTCTACGAAGGAACCCGCGGCTGGAGTCAGGGAATTTCCGGTCTTGCTTTCCTTGGTGTCATGGTAGGCATGTTAGCGGCTGTCGCCTACAGCATCTGGGACAACAAGCGATACCTCAGAAAAGCGGAGGAGGAAGGCGGGTTTGCGGCACCTGAGGCTCGTCTGCCCCCTTGCCTGATTGGGTCACTTGCTCTCCCCATCGGCCTGTTTTGGTTCGCCTGGACAAACTACCCATCAATTCACTGGATGGCCAGTATTACTGCTGGTGTTCCGTTCGGGTTTGGAATGGTCTTGGTCTTTCTTAGTGTTATGAACTATTTGATCGACTCGTACACCATTTTCGCTGCCTCCGTGCTCGCTGCCAACTCGGTCCTTCGTTCGCTTTGCGGTACTGCTTTCCCTCTGTTCACCACTTACATGTACAACAACCTGGGTATCCACTGGGCCTCAACCATCCCTGCCTTCTTGGCTCTGGCCTGTGTCCCATTCCCGTTCCTCTTCTATAAGTACGGCAGCCAGGTTCGCGAAAAGTGCAAGTACGCCGCCGAATCAGCTGCCTTCATGCGCAAACTGCAGGAATCCGCCCAAGAGGAAGAGACAGATGGCGAGAAGAACGACCAAGTCGACTTTGACCGCGCCGAAGCCCCAGCTCCTCATGATATCAGCTCCGAATCCGAGGGCGAAGAGGAAAACGCACCCGCTCGTCGCATGTACTCGCGCGCTTCCACTCGCACGGCAAGCAGCTCGCATCGCGGCAAGGTTGAGTACGATGGCAACCCATACGACATTGATCGTGTCAACACCAGAGACTCGGACTTTAGCTTTGTTTCGCCTAAAAAGTCTGCTCCACAGTAATTGCCCAAATATTTGATACCATGTACATTTTCGGGCGGTTTTCATTCATTACATTTCATTGATAGACTTTGTTTTGTTGCACCTGCATACGGCTCAGGACGAGTCAGGGGAGTTTTTCTTGTTTTCGGCTTATGATCAGCCTACCCTGCATCTATCTCTAGTCAGAATAATATTAATGTTCATGATAAACAATTCTTCCAAGAGTGTGTAAAACCGGTTGTTCGGCAGTGTCCTCCACGTGATATTCCGATGCATCAGTCTCAATATGGCAGAGACCGGCGTCTCCGCCCAATCAGGGCCTCAGGCACAGATCCGATCTGTAAAAATATCAATTCCGACCGGAGTTAAGCGCATCTTTCTGTGTTGGTTGGACTGTCTTGCGTGCTTCCTATTTCCGTGTTGGTTTACTAATTTATTGACTCATTTATTTGTTATTCTCTCTTTCTTATTGTTCCTGGTTCTCAGCTTCGCATGCTGAGCACATCAGCAGGGTGGTTTGGACATTGAATACACTCACTCTACTTGTCGATGCCGCTATATTTATTTACAGGCCTTTGTCTTGACCAATCCACTGTCCAATAGAAGATTACCTGCTGGTCTGAGTCACGGCCTGTCGACCATATCCTTTTCGTCAAACACACACATACAGTCGCAATGCGTCGAGTCGTATCAGACCTGCTCATCTCAGCGGGACGGCGACCCGGGAAAAATCTCTCCTCGCTACGAAACAGAACGGCGAACGGGAATAAGTCCCAGCGAAGGCACAACTCGAATAAAACTATAGAAAAGAACGACCCTACACTAACGAAAGAGTCCTCGCCCTCGTCCGAGGCTACAATATCTCCTTCGACGGTCCCCCCTCCACCTACAGGCTCGGTAACTACGTCCGCCGGAGCAGCTACTACACCCCTCCCAGCAGTACGGAGCAGTAGCAGTCGTCGGAGTGTAGGCGAAATCATAAAATCAGGACCGATAGGTCGGTTCGGGAATTGGTACACGAATGCGCAACACAAGAGGCCATACGTTACGCAATTAGCGAGTTCGCTTATTATCTACATGGCAGGCGACCTGAGCGCGCAGTTGTTGTTTCCGTCGGAAGTGAAAACGGCCGGAAATAAGGATGGAGAGGAAGAAGGAGACTCAGTAGCAACAGTGGGATATGATCCGTTGCGAACGTTGAGGCATTTAACTGTTGGACTTGTGTCGAGTATTCCCTCTTATAAATGGTACCCTTTCTCTCCTTTTATCTGTGTATTTGACGATGATGAGACTGACAGCTGCAGGTTCATGTTCCTCCACCACAACTTCAACTACACCTCCAAATTCCTCTCCATCACCACCAAAGTCGCCGTCCAACAAGCCGTCTTCACCCCGGTCTTCAACACCTACTTCTTCAGCATGCAATCTTTACTGGCTGGCGCATCAATCTCAGAGACGTGGGAGCGACTGAAACTGGCCGTGCCCAACAGCATCAAGAACAGCGTCAAGCTTTGGCCGGCTGTGACGGCGTTTAGTTTCATGTACATTCCGCCGCATTTCAGATCGGTGTTTGGAGGCACGGTTGCAGTGGGCTGGCAGACGTATTTGAGTTGGTTGAATCAGAAGGCGGCGAGGGAGGTTGCAGCTGCGGAGGCTGCTACGAATGCCTTGGAGAGTACTCTACAGTCTGCGGATGGTAGGATTTCGCAGGCGGCTTGATTTTTTTGATACCCCCCTATATTTTCTCTCTTTTTAGCCCTGCATGATAGATTTGCACTTAACCTCAACATTCACATAGACATGATAAAGAATATAGAACCTGGATTTATACAAGCTGGGAGAGAGTAGACTAATATTTCCTAATGCGTACACTAAACGCGGGTCACGCGTCATCCGTACATCAGATCTCATATTCCAGCATCTTGCCTCTCAATACATCTTAGGTATTGTAGCAGCCATGTCCAATCTTGCCAAACAAACCGCTATGCCACCGGACGATTTGGGCGACGATAGCAGCGACTACGGCTCAGACTTCACACCAGACGAACAAGAGCTGTTGAGCGAACTGCTTGCACGCGTCGTCGCACCGGAACATCAAAGTTCTACCGTCACCACAACTACCGCGGAAGAAACCACAACCGCAACGACATCCGAATCCCAGCAACAGCATTTGACAGAACTTTTACTAGATGATTTACAGCCTTTATCCGACCCGCTAATCGTCTCTGACATAGAGGATTATGAACTCCCGCATTCCGTCCGCGTGCCTAGGGTGCTGGGTCGGGAGGCGTGGAGTCCTGCGACAAAACGCGTTTGGCAGAGGCAGCAGAACCAGACTGGTGGCACAATTACGAGAAGGTTATGGTCTAGTCAGCCTACGACAACAGTCAACGTCCGCGCGCAGATCGGTGGTATGTTTTCCTGGTCTATGTTCTGAAAGTTTTGATTTGGTTGAAGAGCTGACGTCCTGACATTGCAGCGGCTGATAGAACGCGAAGGCTCTCCTGAGGGCAGAACACGAGATCGGGAACGACAGCGAGATAGGGAGAAGGAATGGACGGACGCCGAAGGCAGGACCGAAGCCAAAACCGAGCCGCAGATGGAGTCTACACTAGGAAATGTCGCCAAAAACGAGGATGGTACAACGGTAGCAAGCGTCGAGCAGAAATCACCTATAGAGCGATTCCGGAAACCGCCAAACAAAGCATTTTCGGTATCGGATTTGATTTCCCCAGCTTGGTGCGAGTTGCAGTATTGGTATACGTTGACGAAACATGGACGTAAACGAAGAACGCCGGCTATGATGCAGGGTACTGCGGTGCACAAAGTGCTCGAAGACGAAGTGCACACCACCGTACCAGTCGACATTACCACAAAGGAGGATGGATGGGCATTGAGGATATGGAATGTGATCCAGGGTCTTCGGACGCTGAGAACATACGGATTGACGCGGGAGCTTGAGGTTTGGGGTCTCGTGGAAGGCGAGATTGTGACCGGGATCATCGACCAGCTTTCGTACATCTGTCCAGATCCGAAGTTGGAGGCGAGTGCTGCGCAGCACTACGCAGATGCCGAAGCAGCGCGAGCTGCGTTGCCGGAGTATCAGATGTCGATTTCGGATTATTTCATGGTGTCTGGGGCTGGGAAGCCGTTGGATGAGATGTGGAGACAGCCCGAAGAGCCTGCAACTACAGACGACGACTATGGCACGGATTTGGATCAGTCGTACCTTGATGTGCCGAGGATATATATTACAGATATTAAGACTCGAGCGAGTCGCTCTGTGCCTACGGTCAAAAGTACAGCATTCCGCCCGACGCATTTACAGTTGCAACTATACTACCATATGCTTAATCGATCCGTGACCAGCGACGATGTGACAATGGAAGCTATCGCAAAACGATATGACCTGGATCCTCAGCGCTCATTTTCCGATGCATTCATTGCCGAGGTCGGGGGGCTGAACGAAGAATTTTACGATGCTGCTTCTTCGCCGACATCAAGCTCGGATCCTGATTATGTGCCCGGAGGGAGTAGTCAGGACTCCGTTAGCATATTGCTCTCGCACAATAATTTAAATAGTCTGTGGGATCTGATGAAGAAGCATCTCCGGTACACGTTTCTGCCTACGTCGCACAATCAAAATATTGCACCATCCATCCCGGCTGCTGTCCAGCCTGATTCGCTCGCTCTATATTCTACTGTGCTTTCTCCGGTATTGACGGCGAAATACCTGTCGTCCACAAAGACGTCAGAAGATGGCGTGCCTGAAGAACTTGGTAGTCGCTCATTTCTATTTGATCCTTCAGATCTGACATCGTATACATCCGACCAATTGAATTGGTGGCGCGGTGACCGCGCGCCGCGCGGAGTTGAGGTGTTCGATGCATGGAAGTGTCGGATATGCGATTTTCGAGAGGAGTGCGATTGGCGGATATCGAAGGAGTATGAGTTTGCAACGAGAAGGAGACGATTGTCCAAGACTGCGATGGAGATGCTTGGCCCGGTTTGACTTTGAGCTTTGATATACTTTTTGCGGCATTGGTGATACAAGTTATTATCTTTTGTCTTGATGCTTTTGACTTAGCATTACGGTATGTACATAGTCTCACATCATGCCTGCAGCTTGCATGGATAGGCGTTATTCATTGAAATCAACTCATCTCAACACTCCTTTCAAGGCGTTGAATCAATACGGATAAGCACGAACTTCATTCTCCTTCTCCAAATCCAACCCATTCGCCACCTGCTCCTCATGCTTCTTGTCAAGATATTCCAACAGCACTTCGGCATACTTCTCCTTCCCCTTGTATATCGACACATCATCCCCCCACGATCGTATCGCAGACGCTAATCTACCAGGCACATACGGCTCCTTGACAATCTCCGTGATGGGCTCAAAATACGTCCTAATTGTAAACACCACCGCGCCCGACCGCGGTAGTCGCCGTAGAGACTGCCTTTCCGATCTGAAATAATGATGCTCAATCGCCCTGTTTTTCTGCGCTGTATTCCACGAAATACCAGGCTCATCCTCGGACCCGATGGATGGGGACCAAGCGAGCTGGTCATCAACCTGCAAGAAATAATTGTTGCGCAACACCGCATCTTCGGGTTTAAGTCTCCTGAAGAAATTCATCATCCCCTTTTCGAGTTTTTCTTTGAATTGAGGCACGTCTCCCGACGTGTGGATTTCGCTGAGAGGCATACCGAGTTTATCCTCTAAGCGCCAGAATCCGGCAAGCAAGATCGCGCCGGCAAGGAGGTAGTATTGGCCATCAGGCTTTTCGAACATGAGCGCTAGATCGTCCTGCACGAGGCGAGCGCATGTGATCATGGGGTCTTCGGCGAGGGGTCGTTGGACGATGTTGAACGACTCGCCGGTGAGAAGATTATCGATTCCGACGGGAGTCGCGCGGAAGAGCGTTGGGTACCGGGCGGGAAGGTATGATGCTCTATGCAAGTACATTTGTCAGATTTGAGACCTGGAGATCTTGGGGAAGGGAGGACGTACAGTTCTTCGAGCAACTCGATTGCGCCGTCCATAGCCTCAGGCGCGGTGTGGCAGCATTTCGAGGCGCGTTCTTTGATGCGACGCGCTTTATCGGCGTGGTATCGAGGGTAATGATTATCCAATTCTGGAATCTGTCAGAATTCAGGCAGTCTCATCATTGAGGAGATGTTACATACCAATCCATTCATCCCATTTCATATTTCGTAATCCCATGGTCACGAAGTACTTCCTGTGATATCCCCTTTCTCAGACAGTATTCAAGACAAATGAAGTGAGATACATACGGTCCATATCGAAAAGGTCTATATAACAACGGCTTCGTCGTCTCAACATCCCAACCCTCATACGGTTTTGGCTCTGGTCTCTTGAACGACGAGGGCGTCCATTCTATCCTTGTCAGTGTTTGTCATGTATTCGAAAAAGGGGGTGAAATATATATACCGCCATATTTCCGCTTATTCTTCTCAACATCCGGCGTCGACGGTCTCGTTGTTTCGGTCTTTTGATATCGAGATTTTAGGGCTTGGAGGGCTATGTACATAACCCATGTCAATGACGCGATTATAGTAGTGGCAAGGACTACATCGTGGATTTGCGCTCTGTTTTCAAGAAGGAATTGTTGGATCTGGTATATGTATGTGGACGACATTCTGGCGACGTTTGTTGCCATCTGCAGTCGGAATCTTACACCCGTATGGAGTGCGATGACGAGTAGATGAGACTTTATTCATCCAGCCGGAATACATTGACGAAGTTATACACACACAGAAAATGGAGAAATCTTATGTTATGAATATAGAAAGCATACACCGACGATACCCTCCAGCGCTGGTCATGATTCAATCTCTAGAGATAAGACCTGCCCAAAACGGCTGCATGAACCGTTATCAAGCCTCCCTCAAGGAGGGGTTATCGATAAAATAACAGCTTAACGAGTTAGCCTGAGAGCTTATCATAACCCACAAGATTGGATGCAAGTAGATACCAAAGGGTAACTTGACTGGGGTAGGTAAATCCTGGAAAAAGCAATGGTGGGGGGATCTTTTTACCGGATTAGGAAATGATTTTGTCGACCTTCTTCAAATTCTTGGAATTACGATGAGAGCTATGCTTTGAGTTGGGTCACTGGAGATAAAGATATGAAATAAGAGTTTTTGATGGGATTATCTCTTGTTCGTATTGATTGATTTCTTGTATTCTTCTATGGAACATCTGGAAGTAGAGTAGCAAATAGCGGTGCACCCCTCGAAGAACTATCTTTCCACACTGAAGGCGGATCAGATCATAAAAATTAATTTTGAGTGCTTTGTTATATCATAGATAATCACAAGATAAATACAAATATACAGCGGGCTATGCTTGAATCTGCCATGATCCGCTTCTTCATGGTAACATCATAAAAACTAAGGACACCTGATATTCTGATCCTGAAGTGCTCAAGACAAATCCTTTCGTCGCAATAAACAGTAATCTCCCCACTGCCGTCTAAAGCGGCTAGGAACAAACGGTAAATTCGGTATCCAAAGCACTCGACCCAGGGTAGGAGTCTCTGATGCATCTAGGAATTGATGGCAAGTCAGAACCTCCCAGTCCTTTTGGTCGTGGATGTAGTCTGGTTCAAAATCTGTCGATGGTCGACTGGGAAAGTAAGAATCGACCAAAAATGTACATTGGGAGATATCAACCTGTTTCAAATCAGTCATCAACCCATAAATACAATCTGTGGAATGACTCACGTATTTGGACATATCCTCCTCGTTTCGATCATTCATACCTCTAGGAATCGCAGATGTACCGGCTAACAGAGCCTGTATGCTATTTCCCTCAGGGAACTCTCCAGGTAACAAACCCGAGAATTCACTCTTTACAAACTTCGCTCTCATGGATTGCGGCAGGAAGAAAGAAGAAGGAAATCGGTACCATTCTTTGCCCAAGCAGAGAACGCTACCCTCTTGTGCCACGCCGAATGCGTCTAGCGCATCGTATACTTTCAATGGCGCACCATAGGCGGTGACCATACCGACGGATCTCAAAAGCCCGGCGTTGATAGACAGTAACATAAACGCTGTGACGGCAATGAATTTAACTTTGCCTGGGATGAGACCCATCAAAGTTCCAGGCTTGTTTGTCCCGACGTATGCTAAGATCAAGTGTAGCGCAAGTGCAGCATTGAGTGCAAGGAAAGGATATGCTGGATACATGAATCGTTCCTCCTTGTGCGGTTGTATGGTGAAAATTGCCTGCCAGAGGTAGAAAGGAGACACGAAGGCGAGAGACCTCAAGAGTGTCTGACTGGAGGATGTACGACCTCCGAACCAGGCCTGCAGGATGAGCAGTGGCGCGATTGAAGCAGCTAAAATGAACCAAACATTGAAATTCAAGAGTAAATTACGAATGTAGAAGGTCCATGGCTCAGTGCCAAAGATGTTTGGTCCTCTTCCCTCGCCTCCGAAAACGTTGTACGCGACAATATTCCACGGAACAAATGCAAACCTTTGAAAGAAAAGAGAATCGACTCCGATTTCCAAGCCCTACTATCGTTAGCACTTCGTCACAAAGATCGCTCAGAGCCATACAAGGATAACAATGCACCTCATGCCTCCATTGACAACCTGCCCCAACGTATTGCCCCAGTGACCAGAGAAGATGGAAGTGAGGACCTCCTCAGCAAGCAGAGGAAGAATCAAGGCACCGGAAAATGGCCAGCCAATGATGGCACCCGTGCCAAACCACATGATACCCTCAGCGATCTTGTTCCTGCCTCTTCGGTCCAAAAAGGCAGTCAATCCTAGCATAGACGTATACATAGTGAATGTAGACGGTAAAAAGGCCGTAGACGCGTGGAAAAAACCGGGGCTGAAAGTAATGATAATCAAAAAAAGTAGACCAATTCTCTTACTAAGTGTTCTGGATATCGCGGAATAGAGCCGGGTCTCGCAGGCAGCGCAAACGAAGGCGAGAACAGCTCGAATAACATAGAATTGAGTCTTTTTGTTCGAGCTCCAGATTCTCGTTATAATTCCCACAGCAGCATGGAGACCGACGTATAGCCAGCTTCGGATGGAATATTCGGGCGAATATTCCCAGGTCTGTAGTCCGTAGCCATGCTCCAGATAGTGCGCCGGCTCCCAATAATTGAAGATCTCGTCGCAGTCTTGGATCGGCGCATAGGCAGCTGCAACTGCGTTGGAAGTGAGGAAGGCGTAAAAGGCGACGTTCAATGGGAGGTAGAATGGCGAGGGCGCTCTTTACACGTATCCTCAGTTAGTCTCTGGAAGCTTTATTGATGGAGTATAGCATACCTCTTCCGTCCAGAATCGCTGTGCGAGCTGTGCGAGTCATCGGAATGTTCATCTTCCGAGGATGACATTACGACTTGATCAATCTATCTACAGGTTGATTCTGTAGAATCGAACAATGTCGTTGTCCATAATTTCGGGCGAGACGTCACGATGGGCATACGCGGTCCTTATCGATAAGCTCGGCCAATCAGGCAGCTATGCTCTTAAGAAAAAAGTCTCCGCCACTCTTTCCTCAATTATTTTTTTTCTACATCTTTTCTTGAACAATTTGTTTCTCGTCTAAATACCAAGAGAATGGAGGAACAATCTGATCTTCAGATGAACTTGGGAGAAGAGCATCAGCAACCCAAGTCCGAGCAGCCAGAAACCTCAATTCCGGTCGCGACAACAGCACTCGGAGCCAGCAGCGATTTTTACAATACTCCATTGACTGGCCAGACGCCCGTTTACCCTGCAGAAGATACCACCACAACATCTAATGTCTATCTGAACGAGTCCGACGCTCTCACTTCGGCGCCAGTTATTCCTGGTTTATCAGTCAAGAATGAAGGTGAAAAGCCCGCAGATCCCACGGAGGGACCAAATACGGATAATCATCAAGCCAACGGTGACGCCGGGAATTCCGTCAACGACCTTTCTCAGCAAGCCCCCGACGCGCAATCGGTTGAAGTCGCACTGGCAGACGCCATGGAGACTGACCAAACAGCAGCGGACCAGCTCATGACCACCGAAGGAGAACATCCGGAATGGGAGGTTGATTCCTCACCGTACGAATCTTCTTCCGATAGCTCTACAGACTCCTCCGATAGCGATGATAGTGACGAAGACGGAGAGGACTATCCGATATTATCAGCAGAGGAAACGGCCCGGATACTCATGCAGGCAGAAGGCGGCTCGGATGATGAAGGCGAGGATAAGGCAGGTGGAGGGACTCATTTGCGAACGGCAAATGAACAAATTGAGGACGCGCCTCCAATTCCTGACATAAAAGTCACTGAAGATATGAAAATTGTTCCGCTCGGCTACCTCGAAAGCATGGTTGAAAATCTTATTCTCATCAAAGCCACCGTGTCTGGAGATTATCAAGTCCTCGAAAGCAATTCACTTTTATGTCTAGAGGATAGAACTGTTATCGGTGTGGTGGCGGATACGCTAGGGAGGGTGGAGGAACCTCTTTATACAGTCCGATATCAAGACCCGGCCAAGATTCAGGATTTGGGTCTTGAAAAAGGAAAGCACATCTTTTACGTGGAAAGCCACTCCGAATTCGTCTTCACACAACCACTCAAGGGAATGAAGGGTAGCGATGCTTCCAACTTCCACGACGAAGAAGTTGCCGAAGATGAGATCGAGTTCTCTGATGACGAAGCAGAAGCTGAATACAAACGAAGACTGAAGCAAAAGAAGAAGGAGAAGAAGGACAACCGGGGTGATGGCGGAAAGCCGAAGAATGCACCAGGACCTTCGCCGCTTGGTCGCGGTGAATTGAATTACGATGATGATGGTGGAGACAGAGCAGCTGAAGATGGTTATACTCCTCTGGCCCGTCCCAAGAATTACCATGAGATGATGAATCACCCCGAAGCCCATACGGAGGCATCGCCATCCTTCCAGAATAACCGAGGCAATTTCCGCGGCAGAGGACGAGGACGAGGAGGGTTCGACAGAGGCTCCGGACGTGGTCGAGGCAACGACAGACGCGGAAGAGGCAATAACCACAATAATTTTTCTCAGGATAATAGCCATCGATCAGACTACTCGCGCGAGAATCCTGCTCAATCCCAATACCAAAATTATAATGCACCTCCGGCCGCTTTCCCAGCTCAACAATTCGCTCAATACCCATCTTTCCCGCAGCAACATCACCAACAGCCTCAACAACAACCTCAATTTCCACAATTCGGACAAGCACAAACAGCAGGAATGCCGCAATTCCCGTTTCAGATGCCATATCAACAGAACCATTATCAGCAAAACACATACCAGCCAAACTCTTATCAAAACGTACCGGCTGGAGCACATATCAACCCGGCATTCTTCGCTGCGCTGCAACAACAATTACAACAGCAACAGCATCAGCCGCCTGCCGGGCCGCCTCAAAATCAGCCGACTGCAAACAATCAAGCAACGTTCAGTCAAGTACAGGATATCTTACGGCAGTTAAGTGGTGGTGGAAATGTTGGCAACCCACCAAGGTAGAAAAGTTTTTGATTTTTATGTGTACAGCTTTGGTATAATTTGGTAAAAGCATTGAGGTAGGAGTTTATGTTGAACTAGGAAGATAGAATCTTCTGTTTTGATTATTGTCAATACTATTATATCGTAGTTCCAAGCTTTCAGGCAAAATTGTATGCCATTATATGATCTTTCCTTTGAGTGATAAATATAGTATACAAGTAGAAATTGAGTTACGGCAAGCAACGCAATGCAGATGCTAATTCCAGACAACATGTATCAAATTAAAATGCCGCAGGCTTATAAGTCTTCGCCAACACCCAGAAATTCTCCATCTTAGCCCGCGCCAAAGTCTCCTTCGCGGCCCCATCGGTCTCACAAACCCGAGCGCCCAACCACTTCCTAAAAGCTCTCGATTTCTGCTGTCCTTCCCACAAGAGTGTGCAGGTATTAGAGCCCAGGTCGCGAAGTTCGCCATTTTCGTCCTCGGGATTGAGCCATGATGTTGATGACTCGCGATTTCCACTTCCTCCTTCGCGTTGCGGTCCGGGACCGGAGTTCTCTGTCCAGTCGATGCGGTTGAGCATTAGCTTTTTGTATTGGTTAATAGAGTGGGAGCCGCCCTCCACAATAACCAGGTTGAGTTTTGGATGCATCACGCACACGCCTGTGAGTGCCATTTGCTCGGCGTTTTTGCTGATTTTGAATCGATGACGTCCATTCGCAAGACAGTCGATTTTGAATACCAATACATGGATACCTTTCTCGGCGTCCTTTTCCTGCTGAAGAGCGAGTTTCTCTTTTCTCTGCTCCTTTGTGAGTTTGCGTTCCTCGTTGGCTACTTCATGTTTCTCGCGACGTTCTGCAATTTCGCGGTTGACGCGGGCCTCTACGGCCGTCGGATCCTTCACGGCTTCTTCTCCGAGTACTCGCATCAGGTTGGACTTCTTGACTTTTGGTGGGGGTGCGGGTTCGAGACCCAGTCTGATCTTCGCTTGTTGTTCCTTTAAATCTGCCATACGGCGCTGTCGTCGCAATTTCGCTTGTTCCTTTGATGTCAGATACATAGGCTTCTGTTGCGGGACCAACTTTTCTTGAGGCGGATCCAGCAGGACAGGATGTTGAATGTAAATCGTGACAAGTGAATCGTCGGTGTCGACTTTGATATTCTTAGGATCATCAACTGCCGCGTAGCTATCCCCATTGACCAAGCCCTCGTCCCACCACTCTAGAGCCGGAGGCGCAGGAACTTCAAATGCTTTTTCAATGCTTAATTCTTCGTCGACACCGGCCTGGCGGGCCATGCTTGCGATTCGCTTCTTCATTTCCTCCATTTGCGCCTGACGCCGTAAAGCCGCGGCCTGTGCGATGTATTTTCCTTTCTGATTGAACACGAGTTGCTTAGATAGACGAGGCTTCGACGTAGCATGAAGACTGTCATCATAATAAGGATTCTGTCTTATCTCATCTAAGGAAGGCCCGGCCAGATCTAACTTCTTTCCTGAGACTGGAGTAGCTGAGCGGCGGTTTGCCATGGTCGTAGCAAACTTGGGTTGGGCGGCACCGCGGCCTTTTGAAATTCGCTGGTCTTGGATTGTATCGGCCAGAAGTGCAGGATGAAGACCGACTCCCAAGCCGCCTCGTGCCTTGGACAAATCATCGTCAAAGCGATTTGTGGGTTGTTCGACGGACGCTGGAGGTGCTGGAGTTGAGGCCGGTCTCTGTGTCGGAGTAGAGCTGACTTTACCTGTAGCTGCAGCTACCCTTGCTCTCATCTGCTCGATACGAGACATGGCTGATCCGGTAGTTGTGGTAGGAGGTGCTGGACTAGGTGATGCTGATGTTGATGCTGATGCTGCACCACCACGCGCCATATTCAGTCTGGCTCTGACCTCCTCAGCTTTAGCTCTAGCTTCCGCGACCATGCGCTCGATATCGACTTTGCTCTTTGGCGCGGCGCCAGTGTTACCAGGTATAGGAGAGCCATTGTTGGATCGCGTTCTCTTCTGTGCGTTCAGTTCTTCATCCTCCGGGTGAGGCCTCTTCAGCGACACATCGGCCATGATGGAGTAGATCTACTCACCCGATAGTCGACCACAAAACAGAAGCAGCAAAGAGGAAATTTCGACGTAGAGTATCGCTAACAGAAAAATGTCGTTAAGTTGAAATTGGGTGAACAAAGTGACGTGCCTAACGAAGTTCTGAGGGCTAAATCTGCGCCGCTAGTTAGCCAGTCTTCCATTGGCTAGCTCAGTAAGCGGTAAGCGGCAGCAATAAAATATCCCCAAAAAAGTTCCTCTTAGCTTCGTCGTGCTCCCGCAGGCTTCGAAGTACCAGCAAAAAAATTGTGAAGTCTTCAAAGCACTTTTTCTGTTGCTCGAAGCATGGTTATTGGGCTCTAATTAGAGCGCATTAGCAATGTCTTCCTTCGCCCGTCCTGTCGCAAGTGAGCTTGCGTCAGTCGACTTTTCCGTCTACACATCCGAAGATATAAAAAAAATATCGGTCAAGCGCATCTTCAACACACCGTCTTTGGACTCTCTTCACAATCCTATCCCTCATTCGCTTTATGATCCGGCTTTGGGAGCTTGGGGAGATCATGTGTAAGTGCAATTATCAATTATACTTACTATGTCTCGCTCGATGCGACAATTCTTGCAAAACAGAGCAATACTGATCGATTTGTCTCTAGCTGCACTACTTGCCGTGCGAGTTCTTGGTCGTGCCCAGGTCATCCTGGTCACATAGAGCTTCCCGTCCCCGTCTGGAATGTGACCTTCTTCGATCAGGTGTATCGCTTACTTCGAGCAAAGTGCGATTACTGCCATCGCTTCCGAATTTCTCGGATTGAGATTCATACCTACATCTGCAAACTACGACTTCTCCAATATGGTTTGGTCGACCAGACAGCCGAGATTGATTTGATAGGCGAGGATCCACAGGATGTCGCTGTTGACGCGGATGAGAAAGGGAATATTGATCCTCAGACAAAAATGGAGCTACGAAACAAGTTCGTCAAGAGGTGCATTCGCGAGGCTCAGAAGCTAGGCGACAACGACGCTTTTTTTGGAGGAGCAAAGAATCCAGTTGCGGCTGAGCAACGAAGGGAATTGATAAAGGAATTCTTTAGGGAGGTTGCTAAGAATCCCCAGAAATCTTGCAATAGTTGTCATTAGTAAGGATCCTTTCCTGCTTTGCTGTAACTTGTTTTCTGATTATTGGTATTAGTGTTTCGCCAGGTTACCGAAAAGACCGTTACACCAAGATCTTTCGCAAAGCCTCGACCCCGAAGGCCTTAGTTGCAAATCAAATGGCCGGAATGATAGCTCCCAATCCTGTTATTGTCCTTCAAGAGGATAAAAAACTTCTTAATAAATACAAAGAGCAAGAGAAACAGAATGGCACCGCTGTTGGGGATGTTACCGAGCTCCACGGAGCCGAAGAGGAAGTCGTCCGAGCAAACGCGGCGATCGACCAAGGCTCACTAGCTGGTGAAAAAATAGGCGGACAGCAGTTTGTTTCAGCACCCGAAGTCCATGCTGCTATATGCTTGCTGTTTGAAAAAGAGCGGGAGATTTTGAATTTGATATATAGCTCACGACTTGGCTTCAAGATCAACCCAGATATGATGTTTGTGAGAAACATTCTCGTTCCACCCAATCGTTTTCGTCCGCCTGCACAGCAAGGAGGTCAAATCATGGAAGCTCAGCAAAACACACCGTTCACCCAGATTTTGAAGACATGCGATTTGATAAACATGATCAGTCACTCACGGCAAACTGCGGAAACCGATGGTGCTAGGATGCGAGAATATCGTGATCTGCTTCAGGCGATCGTTACTCTTCAGGAGCAAGTCAACTCCCTCATTGATAGTGATCGTGGCCCTGGCGGAATGGCTGCGGCGCGTGCGGCCAACGGTATCAAACAGCTATTGGAAAAGAAAGAAGGTCTTTTCAGAAAGAACATGATGGGAAAGCGTGTTAACTATGCTGCCCGAAGTGTCATTTCTCCTGATCCCAGTCTTGAGACCCACGAAGTCGGTGTTCCCATGGTTTTTGCTAAGAAGTTGACTTTCCCCGAACCCGTTACGTCCTTCAACTTCCATGAATTGAGAGAGGCTGTAATCAACGGACCAGACAAGTACCCTGGAGCTTCGGCAATAGAGAACGAGTCCGGTCAGGTTGTGAACCTCAAATTTAAGAACCTTGAAGAGCGTACTGCACTTGCTAACCAGTTACTTGCTCCGTCGCACGCAAAGATGAAGGGTAATCGCAACAAAAAGGTCTACCGTCATTTGACAACTGGTGACTATGTCGTGATGAATCGTCAACCTACCCTTCACAAACCTTCCATGATGGGACATCGTGCACGAGTCTTGCCAAACGAGAGAGTTCTCCGGTTACCATACCCAAATACAAATTCGTACAACGCCGATTACGATGGTGACGAGATGAACATGCACTTCCCGCAAAATACACTAGCTCGATCTGAGCTCTTGATGATCGCAGATGCTGACCGTCAATACATTTCTTCGACCGATGGAAAGCCTCTTCGAGGTTTGATTCAAGATCATATTACAGTATCCACCTTTTTGACAAGTCGCGATACTTTTTTTGACGAGGAGGAATATCACCAACTTTTGTATAGTTGTTTACGACCAGAAAATGCCAACACTGTCACCGATCGAATTCAGCTCATGGAGCCGGCCTTTATTCGACCCCGTCGTCTTTGGACTGGAAAGCAAGTCATATCAACAGTTTTGAAGAATATTATGCCTCCCAACAGAAGAGGTCTCAACCTCCAAGGAAAGTCATCTACTCCTGGAGATAGATGGGGCAAAGGAAACGAAGAAGATAAAGTAATATTCAAGGATGGCGAGCTTCTTTGTGGTATTCTTGATAAGAAGCAGATTGGTGCCTCAGGAGGCGGTTTCATCGACGCTATTCATGAGATCTACGGCAACACGGTTGCAGGTAGCTTGTTAAGTATTCTAGGACGACTTTTAACCCGCTACTTGAATATGCGAGCCTTCAGTTGTGGTATCGAGGATCTTCGACTAACACCGGAAGGAGATCAGAAACGCGTTGAGATTCTCAAGAAAGCCAGTGAACTCGGTAAAAACGTTTCGTTGAAATACGTCACGCTTGACCAGAACCCGGTTGCTGATCAGGATGCCGAACTGAAGCGTCGTCTTGAAGACGTCTTGCGTGATGATCAGAAGCAGTCAGGCTTGGATAGTGTTTACAACTCTCAAACGAGGAAGCTTACCTCGGACATCACAGCTGGATGTCTTCCACATGGTCTTATCAAACAATTTCCCTGGAATCAGATGCAGCTGATGACTACGACTGGTGCCAAAGGTTCGAGCGTCAACGCCAATTTGATTTCATGCAATCTCGGACAGCAAGTTTTGGAAGGTCGTCGTGTTCCGGTCATGGTCAGCGGAAAAACGCTACCATCTTATCGAGCCTTTGAGACCCACCCCCAAGCTGGTGGTTACGTATGTGGTCGTTTCTTGACTGGTATCAAACCCCAAGAGTACTTTTTCCACACTATGGCTGGTCGCGAAGGTCTTATTGACACTGCGGTGAAGACCGCGAAGTCAGGTTACTTGCAGCGGTGTATGATCAAGGGTATGGAAGCCGTGAAGGTTGAGTACGATTCCTCGGTGCGAGATACCGCCAATGGAGGAGCCGTAATCCAATTCGTCTATGGTGAAGATGGTCTGGACGTAGGGAAGCAGGTTCACTTACAGAATTTCAGCTTCTTGGCGCAAAACTACGTCTCGACAATGGCACAACTGAATATGGGCTCGGACTTCCGCATGCTTGAAAAGCCTGAAGTTACGGACTGGCACAAGGACGCTATGAAGCAGGTCAAGAGGACTGGCAGGATAGATGCAAAGGACCCGGCTCTGTCCAGATTTCAGCCTGGTGGACATTTTGGAAGTGTTTCCGAGGCTTTTTCCCAGGCTTTGAAGAAGGTAAGATCTTATCGTTTTTTCATAGGTAAGAGAGTGAACTAATTATGTTATGCAGTACGAGGACAGCAATCCGGACAAGCTTCTCAAGGACAAAAAAGCAGGCATTGTTGGCTCACTAAGCAAGAAAGCATTTGAAAGTGTTATGCACATGAAGTACTTGAACAGTGTTATCGATCCTGGTGATGCAGTCGGTATTGTTGCTGGCCAGTCTATTGGATCGCAAACCACTCAAATGACACTTAACACGTACGTATATATTCGAGTGTCTGTTTTCACTTATACTAAATCTATGTTAGGTTCCATTTGGCAGGCCACAGCGCCAAAAACGTCACGCTTGGTGTGCCTCGACTTCGAGAAATTGTTATGACAGCTAGTAAGAAGCCGATGACTCCCACAATGACTGTAGAAGTCATTGAAGAGTTGAGTGAGGAGAAGGGACGGTCCTTCGCGAAGGGAATCAGCAGACTCAGCATAGCAGAGGTTATCGATACTCTGCAGGTGAGAGAGAGTATTACCGATATCAAGGGAAAGAAATTCAAGATTTATGATATAAACATCAAGTTCTTTGACGCCAAGGAATACGAGGAAGAGTATGCCATCAAGAAGCGTGATCTTGTAAGAGCACTTCAGGATGATTTCCTTCCTATTTTCATGAAAAAGATCGGAACCGAGGTCGACAGGCGTCAAGCGGAGCAAAATCTCTCGGCATTTTCGGCTGCTCAGCCTGAAATTGGTGTCTCTATCGGTACAACCGAACGTTTTGAAGGTGCTGTTCGAGAAACACAGGCAGGGAGTGCGGGCAATGATGACGACGACGATGAGGATAATGAGGACGATGAAGAAGACGCAAAGCGTGCGTCAAGCAAAGCAAACCGTGACAACCAGGTTAGCTACGAAGCGCCAGACGAAGACGAGGATATGATCAGAAAAGAACAGGACGAATCCGACATTGAAGATGACGACGAGGACAATGAAAACAAAAAGGGACAAACAACCGACGCTTCATCTGAATCATCCGACTCATCTGACGAGGAAGAAATTACAGAAGAAGCTAAACTTGATCGTACTGATGCAGCAGAGCGTACGAAGGAGATCTTAGGCAAATATCCCCAGATTGCCTCCTTCAAATTCAACGCCCTGGAAGGTAACTCATGCTTCATTCGTTTGCACTACGATATCAGTACACCCAAGCTCCTGGTGCTTCCTCTTGCCGAAGACTCTGCTCGCCGTGCTGTCATCCAAGCTGTACAGGATATCGGTGCATGCCTTTACACGCCCGCCGATGCAGAGAAGAAGGAGCCCGCCAAGATTGACATTCAAGGCGTCAACCTCATGGCCATGCGTGATTACCAGGAATACATCAACCCGCATACCATCCGCACAAACTCGATTCACGACACGCTCATCTACTACGGTGTCGAAGCAGCGCGATCCACCATCATTCGTGAAATGTCAGATGTATTCAGTGGTCACAGCATCACCGTCGACAACCGCCATTTGAACCTGATTGGTGACGTGATGACGCACAGCGGTGGCTTCAAGTCCTACAGCCGTAACGGTCTCATCCGAGAAAGCAATTCGCCCTTTTCAAAGAGTTCTTTCGAGACTAGTGTTGGCTTTATGCGAGATGCTGTTCTGGAGCGCGACTTCGACGATTTGAAGAGTCCTAGTAGTCGTATCGTTGTCGGTCGCCTTGGTAATGTCGGTACTGGCGCGTTCGATATCTTGGCTCCTGTGGCTTAAGCTGTTTCTTACATTGTTTCTTTTTGTTGCAAATCAGCATCCATCATCATTTTTTTATGTTCCGGAGTTTGGTAGCCTTCTCTTTTGATTATGACTGGATGATGTCTGTCTATCTTGCATTCCCGTAGAAAAAAGTTTTGTCATTTTGTCGATTTGCACAGAAGAGATAGTAGATTTTGTATAGACACTAATGCGACTGTTCAAATTAATTCCTACTAGACTTTGTAGTTAGAAAGTTAGAAATATTCCGGTTCATATAAGTCATGATTTCATTCCACGAGTCTAATCAACTTTTTGATATCTAAATTTGTAAAAGTTCAACGAGCTGTCACATGCTAGATTTAAACGCTATCCCGAATGATCAACGAACCATATATGCACTTTGGTACAGACTCTAAAATGAAACGAAGCATGCAAATCCGTAGTAAGTGCTCTAAGCATCCAGCATCATTAGTTCATCGTCAATATCATCATCAAACTCATCATTATCGGCCTGTCCACCAACCACGCCATTTCCGCCGTTCCTCTGCGGCGCAGCAACAAGTTCTTCCCCTCTCTCAATCCGCTCTTCTTCAATCTTCCGTTTCGTAATCTGTTCCTCTAATTGTGCTGGCGTCCAGCTGGAGATACCCTCATGATCCTTAGCTTTGAATGGTTGCGCCATTGTTCGCAAAAAGTTTTTGGCAGTGGCGACAGCCATATCAGTACTTAGGTTGACTTCGCTTTCGAGGATGGTTTGATTGATCCATTTGGGGAGTTGGGATCGTTTACGGGCGAAGCGTTTGTCGGCTAGGACCATGATTCCATAGTCGTCTTTGCCGCGGATGACACGTCCTAGGCATTGGGAGGCATGTCTCATGGCTATATAGTAGATTTGATGGTCAGATGTTATCGTGCTATGAGTGCTTGAATAAAGGTTGATTTACCATCGAAAGAAAGGAAATCGTTCTCTCGAATGCCGTAGTTTTCTCGAAGGAATTCGAGTCGTGCCCTCAAGATACGCGACTCTGTGTACTGGAAGGGAACACCTATGCAGATAACTGCGCGTCCATATTGATGATCGAAATCAACTCCTTCTGCCACCTTGCCTCTGCTCGAAGTTAGTACGGTGGTAGTTGTCTATGTTAAAAATATTCATATAACATACCGTGCGACAGACATCAGAATACTGTTGCAATCGTTAGTCTTGATCTTAACTGTTCAGGATGTAAGGAGATACGTACGCTCCGCGGCCATTGCAGCATGCAGTCCGATAAGTCTCAAGAGCTAGCGATGACTCTTGGGCATCCGGCGTCTCAACCAAGATGAGCTTATAATTCCAAATCATGTCCAATATACCCATGCCTGACCAGACATGCAATGTGGACTCCATGTATAAGTAGGACGGGAAAAAGACCACAATACCGTCAGGAACGATTTTAGCAAAATCTAGCAATAATGACCCAAAATTGCGCAGATTACTTGGATCATTCCTTGTTTGAAAAGAGGAAGAGATCTGTGATTGATCGGATCCTCTAGTGACGATCATGGGAAGGAAGGATCGCCGGGCAAGAGTCATAGTATAAGACTCTTGCAGCACTGGGGTAAAGTTGAGCATTTTTGGAAACATGTCGAGAGGCGTAAGGGTACCTGGTGATGATTAGTAGGGCTACACAAGCAGTTGGTACAGGCGCCTACCAGATGTCACGACTATGGACGAGAAACGTTCTTTGATTGGCTGGAAAGCAATCGCAGCATCTAGACACGCAAGATGTAGCACAGGGTTAGGGACTGTGGCTGCTTCGGACTCGAATGGTTCTAGTATTAGCAAAAACCCGCGATCGTACGTGCTTACAAGTGTCGCAAACATGGCCACTTCTTGAAGAGGTTGATAGTCTTCGATGTTCATAAGCTCAAGGGTACGGACAAGAGAGGTAAGTCTTTCCGAGCAGAATTTTAGGGGTTTTGCCTCGATGAACACCAGCTCCCGCAGGTGTTGTAAAAAGCTTGGTGTTGTCTCACTGATGGTGTGAGTGACTTTCATTCGTGTCATCAAATATTGTATGAATCTTTGTAGAAATGCTATAAAGTGCTCGGCACGACGAATATTTCCAGGGACAGCCTCTTCAATCGAGATTAGTATATGACATACGGTGGATAACACTAAAAATAGGAAACATACCGCTCAGAAGATCTTGTGGCAATACAGGATTTGACATGATTAAATCCTCATCTCGCGCTTCTTCGGTAGCCTTCAGACCTTCGACGAGTTTCGTATATTCTGACTGCAATTTCTCGGCATCTGTAGACTTCATTTCTTCGATCTTTCTCTCAAGATTTTTGGCTCCTCTAGATGCCTTTCGTAACGAATCTTCGGTCAAATCAATACTGGAAGATATGTTAGCATATTGTCAGAGCAAAGTATGCAATTGATGTGTCCCACCTGAGAGATTCAATGGCTACGTTATCAATATTGTGAGCCTGGAAGATTATCAACAAACAAGCCACGAATATTTAAGAGATTTCAATAGAGGCGCACCTCGTCAAAAACAACAATGCAGTCTTTCGATAGCTCTCTTGATACTCGTTCAGCGATCTTGGGATCTAGAAGGTAATGATAGCTGTAGATTATGACGTTGCAGTATGGTAACTAATTATAAAGCGTCAGCCTAATGCAATTCAAATGGGATTCAAAATTGACTCACCATTCGTCTCACTGTGAAATATGGACAGGTAACTTTTTCTTGACAATATTTCAAGAGATCGCCAAATGTAAATACACCCGGCTCAATTAAATTATGCGGCTCTAAGAGATCCAAATTCTTCAATTCGAGTCAGTCTTTTATTGCAAAGGTTGGCACATGACTGAAACCCACATCATGATACGTGCAAGTCTCAACCTCCTCGCCCCGTTCTTTCTTTTGCGCAACAAAAGAAGCAGTAAGACTTCTGCAGCGAGCATCGACGACCGTCCCACTCTTCTCGCGTTTGACGGATGGGTGCAGACACAAGTTCTTTCGACTAGAAAGCCCGAGTCCACGGAAGTCCTCTGCGTGGCCTAGTTGTGACGCTCGGTATTTCATTAGAGCTTTTAACTCATGAAGAGCCTTGTCTTGTCTATGTCAGTTTCTGGAGTCATACTCTCGGAAAGCGGACGCAATACCAATCTCACTCATGGTTCGAGAGCAATATATTAGTTTTCTGGAATCACCGTGATGTTGTTGATAGGCGACAATAAGCGATAACAAGGTCACAGTTTTTCCTTGTCCAAATATCAATTGTCTGCGTCTGTCGATAGTGGGACCAAGTTCTTACCAGTGCCCGAAGGCATCTCAAGCACACAGTGTCCGCCGGCATCTAGTGCCTTTTTCAGGTCACACATGTACTGCCTGATAAGATGTCAGAACTTTTACTTCCTTAAAGGAATGCTTAGGACAAACCATTGTTCGGGATAGATCTTGGGATACGGGAAGAGCACTTCAAGCTCACTGGAGATAGATGTTTTGATCAGTAAAA
This sequence comes from Talaromyces sp. F31, assembly GCA_037356135.1. Lineage (NCBI taxonomy): Eukaryota > Fungi > Ascomycota > Eurotiomycetes > Eurotiales > Trichocomaceae > Talaromyces > Talaromyces sp. F31. The sequence goes on along the minus strand of JAYXSF010000027.1, from coordinate 1,360,334 downwards.
GTTGATTATAGTCTAAAGGCTGGTAGAGCTAACTCTATCTTGAACCTCATCCTGGCGTCAAGAAGATGATAGTTGAAGATGCCCCCCGAGATTCCTCAGCACGACGCAGGAGATATTGAGCGAAAATTGTCTATTACTGTGCGCGACGATCGATATACACAGTTCAAAAAACAGTTTGAGCTATTTTTCAGACCTGAGAGCGAGGTCTGACGCTGAACTTGTGATGGGATAGATGTTGAGTAGAAAATTTGAGATTGAGAGGTGACGTTAGGATAAGAATAAGTTGATAGGGCCGTGACTAATCTAGCCTATTTTGGACTAACGCAGCGCGCAGGTAGGCGCCAAGGCACGTGACGTCAAAGCCTTCCCAAGCGGGAGCCCGCCTTAAACAAGATGGAATTTAGTATCGTTTTTTTTAATTTTTTTTTTGATATTCTGAGACATCCTCTTCAGCTTCATACCGAAAGAAGCGGACGTATTTTTGATACTTAAAGCCGGGGCTTCCCGTGTATTTGAGTAAAGTTTGTGCATGCGGACATAGTACCAGCCTGGCATCGTTGCGTCCTAGGACCCCGCACGATGAGCAAGAAATTCAAATCGCAGGCTTCTAGTAGCCGAGCTGCTACTGGCGGACTTGGAGGGTTTTCCAATACCTTTGGGGGCTTTTCAAACGCTTCATCACAGACAACTGCGCCTTCGTCACTATCATATGTTGCCGAGCCCCCGGATCTGTCCCGCATCTCAGATCCGAACCTGGTGGTGGCGTTCAAAAATTTGACCAAAAAGGATGATACTACCAAGACGAAAGCGCTTGAAGATATTAAAGAGAAAGTCCTGAGTCTTGGAAACAGTGCTGACGATCTTGAAGAGGGATTTTTGGAGGCTTGGGTATGATCTCGTCACCTGTCTTTGGGTTTTATGTTACATACGATAGTAACAGATTAACAGACCAAAGTATATCCACGCAACTCAATAGAGAATGCTCGCAGAGTGAGGCAACTTGCCCATGCAATTCAAGGGTTAATTTCGTCACTTGCCAGAAAACGAGTGGCTCGTCATCTTCCCAAGGTAGTTGGCGCTTGGCTAGCAGGGCTGTACGACAGCGACAGACTTGTCTCGCGTTCAGTGGTGGAATCGATCTCTCAAGTATTCACGACCGATGAGAAAAGGAACGGTCTTTGGAAAATTTTTCAAACTTCGATTTTGGAGTTTGTCGATGATGTTATTCTCCATCAGACCGTTCTGACACTGAGTGATGAGCGAATTGTGAAGCCTGACGATGCTGAGGCCAAGTATGCAAGAGTCTCAGCTACTGCAATTCTATTATTCAATCGAATCTTGAGTACGATATCAAAATTTCTAAATTATTATATTTCGCTGACGTTATTTTAGGTACCGCCTCGCCAGAGCACATAGCCAAAGACCGTTCGACAATCCAGAAAATTCTGAACAGCAAGGAAATTTGGTCTTTCACGCATCATGCGGACCCATTTGTCCGAAGATCAGTCTACAATCTACTTCGTTCTTCCTTAGCACAAGACATTGAAGATCTGGACTGGCGGATCATCAGCAACAGCATAATATCACAAGCTCTACCAATCCCCCAACTGGGATCTGCCACTGAGTTCTCCGAGACGTTACTGCAACTATCGCAAAATCGACCGCAAATATGGACCACTTATTTCAGTGGAAAGACCGACTCCAGTAAAAGGTTGCATCAGTACATCAAAAAAGGATCTCAGGGTGCTACCGAGCTGTATTGGACAAACTTGGTTGAATTACTGCAAACGATCCCAATAGAGATTATTAGCCGATATGGATCAAAAGCGGGCGATGAGTCATCCGAACCTGGACTCACGCAAGCAAAAGCCTTGATGAATGATTTACTGACTGGCCTAACGTCTAGAGATGAGCCTCGACACAACCTCAAAACAGGATGGGCTGCCTATTACGACATCGGAATCTGGCTCTCTACGCTTATCCCAGAGACAGAAAGGAGTGAGTTAGTCACTGAATACTTGACGAAGATTTTCGATCCGTCTGTCAATGGTGACGGTGAGAATCAGTGGATATTACCACCATCCATCGCCTCTGCAATATGCACCGTCGCTTTCCTGCGACTTTCAAGCCATGGGTTTGAGAAGGAATTGACAAAGGCGTGGGAGAATGTAACGCAAAAGTTATTGCAAGCAGTGAAACTATCTCTGCCAGAACAGTCGAAAGATTTCAGATCTTCTCAGGATGGTGTATGCACTAAAGCCACGCAGTATTTCAAGCTCGAGGCAGCGATTCTTTATAACTTGCCACCAGAAGACCTAAAAATTTCTAGATTGTTTGAGGAAACGAGCTTGCTTTTGTTGAAGGGCTCATTAGAATTACTTCAGGCGCGAAATGGGAAGCCCTACGGTGCAGCTGCAGTCGTGGAAGAAGCCATTCGTCATGTTCCCGAATTTATCAAAGATTCCGAGGAAGTTGTTAATTCCCTCAAAGATGCTATCCCCCAGCTTTTACCAACGCCATCTGCAGACAGAATCATGTCAGTCATCCTTATGTGCAGTGACTGGAATGGGTTCGAATCTGTGTTTGATACTTCCCTCGAAACAATGACGGAAGCAACTTTGCAAGATTCAAGTGGACCAGCACTTCAAAAACTGCTTTCCACGGTCGATTTCCAAAAAGTACAGCAATCATCACATTTTACTTCGATTGTTTCGTCGAGCGTCGACAAGGCTATTACGGGGACTGCCTCACAATGGCCATTTGTCCTTTCAGTGATTGAGAATAAAACAGTGACCGATGCAATGATCGACCAGATAGTCGTGCTTTTGGTGCAAGGATTGTCGTCGGATGACGACACTGTTCTTTCGACGCTTTCTGGACTGTCAGGTCTGGAGGTACAAAAGCCAGAGGCTCTCAAACGTCTCAGAAATGGAAAAGAAGGCGCTCGGCTTGTGTCGCGACTGCTCTACCTTACAGAGTCACCGATCGACGAAATTAGTCAAAAGGCTGAACATTTGGAGAAAACTATGCGAGCCACTCTGTCGGCGGATGTTACATCAGCATCCACTCGAGAGATATTGACCCAGGAACTGCAAGAAGTTGGTCCACAATCATTGTCGTAAGTCTTCATCCCATCTCTTGGTGTCTACTTGTACTTACTTCTTGCTTTAGGGTCGATGTGTTGTCTGGCATGGCTCAAGACCTGATTCAAAATACGGAGGCCCAAGACCTTGGATCATTATTGACAGATATATTTCCGTCATATGATTTGTGGGAAAAATCTACGGAGCAATTTTCGAGATTATCCATCAGATATTCCACATCAATCACCAGCCCACTAGGTGGAGCTGTCTACCTCGTGAACAACGATTCATCCATGACTGGTCGGCCAGATCTCGACGCTATACGGAGAGACTCTGATGGAGCATCCTCGGCATTCCGGCTAACGACATATGTCGTCAAGATTCTTTCTTCGGCAGATGTGCTTGAATCTCTGCACCCAAAGCAGCGCGAAGGCTTATTCTATCACTTACCACTGGCTCTACAATTGATGGATGATGATGCCAGCATTGAAGGCTCGATAGGATTGAATGGACCCGGACTCAGAGAAGATAATGACGAGATTCTGGAGACTGTCAGCGAAGGTCGTTCTATGATAAGGCAATGGATTCACTTGGACACTCGCCTTGACAACGGTCGCAGCATATCAGAAGATTTTTTAGCTTTGTGGGACCAGAAAGTCGCTGTATTGGATAATACGTCACCCGAAAGCTATCGAATTGGCCATGCATACGCGAAAATCAAATCAGAGGTAGATATTACTAAATCATCAGATGCGCTTACAGCTCTCGCACGTGAAGTTCGAAAGTATAATCCTATACGCGCGGCTGCGGAGCTGGCTGTTTGGGGGCCGGCTTTGGCCGCTACATCATCTGGTACACGGTTATGCAATGAGTTGATTGCGGATGCCACTGGTTTCAAGCCTAGCGGAAACCCATCTGAAGGTAAAATCCCTCTTATTTGACCAATCAACCCATTGTTGACCGGATTTAGGCCCTAGAAGTATTGTTCTTTTCAACATTCTCGCCCAGAGTATGAGGGAAATTTTAGACACAATTCCAACACAGCGGATGGTCTTTTTTGTCAAGAACCTTGTTCACGTGTTACAGTCTAGCTCAGATTGGACTGGAATTAGAACAGAGGCCTTTAAAGCGCTATCAATGGTTTTGCGACCTCTTTCCGAGATTTATGGCTCACACTGGACCGTGTCTATTGAAACGTTGAGCAGTACATGGAAGGAAGTAGGTGGAGGAGATGCAGGACTACCGGTTTTACATTCTTCTCTAAGACTTTTTGCTGTGCTCAGGGACTTGGTGAAGAATGACGCCAATGACGACTTAGTGGATGCATGGAGAGATTCTAAGCAAGATCTCTTTGAGAGTCTTGTCTTGACGCTGAATAAGCTGGGTATGTGAAAGAAGATGTCTGAGTGCCTGCGGCTGTATCTGACTATACTAGACTCTACAAGTGCTGCGTATCTGCCTCGGGATATAACGGCAGACCTCTTACGCCGCGAGCTCGTACACGTCCCAATAGAATCTCTGGTGAACAAGAGTGATATGTTCTCTCTGTTGGCAGTTGATTGTAAAGCAACTCAACAGACTGCATTCGAATTACTTCATCGCCAGATCCCACAAGCCCAGGAGCAGATATCATTCGACGTTGCTTTGTCGAAGACCACCGTCAAACTTCCGGATGAGCTGTTGTCTCTGTTGCTCGAGGTCCCTCAGGCGAATTTGGTCTCTCCAATAAGTGATGGCAAGACCTTGTTGAGAATTAGGAGTTATTTGATGAGTTGGAAATTGGTCTTTGACCATTTTTCTTCAAGTGCTGTTAGCATACCTGCTCCCTTAATTTACAATATGATGAGCTGACTCAAGGACATTAGTCGCTCCCTGTCCAAGAGAACTACGCAGAGAACATCAAGGAACATCAGATTCTGGCGCCATTGTTGGAGTTTACCTTTGACTTTCTCCAAAAGTCCCATGGGAAGCTGGTTGATGCTTCGAGATTTGAGATTCGCTCATGGGAGCCTACTGATGAGCCTAGTGAGAGGGACACACAGTGGCTCTTGATTCATCTTTACTACCTATCACTCAAGCACCTTTCTCTACTCACCAAGAATTGGTGGATCGATAGCAAAAAGCGGATCAAGGGCCCTGTCGAGACTTGGACACAGAAATATGTAAGCTCGATTCGTTCCTCATGATGAATGATCGTATAACTAATCTCTCGCATAGATCACCCCGTCAATCATCGAAGATGCCCTAACAGGCGTCTCAACCTGGATCCAAACTCAAGAAGACGATGACGAGCGGCCCCTGACAGTCAAAGTCTCCCACCGCACCGCCGAACTCGTCGCCAGCATCCCCGTCGACGAAGACTCTCCACCTGTTGCAATGGCCATCTCTCTTCCACCCGCCTACCCCTTGCAACCCGCAATCGTAACCGGCCGCAGCCGCGTCCTAGTCGACGAAAAGAAATGGCGCAGCTGGATGCTCATTATCCAGGGCGTAATAATGTTTTCGAATGGAAACCTCGTGGACGGCCTCCTCGCTTTCCGTCGAAATGTCCAGGGCGCCCTAAAGGGACAGAGCGAGTGCGCTATTTGTTATTCAGTCATTTCGACGGATATGCAGACCCCCAACAAGCGGTGCGCGACGTGCAAGAATGCGTTCCATTCGGTCTGTTTGTTCCGGTGGTTTAAGAGTAGTAACCAGAGCACATGTCCACTTTGCCGAAATAATTTCGTGTATGTTTGAAGAGATGATATTGTGTTCTTCGAGAGGATTGGTGAATCCTCGATTCTTGCATCTACAAAAATGTATAGTAGATAGATAGATAGAAAATCGAACATTTGAATAAAGTTTTTCTGGTGTAGCTTATTCTTGTTCCAATATGTATGGATGTCTGTACCTGTCTAAACTGTGGGGCAAAACAGTTCACACCCCACCGAAATATCAAAGTCTCACAACATCAGCCTTCTCACATATACATATGTATGTTATGCTAGGAAAACAGATTGATAATTCTGGCATTATAAGTTGACTTTATACAGAGTCAAATGTCAGCAAATCAAATCCCCAACCTCAACACCCTCCGGCGCGGCGGCGGAGGTCTTAGAGGTCGACTCCGCGGTCGAGGAGGACCTGGAATTGCTGCACCAGATGATCGAAGCCATGCAGGAAACAATACTGCTGCTGCAAAAGACAAAATAATTCAAGGCACCGACACTGATGCTAGTGTCTCGAGGCTGAGTGCCGTGGAACTGGGGTATCTGGATGATGCGTTTGCGCGGGCTTTGACAGCGGCAGGTGGAGGCCCAGGGTCGAGGAGATTTCCTATTATTAATAGAGGTGAAATCAGAATCGATTGGTCATTGAGATGAATAGCTTTGCTAACATCGGCTTAGGTACATATGTCAGAACAACAGCGATTGACGAACTGGTCCACCGCTTCCTTAGTGAAGATCGTGATCCAGGGCACGCCACCAAGAAGCAGATCATATCCCTTGGAGCCGGCTCAGATACCCGCGCTTTTCGAATATTCAGCAAGAAGCCCTCAATCCAGCTGATATACCATGAACTTGACTTTTCGGTAAATACATCGGCCAAAATTAAGGCGATACGCGCTTCGCCGCTTCTTCAGAGAGCGATAAAGATCGATAGCGAAGCTCTACCAGCGGGAAATGAGCTGAATCTCACCGGAGATTCCTTGCACCTACCTAATTATCACATCCATCCTATCGATCTACGGACTCTTGAAGCCAATTCTTCCCGCACGACAGACTCCGCAACGAATGACTCAAAACAATCGACTCAGCCCTACGAGGAAGAAGCAAGAATAAGCCTCCCAGATATAGACCCAACCTTGCCAACGCTCCTCATTTCCGAATGCTGCCTCATCTACCTCGCCCCCACCGCAGCAGACGCCGTGATCGACTACTTCGCTGCCTCCCTCTTCCCACCCACAACACCTCTAGGCCTAATAATCTATGAACCCATCCGCCCCGATGACGCATTCGGGAAAACCATGGTTTCTAACCTCGCTACGAGGGGGATCCAGTTACAGACACTACACAGATATTCCAGTCTATCGGCGCAACGACAAAGATTCGTGGATCATGGCCTAGGCACGGGTCAGGGAGCGGTGGATATTGATTTTATTTGGAGCCATTGGATTGCAGACACAGAAAAGGAGAGGGTTGGCGCGGTAGAGATGTTGGATGAGATTGAGGAATGGAGGTTGTTGGCGCAGCATTATTGTGTTGCTTGGGGGTGGAGAGATGGTGGTGATGGGAGTTTTGCATTGTGGAGGGGGTTGAGGAGTGAATAGTGATTATGTAGGAATTGAAGACGAATGTTATGTCGAGAACATATTCTGGACTTCTCTGGACATCGTATGATGCTGGGAGCTATCCACTGACGTCATCATGCCGGAAGAGCTATCTAGAGCTCACCCCACCATTCTTCTCCTCCATTTACACATTCAATCTTCTCATCTTACAATTTATTTTTCTAGGCTATTGACTTACTACCAACTTAAAAAATAATTTCAATTGAATCTTGAAGCATATTCAAAATGTCTGAATCCCTCGCCGCCCTCCGCAAAAACCGCCGCGACGAACTCGCAAAGCTCGCCGACCAACACCTCCAACACGACCTGCGCGAATCCGACCGCGATGCCCTCAAGAATGCCGCCACGCGAGTCTCAACCTGGACTCTGGTCGGTTCCGCAGTTGGAATCGGCCTGGGCTTCTTTGTTGCGTTTCGACTCCGGAGTGCGCGCAAGGCGATGTTTGAGGCGTTCAAGGCGCAGGAGAAGCCTGTTAGTGTTGTGTTTTCAGACGGACGGACTGGTATGGATCTTTACATTTTTGTCTACTATTTGTTTCGATTTGTGTTAATGTGTGACGGTGAAAATAGAGAGTATCCCCGACATCACGCCGTTGCTGAGACCGTCTACATGGGGAGACTTTGCGACTTATTTCTTTGCTTCGGCCGGAGGACTGTTTCTGGGCGGAGAGCTTGGTACGGCTTCTCATAACCCCTTCGTTGAAATAAATATCTAATCGGTTTCGTGTATAGGTCTCCTGGGCGGCTCAGCTAGCGCCAGTCGTAGCATCACTAAAGATCCCGAAATGAGGAAGCGGATAGAGGATGCGTTCCGGAAATTCAGAGCGGATGTCCTGCGCAGGGAAGCTGATGAGCTTGATCGCTCTGATAGTGTGTGGGATAAGATGTTTTAATTGATGGTTGATGGTTAAATGATGACATGTGGTTTGTGGCATCGTTAAATCTTAGGTGAGAAATATCTTTGGCGGGAAGTTAATTTGCGGGAGGTTAATTTTCGATGAATGTATTTAACATGGATGCTAATAATGAGCCACCAATACTATAATCACAAAAAATTCCTAAATCACTCAATTCATTCGAGCGTGAACTTGAACTGAATGCTAGGAACATCCGAGCTATTCGCCGGCATGCTGAACGTCAAATTCCAAAACTCAAAGTTACTAGTAATAAAAAGTCAGTAACGATATTAGACTCGATAAAAAGGCATCAACTTACTGGACAATACTACAAGTTCCCCCAACCAATCCACAGAACGAAATCTCAGGTACAGGGTCAACAGTACCGCCAACAACATCAATCTTCAAACCATCAATATCTCCAAAGCCAGTAATATCACGCTTTGACCCCAACGGATTCGATGCGAGAACAAATGTGAAGCTACTTGTCTCATTGCCGAGGGGATACGTCAAATTTAAAGCATATGGAGCCACATCCGCCTTGAGAGCGGTTTCTGAAGGATGCAAATTGAAGTATCCGATTGACCCGCCTGGGCGTATCCATTGCACAACCGAAGGGCTGAACGAAGTCGAATCCTTTGAATACCCGCCGACGACGCTCTGATTGAATGAGTCTGTGCCGATGGTCAGATTTGCGGATACCCAAGTCGTAATATTCCTCGGCTCGTAATCCGCTGGAGGAGCATACGTATGTCCGGTGTACGTATGCTCGCCAACAAAGGACTTGAGTCGCGAAATCACAGTCTTCGGGACAAGACTCTTGTGGAATTCAGAGAGCACAGCAATGACAGGCGCTAATTCAAAGTCATCGGCATGCGTCATCGTGCTAATAGGCGAGCTGTAGTGCCAGACATGCTCCTTGCCAATCAAAGCCCAGATCCACTCAGACATTATAGCGACGTATTGATTCATGTCATAGCCGTAGGAGCGGTCCCAAGGACCAGCGAAGTTTCGCATGTTGGGGTTCCATAGTAGGGATTCGTAGTCCCAGATATCCTGAATAACGCGTTGGGCGTTTTGGCCGATAACGGATTCCGTGGATGAGAGATATTTGGCTGCAATTGTAAGTGCATAGAGTGATACACCGGCATAAGTTGGACCGTTGAATTCGGACAAAGTGTTATTGAGATCGAATAGATCCAGGAATTCCTGGGCCCATTTGTCACCAGAGGTAGTCATGTTAGAATCGTTGAGTTTGAGTCCGGTCCAGGAGCTGGCCACGGTTCTCATGAGCCAAGCATTTGAGTAGGCTGGGTAAAGATTGTCGCCATCGACACCGCCAACGCGATAGGTGTCGCCGACGGTGTTGTTGTGCAAGCTTTCGAGGATCAGGTTTTGGACATTAGTTGGTAAAAGATTACCAAATTCCTCATAAATAATGATCAAAGCTGTGCCAATAAAGCCTCTCCAGTTGGGGTCCCAAGAGTTATAAATCTATATCTCAGATGATCAGTATATGCTGATGTGTTGAATCGATTGGGATATCATACATCTGGAGCATACGCAGCACTTCCCACAGTCGGTTGCTCAGGATAGACCGTATAATCACCATACCACTGCACCGAAGAATTCTTTTCTTGGTCACCGATAACGTTCTCAAGAATCTTCACGGCCTCCTTCACGTCGTCCCCATGGTTCCGTTGAAGGAGTCCTATAGAATACCAAACCGTTGACCGGGTTTCATGAGGACCAGCGGCCAGAGGGTAGTAGAAGTAACGCAGATATGATACCTCAGGGTCGTAGATCTGATCCTGAAAGGACATGGACTGATCAAATAGAGTCTGTGCATGTTCAGATAATTCAACCGAGCGTGCAACGCTGGCGCTGAGGAGGCCGAGCCCTATAATCCAATTGAAGCTGGGCAACATGGTTTCAAGGCCTATAATGAGGAGCTGTATGACAAACAAGAATATCAAAGAAATAAAACCATGACATGCTCATCTTGGCACACTTATACCACTCATTTACACCTCCGCTCATAGTCTCATATCAACATCGCCGATAAACGGCGTTTCGCAGCCCCGCCTGTATCTCCCGACCAGCTTTTCTGTTCAAAGATAAGATCGGCATAGTCCCGGTACGGCGGTACCCCACGTCTATATCTAAGCTTGGTACCAATGGCGCCACGTTGGAACGTCGCTCGTACGTACTACGCACGTAGAAATGTGGGCTATAGAGTTTACCGAAAATAAATTGAGGTTGAGAAAGGGCGCTGGCTGGTGTTCGGCGAAATCCGGTGAGATCGGGCCGGTGCCCATCACGTGGCGCAGATAAGCTAGCGATAAGGAGCTTCCTGTTTGGGAATGGAATCACGTTCCTTCCTTTTTGTCTTTTGTTAGGGCCGAGCGTCGACTTCATAAGATATGGCTCACCCACTACAGATCGATCTCTTATTTCCGAATTTATAGCGCTTCAGAAGTTTCATCACGAGATATCTTTTGTCATGGCGGAGTATACTACCAAGGACCCTGTGGTTCAGGCCAAGGGTGAGCTGGATATGAATGCAGACGAGCTACGACTGGCTCAGATGGGTATGTTGCCATAAACATTCAATTGAGAATAGGTGCTATGCTGACACATCTAAAGGTCACACCCAGGAACTCAAGCGTCACTTCAGCATCTTGTCCCTGATCGGTCTCGCGTCAACGACAACCATCTCTTGGACTGGCCTTGGTTTGGGCATTGTCACCGAAATCAATGCCGGTGGACCCGGCGCGATTATCTACGGCTTCGTTCTCGTGACGATTCTGCAGAGCTTGCTTGGTGCTTCTCTGGCCGAGTTTGTGTCTAGTTACCCGACCGAGGGTGGCATGTACCATTGGATAGCTGCTATTGCGCCGAAGAAATATAGCGCTTTTCTGAGTTTTATGACGGGGTGGCTGACCGTTTGCGGTTGTAAGTGGTCTCATATGAACACCTAGACTTATGGAACCCTTTCTTACCGATATTAGGGATATTTACCACCGCCTCAACGAACTTGATCTTTGCTGAAGTCGGTATGTAACGGCACTGTTTCAACTCGGCAAGAAGAAAATTCGACTGACGATTTCCATAGTCCAAGCACTTTACGCTCTCTATCACCCAGACCTTGTTCTCAAGACATGGCAGACTTTCGTCATTTATCAGATACTCAACTTGCTGACCGCCGGTGTTGTGCTTTTTGGCAACAAAATAATCCCGGCTCTCAACAAGTTCTCTCTATTCTACCTGCAAATTGGCTGGCTGGTCGTATTGATCACGGTCGTGGCATGTGCTCCGACGCATCAGTCTACCGACTTCGTTTTCAGAACATGGATCAACAACACCGGCTGGAACAACAACGTTATTTGCTTCATAACCGGCTTAGTCAATCCCCTGTACAGTCTGGGTGGCCTCGATGGTGTCACACATATCACCGAAGAAATGCCTAATGTATGCCTTCTCTTTCATTCTAATTTGGAGGCTCCTACTGACATTGGCATAGCCCTCGCGCAATGCACCCCTTGCCATCGCCATTACTCTGACCATTGCATTCATGACTGGACTAACTTACCTCATTGCCCTCATGTTCAGCGTTCAGGATTTTGGAGCCCTGTCTACCACCAACACCGGTCTGCCTCTCGCCGAACTGTTCTACCAAGCAACACAATCAGCAGGTGGTGCGTTTGGCCTGACATTTATCCTATTCATCGCACTCGGTCCTTGTGTGATTTCATCCCAGCTCTCTACTTCACGAGTGCTCTGGGCGTTTGCTCGTGATAGTGCCATGCCATTCTCTGACGTTTGGGCAAAAGTGAGCAAGCGATTCGGAATCCCGTTCAATTCACAGTTGTTGGTTGCCGCTGCCAATGCAGCTTTGGGATGTCTCTATCTCGGTAGTAGCACGGCTTTCAACAGTATGCTAGGTGCAGCGGTCACTATCAACAACGTCGCCTACCTGATCCCCATCGCCACTAACATGATCATGGGTCGTACGGGTATGCACAAGGGCGAGTTTCATATGGGAAGATGGGGTTGGCTCGTCAACGGTGTAACTGTTGCTTGGCTGCTGTTCGCAATCATCTTCTTTAGCTTCCCTTACAGCATGCCCGTTACAGTGCAGAATATGAACTATACATGTGTTGTTGTTGGTGGGCTGCCGATCTTGATTTTGGTGTGGTGGTTCGTGGGCAGTAAGAAATACAAGGACAAAATAGCTCGCGCTAAGGAAGAGTAAAGACGAGATCAGAGGATGAAGGTGCATTATGATTACGAGACTGTAAAGATAGGATTTGGAACCAGTAGCGTTAGGTGCTGCATTGGCCTATGATTTAGAAATAGGAACTTAGTCAATTTGGCTACACTCATCTCCTTGGTTTTATTTACTAGTGGTATAAACGTAACTTGAGTTGTATCCAGCCTGATATAAAGATATGCCGAAACTTCTAACATAACTGTAGGAGAGATAGAGAAGTAAGAATGTAATTTTGGAGCTTTCTTAGACTTGTAGGGACAGCATGGATGTACCTGTGCAGTCAATTGAACACATTATAATCGAAGACATCGGTCTCTTGAGAAAGCACAATCAAGAGGCTGTACCAGCCACCACATAAATGTAAACACAAAAACATAAGCATAAACATCAAACAGCTAGAGAGAATTATGTTGAATTTGCATATTACTACATAGTATATTGCGCGGATCTTTAGTACATACATCCCCCATCACAATAGCGTGGTGAGGTAGAAACCAGCTTGTTAAACTTCGTGTACAGCAGTATGAATGGACCACAAGATGTGTTCAATGAACAACAGCGATCAAAGCAACGGCGGAAGCAAGATCATATGATGATTCGAAATGAAACGCATATTATTGCATAAAAGAATCAAGCAGTATCACGTGTCAGATGCTATTGTAAATCATGGCGGTTTCGGTATTTTTCGATGGATAAATTAGGGTTAACAATAAATGCCGGGTATGCCGGCTCACCCGGGCCTCACCGGTCTAGATGTTCCTTCTGATCAGCCCTGTCAGCGATCTGAGCTACAAGCAATGTAAAAGTCATTGGCTGACGTTGCTTCGTGAGAATGCGTCGGATCTAGTTGGACATGACCGGGCTGAAGTCAGAGTTGTAATGATTTGGTAATTTCAGTTGTGGGAACTGAGAGAAACAAATATAGACTTGCACCTGGAAAAAACTTAAAAAGTTCATCTTTGATCTATCTTCATAGCTAAGAAAAAGAAACACCGAATTGTTGAAAAAAGATCAACACGGATAATAGGATTGCAACAGCTTGAGATCCGACTTACTGTCGCCATTATCTCGAACATCTACTGCTAACAAGATGCGTCTAATCATTCGAGACACTCAAGACAAAGCTGCACAATACATCGCTAATTATATAATTAGTAAGACTTTCCGAACTTTTGCGCAACCTCAACATTATCAAGATTGTCCGAGGCTAACCGTCACAGAACGAATCAATGCCTTTGCGCCAACAGCAGAACGACCCTTCGTCCTCGGCCTGCCCACCGGCAGCAGTCCACTAGGCATATACAAAGCCCTTATTGAAGCCTACACCCAGGGCAAAATATCGTTTCGCAATGTGGTCACGTTCAACATGGACGAGTACGTGGGATTGCCGCGCGAACACCCGGAATCGTATCACTCGTTCATGTTTTCAAATTTTTTCAGCCATGTCGATATTGATTCAAAGAATGTTAATATGCTAAACGGAAATGCGCCGGATCTGCACGAAGAGTGTCTTTCGTACGAAGCAAAGATTAAGGCTCTCGGGGGAATCGAGCTGTTTCTCGGCGGAGTCGGTAGTGATGGACATATTGCATTCAACGAACCTGGCTCAAGTCTGGCTAGTCGCACTCGAATCAAGTCTCTGGCTCACGAGACCATTGTTGCCAACGCGCGGTTTTTCAATAATGATTTGAGTCTGGTGCCACGCATGGCGCTCACGGTTGGTGTGCAGACCATCATGGATGCGAAGGAGGTTATTATCATTGCGTCGGGAACTGCAAAGGCGCCGGCTATCCAACAAGCGATTGAAGGAGGTGTTAGCCATCTGTGTACATTATCGTGTCTGCAGCTCCATCCTTGCAGTATGGTCGTTGTCGACGAGGATGCTACAATGGAGCTCAAAGTTAAGACGGTAAAGGTAAGGCAGACCATTGTCCTCTTGGCATGAGGAGGCTTGACTAACTGGACCTGCACAGTACTTCACAAGCGTCGAGCGAACGATACTCCAGCAAGGTCTAGACGACAAAGCTCCCAAAAAGCGTGCTGAATTGAGTCTCGATACCAAGATATCAAAAGTCCCACTCGAAGGCGACCTGACTCCAGACAGCATGTCCTCTCGCATCGGCGAGCAGAAATTTTTCGTTCACAGATCAGCCACCATCCCATTCGCATTAACCTAGCCCCGCTTCTTCATTCCCAACACTAGGCGCTGGCCAGTCTGTGTACATCATCTGTTGAAGGCTAGACCGGTCAAATATCTGCCATGACAGGTCCATGGGGGCCCCCATTGTGAGATCATCATAGCCGTTTTGTTGCTGCTGACGAAAGTCCGCTGAAGCAGGTGTGTGGACGTTGGTAAGACTGAGTTCTAAACGATTTATGAGTTTGTCGCAGACGCTGGGTTTTGTTTTGTTCATTCTTTTTAGCATTTCGAGATGTATTCTTATGTTTGTGAGATCTATAGAAGGTTATTCTCTGTTCTACATGTGCACCAAATTCCTTTTTACCCCCTCGAGAGAAAAATTGGAACGCGTAAAACTTACCATCAGGATCACCAGCTCCACCTTCGATACCCTGGACAACAATGAGCGCCGCCCAAGTGATCATGATCAAGTCCCAATTGGACCAGATAGAATCATCATGTGAATGCAATTTGAGCGTCGCACGAGCCGAGAGAAGCAGTTCATATTGTTCCTTCGGCGTAATACTATTAGACCACAGGTCACAGCCTCTACCCGGGTGATATATAGATAAAACCACCAGTCGATGGAGGACATATTGGCGAAACACCACTTTCAGATCCTGATCTGTGCCTTCGAGACCCTGACTGAAGTCAACGAGCCATTCATCTAATTGCCTGGCCCAGTCTCTGATGACAGCCGCATCTACAGCAGTGAAATTGTTGGCCAAAGCTACTGCTGCTGGCGGTTGATCTGTGGTAAAACAAGACCAAATCGTCGGCAATCCTCGCCCGGTGAAATGCGTCAATCCAGTGCGCATCATTCGAGATAATCTATAGAGTTGATCACGAGGAGAAGTTCGAAGACCTGGAAGCGGTGACTCGATCGGTATAACGGGGCAGGATAGATGCAGAGAAGCATGCTCAAGGTCGATTATTTGCACACCACTAAAAAGCTTACGCCATTCTCGTGACGTCTCGTCGATATGCGCTGGACAGTGTTCGAGGATCAACCTGTATGCTATTGATATCCATATCCCAGTCTCACAGATGGTGGCTTCTGTGAGCAGTCCGGCAATCACAATTCCAAGGACAGTCTGAAATGCCCACTCTTCGCTATCTGCCGGTGTCTGGCCGATTGCACTGCCGGGGATGCACAATTGAGCGATTGCGTTGCATAGAACGGTGAAGTAGTGCGGCGCTAGGTCCGCCATATCTGGCGGGCCGCGCATACTCGAGCAATATAATATAGAGGCCAAGAGGATAGGCTGTGGTGCAGAAAATGTTTGTCTGCGGGGCATAAAATGGAGGCCTGGCATGCGGTCATGGAAGCTGTCGCAAGGATTAGCCGGCTGTACCTAGTAGCAAAGTTTGTGTTGGCACCTACGATAACCAAAGATCTCTAACAATGCGCCGTCGCCATATTGTGCGCGGCACAAAGCACGGCGCACTCTGGAGGATGACTGCTGCATCCCAAAGTGCGCCCAATCCGTTAAAATCATCCAAGGTTTCTTCCTCTTCATCGAACCCTTCATTATCACCCGCATCTACAGATTCCAGGCGCCTATTTGATGCCTCAGACAGACCCAGAGCATCTTCAATAACCTGCAGCCTACGTAGAACATCTGTCTTGAAGCCACCTTCTCTAGAGCCGTTTCTAAGCTCCGGCAGTGTCGCAGCATTTGCGCGAGGCACAAAGATACAAGGCAGACCTGAACGGCGACAACGACGACATTCAGCACTACTGTCTTCAGTGAGGCATTTCATCTTCTGCCGCCGGCAATTAACTGCAATGCTATTTAGTACTAGAACGCGTCATCGAATGGCTAAGGTAAGGATGAAGACTGACTGCAGGCCTTTCGAGCCCTCTGCTCAGCGCCATACTCCTCCTCGTGGACACTACGTCCATTGCTGTACTCAACACGAGGACGCTTGTTATTGGCGGACATGTCTATCGCAGAGCCCAGCGTCATGAAGCTATTGTGTAATTGCATCTGCACTGCTCAGTGCTGTCGTGGGTTTGCCGGCAAAGTCAGGAGTTGTTCGGACGATGTCCGAATTGAAAGCGGAGTCTCGGGGAGTCTGGGGAATGTGGGGCGATAAGGCCGGTAATATCCGGTCATCACCGGCAACTTGGCCGGACATTCCGTATATCGCCAACTTGCTTACGACTGGACATTGGCAGAGATTTACTAGAATGCAGCGTTTCTGGTCTAGAATAGAAACCAAGCTATGGAGCGTTTAATCAATGAACATAGAACTTCAACGGCCTCGTCATGTGTTGCCAATCCAATATACTTTAATCACTCTTGCTATCGTCGGTAATGTCACCCGTCACCAATGACCATCAAACCGGCTTACTGGCGCAAGCCCAGGGTATTGCTGATGAGTTTAACTTTGGACCTGAGGATGTCCAGCGTGTGACGGACCATTTTGTCCACCAAATGAGTATGATTGATATTCGGTTGGTGATAAGAGAAGATCGCTGACAAACTGCCAGGAGATGGCCTCGTCTATCATCGTGCATGGCAGCTCCCGAGCTTCGTAAGGAGCGTGCCGACTGGGGTGGAGAGGGGCACCTTTTTGGCTGTTGACTTGGGAGGCAGCAATTGCAGAATTTGCCTTGTCGACTTACATGGCGATTCTACGTTCACAGTGGCCCAAAGTAAACACCGGGTACCACCTGAGGTCATGGTGTGCCAAAGCTATAAACCTCTATTCGAATTTATCGCAGGCAAGGTTGCAGACTTCCTCGCCGAAAATTCGACCGTAGGCACCGAAGAGTACGATAATATACGGAAACAACGCACAACACCGTACAGATTAGGATTCACATTCAGTTTTACCTGCGAGCAAACATCCCTTGCGAGCGGAACACTCATTCGTTGGGATAAAGGCTGGGATATTCCGGAGGCAGTGGGAAGGGACCCTTGTGTGATGCTGCAGGAGGCCATCGACAAGCTGAAACTACCGGTTTTGGTTACAGTCCTCGCCAACGACAGTGTGGGTACACTTTTGACGAGATCGTATACTGCAGGCCGGAAAGATCCCACGTTGGCAGCAGTAATATTCGGGACAGGCACGAATGCGGCATATGTCGAAAAAATGATCAACATAAAACGACTCGGCATAACAAATGCTATTGCCGGCCAAATGATGGTGATCAACACGGAATGGGGCTGCTTGGATGACAATATGGAAGTTTTACCGCGGACTGTGTACGATGATCAACTTGATGGCGAGTCGATCGACCCTGGAAGTCAAATGTTTGAAAAAAGGATCTCGGGCATGTATCTGGGAGAGCTCCTGCGGCTAGTACTGGTGCAATTAGAGCAAGGGGGTGCCTTTAATATGAAGTTTGATGACGATTCACCCATCTTCGAGAGTCAGGGGATTGATAGCTCTTTTTTATCCGACCTCGCACTTGCCGGAAGTGAAGATTACTCCAGAAGTTCGGCACTCATCGAAAGCAGACTTTCGGTAAAGGGCGTTACAATGACCGATGTAAAGGCCATACAGATACTCTCTGCTGCAATTGTCCGCCGAGCAGCACGGTTAGCTGGAGCATCATTGGCAGCTATCATCATACAAAGTGGCAGACTTGAGCCTTCTTTAGCAAAGCTGAAGTATCCTGACGCCCAAATCACAGAACGCGAAACTTCAGAAACTACAAACACACCTATTTCTAGCCTCCAACGACTTCGGCAAAAATTGAAATTGTTATGGCGTCGAATCATCAAACTGTTCGCCAGGCTGAAAGGATCATCCTTCCCTTCAGGTGGTATCCTCCCGCAATATCTAAAGCACGAGGAGTCTATCCCAGAAAAGTCAATCATTGATATTGGTGCTGATGGCTCTTTGTTTGAGTTATATCCAACATTCGAGTCTAATATGCGCGGGGCACTTCAAGAGGTACAGGAAATTGGACATGCTGGTGAGAAGCTAGTCCGTATAGGCCTTGCTAAAGATGGATCTGGCGTAGGAGCAGCTCTCATGGCGCAAGCAGCGCTTGAAATGGAAAAGAGAGGAGAGCAATAAGGCATGTAGCATTACGACCATAGATTAGACTTTCCCTAGACCAAAGATCAAATTGCATCAGAGAGATGGAAATTTAACAAGCACTAGAATTGGTATGCTCTTGTATCTCATTTTCCTCCTCAGGCATCTTCCCATCTCTGATACCCACCAATGTCCCAAGCAGCTCAGAGATATCTGGCGCTCCGTCAAACCTGTGAATCCCCTGGACGATAACAACCGGCACCCCCTTCTTCTCAGTACCAATCAACTTCTTACCCTCCTCAAGCTGCGACTCAAGATACTCGCCCCCAACATCATTTTCCTCGGCCAGCCATTCATCAACTTCCTCAGCAGCCACACCAGCCTCAAGAGCAATCGACCTCAACACTTCACGATCCGTAATATCCATTGCCCTCTCATGAAATGCGCTGAACACCCGATCCAATATGCTATCCCTGACCTCCGCACCCTTCCGACTCTGCACCAATTGGATCAAGCGATGCACCTCCCTCGTCCCTCCAATTTTTCCCTCCCCGAAATTAAAAATAATCCCATAAGCGCACCCAATCTGCGTAATTCGCGTGTACGTCAGGTTCTGATGTTTACGCGGCGTAATCACTCCCTGAAAATCTGTTTTGTCTCTGCTGGGTAACGCGGGATCGAGAAGGTAGTATGGCAGGTAGGTTATGTTGAATATGTCGGCGGATCCGTTGGGGATTGTGGTTCGGTATAAGCGTATTGTTTTTTGTAGGGCGCGGTGGGCGATGAAGCACCACTTTTAATTGTTAGCTTTTGATTGGAGAGGGTTTGAGGTGTAGAGGAATGTACTGAGCATATTGGTTCAGAGATGACATCGATGTTGAAAGTGACCATATTTAAGATTGACACTAGCTGCTATATCTCGCGTGTGGACTGAAAACGATGTAACCAGACTTGATAATATCAAAGAGTTTATCTCAAAATTCAGTTTTCAATGAGGTCTCAATTCTGACGTGGGTAATAAATGAGCTTATATCTACAATTTCAACGTTAGCTATCGGTGGTGCTGCCCCGTCCCCGAATCGCCGGATCACCGAACAGGTCGTTCAAAAGCATCAATACTTCAGCTTGAAGAACATAAAATGAACATTCGTTTTGTGAAGATTAGAAGGATAAAAATTTAATCCTTTGTACTCCTTCTTTAAAGATACTTACCACTCGAATATACTTATCGATCGATTTTTCGTTATTTAGGGTGTACGGTCTTAGGACATTTGATCAGGGCTCGATAACAATAACCACCTGGGTATGCCTGGAGCGATGTTTAGTAGCACTTCAGAGAGGTAGCATAGTATTACACTTGCGTCACCGTACAGAGGCGTGGTGAGATATTGGACAGTAGTGCAATGAATTCTTAGAGTGAACACATCTAATATGGCCTGGGTTACCAGGCTAATTCAACGGGTTGTATACAGATCTCGTTCAGTTACATCAAAAAGCGCCCCACTCCACATTTCATGAATATATTGATCTCTCCCTCCTTTTCAAAAGATTGTTTGGATTTTAAAATTCGCATTGTGATCATATCCTTCAAGGCTTTCTCTGGAATTACTCACACAGCTTCTCACTATGCAAGCAACAAATAACAGAGCCGAGGGCGCAAGTTCTATTGCATCGGCTTTCGCTTCGCTCTCGAATGGAAGTACCGAGCTTCCTCCAAGATTTGTTTCTTTGAAGCGAGAATTGATTTCGGACAAAGATGCCGTTCTAGCTGGTTGGGGTCGTCTTCTCGAACGAATTTCTCTCAAGAAATTACAGAATCTCGATACAAGCATGATTCCCGAAGTCGAGTTCCGTGACATCGTAGGCAATAACGGGAAAATTCCCAAAGATATCGTCAAAAATATTCGTGAATGCGGCACAGTCGTCATCAGGGGCTTGGTTGACGAAGCGCAAGCTACGAAATGGAAGGAGCAGATCCAAGATTATTTGAACGAGAACCCTCAAACAAATGGGTTCCCGGCAAACGATGTCCAAGTCTATGAGCTTTACTGGTCCAAAGCGCAGTTAGAAGCTCGAGCTCATGAGAACATGCTTATGGCTCAAGTCGCTCTAAATCGGATTTGGTCTGCGAAGGCAGAGGATCCCGTTGACCTCGAGGTTCCGCTGACGTATTGTGATAGAGTTAGGATGAGAAAGGTATGCAACTTTGTTATATATTTAAACAGATAGCTAACATTATTCCTAGCCGGGTGATCGCTCCTTCAACCTCGGTCCACATCTTGATGGTGGATCGCTCGAACGCTGGGAAGACACCGAGTATCGAAAGTGTTATTCCAAAATCTTCAGTGGGGACTGGGAGAATCATGATCCATTTGATGTGACTCATCGCTTGAAAGCAACTGTCGATATGTACAATGGCCCTGGAGGCTGTTCAGTATTTCGATCTTACCAGGTATGTGGATTTATTCAAAGTGCACCCTCCATATCACTAACTACCTGACGCGTGCAGGGATGGCTATCTCTCTCGGACTGTGGTCCTGGATCAGGAACCCTGCGTGTAATGCCCGATCTCGTGGCTTCAACGGCATACACGCTCCTCCGACCTTTCGTTCGACAAACCCCAAACGGTATCGGCTGGGAAGTTGACCTTGACACACCACAGTTCCACGGTGCAGCTATGGGCGCGGGCCAAGAGCTAGCTGTTACCACTCATCCCCATATCAACCCTCACGGCTTCGTCTCAATTCCTCACGTTCGTCCCGGCGATGCAGTCTTCTGGCATTGTGATGTAGCACATATGGTCGAATCTGAGCATCAGGGTACGAGCGACTCGAGTGTTTTGTACATTCCGTCGGTACCACTATGTGAAGTCAACAGCAGATATGTCGACAGACAAAGGGATAACTTTGGACAGGGTATTGCTCCACCAGATTTCCCAGCTGGTGTTGGAGAAAGCAAGCACAAAGGAAGAGGTCAGAGCGAGGATATCAAATCTACTACCGGAAGACAGGCAATGGGGCTTGAGAGATTTGAAGTATCTGATCATTTGACGCCAGGGCAGAGGATCGCTACGGAAGTTGCTAATGCAATCCTCGGATTCAAAGTGAGTAACTGAAATAAGATAATAAAGATATTCGACAGCTCTACTGTTGCATTGTACAATCTTGAGAAGTACCTAAATCATTCAATGTCATTTTTTTTGATGTCTACAACTTCAATTGCCTACCAATGCTACCATCCCAACTCCTAGCGCACACAAAATTAAAGAGCGACGAACTGCTAGAACAGATGCTGCGAACCCAGAAGCGTTCATTCAACTGTTAAAATATGCAGCTCACTCGCATAGCCGTGCTTGCCACATTTCGGACGTCACATCGGGTACTTCAAAAAGTAGTACCGAAAATAGGAGAGTCTGGGTTTTAAGACCATCGAAGTCTGCGACTTGGCACTTACTGTGTATGGGATGGTCTTGTGTGACACTTGTCCGAGCAATCTTCCTTTTAAAAATGAGCGGCGAAGTATCAGGCTCATCATTCATCAAAGGCATAAAATATCAGGTCGACGACAATTTCTTTTTACACAAGTATACCTGTTTTAAGCGGATAAAGGTCTCAACCAACTCAGGGAGTTTTCTGGATCGCTACGTACACCAGAACTGCGGTTCCTGGTTAACCTTGAGATACTTGTACGCCAACTTGACCACGGTCGTGAGAGAGCGAGTCTTAGGTATCGTTGGCGAAGGTTGATTTTTTCGACGAGTACAGGAGAAAATTTTCGCTGCATGAGGACGTGTATATAATATCGCTGGTGGCCAAACCTGGTTTTCATTTTATATTGTTTCATCTCGAGGCTTTGGAGTTATTAGGGCTCGGATTGTTTTGCCCTATCCCGCAATTTGTTAGTGTATAATCTGAATAGATAGGAGTTGCCAATAATTGTAAGACATACGCCGTAGTCGGTTAAAATTATATTTACTACAATCAACGGGCCTTGAAATAAAAATAAGTTTCCATATTGAGCGTATCTGTTCTCAATGATTCTCGTGGCTTTGACCCTTGCTCTGCCTGGACTTAAGTTAACCCCTTCGTATTTATTGATATTAATCTTCGCAATAACTTGTGCATCATTTTCTGTATTCCCGCGTAAGATTCTTCAATTCAGGAGGAAGTATATCCTCATTGGCGACAAGCGGTGCCTCTTTGTCTGAACTTGGAAAACTATCCCCTTTACCGTCAAATGGGTACATATCGACTCCATCAATCTATTGCTGTTCCTCTGAGCATAACACTATTGCAAAGATCTCTCGGCATAAATACCGTTGTCTATAAAATCTCTCTTCTTTTCTGCTATCAAATTTACCTGACAAAAAAGCAACGACGGGTCCGGTGGATGCTTGCCATGATACGAAGACGACGAAGTTCGTTTTCGGCAATTTGTAGATAAGCCGAGAAACCGCGATCAACAAAGCCATTGATGAGTTCTCCGAGAGTTCCATTTATGCTTGCTTCTCAAATAAAGGGGTGTTCATATCTTATCGCCGTCAGCAATGTATCAGATAGAGAAGGGAGTTGGCCACACTATGCCAAAAACAAGACAACTGAGAAGCAAAATACCTTGCGGTTTGGCCTTATCGAAAACATATGAAATATGGACAGTGATTATAATTTATCCTCACGAAGTCTCATGCAGGATCTGGAGATGGGAGCGGTGATTGAGATTATGCTTCTGATTGTGTCCACAGATTGCAAAGAAAGCCGATGGTAAGGGACAGCCTCTAATACGTTGCAATGCAAGTAATCATGATAAGCAATTGCAGCATTTCGATCCATACCAGCCCATTTGGCATTTCCTTTTTCCAAAATCCTTGAGGCCCTAATTACAGAAACACCTTATCTCTTTCTTGTCGGGCGACTGAAAGATATCAGGAGCAAGCCTCAATACAGGAATTTGTATTAAATTAAAGGAAAACACCAGGAGGCAGGGTGCATTACAGCAGATTGGTAATCTCCTGCAGAGATTGTGCTTACTTGCACCAAATAAACAAAGGTTTTGCAAATAATGAGCGGTAATTACCGGAGACAGGGGATGGGGGTTAGCAAAATAAGATTCTTCAGCGCTCTTTCCATCCAAAAGCCCCAAGGCTAGTATTGCCACTAGACGCCAGTATCATTTTGCTTGAAATGACATAATGCTTATATTTAAATACTGCCGGATAAGGATCCTGCTTGGTGTCCTTGGTATAAGTAAATGTGGCTTCGTTATATTCCTCAAGCACTGGAGAAACTGCTGAATATCTCCAAAAAGATGTGATGATCGTAGCTATATCCCGGAATATCCTGTGTGACAAAATGCTGGCGTACAAAGAAAAGTATCTTCGGCAAATTCCTTCCTCCTGCTGGTTATATCTTGATCTCAGGAAATGCTGCACCTGTTCATTGTTTACTCTTCAAGGTCTTCTGATTGGATAGATATCACCAATGAGAATGGGCACAAGCATTCACTGTTTGTCTGATCTACTATCAAAAGTGATGATAGGCACGATACTTTGGCCGGCGCTGCGCGGTCCTGAATGTGTTTGATCAAACTCTCCGGAGTACATAATACCAAGTCCTCTCCCTGATACTGTTTTCTTTCTCACCTTGTCTCTATCCCCTATCTTCCCCATCTCTTATCGTCACTCGTGTTGTCTCCTACCTCGCTCTTCTTGCATTTATTCTCATCCGTTCGACCAGTCAAAGACGCAAAGTGGCATCTTATCTCAAAGATGTTCGAGTTTCTACAGAAATCGAAGGCACGAGTTGCCGTTGTCGGTGGTGGTGTATCCGGAATCGCGTGTCTTTGGGGACTACGTGACACTGATCATGAAGTCCATATCTATGATGCGGATACTCAGCTTGGTGGACACGCACATTCTCACACAATCATAAACAATGGGATTGTGGTCACAGTGGATACAGGCTTTATTGCCATGCAGGAAGATTGCTATCGTATGTTGACCATCCTATTCTCCCGGAACCGTAATAAGCAATCACTCACCTCTTAACAGCGAGTTTCTCAACCTTCCTAGCAGACTTGGACGTGGCCACGATAGCAACAGACATGTCGACTAGCGTTACAGAGCAAAATGGTCCCATGGCATGGGGCAGCACGTCTCTCTGGAACTTCATCGGCAGCTGGACTCGACTATTTAGCCTATGGTTCTGGCGCTTCATGTTTGACATAGTGCGCTTCAATTTCTGTGCAACCGACATCTTTGCCGAAAAAGCAAACAAGTCTCCACGCGACAAGGACGGTAAAAATGACCGACTGGAGTCCATTGGCGAGTACTTGGATCGCAAAGGATATTCGGAGCAGTTCAAGCGATACTACCTGATCGCTGATATTGCTGCTATCTGGTGCATGTCAATGGCGGATGTATTCGAGGATTATCCTGCGGAAGCCCTAATCCACTTCATGTGAGTTCTTCATTGAATTTACTATTACGGGCAAATGACTGACATTACTAGGTCAACACATGGACTTTTAAATACCATCACCGAGAGCCTCAAATGGACAACTGTGAAGAACGGCTCAAAGTCATATGTCGATGCCTTTTTACGCACTCTCCCGAAGAACCATCATGTTCACTTCGAGACCAAAATCCGCCGGGTACGACGCGAAACCGATGGATCCGTATCTCTTGTTTTCATGGATGGTTCTGTAGAGAAATATGATCATGTGGTCTTGGCAGTCCATGCAAACCAAGCACTGGACCTACTAAAAGATGATGCCACTGCTATCGAGAAGCAAATACTTGGTTCTTTCCAGACGAGCCGTAACGAGGTTGCGTTGCATCTTGATCCAACGGTAATTGTTCCATTCCACAAAATGATACGTCTCTCTTCTAAATCTCTTCCAGATCCTCCCAGCCAAGAAATCTGCCCAAGCTGCGTGGAACGCCGTGATACCGAGCGTGGAACACAATCGGGTGCGTGCGAAAATCGCCGTTGGTAATGGCGATCCAACCGAGCGTCTCCTTTCAAAGAGCTACTACAGCAAGCGACAGATTTGTGTACATAACGACATGAATCGCTTGCAATCAATCCCCTTTCCCGGCCAGCCTGGAAGCCCCGGTCGAGTGATCGTCACACTGAACCCTCTCCGACAGCCTGAAGCAATCCAATGCCAGCGCACATACTACCTGCCCATCATTTCCTCCGCGGCTGTCCAAGCATCGCGCCAGCTGGATCTACTGAACAAGTCTGATAACATCAGCTTTGCAGGCGCCTGGATGGGATTCGCGTTCCACGAAGACGGCTTCAGTGCTGGACTAGCTGTTGCAAAGAAGATCCGTACAGGCATCTACGAAAACCCCACGCGCTTTCGCTTCGGAGAAGAGCTCAAGGAGGCGGTGCCACGCCTGTCTTTGAAGATTCAATTGCTTCGATTTGCGATTGCCATTGTACAATTCGGGGTTGCGACTGTGGAATTTTTGACTTCTAAGAAGAAATTAGACTAATTGGATCGATACTAATTGATGGTTCTATATGCAAAGTTATTGTCAACAACACACTCAGCTTGGTGTAAAAAAGAACAACACTATGCATTAAGGGTCATAGATGACGAGACGATGTGACTTTGAATGAACGAACTAACAGATCAATTCCTAAGTCCCATGTACTGAGTACTAATTGACGATCATTTCATTGAGCTAAACATTTAATCTGATAGACGTAGCATTCTGAGACAAAATAGCGTCCATGTTCATACATGTAACATCCTCACATCGTCGGATGATGAAACTCCTCATTACTAGCCTCAACCATATCTTGTTCACTCGTAAAATGCTCCGTGTCAGGTACCAAATGACCCGTCTTGTCATAATCAGTCTCAAACTGCTTTTCGACCGGCATGGCAGCTAGATCGTCATCAGAGAAGGAGCCTGTGCTTGTTTTGCGGGCCTGTTGCTGAGCTTGTCCCTGTCTGTGCATACTCCAAAGGTGTTTTTTCTGTTGTTTGGTGTTGCTGCTGTTGTCCATGGTGCCCATGGTGTTCATGTTGGGGTCATCTGGGTTTAGCGTGCTGCGCAGACCTTGGTGGTATTGTTTTTGGTCTGAGGAGCCGGTGAAGTGTGGGAGATGTTTGCCGAGAGACTTCATGACTTTTTCTTTTGTCAAATTTTGGTATATGTATCAATTGGTTTCTTGAAGTAATGTAGATCTTTCTTTCTGGCAGAGTTCACTTGGAAGATAAATAAAACATTTATAAGCTACTGGCTTCATTCTTCGCTATTATATAGTGGTCAGTTGACTTGGGCCAGGCCTGGCTGCTGGGAGGAATCAATATTACGCAATGATATTAGACAGCTGCACAATAGTATCGAATGATACAAGAGATCAAAAAGTCCGGGCAGGCTGTTATCAGATGACTGTCCGTTGCCTTTCTAGAAACTGATAACAGTCGGCCCTCGGGGGCGTTCGCTTAACATACTGATACATGTAAGTTTGCCGACTGGCCTATCACTGATAAAATTACGGCAACCAAAGCAATCTCTAACGAGAATTGATGCCTGCCATGGAATGCAACCATGAATGGAGATATTATAGACGTAAAAGTAGAATATAAAGAGTCCCGACGTCGTGGGGATTACATGCGTGTGGATGAATCGACCGCATCTGATGACAATACCAAACGAAATATATCCTGACCGAAGCCGACCACTCTAAAACTTCTCGTCTACAATGGTTCAACATTATCAAATGTCATGACATCAGTTTCGTCTTCCAGTGGCGATTCGAAGTTTAGGGTTTATGTGGGGAGAGCTACCCCAACATCTGGGGTTGTCGGAACCGGTGAATTGTCTATATATTGTGATGAATTATGTGCATCTAGACATAAGCATACACAGTTGCAAAACAAGTTAGGTCTGGGTATTCATTCAAGCCCCTGGTCTACTATAGTCGAGATGGTTGACTCGTTTCCACACTTCGCGTACGGCGCGTTCCTGCGATTGTCGTCCGGTTTCTGTTGCCGAAGGTCCAGCGGGCCTATCATTTTCATATATTAGTAAACACGTTGCACGATGTCCGAATGGGGGGAAAACCTAATGGCCAAATATAATCGACTGCCCAGCCTGACATCTTCAATCTTCGCCGTGTCCGGATCTTTCGGTGGATTGGCTGTGGTCACCAAGCCTCCAGCTTCTAACAGAATCGCAACGCCTGCAGCGACATCCCTGCATATTACGAGTGTTTGATTAGCGAAAACCAACGGAGAGATTGCAACGGAGAGAGCAGAAGAAGACATACCACTCCCAGCATCCGCCCTCCCACCAGATATCCAAAGAACCCATAGCCGTATACGCCAGATCTAAAGTCGCACTTCCCAGACTCCTCACGCCATGCACCATCCCCCTCAAACCATCGGCATTTTCCCCGCCCTTCTCAGCTGCCATGTTCACGAAACTGTTAATCTTCTTTCGTAGGTTGCCTCCGGGAACGTTTCGACGATCCTTTCCCCACTCGCACGAGAAGATACATTTACTCGGGGCGTTGTCAGGTATAGGCGGAATACCGTAGTTATCTTTATCATTGTTCGTGATGTTGTCATACTTTGCGTTCCTGATCAAGGGTAAACGGGTTGTTTCATTTAGCCATGCACCGCGGCCAAGGCACGAGGAGAAGAGTTGATTTAGCATTGGGGCGTATATTATGCCGATGACCGGTTTGCCGCCGATGAGGAAAGCGATGCTCACGCAGAACATGGGGAACATATGTGTGTAGTTGACTGTGCCGTCGAGAGGGTCAACGCACCAGGTGGGATCGGAGGTTATGAGGTACTCGCGAGCGGAGGACGAGGTTTTGGCATAGGTTTCTTCGCCGATGAATCTGTTGAAAAGACGAAGTTAGTGCTTGGTCTCTGAGTGACGTGGTATTCACAATGGTCACAAACTTATGAGCCGGATATTTTGTCGAGATAGCTTCATGTATGAATCGCTCCACTAGAAAGCATCAGACAATCTGTATGGAGCGAAAACAAAACCAAAAGTCGGGATCCTACCATCTGTATTTTTTTCAGTAAACTATGCATCGGCCTTCTTTATTTTCATAAGATAAGCCCTAGCGAAAACAATAGAGGACAAGACTAACCTTCATCAACCTGCGTAACGATATCAACTGCATTATCCTTCTCCTGAAAAGCTAGGTTACTGGTCATATTCGCATTGCCGGGAACATTCGATGATATATCAGATATGGTACCGCCGATTCTCGCATGTATACCATCCATCAACCTTGCACCGGCTTTTTTGCCGAGATCGATTGCGAATTGATAGATCTCGTGGAGCTGGGCCTCGGTTATTTCTGGTGTGGCTGACATGTTTGCGTGTGCGCCTGAACCAAGTCGAAGGTATATACAAGTAATGCAAAAACAATGTATGTTCTATTTTGTAAGCACATAACACACAAGGTCACTGTTCTTTGACTCAAGAGTCGGAAAGTAGATTTTGATTGCGGGGTCTAAAACAGCCGTTGATAGCCGCCATCCCCGGCTGATTTGCTTCGGTTAAGAATATTTCCGATCGTGCATAGATAAGAATGAGTTCTTCCTCTGTTTATAGCATACAATGTGATCCAGATTACTGCTTCACCAATAGGATACTGTTTACAGGCATCGTTTGAACAGCTTCATATACTGAAACTCAGTACTCATTGAACTTTGCAGGCCCTGCCGGCCATCTATCACCCTGCACCGGAAAAGACCGCAGTATATCCTGGATCTGCTTCATATCGGCATCAGTCAACTCGGCATCTTGCGCATTCTCCAACACCGTATCCGGAGCCCTTGCACCAGCAACTGGCACAATGACCGGCATCCCCGGCTCAGTACCCTTCTTTCTAACCCATGACAGCGCCAATTGAGCTGGAGTACACCCCTTGGAACTTGCAATTTCCTTGACCTTTTTGATCAGTTTGATATTATTCTCAAAATTCTCAGGCGCAAAACGGGGTCGATTTTTCATTATGGCGGGAAGATCGTCCCATGATTCGTACTTCCCGGTCAAAATACCACCTCCAAGAGGAGTATGCCCGACCAAAACTATGCCATGTTCAGCACATGCCTCTGCTACTCCGTTACTAAAGACTTCGGTCGACCAAAGACTGATTTCGGCTTCGACCATGTCAATTTTGGTTACGCTTGCTGCGCGTCGGATAGTCTCTGCTCTGACCTCGGTAAGCTGTATGCCGCCAATCTTCCCTTCGTCTCGTAGCTGTGCAAGTGCCTTCACACTCTCTTCCACAGGTACATTAGGATCAACACGCGAGAGCCCAAAGATATCTATCTTGGGCAAAGTTCCCCTCAAAATTTCTAGTGACTGATGCGCAAATGCGCGCAGTCCTTCCGGTGAACAATCCATTTTGAACGTTGCATGATCACGAAGACCGCTTTTGATACATAGCACGAATTTATCGGCATCTTCGGGATGGGCAGTTAGGTAGCGGTTAATTAGATGTAACGAGTTGTTTTCCGGTGTACCGTAAAAGTCTGCGCCGTTCCAGACGGTCATGCCGGCTGCGAGGGCAGTTTTGAGGATAGGGAACGTTTGGGAGTCGGGAAGTGGTGCGATGTGCCATGTCAGACCTGTAACTTCTTAATATCTTGTCACATGAGGTAATATACCGGATGAGAATGTAAAAAGATTAAGTCGTAAAAAGGAATACATGGTTTGACTTACGCATTAGTCCGAAGCCATCACGGCCAATGGGTTTTCCGGCAAGAGAGTGTTGAGCTGTTGATGTCATGGTTGCTAAATTACCTGACCAAATTAATCTTACACTTATGAATATATCAAGACAAAATAGCGGGCAATGCTTCTTATTTATATCTCCCATCTTTCCTTACCTTTTCAAAGAAAGAAGGGACATTGGCAGGAGAAAGCGGACTTTAGACGCTTACACTGGGATTTAAATCCATTCAAAATCCGTCTTGTATCCGAGCAGAGATACTTAAACATGGAACCTTTCTATTTTCAGATGCATTCTACTGCTATATTGTCCTGAAATTGCCCAAGACGGATATTCGAGCCTCCCATGACCAGCTGGTTACCGTATTGGGAATAGCGCCATACATCATCGATTTCTTCGCTGTGTTGTTGTAGTACATAGATGTTCAACATTCATAAGATAATCATATTTTTGACGTGATTAGGGCAAGAGAACCGCTCTAATATTTATGGCAATACCTCCTCCCCTTTCCAATCCCAACACCGCCCTCTCCCATCCTTCAATCCCGGAGAGATCCCACAAAGAACTTGTAACAACTTCACCGCAGCATCATCCGGATCCAACACATGCTTACTAGACTGCCAATAATCGCGCGTAAAATCAGTTCGCACCGTACCCGGATGTAGAGCTACCGCTAACGCATTCTCTTTGCTGCGCGCCCTCAGATACAGATCAAAAGTTTTGGCGAGTTGGAAGACGGCTGATTTGCTGGCGCGGTATGAGTACCAGCCGCCCAGTGAGTTGTCGGAAATGGATCCTACTCGCGCTGCCATCATGGCGTAGATAGCATGTGAAGGTAATTTAAAAGGAGGTTCTTCCGATGAAGAAGAAGAATCGGTGGAGAATGGCTGGGCAGATTTTGTTGGCAGGAGCGTATTAAGGTGTTTCATCAATAACAGCGGTCCTAAAGAGTTGACCTTGAAGCATTCAAGGGCATCTTCGTAATTGACTTGACTTGGTGATTTTTCCACGCGAAGTATGCCGGGGATAGTGAGGGCTAGCCGTAGTGGAATATCTTTGTACTCTTCGCGAAGGCGCGAAGCTAATTCAGATATACTTGACTCGTCTTATAATCTGTTATTGATTGAAATCCACCCGGTCTCACAACCTTTGAACACAGCAAAAAAAACTGAAGTTAAGCTTATAGGGATAGAGCTTACTAGTGACGTCAGCCTCAAGAACTGTCAACCTCTTCGCCGCATCTCGTTTTGAGCTAACAGATTTGACAAGCTTATCATGTACTGCATTACAGTCCTTTCGCGCTGTCGCACACACTGGAAGGTCCGTATGGACGAGAAGTTGTCGTGCCAGGGCAAAGCCTATACCGCGGGAGGCAGGAGTAATTAGGGCAAACCCAGCACGTGCCGAAGCCATTTTCAAAATAAGCACTATGAAAACGGCCTTCTCCTCTGGTATCTTGTAAATTTGTGTGAGGTTTATTAATTTTCAAATCTGATTCTTAGAGAGAGTGACAATCTCCATCCTATGTAGTATATGACATTTGTATTGTAATGATGTGGCGATCTCGATGGTTCCACCTTTCCCAGCCATTCATTTGGGACGTTCAGATCGATCGGAATGTCTTCCTCAGTGGTTTATTTTTATTGTTACTTTTGATTGTACATACTCAAACTTAAAAGATGAATTGGGTTATTCTCAGATGTATTAACGCTAAAGTAGCATTCCTCATAGTGACTCTGGACTTTTGACAGAAGTCATCTTGATTGTGCCCATTAGTCTTCACCTTTTTTTTTTTGAACTTAACCAGAATTAAAAGCGATGCGACAATACAAAAAACATCTGGTGCTTCTCAAGTGGAACAAGATTTTGCACTTACTTTTTAGGGAGAATGTAAACTAATTAACTCCCCTCTGGAAGGACAATTTTCATGCGCTATGAAGCCGTATCTACGGCAGCTTCGAGCATCGTCCTCTAGTGTCTCAGAAGGCTATCAAACCACGGATATGATGAGTAACATACCTCCATCATTTTCACCATACTGTGGAAATATGATACACAGGGGCATCTGAAGATGCGCTTTTCCGTTTAATGTGTCAAATGCTATGTCTAATATGTGGCACAGGAGAAACGTTGCAGCACGTAAGTACAACCATGTATTTGCAGAGGACCATAGTACCTGAGACCAACGCAAAACAAGTAAAATGACTTGACCAGAGGACACTTGATAACAGACAGGATAATCCGGAACCACAAGATACGAGGCGGGTATCATGGGTCTTGCGTGAGACAGGAAACAAAATGGCTTGCTGCTTTCTCAATGTTCGGATTCTAAATATGAGACATGCGCTTGCTGAAGTCTTTGGGGCACAGGATACGACAAGAATATCATTCACTTTCATATTTGCGCAACATAAAGTTGAGATACATCTATACACCAATGTCTGATATTGGAAAGAAATACGTTTATCGTCCTTTGTAGCACTGCATAGATGTCACCAGCGTGCTTGTTTAATGAGTGCTTTTCGATGTTGTCTTCTACCTATTATGTCATATAAAAGCCTTCAACTGCTTTTCTGAAATAGTATTTTGGGATTCAGAATCAACATTTTAACCATACAGTAAACTACACATCAACTAAAAGTGTCTAGCTAGAAATATTCGATCGTTGACCTTTACAATGTTGTTTGGAAGAGTACTCATTTCCTGCCTTCTCTCAGGAGCAGTAACCGCGAGGATGCTTCAAGACACCTTGCTCGAAAACATCCTCGCCACAGAAGCAGCCGCAGCTGCGCCGTCTCCAACACAGCCGGGACTCATCTCAACATGCGATGCCTACTACCGCATACAGAGAGGCGATTATTGCGACAGAATTGCCAAGAAGTTTGATAGACTTACGCTTAAGAAGTTCAACGCTTGGAATCCGTAAGTTTTGGGCCGCGCCTGACAGGCATCTGGTGGATAGCTAAATGTTTTTGCGTCTCTTCGTCAAGTGCCGTCAAACCAGACTGTTCCGAGTTACTAGACGGATATTATGTCTGTGTGGGTATTTCTGATGCTCCACCAAGCCCTGTTGCGCAACCTACTGCAGCATACAGTCTTATGGCAAGAGCAGAGCCTGTCCCTACTCCAACACAGAGTGGGATCGCAAGTGATTGTGAGCTTGCATACTCTTCATTCAACTCGAGTCAAATAAATGACTTGCTGAACAAGCAAAGTACTAACTCGGGTCTTTACATCAGGTAATAATTACTACAAGGTCATTACCAATGATACATGTATAGGCATTGCCTATCAACATGCTATTACACTGCTCCAATTCTACAGTTGGAACCCAGCAGTGGGTTCTGATTGTCAGGTTCTCCTGGCTGGTTACTATGTCTGCGTAGGAATCTCAGGTATTCCACTCGATCTCACTCATTCAAATGCAAAAGACCAAAGAGATTGCTAAATAATAATCAAGATACCACAACGACTACTTCCTCAACCAGCACTACCGCAACATCTCAACCACCACCTACTAACGTACCTGAACCTACTCAATCTGGCATTGCACCTGATTGCACAGAGTACTACGAGGCACAGCCAGGAGACACCTGTGTTTTGATCGTGCAAAAGTATGAGGCGCAGGATTCCGCTTTCACTCTTTCGACGTTTGAGAGATGGAATCCTGCGGTGGGTAGGGATTGTAAGAGTCTACTTGCTGGGTACTATTATTGTGTAGCAACACCGAAAATGCATCGTTAATATGTCCAAGATTTCTTGAACAGGTTAGGAACAGGAACTATTGGCTGAGTTATTTTGTCAAATGATTTCTCATGTTGAGAAAGTAAAGTTGTGATGTTGGGAATAACAGCGGAAATAGTTGCCGGGAAAAAGAGATCATTAATGGTATGTTGGGTATCGGCTAAAAAAATTTATGCTCTATATATGCAATGTATATGCTATCTATGCATCAAGGATCTATGTACACGTATCTATTCGTTATCACAGCAATCTTCCTACGTAGAGATCGCAGAAGGTGCGGCCTCAGTCTTAGAACAGACAGAATGAGCAGCAGCTTCAGCCGCCTCCGCAGCCTTTTTCTGATCCTTCTTGCTCACTCGCATCGCTCCCTTCGCTATAGCCTCCTCCGGTAAAGGACGAACGTATGGCTGACATACCCACCATGGACGACCATACTTCGCAATCGTGGCTTGGGATCCTTGGAGGTTCTCTGCATCCTGTGGCTTCTTATCGAATGCTTCTGGGTTCTTCTCGTATGCTAATAATCCTTCTTTGACGGCATCCTCGACCATGCTCAAGATCTGCTCAAACCTGGCAATATCGCCGGCTCGCGTCCTTGCAAGCATATCGCGTATATGAGTATGTTCTTTCACCAAAGAGCGCAGAAGCTGGAATAAATGGCCTTGCATGGCGGTAAGATTGGGATCTGACACTCTGATATTGTTGTTGCGTTTTTGCTTCTTGCTAGCTGGTTCAGCTGCTGTTTCATGGCCATCGTGTTCGGCTTTCCTCTTTCCATTGACCTGTCCGTTGTTATCCGTGCCATTCTGTGTATGTTCAGTTTGTTCGGTGGTGTCGTCAACTGGATCTGACGGCAAGAAAAGTGGTTTGCGATCTGGCACAGGATCGCGGAGAACGTATTCATGGATGATATTTAGATACCGTCTGAAGACTGCATCCACGCGGTAACCCCCTCTCCCATCGCGGCCGCGCCAGTATTCACGTCCTTCCTGGCCGATTTCTGGCATCTTACCGAAAATAGTAGGATCCGATAGATTGCCTTCGGCGCTCATGACTCCATCGGCACCCGTAGCTTCCAAGCAACGTTCAATGTCTCCTTGGCCCAGGATATTCCCATTTGCGAAAATGACCGTTTCCGGAGGTAGATTATCCCTTAAATATCTGATATAGCTCCAATCTGCAATGCCAGTGTTGTGGCCTTTTTGCTCGCGTCGTCGTCCGTGAACCGTGATTATACTGGCACCGGCCGAAAGTATCATTTTAGCGTACTCCAGTGTCTTCTCTTTGGTCTCCTGAATACGAAACTTGGCCGTGACCGGTACTGATAGCTCAGTATGCAGCTTGTTGATCAATTTATATATCAAATCCCAGTCTTCTTGCAAAAAAGCGCCGTAGTGTCCCTTACGCGCAATGCCCTGAGGACATCCAAGATTGAGATCAACCGCATCACAGTACGGCGCAGCTAAGCGGGCAGCTTCGAGGAAATCATTTGGATCATTTGCGCAGAATTGGACGAAGAGGGGTCGGTCAATGGCTGGGTTGCCGTCGAGGAATGGGATATCGGTATTGGTTTGATCGTCATGGCGCATGGGTTGTATGCACTGTGCGCGATGGGCATCGCTTTCTTTAAATAATCTGGCGTGGAACATGGGCGAGTATGCGAGGACTCGTTGTGGTTGGTCCTTTTCCATGAAAGAACGTGTGAGCATTCTCCAGGCCTATAGAGAGGTAGCGTTAGTGATTTGCCAGTCAATGGCAGAAGTTCATTAGGGATGCGCACGAATTCCGATCGTTCCACCATGGGAGCCACGATATATTTCGGGCTTCCGATACTGTTATAAAACTCTCTCCCGGTCAATTTCGCAGGCTTGCTCTCAGGCGCGCTTGCTGTAGACATTTCGGCTGTCTGTTGCGACATTTTGAAGATCGAGCCAACCCAGTGTCGGAAGAGCTTCTGTCCCCGATAGGGAGCTCTGAAATTGAGAAGACCTATTTTGAAAGAATTATTCTATCGACTAGAAACCCCAAGAGCGTAGGATGTGTTGCTTTAGGCTGAGCGTGGACTGGTCGCATAATTTTTTTCTTGTCTTTCTTTCTTTCTGACTCTATTCGGCACGGAAGAAAGACGGCCCGACTTATCTTATCGCCGGTTTGTTTTTCTATGGTTCAGGCACCAAGGCACGCAACCAACAACTTCTCTTCGAACTACTCAGATTGTCCAGTCTACAAATCGCAATTGCTTTGTTGAGCGAAGCTCATGAATGCAAACTTATCATTCATCCCACTTCATGCAAATCGAGTAATAAAAGATTGCTCACTCAAAGCTGCCAACCAATATCCGTCCTTAGAGGGTTTGAGTCCAGATTTTTATATGAGCCTTCTTCCAATCGATAAGTTTTAGTAATTGGTGGATTCAACGAGTAAGCCTGAATGGCTTTACCGGGAACAAACGGAGGTCAGTAAAGGCAGAAGAGTGCCGTATCAGGAACGAGTTGATCTCCACACGTTTGAAGCATCGTTGACGCGATCCAATGCAGGTCCGACGATACTGACCGTTTCCCGAGACGGAGACTATGTCGTGCGTATACATGGAAAGGAGATTTCAGTGCACTCTGCTACCCCCATAGAAGGGACAAGATTGCTTCGATCCATCAAATTACAAGAACCTCTGGCATCCCAGCTCAAGTTCGTCAAAGTATCACCGTCAGACTCAACGGCTGATGTGGGAACTCGAATGCAAACAGATGACGAAGGCCTATTAGATCTCGTTTTACACCAGCGCGTGTTGTGTGCAACTAGCAGCCGGATATCAGTCTGGCAACTCAATTCTCTCGAATGGCATGCTGATATCGAAAACATTGAACCAAATGTGACTGCCATCGACTTTGGTGCTAACGCTGACGAAGCAGTTTTATTTCATGCCTGGAGCTCGAAAGTGACTATCTTCAATTTGGAGACGGCTTCTAGTCAGATAATCAAGTCACCAAAGTTCTGCAGTCCCACCAGCCAGGGACATGGCTATCGTCCGCAAACTAAACAGCTTGCAATATTACTTAAGCCGGAAGCCTGTGACTTGCTGACCGTTCATGAAGCTTATTCTTACGAGACAATCTCAAAAACCAATCTGCCAACTGTGGACGCGCAAGGCCTCAAATGGAGTCCGGATGGCAGATGGATTGCAATCTGGGATGCAGCTAGTAATGGTACCAAGTTGCTTGTCTACACGGCTGATGGACAGCACTTTCGTACTTATACCGGAAGAAGCGATATGGAAAATACACACGACCTTGGCATCAAATGCATAGAGTGGGCACCTTTGAAACCACGGCAACAGAATAGCGATTTTCTGGCGGTGGGAAAATATGACGGAACGGTGGATCTACTCAATACACGTACAGTATGCGACCTCTCCTACAATTTTTTGACGAAGAATTATTACGCTAAATCTGATGACAGTTCTCATGCTCTATCACAATATCACACACCTTCCACATCAATGCCGAATCCCCTCGAGTTTGGCGAGAACGCATGTCTCCCTACGGCAAGCTCGAATACGCTGAGGCAGCATCGTCATCTGCCTTCATAACTGCTAGTGACTCTATTTCCCAGCTACCACGTGGTGTATCAGTGCTTGAATTCTCACCATATGGTGACTTTTTAGCCGCTATAGACCAGACACGACCCAACATTGTATGGATATGGGCTATGACCACTCCACCTGCTCTTGAAACAGCGCTTGTACACGAACACAATGTCAAAAATATGTCGTGGCACTCGAAAACTTCAGAGTTGCTAATCACCACCGCAAATACTACACTTGCTGTGGTACATCTGTGGTCGGGAGAACGGCCCCCAGTGATATCGGAGACCCCCATATCACGCAGCGAAGCAGGTCGATATGATGTTACGTGGGTGAAGTCTGGCGATCTAGAGCGATTAGGATATTTTTGGTTCAGCACTGCAGAAGACGCTGTTCTCGGTCGTGTTATTGTCGACGATGAGGGACTTACTTCGTTCGACTCACTTTATGTGGTGAGTCGAGGCGGCTTAATGGGGATGTTAGTGGAATAATTGTTGCTTTGAAAGAAAACTTTCAAATTCTCTATTTAGATTATTTGCTTATTAATCATATACATATTCTAATAACGCCGCAATAGTCTTGCTCCTCATAGCAATATCTCGTGAAAGTTTGCTGATAGGACTGGCTGACATGACCTCCACCAGCGAGATATCCGATTTGATCTCTCTGAATACCCAATTGGGCATCTCCACCGCCGCGAGCGAGTCCACGCCATAATGGTACAGCGGCCTAATGGCGTCAATTTCTGATGGCGATGTCTGTAGGAATTTAGCAATCCGGTTGATGAGAGCTTCCTGAACCAAGGGCACCACCTCTTCGTGAGATGCGACACAATTCTCCGTCAGCCACCACGGTACGAGGTTGAAACCGCCATAACGAAGCCTTTAACTACCAAGATATCGAGTTCGCTCCACACCATCAAAGAAGAGTTAACAACCATAGACACAGTCAAGATCGTGTTTCATACCTCACTGGCGGATCCAGAGTTGTACGAGGCCGTTCGCCGTCATCAAGTTGATGAACTGCCATTGTGCCCTGTTGGTATCTTTTGCGATATAACCCTCACTGCAGCAAAGTATGTTTATTCCAAGGTCGGAAGCCAAAAACATCTTCAGACTAGCAACCTCGAGCTGCATCATCCCGTCGTTGCCACTGGTGATCCCAAAAAATAATCCTGCAAATCTCTGCGGAGCGTGAAACAAGAAGCGGCCGTCAAGTCAAAATCACATTCCACCTACAAGATGGTTCATCAACGCAAGAAATTGGAGGCTACCAGGTCAACACATATACCTCGCAGAAATGGGAAAATGAATGGTTAAAGACATCATTCTTCGTCAAGTCTTGCATGGACTTTCTGGTTGAATCTGTCAAGGCAGGTCGCGTCGATCATCTACATCGCTCAGTCATTTACCAACTGTTCGCAAGCCTAGTCAGTTATGACACGAAGTATCAGGCCATCGGGGAGATGTTCTGGCATGAGAAGACAAACGATGCCGTGGCGAACGTCTGCCTCAAGCCATACAGTGGACGCGGAAATTTTGAGTACTTGCCATACTGGACTGATCCGTTGGTCCATTTTGCTGGCTTCGTGCTGAATGTTAATTTGACCAGTGTTAGTGATGATGTTTGGCTTTCGGGTGGAGTATCACGCTTGCAATTGCATGTGGAACTCTCTGCCGACACACAGCACGTCTCTTATGTGCGATCTCACGCACCTGATGAGCATGGAGTGTCTCTCAGTGATGTTATGCGTTCAGTGAGAAAGGCTTCGTGGGATTCTGCAGTCTTGTATTCCGGAAAATGCCACGAATTTTACTGCACCGTCTCCTACAAAAGCATGAATCGCGAGCACCAACACAGGTTTCAAGCTCGACACACGCAGTGTCTGCCTCGGAAACTGAGAAAACAAGTCTACGATGACCATCAGTCGCCGGTTGCGACGCCTCTTCCAACTTCAATCGCAGTCGAAAACAATATAGCCAAGCGACTAATTGCAATCATCGCCAAGGAAACCCAATGGAAGGCGACATTCGCCTTGCCTCATGGTTCTGTTCTAGAAGAGATAACTTTGGTCCGAATGGGTGGGACAAGTTATTAGGAGATGTTGTGTGTCGGTCCCTTAAAGCTGATCACTTTTCAATGGTGACTCCTCCTGCAGTAAGTCCCTGTAAAAACAATATTTTTCCTCCTATTTAATATTTTCTAGGCCAATGACCTCAGTAAATTGTTACAAGAGGCAGTAAATGAATGAAATTGCAACACGGAATAGATTTGTGTAATATGATTGATTGACATGGCGTTGTAGGATGTTTGTTTCGTTAAACTAATCGATATCCATTCTTGTTCTTCAATAGCCTAGAAGCTTCAACATCCAAACCCGTACGTATGCTTATCTTGTAATTCTTTGATCCGCAGGCTGTTCAAGTAGACTGTAATCGCAAAAGTGTGATATACTCATCAAAATACCATATGCTGGGAACGATGCGTTGTTGAACTAAGAACGTCCAAACGTGATTGCCGTAGGTGGGTCAGTCACGTGCCATATCGCTTAGGGCACCTAACCGGCTTAGTCATCCCCCACTCAAATTTCGCACTGCAATTAAAAGTTACACTTCCGCCTTTCTACTTTGTCCTGTGAAGACCTTCATCGACAATCATACAAAATGGTGCGTTTATTGTCCTTCCGCATCGACTGTTACGATGTAGAAACGCCTTGACTAATTTACCTGCGAATCCAACAGGCTCCCGCAGCATCCACCGGTGGCAAGAAGCAGAAGAAGAAGTGGTCCAAGGGCAAGGGTATGTGAATGAATCCTGCTGCATACAGGTCGTGTGTCGAGATTCGAGAGTCGTCGTC
This sequence comes from Talaromyces sp. F31, assembly GCA_037356135.1. Taxonomy (NCBI): domain Eukaryota; kingdom Fungi; phylum Ascomycota; class Eurotiomycetes; order Eurotiales; family Trichocomaceae; genus Talaromyces; species Talaromyces sp. F31. Next base: position 1,319,671 of record JAYXSF010000027.1, on the reverse strand, counting down.
GAGGAACACTTTATTTTCAAGATCGATTATCACGGAGGTCGAGATACCGGTACACAATAGATTTCGACAGAATGACAAATGACGGATTCAAAATTGATCGAATTAAAGCAAACGACATGAACTCTGAGTCTCGCACATGCGCACTGAAAGCAGCACCAAATACTTGAAAACAGCAGAGTCTGAGACTGACTTTTGAAACAGTCAAGGACAAGGCCCAGCACGCCGTCGTCCTCGACAAGACCACCTCCGAGAAGCTCTACAAGGATGTCCAGTCTTACCGCCTCATCACCGTCGCTACCCTCGTCGACCGTCTTAAGATCAACGGCAGCTTGGCCCGCAGGGCTCTCGCTGACCTCGAAGAGAAGGGTCAGATTAAGAAGGTTGTTGGACACAGCAGCTTGAACATCTACAGTACGAATTCTTTCCCGCCTTCTTGCGGTTTACACAAGCTAACAATTGTTCAGCCCGCGCCGTTACCGCCGAGGAGTAAACTAGTCAATCTCCCCTGATGTCTTTTTACGGTTACGGTTTCCTTTGTTGTTTGCGGTTTACAAAATACAAATCCAATGGGTGTTTTTGTTTGAATCAGTGATGACTTGATTGGACGTCACAAATAATGTCTTTTTCAGAATCTTCGTCGCCAAAGGCGGAATTCCACCATGATCCGGGGTGGGCATGAAATCGGTCAGAACATTTCCAAGCGAGCCAAAACGTTTGGGCATGTCGATTAAATAGAGATCTCGAGAATCAAAGTTCCAGGACTCGATTATTTCCTAAAAATACTGATAGATTGTAAAGTGCACGTAACTATTACAACTATGCTATACAGAGATAAACGCCTGGAATGCACGCGGATTATGATTTTTCTCTTGTCCCCAATCTTCCACTCGCCCAACTGGTCGAACACTTACAACTGCTTGTTTAACTCACTGCGCTTTGGTCTATTCTTCTGCGCACCTTCACACAACCTCCTCACCTCCCTTGGACTTTGTTCCTGACCATCCTTCTCAGGTACGACTTTCCCAACAGCAAAGTACTTCTCATGGCCCGAATAAAACTTTACCCAGTGATTCACCTGCGCCGCCACCTTCTCCCTCGCCTCCTGCACCTCCTTCTCGTGCCTCCTCTTCTTCTCCGCCGCAGTTAATGTTCGCTCCCTGTGCGACTCATCCGCATCTTCAATGGGGATATACATCTCCTCAACTCCACGCATATCCCCGGTAAGATCTTCCTGGAAACAGCCCGTCACAAATGCGCGAGTAGCGTCTCGGCCGACGAAGAAGTGATATCCGCCGCCGGGACCGTAGATACCGGGATTCGCGGAGACATCGATTATTGTTCCGTTGAGGGCGAGATAGATGGGTAAAGATGGGTCAGTGCCGTCGTAGAGCGCGAGTTGAGAGGGTGTTAGGTTTATGGGTCCTTGCTACAACACACAGGTAAGTAAGTCATTGATGAGCAGATGGAGTCTGGTAGACAAACCAGGAATTGCTTAATGTCATTGTACCGCATCCACCAAGGCCTCTGCCTCTCAAAGCCCCAAATGTAGCTCTCACCCGAAGTAACGTAGTAACTCAACCCAACCGATAAGACAATGAACGTGACAATAATTCGTAAAACATCTAGTAACGAAATGTGGAAATTTTCCTCGTCATCATCGTCGACTTTCACGGTTCGTTTTTTGTTGTCTTTCTCGAGTCTGTTGCGTTCTCGTTGTTGCTCGGCGGTGCGTGTGATTTCGACTTCTTCGTCGGTGTCGACTTCGACGACTCGCGGGGCTGCGTCTTCGGCTTGGGCGCGGCGGTTGCGGAGGTTCGGTGGCATTTTTTTTGTTCCAATAAAGTCTTTTCGATGATGATTTGTAGTTTGTGGTAGCGTATGTTATTGGGGTAGAAGCCTGGAAGTTGTATACACTGTCAAATTTTAGATGGGCATCACGGATCAGTTGTGGACAAAGATTCCGCCCCCCGAGAAATCCGTCAACGACACTCGATGCGGTTACTTTGACTGTTTTTCCAGCATTCTTACGCAGGTCATGCGCACAATATTTCTGAGTGTCACAAAGATAATGCGATGCCTTCATGATCCTAGCACATCTAATACTGCTAAGCATAGTAATGATACATCGTGTTAAGTAGTATATAAGTGCTGAGTCATTAGAAGAATACACTTCTAACTACCTTCGACTTCGTCTTTTTTGCATATTGCTTTCTAATAGCTATCAAGAGGTTATTGCTCCTCGTGAGCATCTTCTATTGCGCCGATATCCTCTGGTTGTTCCCAGGGACGGGAAAATACTTCGTTGAGAGCCTCTTGGAATACCCGGCAGTTCATATCAATCAGTCCTTTCTTCTCGTTGGCATCGGGGTTACGGATTACCGACACAAGACAGAGGTACCTTGAATATGTTAGCAAATTCGAGAGATGAAAGATGACTAGGATGTGTACTGACTTGTTCATCTCCATTAGATGAATCATACTGCGATCCTGAAGAATAACATGGGACTCGGCCTCACGCATCTGCTCGCCTTTCGCTTTGCGATCAGCATGCTCCCACGAATACAGTTCCGATATGTCGACGATAACATCAATGTAGTCGGAACACATTTCATAGCATGACATATCTACTGGCCGAGTGTCGGACGCAATATAGATCTTGCTCAACACGTCGAACAAATAACACTTGTCAAATCCGCAGTTGTTCGCAAGAATGTTTATCAAGTTTTCGAGTGTTGATAATTGTGGAATAAGCTTCTGGATCACTTTGCTAAAAGCCTCAAAAACGGAATAGTCGTAGATGGAAGTTAGGTAGTAGTGCACAGGGGCGTTCTCGTAGCCTGCATCACTAAGTTCGTCGGATATACGCTGCACAATGTCTTGGAAGACTTCTGTCCGGAACTCGTCTGCAAGCGCATCGACCTTGTGGATGAAGACTTCGATGTTGATGTTTGGGTAATATTGTAGGACGATCAAGATAGTACGGTTGAGTCGCACAACTGACTCCAAATAGTCGTCTTGGGCATCGATAACCCAAACCAAGGCACCTATTGAGCCAAAAATGCTTTCCAAGTCAAACGAAGGGTCCAGCAATTCAAGCTGACCGGGGAAATCCCAAACTTGAAAGTCCATAAATGAGCTGCAAATAGTTAGATTATAAACTCTCCTTGCTGAGTTGAAACTGACTGAATTGAATCTTTTTGGATTCGAGTCGTTGATTCCAGGAACAGCGTTTCGTTGGGAGGCATCTTATGAAATACGACGCTCGAGATGGATGATTTACCGCTCCTATTAGCTATTAGAGGTCGCATTCAGTCTATTGCCTGGAGTGTAAGCATACCGTCGTAGCCCCATCAGTAAAAGTCGAGGCTTGGTATCCCGGAACTTGTTGTCATTCGGATTCGGCACCAAGCCTGCCTTGGCTTGGGCCTGGTTGGCTTGTTTTGCTCGCTGTATATCCTGTAAATTATTTCCCAGGCTTAGCTGAGCACGTGTCTTGATTTGCGCAGGTTGTCCATGCAACATGGAACTATCTGTAAAAACATATCTGTCTTTCCCTGGGGAAATTTTGGGCCACTTGCGGGGCGCAGGAATAACAGAATACTCGTTCCACATGACTGCAACAAAGGTAAAACTAGGCACGTTGGGAACTTGGTGAATACTGAAGTGACAATTTGAACAAACAATCATGGGCTTCTTTCGAGGGAGATCATCTTGATCAAGGATAGACGTGATTCGCCCTCTGTTTCAAGCATGCCGCACATTGAAGCACTCAACAGAAGGAGACACCGCCCGTAAATTAGAAAACACAATTGGGCATGATGACAGAAATGATCAAAGTGATCAGACCAACTCTCGGTTCTCTCTTGGGAAACGGAGACTCTGTCTTTGCTGTTACAAGATCTCGAGCTCCAACATGTCCGCGAAGACAGAGTTCCAGAGAAAAACAATGAATCGTTGAAGGGGAAAATCAGAGGGAAACATGTAGCTGAATCAGTGGCAAAGGAGAGTGTGACAATAAATAATCGGCGATAATCGCACAAGCAACGAGAATAAGCGGTCACTTACAGTCATGTTGATTCGTTGGTTTTTCAGTATTTAGACGAAAAATTCAGCTGTAAAAAACCACTTTTAGTCCCTCCCTTCCAGTCGCCCGAATCGACAGGGTACAAGGATCAAGACATGCTAAGCGGGTAGATATCAGTAAGCTGGAATGACCATTGGCTGGTTGATAGGTTGATATCAAGGAAAGGATCGGAATACCGACAACAAATCGAATGTCGTTCGCGAAATTCAGGCCAGTGTTTATCAGATTGCAGTCCAGCTGGCCGGATAACATCGATTTCACCGAGATGGAAAATAATCAAATGATCAGGCGCACTGAGCACACCAGTCGCTATTTCTCCGATGAGCTGTCCTATCAGCGGTTCTAGTCAACGGGAATATGATGCCGCGAGTTCTGATTTGACTTCTGCTGATTAATTCTCGCTTTTTGCTCCTGAGCACTTCTCCCTGTTGGTCGAACAAATCAACCAGGATCTTGACAAACCCGGCTGGTCGGAGCCTCAAAGATTCGGGGTAAATGACGACCCAATACGAGTTTGATCAGCCGCAATATTAACTTTTGGTGGGAGTTGAGCACGATTCAATGGTCCCGCTTTGGTGTTGATCGAGACCAAATGCCAATTGCGCGTTGGCGGATGATACTGTTGAGGAACGAGGTCAATTGCTTCGTCACACAGTAAGTGATGAAAGCGAGACTCCTTTTCAGCACAGAAGAAGCGGTCGATTCGGTGTTGAAAACTGAGTTGAGAGAGTGAGATTGACTGGGGTTGGAAGTGTGTAGTCAAGACAGGGAAGGGGTGGGGGGACCATAAGTACTCGGTATCGCGCTTGATTGCCCAGCATAAGAGCCTGGTGCCATTACAATAAAAGTACATAGATACAGGTACAACCCTACTTCATTCCAATTTCTTTTAGCTTCTATAAAAATGACAATTTCTTTATTACTGTCGGCATTAGTTGACTTCCCACGCTACTTTTTTGCTTCTGAAGAGTGAGAAACATTGCTGTAATCCAATTGAATTATTGAAATATCGCATTTGTGGGGCGTAGAAAGCCCTCCGGCAACGATCCTTAATTCGGTTGTATCATTATTCTGCCACCGCCATACCATCCTGTCAGTTCACTTCATCCTTCATTGACAGTCCAGGGCTTGCACAGAGACCTTTCAGTCTTTTCCTACGCTCGGGATTGTTGCACGGCTTTCTCGTCGTTGGCTAATTTCAGCAACGTAGCTAGCTCGAGATTAAAGGTCCTCTAGTGAAGTAACGATCTGCAGTCGACAAATCAAGGTCCCCAAACCAACTCGATTGTCGGTTGCATGAATGAGTTTTAAATAGGTATCAAATGCAATTACTAGAAAATGAAGGATCTCTATCTGGTGTGCCATCTCGTATATCCGTCGATAATGAATTCCTTTCGGAGAATTGCACGGTTGGTTGTCATATAGACCTATCCCCATGACGTGTCACGAAGGTACAAATACGTTGATAAGCCATCAATTCAATATCTCAGTAATGTCCGATAAGAATCTTCTCCAAATCATTGAAGTATCTTTGACTACGGAGGAGTTGGCTGGTTGTTCTGTCTGCCAACAGCATTCTGATGACCAACGCGTTACCTAACTCTGATAATGAGCGAATATTTCAGAAACACATAGCCTGGAATGATAAGCCATCTCGCAAGCGTTACAGAATTGCTGACTGTCGTCGATTGCGTTTGCCTCTGGCAATACACACGGGCTGCTGGAAGCTCCTTCAATGGCAACTAGGCCCCTCCGTCGTACACAATCTTAAACTCTTCGCTGCTATCATGCTAAATATTTCTATCGAGAATCCTCCGAGACTAAGACGGGAACATATGATCGTAATAGGATTGACTGCCCACTCAAAATCTAATAAAAGCAAGCAAGGGCAAGTTTCGTCGAAGGAATACAGTAAAGGGGCGCCACGTCGTGGCTTTGTTTTTCTTTTCAATATCTGCCAATGGAGCTCTTGGAAAATGATCCTGGATCATTTAATCTGCAAAAAGATTTAGGGGCTGGAGACTGCGTTAGTATTTCAGTTGCAGAAACTTATTGGCACCGTCGTGCTGCCTTCTTTCTCGTGGAGATGAACGAGATTGAAGAAGATCTCGATTGACGATATCTGTGCGTGAAATGGTAGCGGCTGAGCAATTCCAAAACTATCACTATGAGTTGTACATATATTTAGTACTCTGTGTGACCAAGTCAAGTCAAATTGTATAGAGAACTTGATGGAAATTGCTTTTCCAACCTTAGAAATGGTCGTCGCTGATCTTCAGAGTCGACGTTCAATTCTAGCTAAATCGCTTTCATCACAATAGATGAAGAGATAGGCTGTGATGACTTTCTAGGGGGCAAGGACTGGCAAGAAAAGTACAAACGCGGAGGCCAGGACTGAAGATTGGGGTGATACCTGCAGGAGGAAAGTCTAACCATCAAGAAGCCCACCAGATACTCATATTACGACAAGCCATCAGGCTTAGCTCCGTCGGCCACAGCTTGCTGCGAAAGACTGTGTATGTGACTGGCGAAGCCTACAGCTGCCCATGCCCAGCTCTGGCCGGCATACATTGAGATCGACCAACTGGACTGAAAAGCATTTGGTACATCCGAAAAGGGTGGCCTCCGCCACATTGAAGCTTACGCATGCCGGTGCCCAAAAGCGACTTAGGAGACCCCGAAATGTGAACGCGCCAAGAAGTTCTCGCCAAAGGTGTGGATAGTGCAGAGTCTTGATAAATAAGGCGTTGGGATCTGTAGCCTTTCTAAATCGTGGCTTTCGAGGTTATTTTAAGACGAGCTGATAATTTCTCATGTACAGCCAGGTCTATCAAAATGGTTAGAGGTAGTAGTTAAAGTAAATACGATAACAATAAAATAGGAATGCACAGCAATTAGATAGAGCGATGATCTTTCTTAATAGCTGAGCCTATTGATTCTGCAAAACCCTCCCCTGAGTCCTCTCGCCATAGACAAAGCATATGTAGCGATCCACAGCCGAGGAAGGAACCCTGGCCACCGAACATGGTGCTCAACTAGTCAGGAGACGTCCTGGCCTCGGAGACCGTTTCAACTCAACTTTCTTCCAGTATCGAGTATGCAATCCGCGTGCTTGTCTGAAACCGAGGATGCTTGACCACAGCCTTGGAAGGCTTGGACTGTCCATTCCATACAAAAGTTGTGGCTCCCGGCAGTTGCTACTAGGCCGGTTACACGTAGATCCTCAAGCAAGACAAACATAATGGAGACATGACGAAATGGCACAAAAAAGAGATTACAGCGTGAAAAGAAAAATTGAATGGATTTTCAAGCCACAAAAATGAAAGGCTCAAAATTAAGAAATGAAGCCAAAAGCTTGCCTAGACCGACTAGAGCCATGGACAAGACAAGAAAATTAAGGAGAAGAGTTTCATAAGGCGGGTAAATATATTGCCCCGCTGGGGGTGGAGTGCCTCAGCCTTCAGGCTTGCGTGGTGGACGACTTTTTGCTTGGATCCCAAACACTGAACACAGAAAAAAGGCCACGCGTCTCGAGGTTCTCGACGTATTCTTAGCCTCGCGCCGGGATTGCTTGTCTTCATACTATGAGTATACCATAGTAGTAGTGTGCCCCAGTTAGGCCTAGCCAACGCGCTCTGAGGACTGTGAGTGGCCAGCTCCAGTACGGAAATTAGGGCTTCGGCTCACGGCGAGCACAAGGCCGGCCAGTCTAGCCGGATATGGTAGGCACCCGGTCAGTCTGGCGCGCTGATTGGTCAGGATAACGAATCCACGCAGCCATTCACACACCCCGAGGTCCCCCACCTGAGCCACACCTCTTGCCAATCAGTGGTCTTGGCGCTGAGCCACTTACTCCTGGCCTTCCGTTCTCCTTCCTTCCCGCTCGTTCCCATATCTCATCGATCGTTCCTTCTCATCACTAACCATCTGCCCATCACTTCCACCATTACTGCGCGCCCATCATACGCCGCCATCATACCCTCACTTACGACGACATCTCTTTTCCTCCGGCATAACAGAGAGCGTTACGATCAACCAAGATACCTGTCATCAGCAATCTCACCAGCAACAGCCGGTCAAAGGCCGACACCCCGATTAGGGTCAATTCATTCGTTCACAACCACTATCAATTAAGATGGCCACTTTAGCCGAATTAAACCATTCGACAGCCTCGCCGCTGCCCAACTTCAAGTCGACTCATGACCTCGAATTCGACTCGTTCCTCAACCTCGACCAAACAGCCTTCCCCACTTCCGAATCCATGAAGTCGAATCCTTCCCTCATTTCTCAGCCATCTATGGCAACACCAGAAGCCAGTATCGCTGATCTAGGACCGTCTTATTCCGGCCCTAGCCACCAATATGGAGATCATCAGCAACAGACCGGCTTTCCGCCGGACGCCGTTGCACATGCCATGGCCTATAACGATAACTCTCTGGGGGCTTTGCGTGCTGGACATCAAGGTTTCCCCGTGACTGATGGCAATTACATGCAATTGAAACGCGAGGATCCGACTGTCGACTTTGGCACCGCCCCATCTCGTAGTCACTCAGAGATGGATATTGAAACTGATAACAAATCTTTCTTCTTCCCTCATAGCAACAACGTCAGGAACCAGCAATTCGTTGATCCCACCGCTTTAGGAGGCCATGAAATGCCCATGATTGCTCATCCCGCACCGCAGGCCGGTCGGGTGTACCCCGGTATGCACCAGCAGCAGGCTGCTATGGCACGCGCCGCCCAACAGCAGAAACAACAAGCAGAGATTATTCGCCAGCAACAACAAATGCGACAACGTCAGGCCGAGCAACTCGTTCGTCAGACACCCGCTCAACCGCTTCCTCTCACCCGTGCTGTTCGCCCGACGGATCCTATTGTCGAAGAGCGTATTTCGCGTTTATTGCAACAGATGCGACAGAACAGTCTTGGCCAGGACAACCGCCTGGGTACGCCATCATCTCTTCTACCTCAAATGGCAAAGCAAAAGAAGGACGAAGAGGACATGGATGAAGACGAACGTTTACTTGCTAGCGAAGAAGGCAAGAAGCTCACTAGCAAAGAGCGACGCCAATTGCGGAACAAGGTTTCTGCGCGTGCTTTCCGCTCTCGCAGAAAGGGTTAGTCAAATCTAGTAAACTGATTTTATAAGATACTAACGAATGACAGAATACATCACTCAACTCGAAGGCGAAGTTGCTTCCAAAACAAGCGAAAATAACGAATTGCGTATGCAGAATCACGCTCTCGCAGAGGAAAACAGCCGTCTTACTGATTTGACCCGCGTGCTTCTTTCATCTCCTCACTTTTCGGATGTACTGAACGACCTTAGTGCCAATGGATTGCCAGCTCAATTACAGGCTGCCGCACAGATTCCCCAGCCTCAACATCAACCAATGGTATCTCAGGCCCCAATTCCTACAAGCATTGCCGGCCAAGTCAATATGAACATGGCTCCAGACAATCGCATGGATGTTTATGGCTCTGGCTGGAATTCGGGAATTGATATGAATTATAATCCCTCCATTTTTGCTGTTTTTGAGATTCCGGAACCGCTTATTGAGGTGGAGGCTCTTTCCGGTAAATCAACCACCTTTGAGCAATCTCTGGAGTCCAGTGGATCGTCCAAGGTCGAAGTTCCCCAGCTCGAGCGTCCTGTTACTCCTCCGACTGTTGTGGACACCTGCGGAGTTGCTGCAACCGAAGAGCTGGATGATACCGATCCATGTTTCGCTTTGTTCAGAGATGACATCCCTGTTCCGTGTGCTCCTCCCGCTGCCTTCTTCGAAAGACTTGGATCCGAAAAGCCTTGTCAGTACATACTCGTTGTTGACCAGGAATCCCAAGATATCTCCGAGTCGTCTATGCGTGATTTTAAAAGGCTATGTTCCAGCATGGACGCTGCATACGAACGCGTATGCAGAATGACAGACCATCTGCTGTGATTATGATTACGAATATGTCTTGTTTTTTCTATAGATTTGTTGTTACTCAAATGGAGTTTGCGGCTAAGGAGTAAGAGATTACCATCTCTAGCTTGTCATTACGGATCAGGTTTACCGTCCTAGGTGTTTTGGTTCTTGGATGAGCTTTGGTGGTTGAGGAAATATCAGTCGTTACTTTTCATTGCGTGATTGTTTTTCAGTCATCTTTCGTGTATAAATTGCTCTTGGTCGTGGATTGTGATATGTACCTAGTTTTTTAAATTTTGCTCTGCAAAGGGCGTCTTCAACTTCCAACTTCCACATTATATCTTACTGTTAGTTACTCATCTAAAAGTCATAATGTTGTGAATTCCCTCCTATAACCTTGGAAAGGCGAGGCATGGAGTGTTCTTCATCCGACTACTCAAGTATTTGCTATAATATAACTTCAAACCTGCATGATTGTTCTGCTGCATCATTGATGAGAAATATACTTTTAAAGACATAAATTAAGCGCAACATAAGAAAAGTCAGATGATAGTTACATATCTCAAGGCATGATTTCTCTCCAACCCTGCCACATCCCCCGAAAGCCCAACGCACGCCGCTCAAGGGATCTACTGACGACGCGCCCGCGCAAGCTCTTCAAGCCCCTTATTCCCATTCACCATATTTGTCAACATATTCTCCGGCATGAGTACCGAGGCCAACCAAGCCATCGACGAAGACTTGCCCCTCCAAACCAGCCCACTCTTCCCGCCAACAACATCGTTCACAATATTCCTCGCAAACACATCTACATCCTGCTTCATGCTGGACGTATACTGCAAGCCTTTGTTTTCATGGTCGATCTTGTCAAGTATGGGTCTGTAGTATGATTCCTGCGGAAGAGTGAGATCGGATCTGTCGGCGAAGAATTTTGTGTTTACGCCGCCTACCATGGCGGTTATGACTCTGACACCTAGCGGGGCGAGTTCGAGGCGTAGGGTTTCGGAGATGAGTGCTGTGGCGGCTTTGGAGGAGTTGTATATTCCTTTGCCTGTTAGTGTTCCAATGTTAAGAGAAGAAGTGCGTCACGACAGCACCCACCAGACCACGCAAACGTAAAACAAGCAGCCACAGAACTAAGATTCAACACCACTCCCTTGGCCTTGACCAGCATCGGCGCAAACGCCTGCGTCATGGCAATAACACCCCAGACGTTCAAATCATATACCTTCTTCGCTTCATCGATATCCGTATCTAATAGCGGACGACACAGGCCCATTCCGGCATTGTTAACCAGCACATCCAGCTTGCCACCCGTACGATCAGCGACGTAGTCCGCACATGACTTGATTGAATCGGCGGATGTAACTTCTAAATCAACGACCGAGATATCGTCAAATCGAAGGAAAAAAGGATCGGCTTTAGCTTTGTTGCGTAAGGTTGCGAAGACGTGGTAGCCTTTTGCCTGGAAGGCTTTGACGAGCGAGGCACCGATGCCGCCTTGGCTGCAGCCTGTGATTAAGACTGTTTTTTTCTGCATTTTATGTTTTCTTGAGTAATGGAAGTGAAAGTAACCATTCGTGATTCTTTTTCGATTTTATATGCAAGAAGACTTCCTGTTTGGGCAACATCAAAACCCTAGCCGGATTTCGGAGTGTGGATTCCGTTTCCCGTCGGTGTTGAACGGGAAATATTCCGCTGGATTCATCTTCGCATCTTTCAAGTTATATTCGACAGGATTCCACAGGAAATTCGGATTTTGTTATACGACTCATTTGATGTGTATTATGATATGGAGAGGCGTACTCACAGCCCCGTTCGAGTCAGTACGTATGGTCTAGCGTGTATGCAATGTTTCAAGGCCAAGTGCCGATGTGTGCCGCGTCCGAATGGGCCCTGTGAGAGGTATGGCATACCTCTATCACTCGAATCTAGTGCATGAATCAGAAAGACTGATGTGGGTAGATGCCTCCGTCTCAGAAAAGACTGTCAGCCATCGGAATCGGCTCGCAGACGAAATGCGCAAAAGTCTCAGGGTCAAGAATCCGATGCCCGCATTGCGCAGCTGGAGGGCAAGCTTGACACTCTGATGTCCATCCTGCAAGCCTCCGTTGGCTCTCCAGGAACTCCAGTGGATCTGAATCGAGTACTCAGCGGGGGACAAAATAAAACGAATTCGACTTCGACGTCTGGAACGAATCACTCCACCGGATCTACTAATCAGGGACTGACACCGGCCACGGAGCCATTGCACTCGGATGCATCCACAAATTTATCACCTCTCCAAGCTGAAGAATCTCTGACATTCTTCCGAACCCGAATGCTGCCCCATTTCCCCTTTTTCCACTTACCACCCGCCCTGACAGCCTGGCAACTCCGCGTCGAGCGTCCTGTGCTCTTCCAAGCTATTATAACCGTCACGACCTTATCAACCCAACAAAAACTCCTACAGGCCGAACACTTTAAAAATCTAATCTTCACATCCGCCCTCATCGAAGCGCAGTCAAATATCGATTTGCTACTCGGTATACTAACGTACATAGCATGGAGCACCGACGCGTTTCTGGGCCGCGCAAATCTGTTGTCAAGAATAATGATGCTTGCGATTTCGCTGGTGTATGATTTGAGATTGTTTAAGCCTTCGACGCCCGATGTGCAGTTAATTGTCAGGCTTACACAGGGGTATTCGGAGCATGAGTTGGAGGGAAGTGTAAGCGGAGGTGAAGGGACGCTCCAGGGGTTTTTGGAACAGCAGAGGGCTGTTTTGGCTTGTTTTGTGCTGAGTTCAAAGTATGATACCCCGTCTGATAAAATAGCTGAAATTCGCTAAGAAGTGTATCGATAGTATATCGTCGCACTTTTGGCGCATAGATGCTTTGAGATGGACGCCTCAGATGGAGGAGGCGTTGCGGATTCTTGAGAGAAACAAGCCATATCACACGGACGAGGCATTTATATTTCAGGTGAAATTGCAGTTGTTGACTCAGAGGGCCGCGCATATCAGAGAACAACATGAGGCAGACCGTGCTCGCATAGCAACTGCTGCTGCTGCACCGGTTCCGGCATTTCTATATCTCAAGTCCTTGCAGAAACAACTACAGGATTTCAGAGACGCTCTCTCTCCGAAAATTCGGGAACAAGGCGAGTTTGTATTATCTGAGTATAGGGACCGCGTATTTTAACGTGTTCTAGATGTCCTGATAGCATACAGTCAATACGTCGAGCTTTACATCGATCAAGCATCTCGCACACTAACACCTGATGCCTCGCTTGGCAGCCCGTCAAACGGACAAACCATCGACGCCAGCACACTTCTACCTGGCTACGAACGCATAGACTCACTCTGGAAATCCGTCGAATCAATCAAAATCTGGCTGGAAGCCTTTTACCGAATCCCACCATCGGATTGCGTGGGTCTCCCATTTCATTTCTGGTCGCAGGTGATTCGCTGCACCGCAATTCTGAAACATCTGTCCACACTCAACGATCCAGGCTGGGACTGTCACGCAGTACGCAAGACAGTTAATATATATTCTGTCCTGCAATGGATCCCGGAGAAGCTTGATATGACGAGCAAAGAAGCAGGGCTACAGTCTGATGACGATTTATTTAAGTTACTTTCCAAGCTCTTGACGAGATCGAGAGAGTGGGTCGCAGCTCGATGGAATATTTCTTCAGAGCGCCATGAGAACGATGATGTCCAGGTGGTCGTTGATCATCATGATGCTCCTCGAGCAAATGTCGGTTTTGAGGCGTCGGCGAGCAGTGCGAATCTTGATGGGATTCCGTATATGGATGGGATTCCGTGGGTGCAGACAATGGATTTGGAGAGCGATAAGTGGTTTGAGGATGTGTTGGGGTGGTCACCAGCTACTTATTAGTCTCATAGCTTATAATAGAATGATAGACTTCAACTGATCAACGATAACTAAACCATGGAGGCATACGCGGTACTTCTTAAAAGAAGAGATGAAGTTAGAGTCATTGACCAATCAGGGACAATATCTCGATAAATCGAACACGGTTAGCGCGTTGCGGCCTTGGCAGATAATTATTTTCCGTTCGGCTTCCATTTCTTTACTTCGATAACTGCACTTCGGACATGAGTTCATGTTTCACCAAATATTAATATTTGCAATTCGAGTAATCTCGCCTGAGATGCTTGATTACTGTTCGATAACCTAGCCTCCCCTCTCAGCCATCGATAGCTATCACGTTGGCTTCCCTGCGAGGTATCGGAAGGGTCGCCTTCCGCGGAACAACCCCCCGAACACCGCGTCCTACAATCTGGACATCAGCTGTCAGAGTCGATATACTGGCCTGGAGGAACCGTTTCACAGCGTGCTATTCAACGGCAAAAAGAAAGAATTTCTCGTCTGACAGAGAAGATACGCCGCTTGCCGAGCAACAACCCCTTCTACCGGGCGTCATTCTCGTCCCAGCAACCCCAACCCTAAAAGGTCCTGGTACGAAAAGTCGCTATTTGATCTTCAAATCCGATTTAGACGATAGCATCAATTCTATTCGCCAACCTCCTACCTGCAATAGTCCGTTGGCCCATCCCATGAAGTACTTCTACCAGGTGCTTAGCACCCCCACCGCCGATAGCCCCGGTTCGACTATCGTCCTCAACTATCCCAATCGGAAATATGTATTCGGTCATCTGGCAGAGGGTACACAGCGAGCGTTCATTGAAAATGGCTTTTCGTTTTCCTACTTGAACGATCTGTTTGTCACGGGAAAGACGAATTGGGCAAACTATGGAGGTACTCTGGGCATGATCCTTTCACTTGCCGACTCCCGGGCACGTGGAGTTGGTGGCTTGATGGAAGAGAGCAGCAAAAAATCGGAGAAAATACAATCTATTATGTCCTGTTTGACCATACACGGTGGTAGGAACATAAGTCACATGTTGGCGGCGGCGCGAAGATTCATTTTCAGAAAGTCCATGCCCATCTCAATAAAGGAGTACGATACGCAAAATCTCGCTCGTGATCAACAAGGTTCAGGCGGAGAAGCAGATCCATTCGCAAAGCCCACGTTTGCGGATAAACAAATCAGGGTCTGGGCGATGGCACTAAAACCCAGCTTTGAAAGACGTTTCGAAAGTCGGTCCGGGTTCAAGAGCCCTCGAAAGCGGAGTTTGAATGAGTTCGAAGAGCTTGATGGAAAGGATTATAAAACTGCAGACACTCTCGCCAAAGATCAGACGTTACGGGATAACATTGTGAAAGACATGTTTGACAGTGATTGGAAGCTCGACGCTCTGTATGAAGAGAGATTGTACGATGTCAAACAGCCTGCGGTTATGTTCGTTCGAAATCCTGAAACCAAAGATCTCGAGCGTTACCAAGGACGCCTTCCTGACGATACCGGTTCAGTTCCCAACATCAAAGTCCTTGTGCGAAAACCGTGGCCTGCTGCTACGTTGGATAGCCTTCCTGCTACTACCCCTTCATCTGAGTCAATTTGCTATTTCGTCCGCCACCACGACGTGAGAGGAGCATTTGATTCCAAAAAGGCGGCGGAATTGGGTCTTCCCAGTGGCCCAGCCTATGGTAAACTCGCGGGGGGAGAGACCGTCACTGCCGAAAATGGCACCGTTATCACTCCAGATATGGTTATGGGACCTACACGTCGGGGTAAAACCGTCGCGATTATTGATTTACCGTCAAATTTTTACGTTGACGACCTCATCTCACGTCCGGAATGGAAATCACCTACTTTGACCGAAACACTGGCGTCCGTATTTTGGATTTTAGGTCCTGGAGTTGCTCAAGAACCTCGTCTTCTAGATTTTATTTCTAGTCTGAAGAACTGCGAACATGTTGTATCTTCTACCGATGTCTGCCCCAATCGTCTGACAATGGTGACTGCTGCAAAATCGGCGATTCGCCTTGCCAACATCAATAGCGACAATTTCATCGTCCCTTATCATGACAATATCAAAGTACCTCAGGCTGGTACACCTACTGAGCATCAAGCGGGCGCTTCTCCCGCACAGAAGCCGCGTTGGGTAGTCTCTCAACCAGGTCTTTTGTTGAACATGGAGCCCAAGTTTGGACTCGATGAGAGCGAACTCATCGCTCCGCTGGAGAATGGCGACGTTGCTCCATCGTTGCCAAAGTCTGTTCAAAGACGTCTTAGAGTCATTAGAAGGGCACTTACCAATCACAAAGTTATTAGTGAGGTGATGAAGCTGCGAGATGAACTCCCTCCCCTAGCTTTGGAGGCTGAAGTCATTACTCTAGGCACGGGCTCATCGAGTCCCAGTAGACATCGCAATGTCTCTGCGACTCTTTTGAAAGTACCCGGCAAAGGCTACTACCTACTTGACTGCGGAGAAAATACGCTCGGACAGATGAAAAGAACGTACCCGCCCGAACAATTCCGCGAAGTGATGCAGAATCTTCGTATGATTTGGATCAGTCATATGCATGCCGACCATCATCTTGGGGCCGTGGCCGTGATCAGAGAATGGAATGAAATCAACTACGGATCAACATCCGGAACCGCAACGTCGTCGGAATACATTGGCGATATATTGAAACAAAAGAGACTTGCCGTGGTTGGCGACAAGTTGTACATACATTATCTAGAGGAGTACTCAGGGGTTGAGGATTTCGGATTTGAGAAGGTTTTGCCCCTGTCCGTGATGCCCCCCACCAAAGACAAACCCTTTACGTCCGTGATTTACCGATCTGTTCGACCGGAAGGAATTGTCAAAGATGATCCCAATAATTCGACGTGGATTCGCCTCGACCACCCAGAGAGTCATATCAGTCGCCTTCTACGGGTATCTACTGGTCTCACAAACCTCAATGCCGTCTTTGTTAATCACTGCCGACATGCAATGGGGTTGGTTTTGGAATGGGAAGACGGATTCAAAGTCTCTTACTCTGGAGATTGTCGGCCATCCAAAGATTTTGCGGAAATGGGCAAGGATTCCACTCTTTTAATCCATGAAGCTACCTTTCAAGACGATCTAAAAGGACAAGCCCTTGCCAAGAAACACAGCACAATATCGGAGGCAATAATGGTTGGAAAATGGATGAATGCCAAGCTGGTTCTTCTGACCCATTTCAGTCAGCGATACGCCAAAATCAGCAACATGAGAGACACCGGTCGCAAACCAGGGCCACAGCCTGGCAACGCCAGAGAAGCCTTCAAAGCGCAAAGGGGCACCTTAGACGTCCCAGATGATGACGACTATGTCGATTACCACACAGAGAACCTGATCAACCAAGCCTCGGAGGCCGAATTCGAAACAGCAACGATGCCTGTCTGCATGTCATTTGATTACATGAAAGTGAAGTTACGAGATATGCCCATTGCTCAGATGTATATGCCAGCGTTCGAAAAACTCATTACAGTCCTCGACCGACAAGCCGATGAAGAAAGCCTGGTGGCACAAGAGCAGGCCCTTAGGTACTTGGAGAGCAAGCAGGCAAAGAATGGCAAGAAGAAGAACCCCCAGAAACTACCCACTCGTAATTTTTCGACGGTTGCAAAGAAGTCGGCTTGGGATGCTAGTGAGTCAGAGAGCGGTTGGACGGACGAAAGTGACGTAGAGGGTGAACCTACAGGGAAGGGGAGTGAAACATTGTGAGCATTTCTATTCTCTCTACGTGTATTACTATTCAATGTTCCCTTCTACTATGTATTATATCCTTGCATGACAACTTTGGGTGGTGGTCTTGTTTGTTTTCGATTCGATTCAGAACATAGAGGATATATTTCAGCTCAATTCAATATACCAAAATGATAGCCCTTTCAATATTTCTTCTCATCCATGGAGCTAATCAACGACGTTGCTCAGCGTCCTTGCTTACTAGTCTACTTAGTTATTCTGAATCAATTTCTAGAGGCAAAGACGTGAATGAATTGATTGGTATCTCAATGACCGCTGGGAATACAAACATTATGGACGTATTTGACAGGTAAACATTATTTTCAAATACAATTTGCAAGAATGTAACATGCATCCTCCATCACGACACTCCAAAAGCACTTCAAATTGACGAGGCTGATATATAAACACCAATCCAGAAGGACCAAAGTCCAAATCTATGTTCTGGTTTTTTGTTATCTTAATGCACGAGCGGAATTGGAAAGATGGCTAATTTGCAAAGATGTTCAGCTTCTGATCCACACCTCCCGATGCGACGACACAACGTATTTGCATATTTGGTTGACTGTCTTTATCTTTCGATAGCCCATTGGTGTTTGCCTGCCCGTTACCGTTCTCGGCATTTGCAGCAACTTCCTTGACAACACTTGGAGCCCATCTCAGACAAGTAACAAAGCGTCCATGGGCGTCTGATAGTGTTTTCACACATTTGCCATCTTGACTCAAATCCCAGCATCGTATGGACTTGTCATCCGAAGCTGACAAAAGATATTTTCCGCCGGGGTGGAAGACGATAGCCCGAACCCAGTTGTCATGGCCTACCAATGTCATTAGGCAGGATCCACGAGGGTCCCAAACCTTGATCGTTTTGTCTCGCGACCCGGTTGCTGTGAATTCGACGGCGCTCATCTTGGAAAGCGCCTCTTTCTTTAATCCTGCCATTGGTGCGAGGTACTGATATGAAGTCTGTGGAGCGACCGCGCAGCATTCGATGACATGGTCGTGCCCGACCATCGTCAGCTTGGCTTCAGGATTCGATATGTTTGTAATATCCCATAGCCGAGCGGTAACATCGTCGCCGGCCGAAAAGAGGTAGTTTCCATCGAAAGATGGGCAAACGTCTCGTACCCAACCGCTATGGCCTTGTATTGTCTTCACACAAAAACCCGTTGTGACGTCCCATATCCTCAAGTCTTTATCTCTGCTTGCGCTCGTGAGTAGGTTCCGACCCGGTATGAATCGGACGGCGCTGACGCTATGTTCGTGGCCCAGCAACGTTCGAATGTTCTTATAGTCCTCCAACGGATTCCATATCTTGATGGAGAGATCAGAGCTGCAAGATGCGAGCAGCACGCCACTTTGAGTGTTGCCGTAGTCCACGTCGAGAACTGCTCTGGTATGGCCTTTGAGTGTTGTTTCTAGTTCGCCAAGTTCCCAGTCCCATATTTTGATCATGCAATCGTCCGAACCGGAGGCAATAGAGGAGAACTTCGGATGGAAGGCGAGGCAGTTGATGGTATTTCGGTGCGACTCTAGCGAATAACGGGCTGGGACTTTGGGAAGCCAGGATGCTGGGTCTTGGTTACGCTTCGAGAGTGATGTAGGTGTAGCGTTGTTAAGTTCTGTCTGCAATGCCCCACAACGAGCCTCAAGGTCCATTATCTGGAAGACAATTAGCAAGCTCCATGAGTCAAGATAAGGTAAATAATAGGCAAGGCATGCCTTTTTCTGTAAGCGAACGATGCTTGTCCATTTCTTTTCTAAGAGAGTTTCATATTTGACCATCGTAGCCGTATCGAACACCTCCTCGGAGAGACCTAGCTCTCCTCTCAGCGCAGAAGCGGCATTGGAAAGATTATTTGCGGATAGATATGCTATGATTGATTTGTGACTGCCATGGTGTCAGTTCCATGCCGGTGCCCCTCCTCTCCGGGGTAGACTCACAGCTCTTCGGCTTGCCGAATGGTCAATAACCGACTCATATTGTTATGATGGCTGCTGTGCCAATCCTATAGCTGCAAATATCCGCATCTGATACCGAATGCCACCAGTCAAAGAGAAAGCACCAATGCAGCCTCAAGGTACAATCCGCCAAGGACGTTTCGAATACGGAGTTTGAGTTCGGAAAGGCGGTGCGGGAGCTTTACCCCCTGTATGTCACGAGTATGTCGTTCGAAGGCGATCGCGACAGAAATTGCGTGTGAAAATTGTAAGAGCGAACATGCGATTGGGGGTAATTGGTAGGTCAATGTCAATCATTTGTGCCTGACTTTTCGCAGTAAACAAACCCAGCTGGCCGAGAAAGCGTCGGCTAAAGGTTGTTCCTTCCCGGGGACGGGGCTGCTGGTGACTTCCCCGCTAACAGCCGCAGCGGTCAACCTTCCGGGCACGTTCCTGCCTCTGCTTGGCGACTCATCTTTCACGGGCAGCTGAGGAAAAGGACTTTCTTTGCAGATGCTCAATTGACATCGCCGCAATGACCAGCATCAAGTTTAGGGAGTCGTATTCCCAGGAGGAATTGGACACGCTCTATCCCCCGCATCTGAAGCTTCAACTGGTCCAGGTGGTACGTCATTCGTCTCTTACCATTCGGCGCGGAGGCCGACTAACAACGATTCCCAACAGTTTATGCGCCATGGTACATTCACCTGAAGAAACACTAGAAATACTACATACTAAACTAGAATAACGATCAGGAGAGAGAACTCCCGTTTCCGCGCGATTCCAAAATGTATGCATCCCGGTTATGCGCCAAGTTTGAAGCTTTTGACTGATCAGCGCACTGCTAGGCCGGCCTTCCATCATGTAATGACCCTATCCTCCGATAATATCGCTACCCAATCGCCCAATAAGAAACTGACAATATCTTCGAGATTGGCCGTATTGCGCCGTCGCACGCCGGATGACTTCAATGGTAGCCACGAGTAAAGACCTCTCGACATGGGACACCTTACAATGGCGGAGGAAGATTGAGACGTTCGGCCACGATGATGAAGCTGTTCCGACGCGTGGCCCAGCAGGAGAGACTGAGGCAATCTGGTGAGCTTTCCTGATCTCCTAAATCCGGCCTTTCTCGACGCCAAACATCGCTAACTCCCGATGACTAGTCATGCTGGAGAGCTCACGGATAAAGGACGGCAGACAACTTTCGAACTCGGACAGCGCTTACGCCATCTCTACGTAGATCAGCTAGGATTTATGCCGCAAATCAAATCCAATGCTGAGGATATGTATCTACGTGCGAGCCCTATCCCTCGTGCTCTCGAATCAATGCAACAAGCTTTTATGGGAATGTATCCTGCTAGCGCGCGCACAGCAGACTTTGCTACTCCGGCCATTGTGACACGAGCCTTTGCTGATGAAACCGTATATCCCAATGATGCCAATTGCAGACGCTTCAGACAGCTTTCAAGGCTTTTTGCAGATCGAGCTGCTCAGAGGTGTTAGTGCTGACCATTGTCTTGAGGATCATCATGCCGATATCTCCCATTACTGATCTAACACGAATATTAAATAGGGAACGAAACCGACGATATGGAGTACTTGACCAAGCTATTTACAAAATGGATGCCGTCGAGCTCTCCTCGAGTTGCTGTTGACTCACACCCCCGTCTTTCAGGTATCATGGACACCATCAACGCCACTTTAGCTCACGGAGCAGCTACAAAACTCCCCGCACAATTCTACGATGAGAAAGCGCTCAAGATTATAGACAAAATCGCTGTCGAGGAATGGTATGCAGGCTACAAAGAAAATGAAGAATACCGACGTCTCGGTATTGGCGGTCTTATGGGAGATGTCGTTGATCGTATGGTAAGCGCTGCTCTGGAGGGCGGTTGGCGCAGCGAGGTAGCCTCTTCTATCACAAGTGGCTCCGAGGTGCCTATCAAATTCGGCTTGACCGGATGCCATGATACGACTCTTGCCGCCGTTTTATCTAGTCTGGGTGCATTTGACAATGAGAGGTGGCCGTTTTTCACATCTCACATCTCACTCGAACTATTCTCCACAAATGCCGAGACACAGAACAATACTGCAAACCAAGAATTTTCAACCTCATCACAAACCCAAAATACCGGATTGTTCTCCTTCTTTAGCAAACCCAGCGTCCCTTCCCTGCAAACTCCTGCTCCTAAATCATCTGTCGCTCGTGTACCTCTCTCGGATCTGGAAGAATCCAGTCGCGAAACTCTGCGCAAATATTATGTTCGACTTCGCTACAATGACCGACCTATGAGAATCCCAGGCTGTGTCTCGAAGACTGCCAATCATCTACCCGGCGACGACTCATTCTGTACCCTGGAAGCGTTCAAAGAGATTGTGGACAAATTCACTCCCAAGCAGTGGCAATCGGAGTGCTCGCAAAACATCGGCGAAGGGATTTTCGGAAAAGATGGTAAAGATAAATCTGTTGCTGGTTATTAATGCCGCTCGGTTTTAGATTCGCTCTTTTTGTGTATCTAGGTAAGTCGTACGTATACTGTATTCGCATACCAAGCTAGAATAGGGCTGTAGATGGCTCTGAATAATTTAATCAATCTTCACGTTTCTTGTTTTGATAGCAAGTGAGTCGCTGACGTTGCGGCCAATATCTCTTTGTTTTCCCCTCAAGTAAATTCTGCTCATCTTTGTCTTCGCCTATGTAACAGTGGTACGGAGCACTATACATTGTCACTGACAAGTAGGATGAAACAAGATAACTAGCGCAGAATACTAAAATTGTAAGCTCATTTGGTGTATCGCGAGATCGGAAGTTGAATATTTGCGGGGACGTGATGAGTATTTTGATAAGGGTGAGGTTGTTTGCCCTAATAAGCCGAAACGGGTAAGAAAGTTCAGCAGGTAAACCCTGTATCAGTGAACACTTCAATATGACAAACAGCAGACAATTATGCACAAAGAAATGAATAGATGAGCTTTCAGAAGAATCCATGAAATGAATAAGAAATTGTACAAATAAGAGGGTCTAGGGCTGCATTTCTGAAACAAACATCTTGCTTGTTTGATTGCCCAGCGATTACGCTATTTATGGATGCACTAAGTTAGTTAATATCCCTGCAAATGAGTGCACAAGAAATTCTTTATGTGCTGAATCTAGATACAGTTGCACTTGACTCGAGCCTGATGCAGTTTAGTACTATTTGGGATCAAGAATTCAAAAGAGTTATCATCTCTCGACAGCTTTCACTAACCTCACACTACACACATCTTCAATGTTAAACCGAGAGAATCGGTAGATCCTTTATTCCTCCGAGAGAGGTTATTTCTGGTGCGGACTGGTGGGCTCTTCATTCTTCACACTGTCTCTGCTACCGCAGCCACCACTCGATTCTTGTATTCTGCACCAAGTCGACTGGAAACATTACATGTCGATCTTTCATGAAATGGACTTCTCAAAATACGGCGAGCCAGTCTCAGAATGGACGTCCTATGTGCTTGCACATCCCATCATCAATCAACCGTGGACAAGGCCATCTGAAGAAGAATCTCTCACCGAGATGCACATCGCCGGAAACAACGCACGAGCAGCGCTTGATCAGCTCTCATTGAAAGCACGCGACTTGGAGGGGAAATTTACAAGTCAAGACTTTATGGTCGAGACTCGCGATGGATCGAGCATTCCGTTGAGGATTTACACTCCCAATGACGCGCTTTCCCCGTAAGTCACAATCACCGCATCATTTCCAATTTTCCTGTATCTAAAACTCCCGATAGTTCAGAAGAACGCCCTATCTACATCTACTTCCACGGGGGCGGTTTCCTGCACGGATCCATCGACACTGAACGCTCTGTATGCGGCTCAATCGCGACAAAGCTGAATGTAATGGTCGTGCATATTTGTACGCGCCATGTCCACGAAGCGAAACACCCCATTCTGCATCATGATGCTTTGGATGCAACCAAATGGCTTCTCGAGCACGCGATCATTCACGGCGGCGATGTCAGCAACATTGTCATTGGCGGCGTCTCATCCGGCGCGAACCTGGCTGCCTATGTGGTACAGCAGTTTTCAACATTGTCTGCTACCATACACAATGGAAACAACGCCACTCGACTCAAGGGGCAAGTTCTCATGGTTCCTTGGTTGATTCAGCCCGAGGCGTTTCCTTATGACCGGTTTGCTGAGAAGAGCAAGACCTCGTTGGTCCAATGTGCAGAAGCCCTTGCTCTCTCCACGGAGAGGCTCGAGTGGTTATCGTCGCTTCTGCAAACTGAAGATATCACCGATCCGACCATCAACCCTGCACTAGCCGATGACGAGATCCTGACTAGCGTGCCAAAAACCGCGATCCTCGTAGCAGGCGGTGATCCACTTCGCGACGATGGGCTTCTCTATGCCACTAGATTGGAGAAGGCTAGGTACGTGGTTTAATATCGCATAACGCGATACATGCTAACAAAGAATCAGGGTCAAAACCAAGGTCCATGTATTCCCAGGGATGCCACACCATTTTGGGGTGTATCAACTCCCACATCCGCATGTGACTTATGAGCTTCGATCGGCCACCGTTTCTCAACAAAAAATGTTTGAATCTATTCAATGGGCGTTCAATGATGGAGACGAAGATGCAGACAAGAGATGGATTATCGAAGGGACGTCGTGATATTGCACATATCACGGAAAGCGCTGCGAGACGCATGAGATCTATTTAGAGAGAACCTGATAGATGTAATAAGGAGCAGGAATTCTTTCAATTACTAGATAGCAGGTTGAATAGCCATTTTATATTCATGGTAAGGAAGGCTCAGCCCATAGTCTCGGATGAGGCAATTGAGGTAGCGAAAATGGAAGCCGCCATAAGTCGACAGAGACCCAATTAGGAAGGCACCCGTCTGATGCAACGACGCACTCAAAGACCGGGCGGGCACTCCTGACAGTCAACCATACAGTCATACCTCACAAAAAACAGCTAGAGAGACTAGGGAAGAGGACTGTTTCAGATACAAACAGCCCTAACCCTGGTTGGTAGACATCGGCATTTCAGATCCTCCTCGGCGACTACAGCCAATGAAAGGTATGAAATTCACAGTTGAACATAGTGCAGAATAACATCATTAATTCCTGGATGAGCAATTCTACTAAGGTGCAATAAGAGTCATGATCTGTGATATTCGACATTGACCGCTGCAGGATATTCGAAGCTGAAGTCCGACAACGGAATGACTCATAGTCCGTATGTCGCAACACCATCAGCATTAATAAGCTCAACTTCAATATGAGTCTGTATCTACGACGATACTTCACTTCAGGCCCATCGCTGTTCATCCGATCATCTTCACCATCATTATCAAATACAATGACAGCCAACCGCCCCGTAGGCTTCGCCGTCGCAGAGCCTACCCCTGCACCGTGGCCGAGTCGCATCACCCTCCCGGGCCGCACCGTGACTCTCGAGCCACTCCGCGCCTCACACGCCGAGGAACTATTCCCTCACATCGGCGGCGACAAGCACAGCTGGCTATGGGATTACATGCTGGGCGGGCCTCCGCTGACCGTCGCCGAGTTGCAGGGTTTTCTCGACGGGTTCGAGAAATCCGCCAGTTCAATATTGTGGTCTATCAGGGTGCATGCTGGCGAGAAAGACCAAGAGAGTAGGCTGATGGGGTACATCGGGCTGTTGAACATTGTCCCTGCCCATCGCAGCATCGAAGTGGGCCATGTCATGTACTCTCCTGCATTGCAGCGGACGACGTCTGCCACCGAGACTGTCTTCCTGCTTGCGCGCTACGCAATCCGCGACTTGGGGTACAGGCGTCTCGAGTGGAAATGCAACAGTCTGAACGAGTCTTCGAAAAAGGCAGCGCTACGGTATGGGTTTACTTATGAGGGCTTGTTTCGGCAGCATATGATTATCAAGGGACGCAATCGGGACACAGCTTGGTACTCGTTATTGGACTCGGAGTGGGCAGAGGGGGGTGTTGAAGCGGGGTTTGAGCGATGGTTGGACGAAAGTAATTTCGATGAGCAGGGGAGGCAGAAGAGGCGGTTGGAATTTATAAAAGCAACCCAATAATAATATAGAATTAGTCGGGTCGAGAAAGACAGTGATTGGGCCGCGGATGAAAGCACATGGCGACGCGCAACTCCCTTTCTTTGCAATAAACTTTGATAGAGCACTTTTGAGTTATCGAGAAAAAAAAAAGCAATCGCAGAAGTCTCTTTCCAACTACCCCCTCGTTTACCATCCATAGTGCGCTAACACTAATTGATCACCTTTGCTTTCGCCAGAGAGACATCGTGACCTGAACAAGAGGCCGTCGGAAATGCCTCCAACTTGGCAGTCTCCAAAACCTCCGCTCGGCCTCAGCTTGGCATCGCTAGTCTTGGTATCGCGACAGCCCCGAGACCAATATGAGCAGGGGCCAAGAAGTCTAGACAGCCTTCGTTCAGGGCCATCGGTCAGTTGACCACTCACAACTTCTGTCTGACAGTAGCCCCGCGCAGCTATCGTCGCTTTCCCACGATAGTGAGCCCTCACCCTGCTTGCACAGCCCCGCCTTGGCTGAGCGGACTGCCCAGTTCGTACGCAGGTTTGGTATTTGTTATGTCAAGACCGAGTTAGTATTTATGTGTGATGCTATTGTTCGCGATAGCAGGCTGGGCATACACACGACAAGCCGTGGCGGGGAAGCCATGACACGACTTTTAATAAATGCGGTATCAGGTCACGCTCTTCTACTGTCAACTACCTTCAAATCTGCATCCCATACAACTTCATACATTCACCTTGATCCAGAAACATCCAACGTCATATAAACATACAAACAAATAATAAACCGGCTCTGCGCGATTTACCGGACTGTTACAGGCACGGCCAGGCTGTAATTGGGGAGGGTCCATCGTCGTCACTGCCGGACCCCTCTCTCTTATCAGCACTCAAACAGTCACACTCCTCCATGGGTATGTCTCTTTTCCTTGATGATCGTATTCTACCTCAGAATATTCAATCATAAACTACAACAACAACAAATAAAAAGATGGGCCTGACAAAAGAATACCTAGAGCGCCCTCACCAAGGCATCTCGGCCATGTGGGGTCGCTACCTTGAGAGCGGAGAGTACTCCGACTTTCTGGTGGTTTGCGCCAACCGTGAATTCCACGTCCACCGTCTGGTGATTTGTCCTCGCTCGAGCTATTTCCGGTTGATGTGCAAGGACAATTTCAAGGAGGGAATTACGCAGAAGCTGGAGCTCGTCGACGAAGATCCGGATGTGTTCCAGTCCGTCTTGACGTTTTTGTATACGGGCATTTATGAGACGTGCAAGATTACGGGGAGTGAGGAGATTGGTACATCCCCTCAAGTACGTGGAAGAAAGGCACGGCACTGATGAGAGGTAGAAAGCGCACCCTCGACAGAACAAACCTGCAACTCATCCGAAGATTCCGAGAATGACGACGAACACCAACACCAAGGCGGCGGCCGCCCCGCAACAACAGAGGACATCCTCGCGCACGTCCAATTGTACGCGAGCGGCGACAAGTTCGATATCAGGGACCTGAAAGAGGTATCCTCCAAAATGTTTCGCAACCAACTCAACCGCACATCAGTCGAGAAGCTCGACGTTCCCGACATCATCCGCGCCGTGTTTACATCTACCCCGCACAACGACGCCGCCTTACGCCCAGTATTGATAGACTACTGCGTTCAAAATCTAAACGCCCTCCTCGTCCAGCCCGGCATGGCTGAGGTGCTCTCCGATTTTGGCGAATGCGCATTTGAGATCTTACGCTCGTACAAAGACGAAGCGGATCTGCGCTCGCGTAAAGCAGTCGAAGACCAGCGCACAGCGGTCCTCGAGATCAAAAAGGCGGAATCGCAGCAGTTGCGCGAGTCGCTAGCAAAGCTCCAAAAGCGGGATACGCATCTCATGGAGATGTTGGCGTCGCATCACAATTGTCGGAATTGCGGGAAGGTGTTTGGTGCTGGGCCGCAGGTTTATGGGCCTATGAGTGATAGGGTTATGTTGAGGTGTAAGGGGTGTTATACGAAGCACTCATAGCCCCATTTCCCCTTTTTTTTATGATTATGAATTGTGTTTTAGCTGCGTTTAGCGGTTTGCAGGGTCTGGAGTTTACCATGTCTGCTCTTCTTTCCGGCGTTCGGTGCATTTAGTTGCGGCGTCTTGTTCTATCTAGTCTACTCTTCAATATGACTGACTACCTCTTCCAAACACCGCTCTTCCCACCCCTCTTCTCCAATAATTTCACGCCATCAATCACAATCCCCTTATCATTAGCCTTGCACATATCATACACCGTCAACGCGGCCCCCATCACAGCCGTCATGGCCTCCATCTCGACGCCCGTGCGTCCTTCGCACGTAACCGTAGCCACGATCTCAACCGCGCCAAACCCTTTCTGACCACCATTTTCGGGGATTGATGATGAAGAAGGTGGAACGAGAGAAATATCAACACTGACACTGTCAATACCAATACTCGGATGGCACAGCGGCACAATATCAGGCGTCTTTTTCGCGGCCATTATACCGGCCACCCTAGCAGCGGCGAATACGTCCCCTTTCGCTAATGTCATCCCGCCGGTTGAGGATTCGGACGATGACGTGAGGGTTGTGTATGTAATCTCGTTCGTGAAATGCACTACACAAGATGCGCGTGCGTATCGTTGGGTGCTGGGCTTGGAGCCTACGTTGGTCATGTGCATGTCTCCCGCGGTGTTGAGGTGAGGGAGGATCGGGTGGTTGGGTTTGACTTTATGCTCTTTTTCATCGGGTTGTAGTTTTCTGGTGGTATATGCTCGGAGTTGGTGTGCAGATGACGAGTGTAATAAATGGATTGGTATCAGGTTGTTCATTCTTGTACGATTGAGATTCAAAACAGGATTATCTACGATGCATGTTAGCCCTTTACTGTACTCCAAATAATATAAATTTTAGATATCATATCTCATAAATCATAACATGCCGAAACGTGCGCCTTCACCGATGTATGGTTTATATCCAATCTGTACTGTAAATAGAGAAAAAGACGAGAAAAATCACCCACCAATCAAGATCATAGGCCTATTCTTCATATTCTCTAGTTTCCCGATTCCGGCGTGCTTTGCTTTTTTGCGCTTGACTGCTAACCCGATGACGTCTAGTAATTTGCGTTCACGAGGCAGTAAGTTTTCCTCGGATTGGATGCGCGATGCTAGGCGGCCCGATTCGAGGAGATCCAGAGTTTTCATGGCCTCCTCGTCAATGGGGAGGCCGTTGTTCTCTTCGCGGATCAGGTCGCGGAGGGAGACCTCTGCGTTTCCGTGTAGACAAACCTTTAAATTTCCATCTGATGTTATGCGGAGCCGATTGCATGTCCCGCAGAAATTGTGCGTCATGCTAGTGATGAATCCAACCTTGCCCTGAAACCCGGGGACGCGGTACGTCTTGCTGGTATCGTTCTTGTGACCTGCCACTTTTTCTATTTCCGGATACGATTTCCGAATAATATCCAACATTTCCTGATACGGAACCATCTTCTGCTCACTCCACTTATTCCCGTCAAAGGGCATGTATTCAATAAATCGAACCTCAATATTCTTCTCCTTGCCTATCTCGACAAAGGGCACGATTTCATGCTCATTCAATCCCCGCATAACCACGCAGTTGATCTTGAGTTTGATACCCGCGCCGAATACGCGATTCATCTCTTCAATCCGAGTTATACTTTTCATGACTGCCTCAAATCCGTTGCGGCGGGTCATAATTGTGTATTTGAATGGGTCGAGAGTATCCAAACTCAGATTGACGCCTGTCAATCCTGCTTCGGCCATTGCGTCCAGTTTGCGGTGTAGCGAAATCCCATTTGTTGTCAAACATAACTCTTTCAGCCCGTCTTTGCGCAGGTCGCCTATTGCCTGCATCATTGGTACAATGTCCTTTCGGACTGTTGGTTCGCCACCTGTCAATCGGATCTTCGTGACTCCCTGCGACACGAATAGTGACGACAGGTACACTATCTCTGGTGTTGTGAGTAGATGTGCCGGCGGTGATAGCGGGACCCCTTCTTCGGGCATGCAGTATAAGCAGCGCAGGTTGCATTTCTCGGTAATGCTGATGCGGAGGTAGTCATGTTGGCGGTGGAAGGTGTCGGTTAGAAACTCGGAGAAGGGTTTTGCGGATTTGATGGCTTCGAATCTTCTCTTCGGTTTATACGGCGGGGGAATAGGACCGTTCTCTTCGATTGTGGTAGTAGCAGCTACGGTGCTTTGTCGTCGTAGAAGTCGGTGAGTCACTGTGCTGCTTCGCGAGTAGCGCCGTGGGAGTTCTGGTGAGTGACACAGCTGCGCGACACCCCGCCTTGAGATCAATGGGCGAGCCATGATCATGTATATATTCAAGAGTTTTAGGGAATATTTGTAATCATTTTGAAGTCGAAGGTTGGAAGTTAGGAAAAAGATTGATC
The DNA here is from genome assembly GCA_037356135.1 of Talaromyces sp. F31. Classification (NCBI taxonomy): domain Eukaryota; kingdom Fungi; phylum Ascomycota; class Eurotiomycetes; order Eurotiales; family Trichocomaceae; genus Talaromyces; species Talaromyces sp. F31. Next base: position 1,289,643 of record JAYXSF010000027.1, on the reverse strand, counting down.
TTGTTCTCAGTGATTTGTGATGAATCGTATCCCCCGCACTCGGTCTGGCCAATCACAGCTCCGACAGGAGCAGGCCAGGTTAGGTAAGCAGACCCTCTCCGCGGAGTCTTATCTTGACTGTGGATACCCGCTGACGTCCACGATTTACACATCTTTGTTTATTCGTTCAACTATGTGGCTACGAGGCTAGCATCTTGACAACCCTCTTCTCCAGACTCTTTTCAAACTGATTCACGCCATCACCTTGTTCTACCAGCTTTCCGCCCTTGAGCACATAAACAGTTCTTCTCCTCGGCGTCTCGTCAATCCCAGTCTCTCCATCAGACTCCGCCTCAAAATCATCATCCAATGGAGCATCCACGTCTCGTTTCCCCTCGACAACAGACCGCACTAGGAAACGATCGTGCGTGACAACCAATATGGCTCCGTTGAAAGTCGATAGGGTAGACGCGAGAGCTGTCACGGTGTAGAAATCGAGATGGGTGGTGATTTCGTCCAGAACAAGGAGATGAGGCGGGTTCCATAAGATTTTAGCCAGAGCCAGTCGAACCTATCATTCATTAGCACTAGTCAGTCACCCAGATCCCAGCAGTACATACCAATTGCCCACCCGAAAGACGAAAGACAGGCACGTCAGATGCAACTCGACCGGCTAATCCCAATGATGATAACAAGCCTCGGGCCTCGCCTTCGCTGAGTTGACCACCGGCATCTCGCAGAATATACCCCAACGCCGTCAATGCGGGCTCTGTACGTCCCTCCTTCTGGAGCTCGCCCACTGAATTCTGAGCATAGTATCCAATCTTCAATCGCGGATGACGAGTGACTTTCCCCTTCGTTGGTTCCGTAAACTCACCAGTTAGCAATTGCAACAACGTAGACTTGCCGCATCCATTCAGTCCCATAATGCCCACCCGATCACCCAGATGTATCGTCAGGCCTATATCGTCTAGCACAACGGGTCTTGTGCGTTTGTATCGAAACGTGATGTTTTCCAGCGAGATCAACGGCCCCGGAAATCGTAGGTCTGGCGCATCTGGCAACTGAATCGCTGTTCCCCTCTCATCCTTGGGCACCTCAATCTCAGCACGCGCCTTGAAATGATACCCAGCCAGATCACGATTCAACTTGAAGCGTCCACCCGTTGCGCTGACTTGTATTCCCATCCTATCGTCGATCTTCTTCTGTCTCGATTTCGCCATTCGTAATTTATTATCATCGCCCGTCTTTTTGCCAACCTTGGTCGTTTCGCGGATGGTAGCTTCCATATGCGCAATTTGTTTCTCTTGAGCTTCTTTCATTCTGCCCCAGTACAGCTTCTGTAATTCAAAATGCTCTTCGTAAGCAGCCAGATTGCCTTTGAAGTACGCTAGGGCCTGGTCCCGCAAGATGATTATCTCTTCGCACACAGCGTTGATGAATGAGCGGTCATGCGACACCAACACCAACGTTGTCCCCGATGACTGCCGCATTTGTTTCAGGTAATTCTCCAGCCAGATCACGCCCAGCAAGTCCAAAAAATTTGTGGGCTCGTCGAGGATCATGATGTCTGGATCTTGAATAAGGATTCCGGCTAGCATGCATCGCATGCGCCAACCACCGGATAATGTCATGAAAGGCCTTGAAAGCATTTCTTCTTTGAAACCCAGACCTGCTAGAATTTTGCGGGCTTGTTTCTCGACATCCACGACTTTCATCTACTCGGGTCAGTAAGTGACTGCTTAAGCCTGTACTGGATGTACATACTGTTTCATATTGAGATTGTAGATCTTGGAGTAGATCAATCGCAGCTTGTGTGTCCACTTGAATTGCTTCTGCATCTATACTCGAGTGTTCCTGTTGTAGTCTAAGCTCGTCAGTATCGGACAATCAAGTCAGAGACGACGCATCTCACAATTCTGTAGATGCAGCCACTCGAATTTCAATCGCCTTGAGCTCCTTTCTCGCTTGCAAACCTCTAGCACCACTCCTGATACTCGCATTCTTCTGCGCTAGAAACAGCTGCTCCGCTAACTGCTCATGCCGAAGTTTCCGAATGGTAAGAACAGGTGCTAAAGGATCTTCCTGTTCTAGACTCTTTGACAACACTATTGCCCTATTAGAACGCCGCAATGCATGGAACTATTGTGTGCTGACCGTTTATTTTCCTTTCAATCTCGCCTCTCATCGTATCACTTGCAATAACCTGCTCCAAAGCAGTCTTTTGGCCTGGAGTACTAGTCGATATCGAGCCATTCTGCCGCAATGAGTCTGTAAGATCATCAATGCCATCGTTTTTGCTGTTCTCCTCAATCTCAGCATCTGTCTGCTGCAAAATCGCAATGCGTGTCGAATACGGAATTCCCGGAATTAGCTTCTCCGCCAACGCGCGGAGAATAGCTGACCACAGCATTCTTCATCAGATGGAATCCATAGAAAAACCGAAGACAAATAGTGAAGGGATGCGTACTAGATTTCCCGCTCCCATTCTTCCCCACAAGGCCATAATGAACACCCGCTTTGAGTCTCAGATCTGCACTCGATATAATTTCAAGACCGTCTGCTTTTGATTTCGATCTGCCTTTTGATTTTGCAGTGCCGGCCTCGCTAGAAGGTTGTTGTTGAGGTGAGTGGACTATTATGTTGAGGCCTTGGATGTCGACCTACTTTTGGGTTAATTATTTACTGGCATAGATAAGGATAGGAGAGGTCGGTATACTTCGCGGGAAGGCCTGTCGTCGAGGAAGTGAAATCGGGTCTGTTTACATGTTGCGATGATATTTGGTGTAGTTGATGTCATTTTGATAGACGATTGTACTAAATTTTCACATTCAGTCGATCGGGAATCATTAATTTGCTGTTTACAGTATATAAATTAATCTTAAGGATCATATCTTTATATTCATATCCAGAAATATCCAGCTAGCTTTGACCTCTTGAATGTTCGTGATGAACGGCGAAGAATGTCCAACCATCAAGCCAATCACAGCGCTCAGAAGTGAGTCATTTTTGGTCAACAATGCAAATATACCGAGTGGCATATGGATTTTGCTTATTTTCGTCATGAAAACCAATTCTGTATCAGAAAGAAAAATGATTGGTAAAAATCGCTAAAGCGAATGCAAATAGCAAGCAAAATGTGGAAGGTTAGTTCTCAGAAATGCCCTGTGGGAAAAGCTCTAATTGCGGGAGACATTTCGGGTATCTTAAGGAGTGAGTATAAGCACATTTAGGGCAAGTTACCTGAAGGGCAATTAGGATACCGTAGAGGCAAGTAAATTAATGAGAAAATATAATGAAAGAAGAGCGTGAAGAACAGTGGGAGAGAAGCAAATTATGTGAAGGTTTTACCTGGATGAGCATACATCTTCCAGTCGAATGCACGGCAATGAAGCAAGAACGAGAAGCTGGGATACAGATTCAAGAATAGAATAACTTCAAACCAACATTTAAATCAAAGAAATTCCTATCATTTCAATAAGATCTGGCATACCCCGTACGATTTCAGACATTTACTCTCGCAGCGAGTTACAGTCATTTGCCGCCTGTACGTACGGATCCCCGTTCTCCTTTCAACGTCTCACCGTACTCACTGCTTATCAGTTACCGTCGATGTCCATGCTTCTAGCTTATATCCATTTCGCATGCTTGTCGACCAAATGCTCTCGCGGGATTACGGCTTTCTCTCTTAGCATCTGAATGCCAACGATCAATTGCAGGCTCCTTTCTTAGTGTATTTTGCGTAGTACCGAAACAATTCTGTAAGCGTCTTTGTGTCACAAGCCTGATGTAAGACTCATCTTTGTTGAGTCCATTCTCCAAAGAAACCGGTAATTTTTCCAATTATGTAAACCAGGCCAGACATTAATCAAGCAGGTATACCAAGAATAGCTACATCTTTGCGTGACATGAGTTCTTAGCAGGCTATACTTAAGTATGGGGTAATATGATTCATGTTTCTTAGCATTGCTGCCCTATGATGGCGAGATAGTACAGGCAATCATTATAAAACGACTTAATTGTTTAATTCGGGCTTTTGGACCATTTGGGGGGGCCGAATCGGGTCCAATTGCGATATTGAAGCTATCCGAAAACGAGGTTGTCGTGGTCTTTGGGAAGTCTCAGTATTGTTTCGGCGACTCGAGTTGCTATTTCTGGACATTCAAGCATATAGACAATAGTACTTTATCTTCATGATGTCTCCGTCGTTACGTTCCCCGTATTGTAAATGCAGATCTCGTTAATTCAGCGAGCCGGCCATGAGTTATCAACTGGGTATTTAGTCATCGCGTAGTATTTACACTCGTCGTATCACCGGAGTGCAGATCTTCTATCTTAAGATACATGCTATGTACCTATATAATACTACTGTTGGTGAACGTCTATCTCCTACATTGTCGATCACCATATAGTGCCTATATACGTAAATTAAAGAAGAGAATTGCATGCAACGTCGTTAAGCACTAAGCTTCAAAACGAAACCCCCACTCGGAACAGATGCCGTGCTTGAGTATAGCTGCCAAGTGCCTACTGCAGGTACTCTATAGGTAAAGTTCGAGATTCTGGCAAAAAATCAATTTTCGTAGAATTTGCTTGTTTCACCGGCCAAAGCTCCACGTTTTCGGCTTTCGTTCGAGAGCATATGATTGATCGACTCGGTGCCGTTTCTGACAGTACTCTGACTTGACTAGTGTTTTAGTGACTCGTGGGGGCATTTGCTCGTTAGAGCGGCCTGCATCCATTGATTGATGAATCATGCCACAGGTCTGGCCCCTTTGTATTTTTTGTAGTATGAAATAAACAATATCTAGTTCGTAATTGGCATTGGAATATGGTTGTGGTTGATGGTCCCAGTTCTGGTACCTGAAATTGGCCGCCGGCAAGGGTTTATGATTTGTTGTTAAAAAGTAGTATATCCCAGGCCATAAATGAGATTGTTACGCTACAAAGGCAGAGGTATAGTTATAGGCTACTCACTAATATATTAGCTAGCTGCTTAATTGGCGTTGGTCAGCAAATGGTCGAAGAATAGCCCCAAAGATAGTCCCAGATAGGGCATTTTGGTAGGGTTGAGCCCTAAGTACCTCCGGCATGGTGACATCGGGCAGCCTGCCAGGTTGCGAATGACCCTGCCGATCCTCTGGAAACTCTGGAATGCCAGACCACGCCCCCTGTCAGCAGCCCTTACACGCCAGACCCCAGCACTGAGCAGCATGCGCATTGCATTCCTGCTTCCCGCGTGCACTGTACGCCGCACGGATTCAAAGAAAGCCTCGTTCTCGACGTTTGCCGTAGTACGGTACGCGTCGCATCTCCTCACATTCCCAAGTCACATATGTCTATGATCATGCTAAGTACGTAATAAGGCGGATTTGATGCTTCGTTTTACTCGAATAGCTAAATTTGCCCGTCTTTTTCTAGCATCACAGGCTAAAGCCTGCCCCGTGAGTTGAAACGCTGGTGGCGCAACCTCGAAACGTGCTGCTCGCTTCATTGGTCTTATGCCTAGATCTCGCGACTGTGTACCGCAAGGTCTTTTGAGCCTCCCAATGCACAGTTTGATAATTTCTGTTACATGTCCCAATGGATCCACCAATGGCTACTCAAAATTTACGCTAATTTGACAAAACTAGCCCTATGCAAGTCCTAAAAATACATGCTACGTACACTAAGCGGATGGCACATTCCTCCTTTTAACATGGCTGACGGGTGGCTTGCATTCAACCACGGGGCCGGGATGACTAGGCCAAGCACGTATATTGCATCTGAATGTTGAATGATCTGACCCGTCCAGCTTTCGTATGCCTTGTATCAAAGTTCATGGACTAAACTTGGCTCCCATTGGAGCTCTCCATTCCCCGCAGCTTTACTAGCAAGACGCAACCACTCTTTGGAGTTGCCCAAAAAGGTTAACCCGGGCTGGCAAGGTAGAAATGTCTGTCTTGAGCAAAGAAATATCACCCAGAAAGACTCTTTATCGCCCGTGACACGGTATAGTAGCGAGCTTCTGACATGAGCTTGGCCAATGGTATTTCGCCTTGAATGGTTCGACCTAACAGGTATCTTCTGCCCTGCGAACCAGCCTGATCACGATGCATACACCATTGTGAACAAGGTAGGCAGGGGATCGATGGGGCTATCTGCTTTGCAACATAGATCTACAAGCTCGACTAGTAGTGGTAAGAATGTAACGCCACCATAGATGTAGCGTTTGCTTGATTCTTGGTCATATAACGAACATAAATAGGCCTCGGGTTTCCTTCTCAGAAGACCTCTTTATCCTCACCAAACACCTCCAACAACAATCTTATCGAAGATTCAAAGGTCCTTGACGGATCTGTCCATTCCCTTTTTTTTTTTTTTCAAACCGTCACTCCTTACTGAACCTAGGTTTTCAACCCGATTGATCTCGGTCTTATTTTTGATACCTTTCTTTGCACATATTACACTCAAACTCAGGTCTGTTCGCTTACATCAAAATGCATTTCTCAACTCTTGCCAGTGCCAGTCTCATGGCCACCACTGCCATGGCCTACCCTCACGTCTTGAACCGCTTCAGTGCCGCTAAGCGTCAAGCCAGCGGTGCCCAGAATGTCGTCTACTGGGGCCAGAACGGTGGAAGCGCCGTCGAGAACAACGATCTCTCTACTTACTGTACCGCCGATGCTGGAATCGACATCATCGTTCTCGCTTTCTTGTACGAATGGGGTAACGGTGTCACTATTCCCTCTGGTACTATTGGCCAGTCTTGCTATATCGGCACTGATGGCACAGGCCAGAACTGCGATGACTTGGCCACCGCTATCTCGACTTGCCAGTCCAACGGTATCAAGGTTATCTTGTCTCTCGGTGGTGCCTCTGGCGCTTACTCCCTCAGCTCTCAGGAGGAGGCTACCACTATCGGACAGAACTTGTGGGCAGCTTACGGTAGCCCCAACGCAACCAGCTCTGCCTCCATCACCGTTCCCCGTCCATTCGGCAAAACCTTCGTTAACGGCTTCGACTTTGACTTGGAGGCCAACTCTGGAAACGAGTATTATCAATACATGGTTTCTACACTCCGCACCAACTTTGCCAATGACCCATCAAACACCTACTACATCACCGGCGCGCCTCAATGCCCTATCCCGGAACCCAATATGCAGGAAGTCATCGCCAACTCTCAGTTCGACTATCTCTGGGTCCAGTTCTACAACAATGAGGGCTGCTCCACTGACACCGGCACCAACTTCAACGACTGGATCACCAACATCGCAGGAACCCCTTCTTCCGGAGCTAAGATCTTCCTCGGTATCCCTGCTTCTGAGGACGGTTCCACAGGTACTGCCTCTGGTGCCAAGTACTACCTTTCGCCTGCAGACCTTGCCACTCTCGTCAAACAGTACAGCAACAACACTGCCTTCGGCGGTATCATGATGTGGGACGCTGGTTTCTCTGATGGCAATGTCAACAACGGCTGCACTTATGCTCAGGAAGCGCACAGCATTCTCACCACTGGCAGCGCCTGCTAATCGAGTCGAAGCCCTGACAGGATTCAGATTCGAAATGCAAAGGGGAGTGGATATTTGTGCTGGTTTTCTTTTGCTTGACCCCTTAGGGATACTTTCGTTGTAACATATTTTTGACTTTTTTTACCTTCGCTTATATCTTCAATCGTAGAGTGATTGTTGCATGTGGATATTTAGCAATCGTGCGGTGTACAATCCTTTCATACTCATGGCTATATCTGAATTTTCAATTTGAAATGAATATTGTATCGCATATTTCAACTTTCTAACTTGCAACATGAAAAACCATTGTGTCAAACTCGGGAACAGGATGAAAAGAAAGAAAATAATCAAACAAGGCAGTCAATATAACCTAAAAGAGGTACAAGCAGAATCAAACAATATTATCATTCTTTCCATCATGAGCACTTCCATGGGCAGCATTCCACGATCTAGCCCCTTCCAGTCTCATCGCAGCATCCTCTTCCTCCGCCCAAGCCAAAGACTCATCGGGTAACATTACAGCCTTATCAATAGCAACAGGCAAACCTCGATGACGACCCCGCAGCATTACCGCAATCAATATTAATTTGCTGATGGTATACCAACCACCACAGAATGAGTAATTCTGGTTCGGAATACCGACAGATATACCAACACAACCGTAGCCCGAGACTACCTCAAATATAATGTTGAAAGTAGAGTATGAGACCGGATCATCTGTGAAGTGAGGTGCTTCTGCGATTGTGATGAACAAGACTGCCAGGCAGATCCACCATATATCATGGCTGAGCTGGGACCGTAGCTGTTGTCGAACGAAGTAGCTTCGCGAGGTATTCTTTTCATCGACTTGGGATGTACCATTGTCCTGGTTCTGCTTCTCAACTGATGGTGATACCATAGCTTTGATGTGGCCGACAAAACTGCCCAAAGACGCGTGATGTCGCTGATCTTCAGCGAGATGATCATTCGCGTATATTCCGAGAGATCGCTCTTCGTAGACATTCGTGTTTCTTATGGTCACCAAGACTGGAAACGCGGAAACATACATCATAAGCACATAAAGAACAAGCAAGCCCTGATGCAATTCGGCGATATTGACAACATAGAAACCGCCGGAACGAACGGCCAAAGCCTGGAACAGTCCGTCCAAAATGCGATATCCGCCTAGACTCTGTACGGCTATGTTGCCTATGGACAAGACTTCGAAGCCGGCCCAATCAATGCCGTTGAAAAGGATGATTGTAGCAAGGAGATACCAAGTATGCCGCTTCGGGAAAAGATGAGTATACACTCGACGTGGATGATTCAAAATGAAGTCGAGAACGATTTTCCACTCTTCACACCACTTTGTTCGTGGTAGAATATGTCTCATGGTCCATATACTAAATCGCAGAAAACAAGGATATAGTGTATTTCCAGCAAGAATCAGGAATCCCATAGTAAGCAGGACATAAGAACTGAATCGAAGATTGTCAGCACAATTAAGTACTTGGTGGTTTCAAACAGTTGATCTTACCAAGTTTGCAGGGCTGTCATGTTCAGATCAAGCAAAGACATGCCGTTATTTCCAAAGGCAGATATGGCCAAAAATGAGCCAGTCCAAAAAGGGTTCAGTCCGTTTTCACGAGCAGTGCTAGGTCTGTTGACAGCCAACCAAGTACCCAGCCCTAGAAACCCAAGCATGTTGAACAGGACAAAGTACAAAGGAACAATAACCGAAAGTAAACAAATCGCTTTGTATTCCACACCACCGAGCTTCTCACGCTCGCTAGCTGTAAGACCATGAAACTGCGAGTTGCGAGATATCAAGCCTTTTGAGAGGAAGAATTTTTGAGAACCTTTGATAATGCCTTCAATCAAGGATGGTCTTCGGTCATCATTAGAAACAAAGCTAGGCGCGGCGTCTTTGGGGTCTCTAGCGTCTGGACGTGCGCCTACGCCAGCCATGGGAAATACGCGATGTCTGATTTTGTTTCGCGTGTGTGATTGAACGGTAACTTGATCGTCGTCAACCCATCTGATCTCATCGATATCATTCAGATTGCTCTGAGAGGGTGCCTCATTATTCACGGGAGTAATTTCAGGGGCTATTGGGACTGGGTGGTCCATTGTCGCACCGTTCGCTGCTGAGTCTTTATTCCCCGATGCATATCCGTCATCGCCTGCTGTTAAAGGATTCTTTGAAATTCTTGGCAGGTGGATACCTCGATGGGCAGTAGAGCGATTTCGTGCAACTGCCTGAACAATACTGCGAAACCTGGTTTCAAAAGCACGCTTCCGGACGAAGAGAACAGTGCTTGAGATGAGAATCGGATGACCCAGAACAATGAGACCAAAGAGAATAGCTTGTTGGAAAGAGTTGACAGTAGAAAGATTGACCTAGGAATATCAGCTTGAATACGCCCAGTCAAAATGTTCGGAGACACATACAGTATTCAAGCCGGCCCCAGTCATTGCACTCACGCAGAGAAACAGCGAGTCAATATAGCTAACGCTCTTAGCTGGACTAGCAGAGCCCCAGAATATCAAGCTCCATACAAGGCCCATAGCGATGAAATAGGAGTGATGCAATGTAAGGAAGTTGAGAGGCGGAAGTAGATTAGCCATTCTGCGAACGGGCATCTTCCACAACACTGATAGAATGAGTTAGTCCAGGCTCGTACATTCATTGACCAGGAAGAGGCCAAAACCCCTCTAGAGTTTCGGAAACGAAATATTGGATTGGCTGCCTACCGGTCATTTTGGTCGTTCTACTCTGCTTGAAGGTAGAATGCCTGTGTAAGAAAGTATAATGATCTCAAAAGATCACCACAAAAATATCCTATCCTGCGGATGGTATCTAGCCGTAAGATCCTGTATCTTCAAAGTGCGATACAATATCTTCTATTAGCATAATGTCCTGGGTAGAATAATTCGATGTGGCGGTCTGCATGTAAGTGTTCTAGCCTGTGTTAGAAAACAGTTTCGATGGCCATTGGAATGCAGTAGGTGTGTAAGAAATTAAGAGTCGGTGTAGGAAAAGCTGTAGCTTTTAATGATTGAGCAAGGTCTAGTTTTGTAAAGGAAGCAAGGAACAGTTTGTATTGCAAGAAGAAAGCAAGATGAAGCAGACTTTGTTGAGCCGAAAAATTGAGAAGACTGCCTGAGGCCAAGAGCTGGCTCCACTTAATTCTACTCTTATGATAATACTAAGGTTATATTAACAACCTCATTTATGATGACCTGTCAAATGCAAGTGATTGTCCTTGGTTGTTTTACAGACTGCTAATCAAGTAGTTCTCTCCAATAGAAGTGCCTGGCAGCTTGGAAATACCAACAATTCCAAGGATCAGAATGTCCCGAAAAACGCTATCAGGAACCCCGCCATAAAGAAGCGGTCGCTATTGCATGCAGCTACATTTAAGCGAGTTTCAAGATCGGACTAGAGATAAAGGACAATAATATGACTTTTGTGGTCTAAGAATATGAAACCGAACCAACGCCGGAAGATCTAGGATATCCTTGAAATGCTATATCATGCTGCAAGTCACCTCATGCGGACGCTTCACTCCTCGTCATCCCCTTCTTCAATCTCGTCGCTGTCGTCTTCACTTTCGATTTCTGAGAGGACATCTTCATCAGCGTTATCACGTTCCCTTTGTCGCTGTTTTTCTTCATCTTGTCTGCCTTGTTCGAGAATGGCTGCCTTCTCCTCACGTAGTTTACGTTGAGTCTTAACAAATGCACCGAGAGGGGTGGTTTCCCAGTCGGTCTCCTTGAGGAATTTTTCCACATCCGCTCTATCCTTTGGAGCAAAGTTGACTTTGGCCCGACGCTCTTCAATCCATCGGGAATTGAGCTCGACCTTTTGCACAAGGAGTAGAACCAAGTGATTGATCTTGGAATTCTTGTTGCCGCCCGTGCGTGAACCTGCCTCTTTAAGCCACCGTTTCAACATGACAACAACTGGCAAAGCGAGCTCTGGGAAAGCAATATGTTTTGTCCAAAGAACAAAGAATTCTGACAACAGCTCAACAACTTGTTCACCTACGCCGTCTTGGTAGACGCGGGTGCGGAGGTAGGACTTGGCTGCTCGGATTGATGTACTGAAATCCAATGGTCGCAATGTACTTGACTTGGGAGGTTTCCTCATTTCTGTCGAGTTGAGTACTTCCATTAGAGCCGGGGCCAATGGAATATAAGTACCTGTAGCACGGGAGATTCGTAGGAGAGCACGAGCGAGCTGAAAGCGTAGAGGAAAGTACTGAGGGGTGGGGATAAGGCGCATAGCACCCAGGGTAATTTGTACAACGGGATAAATCAAAGGTCGCAAAGCAGACTGTTTTCCTGCCTCCGCCTCAACAAAAGCATTGCAGTGCTGAGAGAGCACACGGGACCAGAAATCAAGCGAGTGCACATATTGCCAGTTGTAGATGGTTTTGTAGGAGTCTTTGGTCTTATTCGTAATACTGCCACGGAGGTGAATGGCCAGTTGGCGAATAAAGCTGAATCCTGTAGTGTAAGAGACATTCTGATCAATGCCCCAGATCTCTGCGGCCGAATTCTTGGTTAGGTTGACACCAGCGAGGGTATGGACATTTGTATTGCGGCTGCCTTTGACAACACCTTCATATGTCGCTTTGAGGACAGCCTCCCTGATTCCCGCGTCTCCGATCTTCATCAGGCGACGCATGATCAAGAAACCAGTAACACGGACAGCCTCAGAATTGGTGTTGTCAGACCAGATGCTAACCACCATTTTCACGATGACTTTCAACACTTTGCGGAACTGCAGAAGATATGGCAACATGGGCTCAATAGATGCGAGCGTCAACTTAAGAGTAGACGCATCCGATAGATTCGTGAGCAGTTGATGGACAGATGATGTGTGTGATTTGATGAGTGGACTAAGCGTCTTGAACTTTTGCGATTCTGCCGGTACTTTGATTCTGCCCCCCGCGGTTTCTTTTACTGGCAAATGGTGGGCCAGTACCTTGGGCACCATTTCCAATGCTGTGATTAAAACTTGGTGGTAGACATCCGGATCCGAAATGGTGTATTTAGTATCCTGGTTGTCGGCGTCATTAACGTATGCTGCTGATCGGAAGGCAAGTACGACTTGTCGAAGAGCTCTCATGGAGTTTTGCTCTTGCAAAGTTTTCTGCCACTTTTTGACCTCGGACATAGTGACAATGTTGTCCTTCATAGCTTCAGATTCCGAACCCTTCGATTTCTTCTTTTTCTTGGCTGGCCCTTCTTCCGTCTCGCTCAATTCGTCAACTTCAGCGAGGTCGCCATGGTCTTCGAAGTCCAAAAGTTCAGCATCGTTTTCTTTGAGGTATTTGTAAAACTCCGGGTCTTTCTCTTTCAGCGACTCCAACTGTCCTTTGTGTTCTTCGAAATCTCCGACGCTGCTGGCATCTGACTGTTCTTCTGAATCAGACGCAGCTTCCTCCTCAGCACTTTCAGCTTCCGACTCGACATCTTTGGCGCTCTCATCCACCCGCTTCCGTTTGCCAATCTTGGGTGTCACGTCCTTCTTTTGTGCCTTTTTTCCTTTACCATTCTTGGGGTCCGCAATATCAAATGCTCCAGCGAAGAAATCGTCGACGTTCATTTCCGCAAACGCTTGTTCCTTGGCCTGTTCCTCGGGATCGACCACCTTCTCGGCTTCCGCTTTCTCGCGTCTTTCTGCATTTCGTGCTTTTCTCTTGTCATTCACTTGATGTCGCTGCTTGATTTTGGCGAAATCTTTGCGTCTCTCGAGCACATCTCCCAGTTTCCGTTGTTGAAACTTCTTGGTTGATTTCTTGATAGCCATTTTGACTGAATTACTATCACAGCGCGATCCAAGCGGCTGTGCGAAATGTTTCAATGGCTGGATGTCTAGGCTAGATACTGAGCTTGAAGTCGGTCTTGCGGGAGGACGAAAAAAAAATCGATTTGGCTGGCAGAAAGTGGTGCACGGACCACACAGCTGCTCCCCGCCTTCCTCTTCTCCAATCGCGGCTTCTTGCGTCGAAACATCAACATCAACGTAGCTTGACAAATCTACATAGCACGAAAAATCATCTCACGATGCATTCTCAAAGACCACTATCATATGCGCCTACGCCTTACAGCTATACACCAAACCCAGCGTTATCCGCCACGATTAACCTCGATGAAGTAAGTTGCGCCCGCTCGCTCTCGCCTAGTTAAGCTGACATCAATAAGGAAGTTAAGCTGGCATCGAGCTCCGCCGAGCGCGACCTCTACGAATCACTCGCTGAGATATACAGCATTATCGTTACCTTAGATGGATTGGAAAAAGCATACATCCGTGATGCTATTTCAGAGTCCGAATACACAGAGACATGTGCTCGGTTACTGAAGCAATATAAGTCGACATTAGGTGACGACACGGTAGCGCGAGAATTTGTCGACTTGGAGACGTTCAAGCGCATATGGCAGGTGCGTCATCAATCTCACTCCCGAAGAAACAAAATTGTTCTTAACTGATCTCTTTAGTTGGAATGCCCTCGAGCTACTGAACGTCTACGAATCGGCTTGCCGGCCACCGTCGAACAAGCATCCCATGGTGCCCACACTCCTAGCGGCGGCCTGCCAAACAATTCTTCAGCTGGCGGTGCTTCCGGAAGTCTCATTCTCACTGCGACAGAAAACTTCATCACCTTCTTAGATGCCTTGAAGCTGAACATGGTCTCGAAGGACGCCCTGCATCCGCTCTTATCCGAGGTTATCCAATCGGTCAACAAGGTGACAGATCGAGATTTCGAATCACGGGGCAAGATCATACAATGGCTCATCACTCTCAATCAAATGCGCGCAACGGAGGAACTGAGCGACGACCAAGCCCGCGAATTATCTTTTGACATCGAGCAAGCGTATCAAGGCTTCAAAGCGACGCTGAATTGATTTGCATCGACGACATGCATTGATCACCACTAGAAGCAGAGATTGAAAGAGTACCGTTGACGAGCACGCTTCTTGTATGGATCATGGTCTCTATTGTGGTTGTGCCTCAGACTGACCGCCTGGATCCGCCATCGGACCGAATCCACGAATCCCGAGCGGCAACAGACCCACGCCGATAACGCTACCTTTCCTATTTAGGAAATAGCGACTTTTTTTTCTCCGCCAGCCCAGCCCGCGCTATCTTCTTCGTCCGACAAGATAAGGGCGGATCTTTTGTCTATCGCTGGTCTTGAAGGTCGTTGTCAGGGTTTTTGTGTAGTTGGGCTATATTTTGACTCTCGTTGGGCCTTATTAATCGAGATGATAACCGCTGACGAAGATGAACCTCTTCATGGTATGAGACTTCTTTCTCAACGACTCTGCCCCTCTTTTGCCTGTCTGACTCGAATGCACCGACCCGATAAACTAATGTACAAGTTACATCGCAGTCCTTGATTTGCCACAATTATATACGAAGCCCACAGCTGTTGAAATTCTAAAGGCCCTTGATCACTTAGCTATCCAACCGAAGAGCTTTGGTTTTGGCGTCCGAGATGCGGCAAGGCGGAAAATAGACCCTACCGGTGTGACAGAGTACCTTACGACCATAATCTCTAGTTCCCTGAAGTGGCTAGAGTCCGATGACCTGCGAGAACAAATATGGGACGTTGCTGCTGCCAGGCTGAGTGAGCGAGCAGGCCGAACAGGTTGGTCCCAGAACCATTACTGTCGTGTTTGCGAGCGGTGTACTTACACAATCATAGCTATGCCCGCTTTTACGAGACTTTTCAAAATTCCTACGTCATCTGGAGAAGAATTCACTCTCAACTTACACGAGCCCTCCCTCACCTCGGACAACCTTGGGATGAAAACTTGGGTATCTTCGTATTTACTCTCGCGTCGCCTGGATTCCATATTTGAAGCCATACCAGAATTAGTGCGATCTGAGTCAACAATATCATCAACGAGTACTCGGCTTAGGGCATTGGAATTGGGCTCAGGGACCGGCCTTGTCGGTCTATCTTTTGCTGCCCTACGAGGTGCATCCGCCTCGATACATTTAACCGATCTACCGGTTATCGTTCCTAATCTGGCAAAAAACGTTGAGCTGAATTTCGAGCTACTGAACAAGGTCAATGCCGACGTCACAACAGGAATGTTGGATTGGTCTATACCTCCCGCTCCGCGTCCCACGAAAGACGACTTGTACGATGTCATTCTCGCCGCTGATCCGCTTTATTCACCCGATCATCCCAAGTGGCTCGTTGAAACGATCAATACATGGCTAAGCAAGGGCCTTGACGCGCGTGTCGTAGTTGAGCTACCACTGCGAGATGCATATCTGCCGCAAGTTGAAGAATTTCGACGAAGAATGGAGGGCATTGGTCTAGCTATCGTCGAACAGGGTGACGAAACGGGCTACGATGATTGGGAAGATGCCGATGGTCAATCTATGGAAGTGCATTGTTGGTGGTCCGTTTGGGGATGGAGTGAGAAGATTTGAATTTCGTTCATGATTTACGACAGTTCCAATATATTCTTCAATAGACTAGATTAGACCAGAGCTAGACTATATTTCATAGATTCATTTCAGCTTTTCTCAAAAGATAATGCATATTTACAGACTTTGAGTGGGTATTTATATGATGTACTACCAAGATAGTCACTTGCGCGAATTAACCCACTGCTTAAACACCGGTGCACTCTCTGCATCCCACTCCCTCCGTCTCGCCGTCTCTGCCTTCAGCTGCTCACACATAATCTTGCTCCGTGCATCCCCCCAGGTACGATTCCACCACTTGTAGGCAAACTCCGTATCCCACGCATCACGGAATGAGAGTTCTGCGATTAAATCTCTTTGCGTGCTTGGATCTAGTTTTATTCCAAAATTTATCAGTAAGAATGTGACTACTTTGAAAGAGGGGGAAAAGAGGGGGGAAAGAGGAAATACTCTTAGTGACGCCCGCAAAATCATCAGGTATTCCTTCACCCATAGTGCACATATAGGGTGTCAGCATGGAATGATTCATGACTCGGAGAAGTGATGGGTTGAGGAAAGTGCATATTGCTCGGGTCTCGCTGAGGGATACTGTCGACGTATTAGAATGAATAGCTCTTCATATATCAGAGGTTTACCAGGGGGTCTTACATTCATGCTCTCTACTCTTGCAGATATCAGTCGCGTTAAGGACGAAATGACACGGTCTTTGATCTTGTGAAGCATCTGGGGCGAGCTTGAACGTTGCTTGGACAATCCAGAGTTGCAACCCTCTCCATTGTTTGTGGAGTTTATCGTCCGTCCACGTTCCGTATATGTATCCAAGTACGGGTATAGATGACCCGTCTGTAGATACGAATTCCGGTTGTCTCTCCGTTGAAGATGAACATTGATGAAGAATGAACCGTTTCCAGTCGTACCACTCCGCGGAGACTAGATTGAAACCTTGAGTGACCGCACCGGTGTCATCTATTGCAGCATTATCGCCGGGTGTGCTGTTGAAGAAACCGGGTATTTGTCTTTTGCATTGAGCGATGTCAAGAATTCTGTAGCTTGGGGGATTCTGTAAATCATAAAGTCAGCTGTTGTTTAACTGAATATCGCTATACGAACGTACCTCAAGCTCCTTTGTAGCGGCCTTTGTCTCATCCGTCATCTTCAATGATCCCGTCTCTCGATCATACAGAAACCTCTCCACCTCTCCTTTCTCAGAGTCCACCAAGGCACCCCCAACGCTCGGCCATCGATCGGCATAAGCCATGTAATCCGAGTAATCATCTTGCCCAAAATTAAGAATATAATGACCCTCATTTTTCTTCATCCAGTCCAAAAGTTGTTGGTTGAATGATCCCTTACGGTAGAAATCATATGTACATCCTTCTCGGTATGCCTTTGAGGTTTTGAAATGGGCGTATGGGATATATGGAAGTTGAAGGATCATCTTTTCCTTGTTCTGAGCCTCGTCAGTCTTGTGTATTGTTTTCGGCTCGAATCCTCCCTCGAGGCCCGGAGACCAATCAGTAATTTCTCTGACGTGGACATCACCATTCGGTAATCGCTCAAATACAAAATGCCATTTCCTAGCCTTCTCTTCGTC
This sequence comes from Talaromyces sp. F31, assembly GCA_037356135.1. Classification (NCBI taxonomy): domain Eukaryota; kingdom Fungi; phylum Ascomycota; class Eurotiomycetes; order Eurotiales; family Trichocomaceae; genus Talaromyces; species Talaromyces sp. F31. The sequence continues at coordinate 1,272,143 of JAYXSF010000027.1, read as the reverse complement.
CGAAGGTGTCACAGATGTCAAAGATACCTCATCAAATGGGAAAAGGACCAGTTCCATGCTGCTATATTTTAGGTCTGAGTAGCCGGTGAACTCTTCAAGGTCTTCGAAGGAGTGAATTTCGGTCATTAGACGTCTCATCTTTCCCGATCCTCGACCGAAGGGTACCCAGTTGGCATGGTAAATTTGGGAGCTCGAGTCTTTGACTGTTTTCCAAAGTAGTCTTCTCGCCTCTGACTCTTTTCCATCTCGTTTGTATAGACTGACCACGGTAGGGACGACTTTTTCTCGTAACAAAGCAGAGACAGCTTCACGTTCAGATCCGCCGAGCGACTCAGAACGTCCAAGTTCATCTGCACGATTTAGAAAGTCCTCGTACATATCTTGTACTGCCCGTGTTCTTTCACCTTCCTGTCTCGGAAAGTAATACAGCAATGTATACTCATCCGCATATTTGAGATAGAAACCCCCTAGCTGCTCCGTGCAGTGCCAAGTAATCGCATGACATTCTCCATAAACTGCTTTCGCCATATCCAAAGCATTTGCTAATAGCTTCTTTCTACTCGATTCATCAACATACTCCGCCAGCGCTAGCCGTAGATTGATCGTATTTCCATTCTCTTTCCCAGCGTCTAACAGCTTTCTACTATCCTTTTTGTCATGTATCCTGAAGTTGATAATCCTTCGAGACAGGTACATCAATTTCCCATCAACCCACGAACTGAATAAATTATCAATTCCTCCGGATCTCACATTCGATATCAATATAGCAATACTCGTGGTCAATTTATCGATATCCGAGTTGGGGAGAGTCAGCATGCACGTCACGGCATGTTCCAAGGGTTCCTTATCCGATGTCTGAACAGGAACAAATTTTGGATAGGCCTCATAAAAGCACCAAAGTACCTGGCCCAGAAAATAATCCACAAACCCATTTTCCCAGACGTTGTAATCAGACCAGATCAATTTATGGGTGATGATATATTCACTCGCTATATTGATGATTTGGTTCGAAGACCCTTTCTCCTTTCGCAGCGACATAACTTTTTCGGCAGCAACGAGGAAGGTTTCGAACCTATCTCCTCTGATCGATCCAAATGCGTTGGGCTCGATAGAGTTGAGGTACATGTTCTCCCATAGCCACTTGATTATTTGAAACCGTTTTGGTGAGAAGAGTAACTTGAGGCCGCCCAAAGATTTCAGCAGGACCTGATATCGAGCATACTGGCCATTTGTAAGGTCAGTCTTTCCCATGCGAGGGTCGACGTATTTCTCGTTTTCGTCTGAAGCTGCCATTGTTGTTGATGTCGGGCTAACGCCTGAGTCAGGTCACCCTTCGTACTGAACTTCGGCCCAAAATCAACTCAATGGCGTGCAATTCTCTAGTCTACCAAGCGTTCATATCTTCACCGCACACATATTGGCAGAAATAAGATCTCAAACATTTAAGTCGAGAGGTCTCAAAAGGGGTGGCTGAGAGTTATAGTTCATGCAATATGATTGGCGTGCCTTGGCGGCTGACTGCCATTTTGCACGTGACTTTGCGCCTCAAGGCTTGGTATCTTGGCATATTATCGGGGTCTATTAATGACATCAGCGGGGATCAACATATAACATTGAAAGCTGGACGAGCTTTTTTGTATTATCCACATTCTACAACATATATCCATGTCCAGTCATATATCGCATCTCCATTCACTACACTTCACATCACATCCAATACTTGCGAAAGATCAGACCAAACAAAAACGAACACAAACGAACACAAACGACACGAAGACGCAATCATGGTCATAGGCCTCCTCGCTATAGCAGCCATCCCCACCGTCGCAGGCGTCGCATTCGGCGTCAGCGAACAACGCAAAGCCAACACGCGAATGCAAGACGAGAAACGAATGGCCAAATTCTACATGCAGGTATATTGCGAAGGAGATTCAGAGAAAGCGCGGGGTTTGAATGGGCGGAGAGCTGTGTTGAGGGATAATAAGGTATATTTTCCAATCATATACACAAGGTTCTTTTCAGTCTCATGCTAATTGGTTCAGGTGTATCTTGATCATGCGGATCCAGCCCTTCGGAAAATACCTTCTCATACAGCTGGCGCGTTTTTTATTGCATACCCAGATGACGACAATAAGCCTGGAGACGGCCTCGTTAGCACAATTTCTGATGATCCGCCGATGCTGAATTGGATATATGTTGATAAAGATACATTGGAACTGAAATATGGAAATCGGACTCAGAGTCTACCACATATCGTCGGCCATTGGGATTGGACGGAAGACGAGTCGGGAGTTTTGTTGAAGAACAAAGAGTTGTGGGCCGCGGTCGAAGAAGAGGAGGATGTTTGGGCGTTATATTTTGACAAGAATGAGGATGGACTGGAAGGCGTCGTCGATCCCAGTAAGACTGTGATTGATATAAGTATAGATAGAGATCTCATTGTGAAACCTGGTGAGAATGGAGGTGAAAATAAAACGTGACAATCTGCATATATTCTTCTAATCATCTAGCCCATTCCACTCATCGTCGCCACTATCCGCGGCATCTTTTGCGGTCGAAGGTTGCTGAGTCCTGTTGCGACTTGCAGCAATAGCGCCCTTCCTCTTATTTTCCATGCGACGATCATATCCGCTCTTTGTACTGATGCGAGCCTTTCCTCCCTTCTCGGCATCATTCTTGAGCTTAGCAGAAGCCGCGCGAGCTTTGACGCCGTGTTTTTTCAGGTCCTGTCGATCTTTCTTGCTTAGATCCGGAAGAGAGTCGAGAAGCCATTTCTGCACAGATTGTTCTTTTCCTTGCAGTTTCTCGCTGGTGTGAATAAGGTTAGCGATACTCTTGACATATGGAATGTCCTCTTTCGTGTAATATGTCACGGCAACACCTCCTTCGCGGCCAGCTCTGCCCGTTCGGCCTACTCTATGAACATATGCAGCACTCGAGGTCGGAATGTCGTAGTTGACGACACCATTAATGCCACGGAAGTCGACCCCACGGGCCAACAAGTCAGTTGTGATGATGATCCAAATCTCGCCTTTTCTGAAACCCTTCATGATTTCGGATCTGCGCGTTTCGGATAAATCAGAGTGAAGAACAGCAATTCGAGATGAGCCACCGGCTTCGATTGGGATGTCATATAACAACTCCGAGTGCAATGCAACAGCTCGAGTGATGGTTTGAGTAAAAACGAGGAACGGTGGTCGAAGTCGAACTTCATTGGGAGCGATAGCCGCAGTAGGGTGAAGTAGCTGTCGCAGTCCAAGCAACTTTCCTTGCTCAGTAGCAGCGTAGATTAGCTTGTGTTGAATATTTGGCACAGCTGAATCCTTGAGGCCAATGACTAGGCGGAGTAGAGGTCTCTTTTCTGCGTCAAGCAACTCATGACGCGATTCCAGTGTCGATTTTGTAAGTTCTTCGATACTAGAGCCCATTGTGGCGGACCAGAAAGATATTCTGAGATGGGCGTTGGTACATGCACTCCAAATTGCTAGTGTTTGTTCGCGGAATAATGGATCAAGTAGAACATCTGCCTCGTCCAATACAAGATGTCGTACCGAAGGGAGCGACTCCTTTTCTTCTGCATTCTTTTTAGATAGAGCATTGACTAATGCAAGCGGTGTAGTGACCAGGATATCACTTTTCGTCAGAGCATCCGTATTTTTGCTATCCTTTGACTTGGCCGACTTGTCTGCATCTTCATCCCCGTCAGACTCGGAGCCAGACGTCGAATCTTCTGAATCTTTGTCCGTATTATCATCCTCAGCTCGAGCCACGACCTGCATTCCTTTCCTCATGGCTGTAATCTTCACGCCTGTTCCAACCGCCAATTTGCGTCCCTCGTTGACAATCTGACTGACCAGCTCTTTGGTAGGTGCAACAACAATCGACGAAATTTCGCGTTGTCCTGGATTCTCTCGGTGATATCCAACAGTCTTGTTGATCAAAGGAATAAGGAATGCAAGTGTCTTCCCACTACCTGTAGGCGCTACAGCCAGGAGATTCGGCTCTTGTCCGTCTTTCGTAGACGATGTATTTCCAAGAAGGAGAGGCAAACTACCCATCTGCACTTCAGTTGGAACCGTAAATCCTTGCTCAGAAATATTTTCTGCCAGTTTTCTAGAAATCTGATACTTCTTCCGCAAATCTTGAAATGAAGTCAAGGGCTCTGGATACAGTTGTCGGGCTTCTTTTTGCCTCTTTTTGCTGAGGGAGGCGATCTCCTTGCTGATTTTCCGTTTCTTTTTCTTTTTGCTCTTGGAGTCATCGTCTTGATTTTCAGCCTTTTCTGCTAGAATGTCTGCAAGATCTCTTAAATCGACGACTTTGATTTTGTGAGTTTTGAGAATGGTTCGACGCTCAGACTCATCCATAGCATCGCCTTGCGCTTGCTGTTCCGAATCCGATTCATTCTCGGCCTGCATGTCGTCGATCTGTGTAGATGCCTTTTTGGATTTCACATTCTTTTTAGATTCTTTGACTACCGCGGTAGCAGTGGCGGATGTCGAATGCCCACCACCAAACAAGAGGCGTTGTGTGGCCTCAAAATCATCGTTTTTGTCGCCAGTTTCTTCCGCAGCTTCATTCTGTCTCTTCCTTTTCTTGCTGGACTTAGCATCTTCTGCAGAACCAAAGAGTTGCGGATTCGCTGCTTTGCCTGCGGAAGGTAGCCGGCTAGCAGTATTTGATGATGAAGGTTTTAATTTTGTTGACCTGGTCAACAACTTGAAGGCGTCCATGCCGTTGAGTCCAGTATAATCCGTTAACTCTGCTGATTCAGGAGCACATTGAATTTATTTCGAAGTGAGCTTTAAATGCAGAAGAGGCAATCCGAATTGTCGCATGTGATGGAGACGATGATGAAAAAAAAAGTTCGGCCGCTAAATTTATACCAAGTAGCCAATCAGAAGCTCAGAATTCGGAGATTGTTTTTGTATGTTGAAGACATCTAACACATTCTTTGCGAACCACGACGGGATACCAACTCCAATATAATCGTTGGCGAGATAGCTTCATTCACATTTTTCGGTCTACGTCCAGAATATCCAGGTGTCTGCAGACTGCCCAAGTGGCCGATTTTTACCTAAGAATAGTGTACAATTGATCGGGTTGCAAACTTGTTGTTAAGGTAATACGTAGAATTTGAACTGAACAAATACAGCTCGAAAAATGACAGAACGCAGCTATATTCCATCGTCTATCATACAATAGTACAAAGCGCTGCCATACAAATCAATCAACAAAGGAAATGTAGAATGGGTACAGAAACGGAATGATGTGAGGGAATATAGGTTGCAAATATTCTAAAAGTTTTGTTTTGTTCTCTAATGACCATGGGCGTGCGCCGGCTCTCCCTGGTAACCAACGATCTGACGACGGCCAATGATTTCACCAACGGTGAAGAATCCGATGACCTCTGCTGTGGTGACACCGACCAAGGCCCATTCCTTGGTGGTGAGGTTTCGTGCGCGGCCGATCAGGCTCTGTGGGGAAATTTTGAGGTTCTTGATTGTAGCAGGGTTGCGGAAAGCGTTGATCAGAGGTTGGAAGTATGATTGGAAGGTAGCGAGGTTACTACTTAATTGTCAGCGGTCGAGGGATAGACAATTGGTCGCGGTAGAAACTTACGGAGGAGCCATCTTCTGACCGTGGAAAACAATCTTTCCGAGTTCAAGACTGACACGGGCGTAGTAAACGGTAGGAGGGATCATGCCTGAAATGCGTTAGCTTTCGATGTCTTTGCTATTATGTACTATCGTCTAATTTCCGGATTTTTTGATTGCCAGTCAACTGGCAACCCAGACAAATCAACGGAGTTGTATATTGCCATAGGAGAATTACTCACGCTCAACGAAAGTAACAACCTTGCCGACAGGGCCGCCGACCTTGCGCAAAGCATTGCCGACATTCTGGGCAGCACCGGCAATTGCTGGGCCAGCGCTGGACGAAACCTTCGAAAGACCTTCGGAAGCCTTGGATGTAACCTGCTCAGTTGCTTGCTTGGCCTTGTTGGCCGCCTCGGTGGTGGACGAGTTGTGTCTGATGGCGGTTCTGCGGATGAGGAACCGTGATTGCCGGAGGGCGGCGCGAGTTGCCATGGGGGACATCTTGTCTATATTATTACCGAAATCGAGGGAAAAGTGACGGCAAGATCTTCTGGCGAGTAAAGAAGCTCTTGGAGGATGAGACAAGGTCCAATGGGCCCGAATGTGGTGATGCAGTGGCCTGTGATGTTCCTGTCGGTACCTGAGATTGAATAATCAAACCTCGTCCGTTCGGCTCGGAAAATCTAGGGAAAAACTTGGTCTGTGATCACGTGATATGACTTCCTTTTTGGGACACAACAATTGTGAACTCACTCCCTATACACAACCGCTGCTGTGAATTTTGACATGATAGAGTCATTCAAAATGTTCCATATCTTGCATATACCCTCTTCTATGCTTGAAGTCTTAGATATCCCCTTACTAACACCACAACAGTGGTGTTATCCAACATGCTCCCCTGGTTGACATTATCTTTTGCCAGTTGCTCTAGACGACTAACATGAATTGAAAAATAAGCAACGACTGGAGGTCAGCGTCTTTCATGAGTTTCTGAGTGAGCCGGAGAGCTGTCACTACGTCTATACATCAAGGCCAGGCGATAAATTCCTTCACTTTCATTTCTCTTCCTACAACTACCCACGGATAATTCTGTTAACCTTCAATTTTAAGAACCTAGTCAAGGATAAAGATCATTCGACTCTCATTTTACAGCTACGTACTCGTATTTACTCGCCTCACATACTCACATCAACATCGCCGACTTTCAACCTGTCAAATCTTAGGGAGAATCGAGCCAATGCTCTTACTCACTTGAACAATGTCTCTCGATCAAGATTCCCCAGAGGAGCTCATCGCTCGCTTCTCATATCAATCAAAATCCCTGATACATGGAATGGTCTGCATTTCAAAGCCTGCAGAAATTTCAAAGATCCAACGCAATGATGGTACATCTTCGGCAGGCGCCTTGGACAGTCTACCTCTCGAGCTTTTACACTCAATCTGCGCATCATTGGACTTTCAGTCGCTATCCAGACTCTCACGTACATCCCTTCGAAGCAAGGCTATTGTGGAATCACTTCCAGCCTATCGAGATCTCATGAAATATGCCCCGGGTACTCTGAACGCTCTAGGCAAGACAGATCTTATCAGTGTGCATTCATCCACGACGCTTCACGCGGCACTACGTTCTGAAAACTGTGTCTCTTGCGGAGAGTATGGCGCATTCTTGTTCATGCCAACGTGTGGGCGAATTTGTTATCTGTGTCTAAAGCGAAATGCATCCTTTTGGGTTATATCGACACGTCAGGCGAGAAAGTACTTCAATCTGACAGAAAGACAAATAAAGCCTGGACCAATTATGCACAATATACTTGGATACTATCTGTGTGGATCACGACGCCAGCGGGTACGTCTTATCAGCGTAAGGGACGCTAAGAAGATAGCCATCACGGTTCATGGGTCAGAGGAGAAACTGGGAGAGCTTGTCTTACCCCAACCGCCCTCAACGCTATTTTGGCATGAAATGTTGAGGGAGACTCGAGCATACCAAATATCCAAGTGGCTGATAGAGGCGCCACTGGATCCCATCCCTTGTGATCTATTGAGAATCCCAAAGGACTCAGATCAGCCCGATAATGTATGGCTTGGTATAGCATCCATCCACTTTCCATCCATATCTCCTCAGAAAACTCTTGGAAATGGACTGTGGTGTCGTGGATGTAAGTACCTCTGTCAATTTAGTTACCATCTAGACTCTGGGACGCTATCCCGTCTAATCCCTACGGATGTAGAATCATGGTACTATCTCGACGGACTGCACGATCGGGCTAGATCAAAGGCTAGTTTCTTGGAACATATTCGGAAATGCTACGGGGTGGAAATGCTAATTTCTGAGTATGGCGATACTACCGATGTAATTTTCTGAGAATTGACATTGGTCTTGCACGAAACGCTTTCAAAAATCAGCATGGGTATGCAATTTTCCGGGAGAGACAGTACTTGCTTTGAAATTTGGGAAATTTCATCAGAATGTATTTGCTCTTCATCCATTTAACATCATATCGGAAAGCCACGGCACTTTTATCCAGGTTATATAGACTTGAATGGGAGGGCAGCGTTTTCTTGTGATATTTCGGATCATCACAACGGAATGCATTTATTTTCTTTAGTTCGTTACATCAGATTGACAATCAAAAGTTATTTCACAATTTTCTCAGTAGGTATAGCTTCAATAAAGCGATCATACTATTCCAATGTTTCCATGTAAAACGATTCCCTCAAATTCTTCGTTTTGGGTCCCTCTGAGCGTCAATTGGTATCTCAAAAACAATGGGATGGTAGTAATGCCAGATTCGCCAATACAATGAAGAATCTCCTGTACATAAAAGGAGATCCCTTAGCCTTTATTGTTTGTCTATCTTACGTCGATCGAGAGAATGATATAGCAGGGCACAACCCGACTTTCAACCACCGAGCGTCAGTTGAGTATTTCCACAGTGACATTGTCAGATCAGGATGGGCAAAATCAATGCCAGATATAACAAATACAACCGTGAATTTTCTGCCTAGTAGAATGATGGTAATTGTTGACCTTTATTTCTTATGCTACACCAATCAAGAGAACGAGACAGCAGGGTCCAGTGCGCAACTCCAAGGTTGTCGGAGACGAATCTGGTAACGGTGACGGACAACTGTTTGCGCCTTGGAACTGGAATATTTTGATAAAATCACTGCCGCTCAATGCGACAATTTGAAGGGCTCCGATTAGTATTTAACCGTCTTGCTCTTACATTTTTCTGGGAATTCTCCGTCAGACACACACTCTTCAACTATTTGCAATTGTAATGCTCTCGAATCTCGCATTTGACCACTATCAAACCTCAGATCTCTATTTGCTACAGCAGCTCCTAGACCAAGATTCTTATATACTGACCTTGTAGCTATTCTCAATAACAGGTACCAAAACCGGAAAAACGTGCTTCAAATTCTACGACATCTTCTAAAGCGGCTGTCGCCTCGAGGCAGATCCGTCGAGTGCGGTCGTCTACGTCAACTCCAAGTTGCGCGTAAAATGCCCTGTGATACAACACCAAGATAGACCGGCGCCAAACACGTGCCACAAACATTTGATTGATGCGCGCATGGTTGTCAATTTTCGGGGTCAACGAATCCGCTCTTTTCTATGAAGCATCCTTTAATAACATTGGGGGAATGAATCAGTATCAATTGAGGGCATGTCAGAAGACTAGGGTGCAGGTTGTCTGAGATGAGCTTACTTGAATTGAGAATGGTTTATCATCTATTTCAATACGTTCTCTATGTACATTGGTGCTTAATGACAATATTAGAGCCCCCTCCAAAACCTCTCAATTACATCCGCAACCTCAGGCACCCTCTCCCTCACAACTCCATGTCCCACCTCCGGCACAACAACCACATCCTCAAATCCCACCTCCCTCAAATCCTTCTCCGTACTCCAATCATCGTATTCACCCACAACACTCACATTCTTAACCCCCGACCTCGCCGCCTCCACAAACTCATCCTGTCGATCCAGTACTCCGCCATCCCTAAAAATGCCTACCACACTCGCCATATGACCCTTGTGATGCCTAATCTCCCAATCCTTAATAGCTTCAGCGACAACCTCCCCTCGCGAAACTCTCTCCTCCCAGTCCGCCGGTACGGTTAACGGGCCCCCTTCAAGAGTCTCAAGAACCCATTCCTGCACTTTCTCTTCAGAGACACCATCTCCACCGCGTAGGTAGGTTTTATCAAGCTCACTGAACCTCGCCGCCCTGATCAATCCTGCAGGCGCAACAAGCGCAAACGAGTCGACCCGGTGCGGATACGCGCTCGCAAAGGGTGCCACCGTCGCACCACCAAACGAGTAGCCCACGAAATGCGCATTGGGCCAGTTCAGATGCACCAGAAGTGAGTCAAGAAGGGTGTGGAATAGGGACGGCTCATGTGGCACGAATGGGGTGTCGGTTAGGCCATGGCCCCAGAGATCAATGAGCACGATGTGTGCGCTGGAAAATCTGGATTGGAGAGTGGTTGCTAGGGGGTAGAGTCCCAGAGCAGGAGTTTGGACGCCATGGACCAGCACAACACGTGCAATCTTCGAGTTGGTTGGAGGTGAAGAAGGCGGCAGGGAATAATAGGCTACTCTGCCGATTGGGGTTTGGAGGTATGAGGCTGGTGGTAGTAATTGGCCGAATGTTTCGACAAAGGCTGCTTCGGAAGGTGCTTGGATTGGGCTGGGGTTGGCGTCGGGTTTCGATGTCCCAGGGCGAGGCAGCACGATTATGTCTGACATTTTATATAGTGGTGGTAGACGAAAACTTTCTGCTTGAGTGCGGTCGAATACCCCTCTCCCCTTCCACTTTGAATAGATCCTACAGTGTTATATATAGTAGCTCTAAATGTGATAAGTAATCGACAATTCACCATCTATAATGGCATCGCTATGGCCAAGCGATAAAAATATCGCGATATCTCAGCGCTTCTATTGGTGAGTCTTACAAACATCAATCGCCAGTCTGATTGGCCATTCTCGCCGACAGCCAATCGACAGGCGAGCAATACGTGGTCTTGGCAACATTACCTTTTTGGGACTAGCTCACTTTTGAAGATCCTCGCTGAGGCTCAGCGCGGAGATGCAGTCTGATTGGATGGACGCAGTCTACATCTCTGTCATCTCATGACGTTAGCTTCACTTCTGTTTTTCTCTTTCGACTTTTATAATTCTGGTTCTTATTGTGCAACGATACGGGAGAAAATGATAGCTCACCGCGAATCGAAGAGTAGTTTGAACGATGTCCAGGTGCAACTTCAGCACGTAATCCGCATCAGAAACCCGACAAGGACGACAGATATGGCACAAATACAATACGTATCGTCGTCATCCTCAGATGACAGACCAAACGAATCAACCAAAGCTACACACTCGCGCAGAAGTCATCGTAAATCTCGGTATGGATGTCGGAATTGCAAAAACAGGAGGCTCAAGGTACGTGCCTTACTCGTACGATATATAAATGCATCGATTAATACCTTGTGAGTGAAAGTGCGACGAGACCAAACCAGAATGTGTGCGCTGTATGAAATTTGGCATACAATGCGATTACGTATTTTCGCAGCCTCAACGATCGAGTTGTCAGCCAAAGACGCCGCCATACGCGGTTGCTAACATGTCACCGGATACAACTGGCATCAACATGTCTCTTGTCGCGATTGAAACATCGATCGATCATCTCATTGGGTCCAAGGATACCGTTATGCAATGTACAAATAGGTCGAATTTGACGAACCTTAGACTCCTGAATCATTTTGTAAAAGGGAGCGCGGAGGCGGTACTCAACCCGAAGATAAAAGTGGTCATGCAGACTGGGATGATCAGGAGCGCTTTTACGGTATGTCTTACCTTTCGAAGGATTACGAAAGAGATAGGTCTGATTTTGTAGAGTGCACATTTGATGCACACCATATTGGGTGCAGCGTGTCTCCATCTGAATCGTATGCAACCCGGAGACAAGAATCGGGAGATCCTCGAGATATACCACTTCCAACGCGCTGTTCAACTATACCAAGCAGAGCTTGCGCGCACCAATGATGAGAATATCAATGCCGACAACACGGATTCATTGATCGGAAGCTGCCTACTGCTAGCCATCAATGAGTTTTGTCCACCTGGATTCAAACCAGAGCATTCCTGGGTCTTCACCTCCAACCCCGCGGACCTCAATTGGCTCGCTCTACAAGGGGGCTTGAGATGTATCCTCGAAATCACTGGGTCGTTCATCAATGCCAGTATTTGGGGACCTGCTTTTCAAGAAGCTGGTGATGAATTGAAACCCTTCCAAGGAGAGCAATCCGGGCGCAGTGGAATACATCGTGATTTAGCCGATCTGTGCGATATTGACGATCACTCTACAGCGGAAACAAATCCATATCACTGGCCCGCACAACTATTGAGTAGAATGTTGGCCCTCAAACCGTACAACCGACTGGAGGGCTATTCGATATTCGTGACCTGGATGGGTCAAATTGAGCCAGAGTTCATCACGCTTCTACGGGCCAAAGACGAGCGTGCCTTGTTGGTATTGAGTTGGTGGATGGCACTCATGTGTGCCGTTTCATCGTTTCAAGTCTGGATATACGGCAGGATTGTACCGGAGTGCAAAGCTATTTGCCAATATCTTGAAAGCACCTGTACAAACCCCGACATACTCAGGTTAGTACAGTGGCCGGCGAGGGCTTGTGGGTATCATGCCTTCGCCGAGGGCACATTTGAAGACGTGACTTTCGAGTTGTCTCGACGACCAACATAATGTATGATATGCAAGATCCGTGAAAGTACAAAATAGATATGAATAATATTGACATAAGTATGACTTGGACCGACAGGGATCTTACCTAGCAACCGAAACGTTGGGCGTAGCATGATATCAGTAGAGCATCAGTCAATGTCTCACTCGTGCACATCACGTCCACTCATTGCTCCATGTGAGCATGATTTGCAGTCAATCAGTCGTATTCCGGGTCCGAGGATGACTTTCTGAAACGAGTGGTCGGTCAGTAATATTCTAAGACAGCGCAAGACAAGTAGGTACGTACTCTATGATGATCGGACCCATAAATATACACAAAAATAAAGTGGAATTATGGAAACACAGATAGCAACAAACATGGAACAACGTGGAGCACCAGCCACACCGCACCCATGGATATGCATGACTGCAAAACCGCAAATTGGGGTTGGACGAGACAAGTGTAACAGTGTGACTTGACTAGTCCACAGCCGGCACAGCGAACAGTCATCGTGTCATGATTGTGTGGTTGTTGAGGTATTATATCGTCCGGATGACGGTGGTGATTGGCGGGCTGCCGACAAGACGCGTGGACGAATAACGTGCCGAATGCTACCGAGGTCAGCCCACTGGAACCCCACTGCGCCAGAGTCAACTTTCAAGCGTTGAGCTTGGACTTAGCTCACTGACTAAGATGCACTAGCGATTTCAAGTGTACCTCGATAAGAAGCTAAGAAGCAGCGTCGCAAAGGTAGTGAGACATGACTAAGATCACATGATGCATTGGATTGAGACATGGCGGCGATAGCGTGGTTGGCAGTCAGACACGGCAGAGTCAGAGTCAGACAAGTGAGATCACTTTGACGGGGTACATGGTACAGTGTTGGTAATACCATGCAAGGGACGATGCTGGCTGAAACGACGAGATGACCAACGGTGGGCTGGATGACAATCGTTGCAGTGTAGTTGTAGTGTAAGGAACGAAAGAGAAAGGGGATGGCAGGGTAGCTCGCTCGGAGTGGAAGCCTGCAGGGTGGGTTCCCCTGACAATCGCGCGATGGCACCTCAGGCAGCGACCGGGTCTAGCTGTGTCGAGGAAGGCGCGCTCTGCCTGAAATAGAAAGCGGTTAGGCGGATCGAAGGCAGGTGCGCTATGACTAATTCGGCCGTCAAGAGAGGCTGATGGAGGCTGGCACAGCGGCTACCTAGGTACCGAGTCACCGCAATCTCCACCGCGCCTTGAACACCAGCCCCTTAATTGCCTGCTGATTCGCCCTTGTTAAAAAAACCTCGCAGTGGGCCAGCCACCACTGCATCGCCATTGGCTGACACTGTGGGAACACGCAGCTCCCATGTCTCAAACAAGTCAAAACCCTGAGCTTAGACGGAGTTCATCGATCACAAAAAAACAATAGATCCACGCCTCGTTACTCTTCCGAGACATCATAGACGAGAAACAAAGACTAAATACGACACTTGCGGCGCCGTGCCATTTGTTCTTATCGCGTGGTGGAGACTCTGGGGTGTCTGCCTCGCAATATAAGAACCGACCTCAGCCCCGTCAGAGTATCTTTTCCTCCTCACTACGTAATACCCTTCCACGCATTCTTGACTCGTTTTACTTCTTCCCTAAAAAGAGTCGATAATCAATCTGTATTCTTTTACTTTGTTTTGTACAACAACAAACACACTCGCTGAGTCCTATACACAATGCATTCGTTCTTGACCAGCTCTGCGGCTTTGCTGCTTGCCGCAGCGATGCCCTTGGCATCTGCCCAGACTTATACCACCTGCAACCCCCTCACCTCTAGTAAGTCTTATGTCATAGTATTGCTTTGAGAGCTGCGGCTAATGAGTCAGCCTGCCCCTCTGACCCTGGAATGGGTGCCACCGTCGACACCGATTTCACTGCTGGTGCCTCCAAAGACTGGACCGTCGCTGCAGGCTCGATTAGCTACAACAGCAACGGTGCCGGATTCACTGTCGCCAAGGAGGGCGATGCTCCCACCATCCAGACTTCTGACTACTTCTTTTTCGGTACTGTCGAGGTGACATTGCAGGCTGCTCCTGGCACTGGTATTGTCAGCTCTATTGTGCTCGAGTCCGACGACTTGGACGAGGTCGACTGGGAGGCTCTCGGCGGCGACACCACTCAGATCGAAACCAACTACTTCGGCAAAGGCTACACTGGTAGCTACAACCGTGCTACCTACGTCGGTGTCAGCACTCCCCAGACGACTTTTCACACCTACACGGTCAACTGGCAACGGGACAGCATCCAGTGGTTGATTGACGGAAACGTTGTTCGCACCTTGACTGCTGCTGAGGCTGGCGACTACTTCCCCCAGACTCCCATGCGTCTTCGTATCGGTATCTGGGCTGGTGGTGACCCAAATAACGCCCCTGGTACTATTGAGTGGGCTGGCGGTCAGACCGACTACTCTGCCGGACCTTTCACCATGTACTTGAAGTCTGTTAAGATCACCAACGCTAACCCTGGCTCGTCCTACACCTACGGCGACAACAGCGGCTCGGCTGACAGCATCAAGATTGACGGTGCCTCTGCCGCTGTTAGCACCACCACCACTGCTGCTCCCACCTCTACTCATACTTCTACCTCTTCTTCATCCTCGTCCTTGTCTTCCTCTTCCTCTTCTTCTTCCAGTTCTACCACCCTCACCTCCACCAGCCCAGCTTCCAGCACCGGTGCCGACACCTCTAGCGCTCCTTCCAGCACCGTCAGCTCCACCAAGTCCACTGCTCCCTCGAGCACCTTTTCCTCCATTTCTTCCAGCAACCCCAGCGCTATCACCAACCCTATCTCCGGCATCACCTCCAGCAACTCTACTCTCCCTGCAAGCAACTCGACTACTCCTAGCGGCAGCACACATCCCACATCTCCTTCTTCCACCTCTACCATCGCTCCCAAAGCCGGCGCTGCTTCCCAAACTAGCGTGACCAGCTCCGTGGTTGCCCTGTACTGCTTCCTCTTTGCCATTGTCGCTTACGTCCTGTAAACGCTGAGGCTTTCTTATTTCGGCTTTCATATCTGGCTTATTCTTTGTACATTCAAAATACATACAATACATCATGATCATGGCGCAATGAGCATTTTTTTTCGTGCCGACCAGCCGACCATTCACGAGGAACGTTGGCTATATCGACACTGGAGTTATGACTTTGGAACGTTTGTACAATAATTGGTACATGACCAAGTGTTCCTCATTTTTGTTATGACCTCTTTGGGAAGGGTTTTTGGTATTTCATATTTTCAATTTAGCGCGTTCACATCCATGGACCCATAGGATTGTCCATGGATTTATACCTAGGTAGTTTAGATAGACACCGACTAATAAATATCTTTCACATGGATTATTTCCTTCAGGTAGGCTATCGCAGTTATTCCCGGAGCTTTGTAATTTTGAATAGTGCGACCTAGATTCGATCTATTCAACCGATCAATGTTTCATACAAGACTATGCAATGTCATGTGACGGCCAAACCTCAAACGTCTTATCTGCGTGTATCGTGCAGTGCCTGGATAGAAGTGCCTACTATGTAGGTGTGCTTAATAGCACTGCCATTTTGTATGCAGAGGGAGTAACACAAACAAAATCATCCGCCAATCATGTGCTGTGCTCCGTCGGCATACAGTCCGGCTCAATCTTGACTTTTTCCTATGTAGGACGGGGATGCTCCACCGGGAATTTACCCGAGTCAACTCTCTGCGAGTCTACTTTCTATCCGTGTCTGTATCCACTGTAGTGTGGACTGGACAGTCAGTGGACACATATCCAGATCGGGTTTATCGGAGGAGAAGAAAAGGACTGAACACTGAACAGAAAAGGCCGGATGGATGGATTGATTGTGGAGTTGAGTACGCACGCGTTGAGACCTAAGAGCCGGGCCATGTTCGAGCGTAACGGGCCTTGTCTATTTTACCGACCATACACAGCCTCTGGAATAATAGAGATGCTGAGATCGTGCTGCAGTCGCGATTGCGTGCATGAGTAGTACGTAGTATTTAGTACGTATGCACTGGAAGAAATGTGAAACGAGGCTCAATTGACATGTTGCTGAGACGTAGGCGACAAGGGTCAATCACACTCAGTGCTGGAGTAATTATCCGGTGCCTGGACAGCGGAAAGCTTAGGAGGGGCTTTCCCCGCGCGGTAGTCCGTCGCCAGCGGATAATTGCATCCCACCTCTTAGTCCCAGCGACGTGTGAGATCAACCATCTCCAATCATGGGGAAGCTGCTTTTTTTCTGCGTAGCTCCGAGTGTGCTCAGCTGATACACTCCACCTTTTCGATCCTTTCTTTTTTTTTTCTTTCTATTTCGCCGGTCAATTTCCTGTATAAATCCTTCGACTCCTTCCCTGTTCCGTCCGTCTATTCTGTTCTGTCACATATTTCATCGCTAAGATGGCTGTCGGCACTACCACCGTTTCAAAACCGAACATCGGTGTTTACACCAATCCCAAGCATGATCTCTGGATTGCCGATGCAAAACCTACGTTAGAAGAAGTCCAGAAAGGCGAGGGGTTGAAGTCGGGTGAAGTCACGGTTGAAATCAGGAGTACCGGTATTTGCGGGTAGGTGCATTGTCGCAAGTGAAGATTACCAGTATTGACTGACTGGACACAGATCAGATGTCCATTTCTGGCACGCCGGCTGTATCGGCCCCATGATTGTCACAGACGACCACATCCTCGGCCACGAATCCGCAGGCGTCATCATCGCCGTTGCAGACGACGTCAAAACCCTCAAAGTCGGCGACCGCGTCGCTGTGGAGCCCAACGTGATCTGCAATAAATGCGAACCGTGCCTCACGGGCCGCTACAATGGTTGCGAGTCCGTCGAATTTTTGTCTACACCCCCCATTGATGGCTTGCTCCGTCGATATGTCAACCACCCGGCGGTCTGGTGCCACAAGATCGGAAATATGAGTTTTGAGAATGGCGCGTTATTAGAGCCGCTTAGTGTCGCATTGGCCGGTATAGATCGTGCTGGTGTGCGGTTGGGTGATCCCGTGCTTGTCGCTGGCGCTGGCCCGATTGGATTGGTGTCGCTGCTCTGTGTGCGCGCTGCCGGTGCGTCGCCGATAGTCATCACCGATATTGACGAGGGCCGATTGGCATTTGCCAAGGAGTTGGTTCCGGATGTGCGCACATATAAGGTTCAAATTGGCAAAAACGCCGAGGAGAATGCGGCTGGAATATTGGCTGCGTTGAACGACGGCGACGCAGATGCTGCAGATGCTATTCGCCCCCGCGTCGCAGTCGAGTGTACCGGCGTCGAGAGCAGCGTTGCCTCCGCGATCTGGAGTGTCAAATTCGGCGGCAAAGTATTTGTCATTGGCGTCGGCAAGAACGAAATGCAAGTTCCCTTTATGCGCTTGAGCACCTGGGAAATCGACCTACAATACCAGTACCGATACTGCAATACATGGCCCAAGGCTATTCGTCTAATTAAGAATGGAGTGATTGATTTGCGCAGGTTGGTGACACACAGATACCCTATTGAGGAGGCCTTGAAGGCGTTTGAGACAGCTGCGAACCCGAAGACGGGTGCGATCAAGGTGCAGATTATGAGTTCGGAGGAGGAGGTGGCTGCTGCCACGGAGGCTGCTAAGAATCTTTGATGGATTATTAGTTTTCTACTCCTGAGGAATGTGTATAGACAGATTTTCAATGCAATTGATTGACTGGGTATCCCAGCCGCAGCTCACAACCTATTTTCATTCTGCCGGGCGATGTGCCGGCTCGAGCATAGCAAGACTAATTTATTTATGTATTGATAAATCTATTTATGTGACAGTCGTACGTCTTGCGAGCCTAGCTTAGCCGTGACGGAACCTCTGAGCCCTAAGCCCTAAGAGCTATCCGCGACGGATTATCCTTCTATTGTTATGCCTTCCTATATAGGCACCACCATGAAACAAAGAGGTGTATCGAGCTCTCGCACAGAGTCTTCCTGCTTTTTCCTCTCTGCATGCTTAGTTTTTCGTCGATAGAGCTGCCCTAGAGTCTTAGTGGTACTGGAAACCGACTTTCTCATGGGCTTGCCAGCCTCGTTGGTGACAGAGAGGGCAGGCATATTGATGGGGTCGCAAGTTGAGTCTTTCTCTACTTCTTTCCCGGGAGTATAGATATTTTGTACCGTATACTTGAAGATCAAAGACACCCAGTAGTGAGACTTTCACTAGTGAATCCCCAGCAATGAGCTTACTCGAATTTAATTTGACGCGTAAAGCGCCGAGCTCTTCCCGTATGACCAGTGCTTATGCACAGGTCGCCCTTCGTGCTAGGATTCGCGACGCACAGTTGGACAAGAGACAGGCTATTTGAAGAGAAAAAGAAGACCAATAAACTTCGTAATATACGAATTTTGTCTTTATGGTCGATGTAGGTACGGTACTTTTGCCGACAGCCGCTGGCGTCGATCTCGGTCGTCACGTATTTGAGTGGTTGACAACCTCTCTCCTAGGGATTTGACATCGACAAAGATGGGAAGTTTTCCGGCTTCCTACGCATATAGAACCCCGAATGTGCCTAGAATTACACCCACTATAGTACCCAATGTTTGTACCCTGTCTGAACTGCAGTATTTCAGCTGGCCACAACGCAGATCCTGACATGAAACAACCCGCGAATCATCCATTTTCTCTGCAATTAACCCGGTTCCTGGCAAATTAAAAGCCTCTGTGAGCGGCTTAGCTTTTGTGGGGCTAGTTCTACATGTAGAGCTTGACAGATACTCTAGACTTTGATACGCCTCGTACCTAATACGTATAAATACATATATGCTAGTGCACAGTTATAGAGTGCATCAGTCAGCACAGGAGTTTTAATTGGATTCATACCCATCAGACCCTTCACTTCCCGCCCAAAGCCTTCGACAATATGTCCGACAGCAACTCAGCTTTTGAAGCACCGGCAAAGAATCAGGTTTGGCTCAAGGTTGAGAACCAAACTGGCTTTCGGCTGACCCCGTAAGATTGCTATGCCGACTGATGTGACTTTTCGGAGGGTCCTAATCTAGTAAGAAGAAATTTTCTCATCCAAGGAATGCTACTAAGTATATCTCATCAGGTGAAGCCTGAGCAACAGGGAAATGGCGGTTATATCGTTAGCTCACGGTTAGGCATCGGCTCGGCATCGGCTCGGCCGGTATGGTCGGGTATGTTATTCAGTCTCGAAGTCTTTCACAACCCATATCTCTCCGATTCGTTGCCTCTTAACTCTAATTGGGGAAATCGAGAAAACTGGTCGACTGCTCTCGCATTGAAAGAGGACCCCACCCATCAACCAGGAAGAATACAAGGAACATTTCGATCTACGAAAAAGGGCAATGAATTTGAATTACAGGAAGGCACATTTGTCCACTATCACTACCTTATGCTGAAATTCCTGCGCTTGCTTTTTTATAAGTTCTAACAAATGTCAAAAGGTTTCGAGTTACATTGGCGCAGCTGATGAAGCTACTGCATTGTTCACTTTGTATTGGAGCACAGAATGAGAGTGTTGTATCATTTAAACAGCTTCCATTAGCACGATGTTAGGATCTACGTTCAACAGATTCCAAGAATGAATTCTTTTTGGGGCCTTACATCTATTAGACTGAGCCACATACCATGGCGCCTTTCAATCTCAGTGGGCTTCAATTTTTTACCGCACATATATCTGAAATGGAGTTATGAAATGGCATAAAGCTTCTGGCTTTCTTACTCATTATTGAAAATATATCTCATAGTGGCTTGCCTAGGGCTAAGCATTACACGCCAGTCTTGCTGTGCAGTCAGTAAACAGATCCTTTTCTACTTTGGAAAGCTCCTAAAGACACATACTAGATAATACTTTACAAGTAGGCTAGCTATTTGTTTGCTTATCTTTGAAAATAGTAAGATTACAATTCATCTCTCAATATATAATAGCATAATATTCTACGCAGCGAGTAGAGTGGTCTAAGATGCTGAGACAAGTGCTTACAGCAGATCACTTAGTCCCCAAGCGGGCGATTAGCCCTAACTTAACCAGAGGGTCTGAAGAACCCTCCACCAACTACTCGCTACCAGCATACTCAAAGGCTATTCATATTTTGAAGGATTATTCGTGTCGAGTAATTAGTGCCGAATGTCGATGGAAGAGCAGAGGCCTCGAGCATTAATACAAGGTCCATTGATAAATGTATACTGCTCTATTCAGCCAATCAAAATGAGGCTGTTACTGCGCCACACTGACGACAGCTCTAGCCATAGCGACATCTAGAGTAAGTTAGCCACTGTGACGCAACAAACAGTCAATCAAGCTCAGACAGCAGGTTTCACCTTATGATACTTCGCGGTCATAGCATATGTTCTGCCAGTATCAATCACTCTACTCAGTCCTATTCGACATCTCATTCCTTTCATCGTTCATTCTGTCGACCATTAGTGGGGAACATTCTACCGCCCATTCCTCCGCCGACCGCCGATGTCATCCATGGATGATCTTCCCTCTGCTACAGCTTACGGCCGTTAGTCTGCGCTTTTTCGTATGTACGTAGTGTCTATCTAGTGCGATTCGAGTCGGGCATGCTGGACATATGATTGGCAAATACTTCTTGACATCATTGCACATATGTGCTGTTGTATTGGTGGGTAAGTGGCGGCTCACGTTTTGGATCGCCGCCGGATTCAACGGCCAGTGCATAACGTTTGATTATAAGTATGAAACTAATTCTGGTCCCGCACCTGACTTAGATTCCTATCCAAGCGATATTTATCGTGAGATGCCGGAGATAAACATCACTTGACCAGCCATGGCTCTGCCGCAAGATTCCGGTGGAAACACCGGCACGACCGCAACCGAGGATCGCGATGCCTTGTCGCGAATATTCACTCATGAAGACTTTTCGGTGGGCGAGGGTGTTCCGAAGCCGGTTTATAGTAATGTTTACGGACGCATGGATCTTGCGAATGAGGGCTTAAATACGCAGGCGTCGATAACCGGTGAGCTTATTGATCTTCTATCTGAGAAAGCATTTGGATACTAACAATGTTCAGCCGATGGACGAGTTGATATCGATATTTCCGAGCCTACGTCGCGACTACGGTCCATGTTCAAATTACCTACATTCGGACCTCGTTCAAGAGCAACTACGACCAGCGCCCCGATCCCCTCATCGCTATACAGAAGACGAGATCAAAAGCCTCCTCCGTTAAACATTGTAATACAAGTGGTGGGATCCCGTGGCGATGTCCAACCATTCATCGCACTCGGACGAGTCTTGAAATTCTCGCATGGTCATCGGGTCCGACTGGCCACACACGCAAGTTTCCAAGGCTTTGTCGAGGAGAATGGACTGGAATTCTTCTGTATCGGAGGTGACCCCATGGAGCTCATGGCATTCATGGTCAAAAACCCGGGCCTTATGCCGGGCTTTGATGCTCTCAAGAATGGTGATATACACAGACGCCGCGTCGAGATTGCAGCTATCATCTCGGGCTGTTGGAGGTCATGTTTCGAGGCTGGAGATGGTACCGGCGTGCCTGTTTCAGACCGAACAGTAGATTGGAACAGCTTCAAAGCGGGGAATGTTCCCTTTGTTGCTGATGCGATTATTGCGAATCCTCCGAGTTTTGCGCACGTGCATTGTGCGGAGAAGCTGGGGATACCGCTTCATATGATGTTTACGTAAGTCTTCCTCAGTTTATTTAAGATTCGAATCGATGGCTAATCTTGCGTAGTATGCCGTGGTCGCCTACACAAGCATTTCCCCATCCGCTTGCCACTATCCATTGCTCAAAGGCAGATGTCGGCATTACGAACTATGTTAGCTATGCGATTGTGGAGATGATGACTTGGCAAGGATTGGGTGATATCATCAATCGCTTTCGTGAGAGGAGTTTAGGACTTGCGCCGATTAGTATCATGTGGGCACCGTCAATGGTTTCGCGTTTAAAGATACCACAAACGTATTGTTGGTATGTATCAAGTCCTCGATACTCAGATAGCGTACTGACTTAATAGGTCACCCGCTTTGATTCCCAAACCTAATGATTGGGGTAGTCATATCGATATTTCGGGCTTCTACTTTCTATCATTGGCGTCAAACTACACTCCCCCCGATGACCTGGCGGTTTTTCTAGCTGCTGGACCGCCTCCAATATACATCGGTTTTGGATCGATTGTGGTTGACGATCCTAACCATATGACGCAACTGATCTTTGATGCTGTCCGTCTAACCGGTCGAAGGGCCCTCGTATCCAAAGGATGGGGTGGGCTTGGAGCCGAACAACTTAGTGTTCCAGAAGGTGTTTTCATGCTTGGTAATTGTCCTCATGACTGGTTGTTCCATCATGTCTCGTGCGTTGTTCATCACGGAGGTGCTGGAACAACTGCAGCCGGTATTGCAGCAGGCCGTTCCACCGTCATCGTACCATTCTTTGGCGACCAACCTTTCTGGGGCGCTATGGTTGCCAAAGCTGGCGCAGGGCCTCAGCCGATTCCCTACAAAGAATTGACAGCAGAGAAACTAGCAGACGCGATCAAATTTGCTCTAGAGCCAGCAACATCGGAGAAAGCGGCGTCGCTGGCGGCTGTCATAGAAGCAGAGCATGGTGCTGACGATGGTGCCATTTCCTTTGAGAATCATCTTAAAGTGGACAAGATGCGGTGCTCTTTAGATCCTGATCGAGTTGCGGTTTTTCGGATCAAACGTACTCATATCCGGTTAAGTGCTCTCGCTTTTGCTGTGCTAAACGCGGAAGGGAAGTTGGGGGTGGATGATGTGAAACTGTAAGCGTTCTTTTATTTCCGATCTGTTAGCGGTAATGACTTTCTAGATATCGATCACAAGAGTACATGACAGAGCCCGATCCTACCGATCCGGTTATAGGGGGTGGCGCCGCCATGTTAGACAGCATCGAAGAATTTCTCATGGGGTTTGCAGATCTGTCAATGGACGTCAAACGCAGCCTGAACTCGAGAATTTCAAGATCTAGCTCTCGTTCAAGCACGAACCGCAAATCAGGTAGCCAAAGTCGAACGGTTTCACCAAATGCTGCAGCTCGTTCCAAATTATTGAGTGATGATGACTCGTCTTTAAAGCCCTTCACGGATACGAGCTCTATATCGACAAAAGATTCTTTTTCTATGCCTCTTGCAGGTGACACAGTGACTTCATCACCAGCTACTGACGGGGTGACTGAAGATTCTACCCCATTGAAAGCACACACGGTGGACTCCACTGTGAAAGAGGCTCGAATAAGGAAACACGCACGTACTATTAATGATATTCGCGACCTCGACATAGATGGAATTCTTAGTGCCGGCAAATCCGCAGCCAAGGTTGTGAATGTTGGTCTGAGAGCTCCGGCAAGCTTTACGATGGCAGTGGCCAAAGGCTTCCATAACATGCCATTGCTATACGGGGACGATACCGTTCGTGAGCAGCCGAAAGTAACAGGCATCAAAAGTGGGTTGAAAGCGGCTGGCAAGGTATTTAAACCGGTATCATTGAGCCGTGAAGTGACTAATTCAAACCAGGAATTCGGATATGGTTTCTACGACGGTATCTCTGGCCTAGCGACTCAGCCGGTTCAAGGTGCTAAAAAAGAAGGGCCCGTCGGCGCTATCAAAGGGTTTAGCAAGGGGATTGGTGGTTTGATCTTCAAGCCTGCGGCAGGTGAGTAATCACCATATCGGTGGTGGTATTTGTTTTAACTAGGGCTTTAGCTGTCTGGTCTTTGACCGGTTATACTATGAGTGGTATCTATCAGGAGATTCAAAAACGATTTGGCGAGAGTGTAGAGAATTACATTATGGCGTCCCGATGTGCTCAAGGATTGATCGACCTTTCGGCCTGTACGACTGAGGAGAAGGAGAACATTTTGACAAAATGGTCAATTTTTGAGGCAGACGTTGAAGCAAAAAAGAATGCGCGGCGCAACCGCTACAAACTGGACGGGGACGGGAAGAGAATCAAAACAAGAACTATGAGCGAGAAGAGCAAAGATGCCGGAAAAACTCAGGAAGAGCAAGAAGCAGAATCACTAAAGGCAGCAGAACGAGCAAACCGCCGTGAATCGCTACGCCAGTTATTCCGTGGCCGTGCTAGCTCTTCTCCACCCCCAAGAAAGACGACACCTGAATCAGCGCTTCCGGATGAGTATGAGCATGCCATTCGTCACTCGGTCCTTGCAACATCGCAGGGAGATGATACCGAAGATGAAATGATTGAACGTGCTTTACGTGCTAGCATGACGGAGTTGGAGAATGCAAAAGCGGCTGGCGAGGAAGAGGACCGAGCTTACGATCTTGCAGTGCAAGCCAGTGTCCGAGAGGCTGAGCGTGTGATTGAGGAGAAGAAGCGCGAGCACAATGAACGATCTGCCGTCGGCAAAGACGAAAAATCGAACTACTACATCCATCAGCCACAAGCTCAACCTCCGCCATACTCTGTCGATGAAACAGACCAAAACAAACCAAGGCGTCCACCGACCCTGCCACCGCGTAGTTCTGTGCCTATACCCACGGATCACGAGATCGAGTTACAAAATGCTATAAATGAGTCGCAAAGAAGTTACGACGATAACCTCCGACGCGAGCAGCGCGAGAAGGAGGAAATGGACATAATAATGGAATACGTCAAACGCCAAAGTTTGGCGGAAGCTGAGCAGCAGCGACGACAAGAGGAACGAGAAGAAGCGTAGCGCGACAAAGCTATGGAATCATAAGGATCTATGCTTGGCTGATATGATGATTTTTGAGCTAGAAATATGTATATGATACCCTTTAAATGAATAATGAATGATGACATGATCAAATCATCACTCCTCACTCCGAAGTGGATGCGTCGTATACTAAGAGTTAGTACAGATCAATGTTAATAATAATCCCTTGAAACAGTGCGAAATGTGAGGGTTCCCTTCAGAAAAGGGATATCCGGCAAATTGTAATCACAGCACTAAGGCCGACATTCCAGCCCTAATTAGCACGCGTAAGCAGCGCGCAACAAGGGATGTCGGATACCTTGTGGCCGAGGGATTCTTATAAGACTAGTAGATGCCTTAGTTTCAATTAATGATTTATTCAGAACAGTTAAGAAGAGTTGACGCCACATTTATTACAGCGATCTAACGAACGATAAGTTGACACATCAAGTTACCATATTTTTCAACCATCAACGACAATATCATTCCAAACCAACCAACATGCAACTCCCCTCAAACCTCTCTCTCCTTCTACCCTTGACCATCCTCTTAAACACCGCCTCTTGCCAGCTCCTCCCCGGCATAACCGCATCCCCCTCCCACGCTCCATCCAAACAATCAAAAATCGGACCTTGGAAATGCGACCTCGCTCAAGATGGATCTGGTATACCGCAACAACCATATTGTTGCAATGAGAACTCGGTGAAGAGTCGGTATCAGGATGGGCGGATTTTGGGGGTTACTGACTGTATGTCTCCCACTTTAGTTCGGGAAAGCGGAATTGAGGCGATGGATGTAGCTGACTTGATGGTGATAGGTACTGCTGTCCCGGCGGATCAGAACGTGCAGTGTGCGGCGGCGGCAGATGTGTGGTGTTGCTACTCGCTGGTAGGTTTTCTTCAGCTTGATATTGGTGTGGATGTGTGCTGACCTGCTTGGGTGTTGTAGAACGCTAGTGATCCAAATCAGGGTGCTGAATGGGTTTGTACGAGCGTGGCTCAGTGGAGGCCTTCATAAAATACGGGGTCATAATGTATGTTGACTTGGGGTCTGCAGTTGAGGGATCTTTGCAAGGTTCAGGTAGCCTGGGGGATCATGTCGTGATGGTACCCTTCATCTTTCATCAAAATATTCGTATTTGTCTATTCGTTAATTATTATCAATGCTACATACATTTCAAATAGGGTATTCTTTGGAGCGCTTGTATGCTCGCACCTTGAAACTGCAGGGCTCCTCAAAGCAATAGTTCGCAGTCTTCCAATTCCCTTCCTTTGCTGGCGAGCAGATAATCTCAACATTGAATTTGTCGATTAAGACAGGGATCGATTTTATTATTTTCAAGGTCGACATGTGTTGTCCTATACATGTCCGAGAGTCGAGAGCAAACTGATATTATGTTTATCAGCTTTTACAATTGGTTTGGCAGGAAAAGGGAGCAGACTCATGAACATATACAATTCATTCATAGGCCTGAGCTTAGCCTCGTCTTGGGTAATCCACCGCTCCGGCCAGAACTTAGTCGGATTCATGAACACGTCCTCATTATTTGCGAAACACAACCACTTGTGACCAGAAGTAGCCTCGGGGAAATGAATCCCATCAACATCCACGCCCCCTGAGGCAAAACGCGCCATGGCGGAAGTCCAGCAGCAAAATGCACCCTTAGCGCTTGTTCGAGAACTGCCTTGAGATCAGGCTATTTATGACTTTGATAGAAATCAATATAGTCTTTATTTGACAGTTTCCCGCTCGCTCTGGCAGTGAGAAACTTTCTTTTCTCGTCTGTGCCTACAGTTGCGTATATCTGGATACGTGTATTTAATATGATTTCTCTGTTACCATACTACGGAAAGTACTTCGGCACCAACATAATTGCAAATTTGGATTGCTGCGATGCCCACACCAACAGCTGCAGAGTGTATCAGGACGGTAGGTCAGATTTGGCATATCCCAATGTGATATATGCGACGAGAGAAATTAGAGACTTGGCTATCCCCTCCTAGTATTTGCTAGGTCAATGAGCCCATAGAGGCCGACAAAGTACGCAGCGGGTAGTGTGGATGCTTCCTGCTACTTATTAACCCGGAGCTCCAGCTTTCTTATAGGGTAGATTTTACTTGCCTCCTATGATATTGAATCTGTCGGCGGATAAATTGCTTCAATCGGACACTAAACGCGATTCACGAGGCTACTTTTTTTGCTGACTACCACACGCTATCTAATCTTCAAAGAGTCAATGTTTGAGCCCAAGCATCGGATCACCCTGCCACCTTCCAAACCTAAGAGATGCTCATTGGCCTGCAAGATTCCCATTGCAATGGCAACCCCCTGGATCTATTTTTGTACCGGAGCTGGACATAATGTGCCCGCCTGCAGTGCAGCTCCGATGCTATAATGATCTGTCGGGACCTAAACGTTGCCATCTAGAGCTATACTCGATTGATAATATGCCCGTTGTAGGAAACAAAGAAAAAACAAGCACACTTGAGATTTATGCAGGGATTTCGAGTCAGGATCAGCTACGCTAACACAGATCCAACACACGATACGTTATATGAGTATGGAGTTCCTACCAGTGAGCTACATAACGCCGAAACTGATTTTGTTCAAAATATCTTTCCTTTATTGCACACCTCCCCTCACCCCTCAACACCGAACTTTTGACTTCGCACGGGCCTAATTCAATTCTGCTCAGGCATACAATATGGCTCTAAAATCCATGTTAACGCAGTACTGGCCGCCTGCACCAACCTTTACGGAGAAAAATCTCGACTCGTTGAACCTGAAAGGCCGGGTGTTCATCGTCACAGGCGGTAATCAGGGTGTTGGACATGAGCTCATCAAGATGCTTTACCCAACGGGCGCAGTGATCTACATGGCGAGTCGTTCTCATGCCCGCGCCGAAGACGCCATCCAGAGTGTAATCGCCACTGATCCATCCGGTGCCGCTCGTTTCAAGTTCCTTCATCTTGACCTCGATGACTTGAATGTTGTCCGAATGGCCGCCAACACCTTCTCTGAACAGGAGTTTCGCCTCGACGTCCTGTGGAATAATGCCGGTGTGGGTGCTGTGCCAGTCGGCTCAAAGACTAAGCAGGGAATTGAGGCACACATGGGAATTAATGTTGTTGGGCCGCTCCTCCTGACTCAGCTTCTCTTACCCAAATTATAATCAGCGGCCGCAATTTCTCCCAAGAATTCAGTACGCGTTGTTTGGTCTAGCTCCTGGCTAATGGAATCGCGATCTCCCAAAGGTGGCTACAATCTGAAGGATATCGAGAAGGGAGGCACCAAGGATTCGCACGTCAACTACGCATCTTCCAAGGCAGCGAACCGGATCTTGGCTGATGAGACAGCAAAGCGCTATGGCAAGTATGGCATCCTTAGCGTGGTCCAGAACCCTGGAAACCTGGATACGCACATCTATCATACTCAGCCTAGATTAATGATGTTCTTCGTCCGAAATTTGTTGCTTTATCCGCCTAAGCTGGGCGGCTATACTGAACTATATGCTGGCTTGAGCCCAGAGATTACAGAAAATGTGCCAGGTGCTATCATCATTCCGTGGGGGAGAATCCAGGCTCGAAATCCGAGGGAGGATATCTACCAGGCCATTAATGAGGGAAAGGGGAAAGAGCTATGGGACTGGTGCGAAAAGCAGATTGAAACACATTAGTAGCGTACGCGTGAGACCATTGTTTATTTCCCAAAAATGGGACGGGTGAGCTTCAAGTATAAGTAGTGAAACTCTAAGAACATCTTTTGGTGTTTTTCAGAGATGAGCATTTAGTTAGGAGTAATTTATGCATATCCAGCTGTGTACCTTTTCTTTTCATTCCCTGACACGATATCGGAAGAGTATAGATTATTTCAATAAGACGTGTGACATCAATCTCTTGGTGTCCTTATTTTCACTCTCACTGCCTTATTACCGGGCATCGCGCCTGGCGAAATCTGATCATGGAAGCAGTCTACATTTTTTCTTCCGGTCTCATACAACTCAAAGTCAAATTGGCGAAACAGTATCGCGGCCACCGTCTCTATTTCCGCGTACCCGAGCTGTAAGCCCTGGTTTGTCAAACCCTTTGAAAATGGTCATCTTACTTCATTGTATTCATTCAGCTGCCTTTCGTACGTAGAGTATGGTCTTTGAGCCCTGTATTGTGATTTTTTTTTTTGGCATCTGGACAATCCACACCACCATCTCATTTCTGAGTTCGGTGCATTGCAAATTTATTCCCCTAGAGGACTTGTCTTGGTAAAGCACCACCTCCCTGACGGCCTAATGAGCGAAACACAGGTTGACTAGAGGCTTATCATGGTCAGATCTCCTAATAATTGAAGACGGAAAGCAGTATGTAGTGAGTGTCCATTTCTAGCAGCTGTTTTAGTTGGGCCTCATATTATTGTTGAATCGGAGTGAGAAAAGCCTTCATAACTGAACACCACCACTGGTGATACAAAGCCTCATAGCTCCAAGTAGCTATAATGAGCGATAAACTTGAAGGATTCACTACCGGCATATCTTTGCAAACCGAGTATAGATCATCTGTGGTAATTCATCGTCCCAGAACTAAAATCACCTAAAATAAGACGATAGTGTTACCCGTGCACTAATAGGCCAGGCCTTACTTATAGGTAGTCATTTCTGTACCCTCCTAACTTCTCTCGAAAAGACTTGAAAAAAATATATCACATTAATGGCTTGTGGCCGTGTTGTTCTGTGCTTAGGGCCGATAATTCCTTGAGCTGTCATTCAGATTTACCGATACACAAAGGTGTCTGCCTTGACAGGCGTGGAACCAATTCTATACATGATACGACTTATTAAGAAAAATGACGCAGTCGCCGGGATAATATCAACACGTAGCTGGAGTTTTATTGCTATGCTTCTGTTCCAGGAATGTATCGTAGAATCCTTGCTAGCGTCACTATTCGGATCCTTGAACCTGCAACTGTTACAAAAGTTGCCAAAAATAATATAATGGATTGCATAGAATGTTTGACCATTTCCATGATCAAAAACGATCGAATATATCGACCTCTGGATTCTTGATAGAAAGCGTGCAATGAGTGGCTGTGCGCATGAAAAAATGTGCTACATGGAATAAGCGCCCATGCAGATAGCTGGACCGTATCAGGCCGAGCTGCCTTTTTTTATCTTACTGGACCGGAAACACTGAGGGTGGTTATCTGAATCTTTGGAGTGCCTCAGCCTTGCCCTAAGTTACAATGTAAGAAGGAGTTTTTAAAATAGGTAGCAAAATACATGTACACCGAGAGAAAGGTGTCCATATAAAGACAGACATTTGGAGTCTTTCCAGATTTAATTCACGCTTCACCACAATCATATTTTTTGCTTCTAAGCATGTCATAGAGATTTTGAAAGAAGAAATGAAAACCAAAGCTTACCCAAAAAATGTTTCAGGGTTCGATCAGAAAACTCATTCTACTCTCCACAGCATAAAATCAACAAAACGAGTCGCAAAAGCAAAGAACTCCAGTCCCTCAATATTACAGAGGACAAGAATGCCGTACGCCTTACATTTTGAGCGACAAACGCCAACAACAGTCATGTATGGAGAATGTAACTCCAGCATGCCAATTGATGAAATGGCAAAGATATACCAGACTTACAGAACGGGTGTTCCCATGACAATTTACACTCGCAGCCAAGATCGGAGCCGTGAGAGAAATGAAGTTCCGGGATGTAAATTTCGGAAAGTTTTTGGCACAGGTAAATAAGATATACTCCGATGCATGTGAAGCTGCTGTACGCTAATGGGAAAACGATAGACGAAGGCGAGGTTATACAGTCGCTTCAACAGAAGCAGTTCGTCGGGCTGACGGTCTTCATTCAGAAGAATGAAACGGAAAAACCCGATCCAAAGATCTATGTAGAGCAATCAATTATCCAAGACGGGAAAGAAAGAGTGATAGTACACGAACTGCAGTTTCGCGGTCAAGTTCAGACTGGAATTGATTACATGTTTCGGGGTATTGGTGATGAGCACCCCGAGTTCGGAAAAAGAGATCTGAAGGTCCGGTTTCTATCTGTAAGTATCAACCCTTAAAAGTGTTTGATTCTACATGCCCATTTTGTGCCTCGTTAGAAGTGGAAGAGAGACTTTTAGAAATGCTGATTTGGCAAATCATTGTATGAAGGTAAACAACGAAAGCTTCGACACTTACATGAGCGGCGCTGGCTACTACGGCTATGACCAGACGGTGCTTGCAATCACAACCCGAGAGATGCTTAATCGTGGCCAGGCCTTCTCAATCAAGCAATCTAGCTGGGGAAATGAATTGCATCAACACAGTGTTGCCTTTGATCCGGCAGATCTTCGGATGTTACTGGCTATGAAGCGGACGAAAGAAATGGATAAGAAGCAGGGAGTATCAGGAGAATTGGATTTACTTAAACTTTGTCTGTATAAGATTCTCCCGTCTGAAGAAGGAACGGCTGTCGGCGATCTGAACTTGCGAGTTGTTTATAAGCCTTGAGCATGGAGGGACGACATTGTTGCTATTGAAGTAGTGGTAGTATGGACTTTTTCGAAACCGGTTGTTTCTTGTGATTTTCTGTAAGATAAATTGGCGATAGGTTTTCAGGATTAAGGAGATCCTGATCTTTACTATCTTTATGATATCGATACAAGGAGCTGATATGAAAGTTTTGAAATTTGTAGCCTACCAAACTTGAACATCTGGAAATGCCCCATATTCAGATATAGCATACCACCGTTGTTGCAAATGCTACTGCTATCAATAGAAACGCCTAGTTGTGTGCACCAGGTTGATAGCCAAGGGAGCCATTTGAGCGTCATATCGCTCGTGAATGTGGAGTTTAGGGGAAGGTAGTGCTTATACTATGTCTGTAATCGATATAATCGACATGATTCACAGAAGCATATTCATGTCCACATGAATATGCAATGACATTGAATTCCCGGAAACCGCAGGAGAGCTTGATCCAATAAGAGAAGTACATGTACTTCAATAACCATAAGATGATATAAAGGGCATTGAAGGCTCGGCCGGATAATGTGAACACGATCTGGTCGGATGTTCGGAGCTCGATCCAAGTAGTTGCCAATGTGACATATCATGACATACATGCTTGCATGTGTTGAAGATCCATTCACAAATGGCGTTAAGTGGGCGGATATGGGTCTCACAAAGATGATATTTCCTTACTGCAAAGATAAGAGCGGCAGCGCAGCGAACCGAAAAAGAGAATGGTGAGCCCGAGATGAAATAAAGCCAAATAGCAACTCGATAGTAAGACCTGAGACTGTAGCTCATGTTGACAGTCAAGTCACCAATTGTGAAATCGGCATATGTGGATAAATGACTGTCCCGAGTGTGAAGTGTATTACATCCGTTAGAAGCTGATAAGTCTTTGCCCTGTAACGATACCATGAACATGTTTCTGAACGTTCTGAAACTTCATAAATTCGCATTGTTCACTTTCGAGGTGGTTGAACAAAGCCGCCAATGTAACAAACTGCTTCGGGCATTTGAAGTTCGGGCAATGGTAAACCTGTTGTTTGTGGACCGGCGAGTTCAAATGCTGAGTCAGGGCATGTCGCGTCTGAAATTGACGATGACATAGATAGCACTCCCAAGCGTTCCCGTTGTATGCCTGATCTGTGACCTCGTATTCAGATGACTGCTCCTTGTGCCACTCAATCTGTTTGTTCGTGATAAGACCATTCGGATCCTGACGACGAACGATCTTTAGAATCTTCTCGCGGTTTAGAAAAGGTGCGTCTGGGCATGATCCTCGCTCGAGATGATGCGTTAATCCGCTTGCGCTAGTATAGTTGCCTTTGCAGAATGGGCAAGGCATCTGTGAGCCTCGGTGGATCCTCGAATTCAAGTGCTATATGCCACTCAGTAGTTGCACTACATGACACGTGGAGAGCAGGAAAGAGGTACCATTCTCAAATTGTTCGAGTTAATGAACCTCCTCTTACAATCCTTGCAGTAGTTCTCATAATGACCATTCACTTCCATGTGCTGCTCAGCGGCACTCTCCGAACGGAACTGCTTTGCGCAAGTCTCACAACCATATCGTTTCGCCCAATGGTCGATAGCATTCATATGTTGGTTGCGCGAGTGTTGTGAACCGAAGGTTCGGGAGCACGTCTCACACTCCCAATGGGCATAGTCATCCATATGGTCATGGAGAGCATCCTGACTATAGAAGCAATCTGAGCAGGTATCGCATTCATGCATTGTTGCGATAATAGATCACTTGAAGCACAGCTCAGGGTGTTGACAGCAGATGTAAATGCAATTGAGATGGAAGAAGAAGAGGCGGATTGTGAGAGAGAGGAAGGATAATAGAGGGAGCTATGATAACATCGATAGGAGAGAAGGGACGATCAACACCGTCGTGATTTCTTTTATCCACCGAAATGATCAAGGGGAAGACCCTCCCGGACGAATAATAGGGTAGCTCCTTCCCGCTGATAGCCTAACACGGGGCTTGTCCCAATCGGAACGTACGATCGAGGGGTCCCACCTCATGTGGGCTTAACTAGAACAGAAAGAGCGTAAATTGCATGATACACGTTCGATTTGCATTATGATACATGGAATATGGTAGTAAGTGTACAATGTTGATAAAACAGATGATCAAACAAACTTCCGTTCCATCTGAAGCAGAAGGCCGCGGACGTCGTCAATTCTCATTTTCAGCGCCCTCGAATTACCCTGAGATGAAGCTCCGACAACCTCCGTTAGAATACTTTGGAACTTTAGAGCATTATCCTCGGTGCAACCCTGAAGCTGACCGGAGATGTCAACATCAATAGTCTGATCTGCAAGGTTTTTTGATCCTAGGACAAAGATCAAGTTGTACTTCATTGACTTGGCACGTTGGATCTTCTTGGATAACGACCGGCTGCTGCTGTCAATGTCAATCAGGAATGTCGGATCAGATGTGAGAGGCGCTGGTTGTTGTAAATCCGCATCTTCAGAGTGTAGTCTCGGCATAATTGTGTTGTATCCGGAGAATTTCGCGGCCGCTTCTTCGGCTAGACGCAATACTGGCTCGTCGTTCTGCACAGTAAGGATAATGCTCTGTCGTGGAGAAAGCCAGAACGGCCATCGACCAGCATAGCGCTCAATCAAAAGTGCCAAGAAACGCTCCAATGAGCCAAAGATGGCTCGATGAATCAAGACAGGTGTGGCTTTTCCAGGTGTATTTGGGTCATAATCGAGCTCCCCCTCTGCAACCTGATACTCAAGCTCGAATCGCTGAGGGAGGTTGAGGTCAAGCTGAATGGTGGACAACTGATGGTATTTCCCATCCGAATCTTGCAATTGAATATCAATCTTCGGGCCGTAGAATGCACCATCGCCCTCATTCAACTCCCATGGTAGTCCGCTTTTGTCTAATGCTTGCCGCAATTGATTCTCGGCAGTGTCCCATAGCTCTAGACTTCCAATAAAATCTTTTTCTGGGCGAGTCGATAGAACAAGGCTATACTTGGGCAGTCCAAATGTCTTCATAACCATATTAACAAACGCTAATGCTAGATCAATCTCCTTCCCGATTTGTTGCGGCCGACAGAATATGTGGCCATCGTCTTGGTGGAACCGCCGCACTCGGGTAAGCCCGCTCAAAGAACCGGAGATCTCATTGCGGTGTAGAGGACTGAAATCTGCGTAGCGCACTGGTAGATCACGATAGGAGTGGTTTTGCGATTTGAACAGAAGACAGTGTCCGGGACAATTCATCGGTTTCAATCCATATTGTTCATCCTCGCCCAATTCACCTTCTGTTTCCCCAGTTGCTCCCCGACCTCGTACCTCATACATATCATCCTTGTAATTCTGCCAGTGCCCAGATATTTCCCATAGCGACTTTTTATAGATATTCGGGGTGAGGACCTCGCGGAATCCATATTGTCGATATTGCGCACGAAGAAAGCCAATTAGCTTGTTGATTATGTGTGTACCGTTTGGTAGAAATAGAGGTGATCCGGGGCTATAGGGAGAAGATGTGAAGAGTTCTTGTGCCGTCCCGAGTATACGGTGATCTGCCGCAGGTGTGTTAGAATGTATGTTTGACGCATCTGTGCTCTTGGGTCGGTTCAACGAGGAGGGTGCGGAGGAAGCAGGTCGTTTCGGAGTCAAAGGACTGGCATGACAAGAACAATAACGGACGGAGGCTACTTCCGGCAATATTCTAGTCCTATGCCGGGATGTATGGGTTCTGAGATGTTGCCTACGGCAGAGAAAAGCTGTAGGACGCATGGCGCGTTTTCGTTGTCTCTCAAGCTTCACGTCGGCGCCTGCCGTTGAGGATTATTTTTGATGTGGAGCCTGGGGCATCCCCGGCTTATGTTGTGCTCCCTTGATTGGACAGCCCGCGGCTAGATCAGGCGGCCATGTCAACAATATCCCGCATGTGATCTTCAAACAATTTATTTTTATTTATTTACATGATGCCAAGGACATGTTCAAGAGACATCTCACGACTAATGATTTTACGATAATGAGACTGCAGTGTCATTTGACCATGGAGTATTAGGCGCATGCTGTGATTCTTATCGTTTCGCAAGTCTGAAGGGTTTCGAAACAGAATTCTACATCCTCTGAACCAACCATAACAAAGTGAGCTCCGAATCATAGATGGCGTCTCGACAAGCCGGTAACCCCTTGGAAGACTCCTGGGTGGTATCTGAACTCGAAGCATCAAGCTACAGTGAACCAGCTATTGTCGAAGGCACGGAGTCCGCCCCCGCATCTTTTCCAACCGAGGACTTGTCACCAGTATCCTCGTTCTCGGAAAGTGACCTGATCAAGGACTACGA
The DNA here is from genome assembly GCA_037356135.1 of Talaromyces sp. F31. Classification (NCBI taxonomy): domain Eukaryota; kingdom Fungi; phylum Ascomycota; class Eurotiomycetes; order Eurotiales; family Trichocomaceae; genus Talaromyces; species Talaromyces sp. F31. The sequence continues at coordinate 1,236,266 of JAYXSF010000027.1, read as the reverse complement.
GGAAGAGGATCCTCCCGTTTCCATCTCTATTACAGATTTACCAAATCCTACAGAATCTACCGTCACGTTAGCATCATCAGTTTCATCAGGCCCAGAACTGATTATGCCATCCATAATGTTTGAAACACGCCACTCGGAACATGGCTCTTGGGTAATTCCACGCAAACGAAGCAGGCAGTTTCTTTATGAGAGCCGCAAAGCACCAAGGATTCCTAAACCGCGCAGTCAGACTACAAGCCGAGAACGGCAAGTGCATCGTGCGCAGAACCAAGATGATCCGCCCGTTGCCCCAACTAATAACAATAGCATGCACCATCACTTTTCGCAAGTCAAAGACTACTTCTCTGAAGACATCAACCGATATCAATTCTTCAGACTCATTCTCAATTCTCTTTTGGTGCTAATGACCATGCACCTACTCATATTTCCAGAACTGGTCCATCAAGTTCCAATCTTTTGCAAAGTCCCAGGTATTTCCAAGGTTTACAGTCAGACATGTACAAACTTCAACAGCACTATGTCTGGGATATCGAGTCTTTCTACCAGCTATCAGTCAGCCATCCGAACACGGAATCAACTGCAGAATTACCTCAACCAGACAATTCAAGACATGGCTCCACTCGATGCTGCACTGAAAGACACTGATACAACCCTCCGCGGTGTTTACACCGACGTTCGCAGAGAGTACAGCAGTGCCCGTCACGAGATAGAGCTCGAGTTTGAAGGTGCCTGGGCTGCCTCACGTTCCATCAGTCGTACCCTGATGAATCTTAAAGTGGACATGAGGTCCACTGTCGACGGATTCCAGGCGCCAACACACCGACTAGAATACCTCAAAGGAGCTGCAAGAACTAGTCGCCAAAATGCGGACGGTATTTTCGGTCGGCTCACAGGTCTTAAAAGATCGAAAAGCGATAGCGAAGAAGAATCCGGCATTGTTGCCATGAATCAATTCGGTCGTTTCAGCCAAGAGCTAGATTCAGCCATTGCCCGTCTCGCTCATAAGACAGACACACTTTTGGTACAGCTGGCTAGATTAGACGATCATCTTCAATCAATCGAGCAATTGACTGTTCGTGAAGAAGACCGTCTCAATTCGAGACCAAGTAAAGATCAGAAACAAAACATATGGAGTTTCCTACACGGATTCATTCAAGGGGCTAAGACATCGGAATCAACAAACAATGGCGAGCAAGCGAAAATTATGCTCAAGCAGTTACAGCGAGTCGCTTCCTATCACGGTCTTATGGCGGATGTTGTCGGGAAGCTGGATAGAGAGCTGAAGGCGTTGCAAAAGATTCGCTCTATCCGTACATGATGCGTTTCGATATGAGAAGAAACCTGAAATCTCTGTTCCCCTAATTTGGCATCCTTTCCAACAATGCATAATGATACCATATACATGTCCTTGATTTTTCTTTCATTCACGATTCATGATTTATTCACCATCATAACCCTGTAACTTACGCGATCAGTCAAGAAAGAATGAATATGATTTGTCTATTCAGTAGATTTATACGCGTTGGAAGATGTGCAATCATAGAGTACACTTGCGTTTTTCTCTCTAGACGATAAGCTTCAATAACATTCAACTGCTTCATGGGGGAGGTCTCGTCCGCAAAAACACATTCGACGGCAAAATCCGATCCCGAAACTCTGCATCAACTTCGTATTGAATCTCCTCAATTTCCTGAAAACCCAGACGTTTATACACAGATCGTCCCATGCGCGATGCTTCAGTGATAGCCTCAATATCGCCCAGCCGCCGAGCCTCCTCAAGACCCCATTGGACCAACCTACTAGCAATCCCACGACGCTGAAACTCCGGATCCATAGCACAGAGATCCAGAATCATGACCGACTTTTGCGCCGATTGAGGTGCGGCCTTTTCCTGTAGAACTTGACGACGCCGCGTCTGCATCGACCCGATAAGTTGAGTTAAAAACCTTGTCATCCGCTCATCATTGGGATACAGATTCCCAAATTCAAGAGGATCCGGAGCATCGCCTTGGCCGGGTATCAAAGAAGCGTGGACCCAGATGGCGACGCCAACTATGAGTGCGGGCCCGCCGCCGCCTCTGGTAGACGACACACTGGCTTTGAGGAAGTGTGTGTTCTTTGCATCTTTGGTCGCGCGCCAGCGTGCTTCCATGCGAGCAGCACCTTGGAGTTTACCCTCGGGCGTGTTCCAGCTAGGGTTCATTGCGGTCCAGATGCCGTCGGCAGTTTGTTCGCCGAATGCCTTGGCGCATATTTCAAAGGCAGGGTAGAAATCCTCGGGGTTTGTGATGGGTTCTACGGTGATATTTTCTCGAGAGGCTGCCATGACGGCAGGAGGCGTTGAACTAAGAACTGTAGGTTTATTGTCTATATTGCACCAGACATGTATTGTATTACTTCGGACTGATTTTTCAATCAAAACGTGCTTCAATGTTGGATGTGGGGGGGGATTCAAAGTCTATTGTATTGCGCGCGGGGCAACTTTCTTGCTGCTCTCAGTGGTAGTGATTGCGCCCATTCATGCTGGTGAGGTATAGATACAGCAGGGGCCAGCAAGTTTGTTAGATTAGTCGATCTTTCACATGTAGGGTGTTGTAGATGTATCATTTTCAGGGTTATTAGGGTTAAGGTAGGGTCGTCCGATCCGTGCCAAGCCTTCTGCAGATATCGGAGGGGGTGATGATCTCATAGCATGCCATTCTGCATGTGGGAGATCCACTTACCTGCTTTTTTCCTCTGGATTTGATTTCCACTCCTGTATAAATCAACTTCACACGTTACTGGGTATATATATCCGCAATCAAGACAATATGCAGTCATATCACATCAAAGATTATGCACCACCTCAGGGTTATGAATTGGGGCAACTTCCGCGACCAGAAATTGAAAATGCGGCGGAGGTCCTGATCAAGGTCCACGCGGCTAGCGTGAACCCGATTGATGTCAAGATGGCCAGTGGTGCGGTCAAGATAATGACTTCTTTCAAGTGAGTCCAGTTACTTGCTTTCTATCGCGAATTGATTTCGGATTAAGTTCGATTTATTGACTATGACCTCATCAGGTTCCCGTATAAGCTTGGGTATGACTGCGCCGGAACAGTGGCAGAGATTGGTGCACGAGTTACGCGCTTCAAGGTTGGCGATGAGGTATACGTTCGTCTTCCGGAAAGTACGAGAGGTATGGCGATTGCTACTCTTTCTGACAATCTTGATGAGGCCGGCCAGGGCTGACTTGCCGCTCAATCAAACAATAGGCTCCTGGAGCGAATACTGCAAAGCACCCGAAGATACCATTGCTCTCAAACCGAAGAACGCAACATTTCAAGAAGCCGCGTCCATTCCTTTGACGGGCTTGACAGCTTATCAGTCGCTGAAACTTGTCGGCGATTTGACTGGCAAGACGGTTTTCGTTCCTGCTGGATGTGAGCATACTGTTCCCCCCACAACATAATTAACTATGTCGAGTTTCTGATTGGGAGGTATAGTGAGCGGTACTGGCGCGTATTGTTGTCAACTCGCAAAAAACGTATTCAAAGCCGGAAAAGTGATAACAACGGTCTCGACTGGAAAGATCCCCAAGGTCCCTGAGCTGCTCGGTGAGGGTGTGGTTGATGAGAGTGCGTACATTCTAGGAATATTTTGATTCAACTGAAGTGTTATTGAGCTGACACCACAACTGCATAGTCATTGATTACACCAAGTCAGACCCCAAAACCGAGATCCCCGCCGGCTCCGTCGATTTCATGTTCGATACCGTCGGCATGGCCATGGAATGCCTCCACCTCATGCGTCCTAAGACCGGCTACATAGTATCCATCTCCACAACCCCCAGTGGAGATTATCTTGTCGAAGCCGGAAACATGCAAATCGGATTCCCGTTCCGACACATTCTCAACCTCGTCGACAGTGTTCGCGTATGGCGGGCCAAGCGCTGGAATGTGACATATATGTACGTCTTTATGCATCCTGATGGCAAGGATTTGGAGGAGTTGAAGGAACACGTCGAGAATGGAAAGTTGAGAGCTGTTGTGGGCAATACGGTGCATTACAAGGATGTGGATGCTGTCAAGGAAGCTTGCGATGTGGTGTTCAAGGCCAAGGGAGGTATTGGAAAGCAAGTCATCTCTTTTGAGTAAATACTGTATCATTACAATCGAGCTCTATCGTCCTTATCGTGTTATGTTTAGATCTTATCTTAATAAAAATTGCGAAATTTTAGAGCTCATTTCCTCATCCAGCCTAGTGCCATGCGGCTATAGATCTCGGCCTGAGGCCGTTAAATGACAAATCTTTCGCGTTTAGGTCTAATGAAGGGATAATTGTTACATCAACTCCCTCAACTCGTGAAAGAAGACAACAACGCGATTCGAAGGTAGTAATTCTCTATATACAAGTGCTTCATGTTGTGACGAGCCCTACGAGATCATTTATTCGCGTATACTACTTGATATTGTCTTGGGTGACGTCAGTTATATCGTCTTATTGCGACTGTTCATCAACTCCGCGGTTTAAGTTCACTATGAGTCCCTCTAGCAGAGAGCTCATCGCTGCTATCACCGACTTCTACAAGCTTGTCACCAAACTTCCATACATCTCTCCAACCGCATTGGTCCACCCGTCAGACCAAGGGTGGCCTGATATCAACGCAGAGGAACTGCGCAAACGTGGCAAGACAGAGGAAGTCATAAGTCTTCTTCGTCATCTTCCATATTTACGACGGCTGGGTTCCGGAAAGAGCAGGAAAGGATGGATGATAGGGCCGGATACTCATGCAATTGCTTACTGCGATGGTGAGGTTTATGATGAAGAGCTGGATAGGATTCAACCAACGCCGGGACATTGTATTTGGTTGGCTAACGCAGCTGATACGGAACATGGAGCGGCGCTGCTTTTGGATGTTGAAAACAGTGGGTTTTTGTTTGACGATGAAGAGAATGAAAGAGTAAACCTTAATGATTTGTCTCTAGGTACCATAACAGAGTATTCAGTACGCAGCAATCGAAATGTCTGCCTCGAGACAGATGAGTACCATTCTCTGCCTCTCGAAGATCGCTGGATGGCACACTCCACGTTGCCGGCCACTGAATTTTTCCGCACTTGGACAAACAAATACAAGAAGTTGGAGTGGATGCCTTTATTGAAAGAAGAAGGAGAACTGCGAACATCGATATGGTTCATCAACCCCACTCAAAACGAAGATGTCTTCGATGACAATTATTCGGAAGATTCCGATGAAAGTTATGAGCCTAGTTCCGAGGAGTCGGATGACGATGACTACGATAGCGATGACTATGACAGCGAAGACGATCCGTATGAGTACGATAGTGAGTATGGGAGTGATGATCTGGACGACGTCCCACTGGAGCACGATGCATTGGAGTCGAATGTACAGGAGCTGAAGATAGATGATGATGAATCCACAAAACTGAGCAGCACGACTGAAAGACTGGAACATGAGGTTCGGTCCGAGGATGGAAAGGTTCTAGCTGCCGATAAGCCTGCATTGGAAAGAGCAGTGAACGTTCGTGGCTTCACCCGTCTGTGGATGACTTCCTATCTAACGTACTCAATAGGAAGCTTACTCGATATATACTCAAAACGGCTGGCCAGATGCATTTAATCGTGATGAATGCCAACGACAATTGTCCGATTTTCTTAAGCTGATAGAAACATAGTCTTGACGGTTGCCGATTCTTGTTACAAGCTTTAAATCTAGAGTCAGAGTTGGAGTTCATCGAATATTGACTTTATTTGCTTCGGAAGTATCTCACAACACAAAGTAACTTCTGCTATATGCGAAATATTCCTACATATCACGAGCACGATGCAACCATTTTCATATTCCGAACTTGAAAAAGTTGACAGGTTTAAACCCAATCAAAAAAAAAAAAAATAAAAAGTATGTACTTGAAGAAGAAAGATTTGATTTGTATTTACTCACCCAAATGTAGCACGACTGCTACGTTCAGGTAGAAGGGCCACCAACAGTGATGGACAAGAGACTGGCGTCAGTCGAAGTGAGCTCACCAGAGGCATTCTCTCCATCAGGGTTGACATCGTCATAAGAGAAAGCGTAACCCTTGCCATCAACCTCATTCTGGTGCACAAACTTGCTGTAGTAGTTGCAAGGAGAAGTGGTGTAGTAGCTGTCAGCGCTAAGGCTAGGCTGGACATTGCCACCAGACAAGAGAAGAGTCCCACGGTTGAAAGCAGCGCAGAGACGGGGCACGATGGCAGTGTCGACAGCGTTTCCGGTAACAGCAAAGGGACCGCTGTTGCAGCCGAAGATGTCGCGAGCAGTGGGCTCAGCGAATGTAACATCACTTCCCTGGCAGGTCAAAATGGCGGATCCTCCAGTGGTGCAGGTAACGTCGCCAGGGGTATTCTGAGTGTTGATGGTCAGGGGGCTCGATGCGTATGTGGAGTAGACCTGAGAGACGTAAGAATTCCAGTAGTCGGAAAAGGCAGATCCGTCAGTGCTGATATAGTCATTGGGGGACAGCACACGGAGATAAGCACCAGATGTGTCGGTCTGGCAGAGACTGGCCCATGGGTAACCATCAGAAGCAGTCTGGGAAGCAAGTTTTGTGCAGATGTCTTGCACGGCACCGGATGTCAAACCAAGAGCAGTTTGAACAGTGCCATCACTGGATGTCACAGACATACCAAGGATCAAGCCGATAAAGTCAACGTAACTGATGTTGGTGAATAGGCCAGCAGTAGGGCTGTTGGTCAATTCAATGAAGCCCCAGTTGATGTTGGCACTGGCATCAGATGGGTTGGTAGCAGAGGGCTGGACAAGACCGCCCGATACCATATAGAAAGCAAGATCACCGACAGCCAAGTAGACACGGCCAGAGATGAGGTAATTAGGAATGGTGATGGTGGTGGTAGTTCCTTGAGCTCCCAGAGGAATGGCAAGGTTCTCGCTGATTTGAACAGGAACGCCAGAGGAAGTACCAGGAGGGTAGTAAAAGGAGCCGTCGGCTAGCACGAAAACAATGGCTCCGGTGGTGTCTTGTCCCTGAATGTAGGCGTTGATGGAACCTGAGGCTGAACCTGCCAAGTTGTTGACAATCTCAATAGGAAGAGTGCCCGAAATGGCGGCAGCATTCAAAGCATCGCTCTTGGTGGTTTCATTGCCCTTCCAAGTGCCGTTGAGGAAGTTCTGGGGCGTTATGACAACGTCGCCCTTCTTGGGGGTGACCTGAACAGGCCCGGGGAGGCTTCTGGCGACTGGACTGGCCAAAGTCTGACCAACCATGAAGGCGGCAAGTGCCGCTGCCAACTGAGCGAAACCACGCATTATAGAATTTTTATATGAAAATTCGATGAATATGTATAGGCGTATATATGTATGTGCATAGATTTGTACAAATGTGCACAATCCCAAAGTGCCCTCGTTGAAGGAGTGACTGATATTTGTCAGAAGGAGTGGAAGATGAAAAAGGAGTGGAATTGGCAGCTTGGTGGGATGTACTGTTCCAAGAAAAAAGACGTTCCAGAAAGGATGGACTGAGATCGTTATATATTCATTTCCATTGGAATAGCAACCCTTTTCAATCACGCCCTTCACGTCATCTTCAGGTTACAGTCGATTCATCAGCAGGCATTACTATGACAGGTCCTTAGCCATATGCATGTAACTACAGGATTGGTCTCCCAAAAAAGCCTGGAACACTTTCAGAACCCACTATACTTTCACTAAAAGCAGTCCAGCAAAGAACAAACGGCATGAACTATCCTGATTCTGTTCTTTGCTCCGTCATTTGCTGAGAGGGATGGGCGGCCCTCGCTCAGAAAATCGGCCAGTCACGCTTACCTACTGAGCTATTGTGGGCACTTCAGGTTCGGCAGTTAGGCCGCTTGACCTTAATTTTCTTCTCTAATGGTCCTTTTGGGTATAGGGAACTCTTATTTTCCGTGCAGGGTCGCATCGTTGGTTAGATCAAACTTGCGCCAGGGGGATCCACACGGTTCCTGCATGGTTTTGTTGCTTTTGTACAGCCCATAGCATGTGCCCATGCTGAGTGGCGCAATCACACAGATTTAGTTCGTTTAGTGCGTTTCTTAATGGACGGATAGTAGCATTATATGTCGGTAAACACGTATGCTTCTTCGGATCATTTACTTTCCAAAGCCGTGAGAGACAAAAAAAAAAAACGTGGCTGGAAAAGAGTTTTCTGGGGTACAGTGTGAAACTACAAGCCATCCATGTGAATGGAATGGCCTCGAGCCTATTTCTTTCCCATGGATGAGATACTTGTCAACAAACAGCTAAGATGAACGGTTTAACCCAGGCGAGAAAACGACATGGCGCTGGTTACGTGTCCGGTTCACAAAAATGCAAAGCACACTCGATCCGGAAAATTAAACTAACAATTAGCTCTGCGCAGCGAATTGGTGGTGGTACTAAATGCTACATCCAACGTTGACAGTCACCCAAAATATTAGCTTCGATTTGTCCCTCAAATCGTCCTTTAGCCGTCTTCTCATACACTCTAGGCACTGAGCGCAACAAATGGTCTCGACCGGAGTCCACCCCGCGTTACATGGTGGCTGCGCTACGAACGCCACGGATAGCAACCAAGGGTCGGGATAATTGAGGATGATTGCTTGGTGGCGCTCCTTGGGTTTGGCGCCGAATGTCAGCATCGAAGTAGGATTTCAGGAATAGCACTTTGTTGAAGAGTGGTGTATCAGCAATACAGATTCAGAGTTGTGCCTGTGTCCGTTTTGTTCTTCTTTGTGGTTACCCAGTCTTATCGAGAGACGGAGAAAAAGCGGATCAGCTCCGATTCTAGAGTATGTGATGTCGTCGCTAGATACTACCTATCCAGGGATTTGTACGGACTGTCCGCAACGAATGATCGCAGTTATTGGCCATTTAAATCTCCGGGATCTTTACCCATGCTTTATCTTGTGACACGAGTCGAACCAGATCAAATCTTCAGACAATGGACACTTTCCTCTACTATCCAGTAATAACATCAGGACGTACCTATTTGTGGCTTTGTTTATGAGCCACAAACTAAACAAAATAGTACGCAAAACAAGAGAAAAAACAAGCTTCGACCCTGTTAATAACGGGTGTTTCATGTTAGGGGAGCGAGTATGAGAGTACAAGAATAGAAGTGAAATAACTCTTCCGGACCAATCAAAGACGCGCATCTGATGTAAATACTACTTTCCTAAAGTGACAATTTTCAGCTCCGCTCAAGAAGGATCTGGAATTGAATTGAATCGCACGCAACTCTAGTCACTTTCTTGCTCCTAATCATGGAGCACGTTGCAACGATGAGCATGTTTGCTGATCCGGCATATTCGGATATTTCGGCATGAGAAGTTCATATGTGTAATTCGTAGTCTTCAGTCTTTTACACTTCCGTACGCTGTTTGCTGTTCTGTGTTAGTGATCATCGGTGGACCCCAAGTTTTGTCTTTTGCGAAGCCGAAGCAGCTGGTCCTTAACTGGCATAGTGCTCAAACCATTCGAGATTCAGACAATTTTAGCGCTGGCTAGCGTTTGCACATTGCAACATGGCTTGAGTAAGCCTAATTTCCCTAATTCGAATAATCAGCCAGTGAAAGATGAACATGCCCTAGTTTGTGTTCAGAACTTCGAACTGTTTCAATCGCTCACTGTGTTCGAATATCTAGTGATTAGCCCTGTTTTATCGTAGAGTCGGGACTTGCTAACATGATTCTCATTAAAATCCTCCAATATAGACCTGCAGGAAAATGACTGTACAATTGTCATCCGCACTTCCAGCAATCATACAGCGGAGACTTCTGTTCGGCACAGCATTGCATTGTCTCCATATTTTGGTCATCTGGTCTGCAAAAAATTCCCCATTCGGCATAAGCGACAGAGCCTCACAATGTTACCCTGTGATAGCAGTAAGTATCGACGTGGAGCACATCCCTAGTACGTACCAGAGAAGAATCCTGGCAAGGTTCAGAAGGCATGACATTCATTCGATCGGTGAAAAGATCGGAAGATGACGTTGATCGAAAGAGATGAGATGAACCTGTATAGGACGCTGGTGTGCCTAATAAAGTAATGACTCAACTATGCCGCGCCAGAATTAGGGCTATGTATGGTTAGGGCAATGTCATTCCTTATTTCTTCTATCGACCAAAGTACTATCTTAGCGATACATGTTATGACTCTTTATTCAAGCGGCTGATCATCCGCCACCATACACAAGCCCATCAGACTTTGGTGTTGATAGAGGCTCTTCGTCCTATATCACCACAAAGTGCTGTTAATAGATTGCCAAGAGTTCTCTAGATTATAAGTGGAAGTTCATTCGTTTCAGAGAAATATATCAGCCTTGGCATGTCTAGCTCAATGCTTGAATCTGCGCAGCTTATCTACGTCTAGCAATCCTTTCGATCAAAGGCTGCAAGTCAGCAATCAACAACTCAACGAGACCTCATTTTGCCTAAACAGAAAAAAACACAGAAAACCACGATCAGATAATTTGAACAACTGCCTACCTATCTTGGACCGAAGACAGCCAGGCGTGCTAGCTAGCAGTTCTTGGCATTGCACGATGCTACCTCTTAAGTATACGAGGCAAAGCCGGTCATTCGGCCACCTGTGCAGTCTTTGCAGGTCTAAATTGGATGAAAGTCTTTGGGGGAGCAAGAACATCTAAACGAAGTTATCTCGTAGAATGGGGGACTTTAAGGGTGGAAATTCAATACATGGTATATAGTTACTACCCTTTCCTGTAACCATTCGTACACTTGCTGAAGCTTGAGTTGATAACCAGTGCGAGCACTAAGGTGAAAGTTCGGATTGAATTTGAGAGACAGAAACATAAATTGAATAGGTCTCCCGGAATTATTGCACAGACTCGATTCAACTTCATACATTTTCCAAGGAACAAGAAAAATGTCTCCATCTTGGATTCTCATAGGTGCTATTTTGGCCGCCACTGGTCCATTTCTCGCGAGTGGTCAAGCGCTAGACAAGCCTGCCCTTACTCCCAACCTTGACTACTTGGAGCAGGGAAGTCTGGACAATCTTGCTCCCACGCAAAGCACATGGGATCAATGGGGAGCCGGTTGGATTCCTCTGGATTGCAAGAACATTGCGAACAACGAGGGAAAGAGTCCTGATGACTTTGAGATCTACAATGTCCACTACACTGATGTAAGGGGTGATCACCATAGGAAGGATAGAAAAAAGTGACCTGTGGAAAGAAAAGTTTGACTGACTGATTCGAACTATTCAGTGCGGTGATGCATGGGTGTTCTGCCGTCACAAGGACACACCAATTGACCTAGTCTCGACAATCGATATCTTCGGACGACTTCCTGTCGCTATGCGTAGCTGGGTATGTTGAGAAAAAAATTTCAAATATACCCCTAATAGAGTAGCCTATTTACATATAACTTTCCACGACATAGGTCAGACATGTCATAACTATCCCGGCCGATTCAGACCACGCCTACAATTCCAATGGCAATATTGCCTTTTTTGGAACGACCAGCGGAAATATGGATGTCGCGATTCACGAGACCGGACACAGTCTCGACTTGCTCGGTGCTTATGGGGAGCAGTTGTCTGGTGCCAACCATTTCTTCAATCGAGTGTATCGACTGCATATCTGACCTCACATACAGCCAGCCAAGATTGGCTCGACAACTACAACCAGGACCCCAATGTCCCTGACAATTACGCTCAGACTAATCAGATCGAGGTAAGGTTTCATCTCATCCCCTTTCTTCTAAATTTTTCATCTCACTTTCTTACAGAACGTCGCCCAAAACACTGTAGTCAGTGTCTATGACAAGGTGGTCCCGGGCGGCTTCGGCTCCGTCCAGCCCAACTGGAACGATATATTCCATCAATACGCAACATTGCAGTGGAAAGCCGGAAGTCAGATCATTCCTGGAGGAACCTGCGATCGCCATCTTATCAACTCCGAGACTGTCTCTACAAGCAATGCCGCGGCTACTGCCATTTTCAATAGCCCTAAGAAGCCAGATACGTCGTTCAAGGGTAACTATACTAACATCGTGACTGATTACACTGAGTTTAGTACCAAGGAGAGCTGCCTTTTCTAGTGTGATTGGGTTGACGATTTGACACATACCTGGGTGGTTCGATGGAATATAGTGAAGAGGTAACTAGGTATACACTAGGCATGTACTTAATGGTGCACCTCAGAGATTTAACCCTGAAAGTGACGTCCCAATCAAATAGTATGAATCGCCAGCACATAAGAACCATATCATCCGTATCAAGTGCAAACACGCGACAAGTAGATAGAAGTAGGTCTCAATATTAGGATTTATGTATGTGTACATCCATGGAGATTGAGATTGAATAACAATGTCAAATCGACTTCAGGGTTTGGATATTTTGAGAAGGTTTAGGGTTAATAATGACAGATTCGCCCTGCGCGATATAAGACTTGAACATCTCATTTCATTCGTCATAATTCAAGAGATAAAACTCTCAAAGTAAGAGAGCCTGCAAGTGGCGTGATGCGGCATATCTGTGGTATTTGTATGGAGTGATCGTCTGGGCTGTGCTGGCCAGCTGGCACTAGGCGCATATGCACAGCCATCCAAATGCGCCTATCATGATATTCGAAACTCAGCCTCGTCAACACTCACTTACCGCTAGTCTTCGGAGGCTCATTTAAAATGTCACTTATATTCGATGCTTTATAATGACTATCACGAAAGATTTAAAAATTGATAATGATAAAGCTTACATAGTCATTTCTGCCTTTCCATCATCCCAGTCAATAAGTCGATACAAGTATTGACTCCATTTATTTTTCATGCACGCTAGTCATAATATTGGAAACATGCAGAGAATTGGGATTTCTGATCACTCAGACGTTCAATACTATGAAGAATACGGTGATTCCGACATATTTCCTTGTTCATGACCGAGATTTGCACTTAGCCTTTGTCTCTACCCTTCATTCAATATTAGCAGCAACGCGAATAGTTTCACGGACTAGGCTGACACATTGGACAGAAAGTAATCGGTTCTGCAAGTACAATAGCAGTCTTGGACAGGTGCTACGGAATTATGTATGCAAAATACCTAGCTCTTCTTTTCCGGTTCGTGTCAGACTGACTTGGCTTTACCAACATAGCCCAATAAAAACTGTCAGCGACTAGTAATGTCTGTATCCGTTTCTGGGCATGTCAAATCCTAACTAACGTTGTAAAAGGTTTGTAGAGAGATCAGTTTCTGATGGCTCACCACATTCTGCCGAGCTTGATTCATTTTTTCCACCAAGCTTCTGGCGTATCGTGGAGGAAGATCTGAATGGGGCATTTGGACTGGAGCGCTACGAGGAGGAATCCGGCTTAATATACGGTCCGCTTCCTTTTCAAGCCAAAGAGAAGGTGATACTAACAGGGCAACAGACACATGGAGCACATTCAAGATGAAACATGTCTACAAGGGCAATGGGATCGCAGGTATAAAATATCATTGGTCGCAGGTCTCAGTCTTCACTCGCCAATCGAAAAATAAACAATTTGTCCTGTTCGTTGACTGTCCGAAAGCTGTTATGGATCAAATTGTACGGGATTGTCTATCTGGCCTTTCTCGTCCTGTTGGTCTCGCTGGGCATGTGGTATCGGCTTGTAGCGATCCCTTTATCTGGCATGCATTATTGATCGGAGGGTTAGAGACTGAATATGAGAGTGATTATTGGAGACTGCGTGATATCGTACGCAAATGGGAAAGGGTACGCAATGTTTTCCGACTACTTCTCCTGGCTTCTGTGGAAGAACATTACTTGCCATCTCAGGGCATGCGCAACTAACAGCCCTCTAGGAAAGACATGAGGAACCTGACTTTCCACTACTTCACGAACTTGGTCGGCACTTGATTCATGCCAAAGAGATATTTGAAGTAGCCACGAACACAATCAACAGCATGGTACATCATCACCAGAGTCTCTATAGCGAATTAGAGACGATGGATTTGATAACAACCGAAGAGCAAAAACTCCGACAGAAGTTATTTAGGATCATTCAAGAGAACCTGTATATTTCAGACAAGGACATGGAAGCCAAAAAGGCCAGAGCCAGCAGTTTGAATGAGCGACTCCACAATGAAATCAACCTAGTAAGTATTTCCTTCCAGCTAGTCATGAACTCTTTTAAAGTATTCAACTTTTGCTAATGATGATATGATTGCCGTGAAGGCCTACCATGTCGTCACCCAAAAGAGCAATCAACTATCGATCAACCTTGCCTCAATTGCACGACGTGATAACGCCACGATGAAAGCTCTTGCTTTGATTGGCGTGCTGTACCTACCTGGTACATTTATATCTGGAATCTTCGGGATGACCTTCTTCAACTACAACCCGCCAAACAACAGTAACTCTGCAGACTGGATGATGTCAGATAAGTTCTGGATCTATTGGGCTATTACAATTCCTGTCACCATCTTCACGGTGTTGTTGTGGGCTATGTTGGATGAAACGGTCGAAATGTACAAGAAATCCATGAACAAAGTGAAGGTTACATTGCAGGATATGTGGAATGAACTACCACGATTCAATAGGCGAGAAGAAGGGGAAAGGGTCAACAATATTGACCAGTCTTTGAGGTTTAAAGTATGATACCATTTGGAGTACATGGATAGAATGGACTAAATTAGCATGGATGGATTGACGTTACATTTGTTAAGTCAAAGAATGATAAGGACTAGATACCGCGAATAGTTTAGGTGCATCCATATTTTGATATTTGGCACGTGGCATTACCACTACTATGAATTTATGTAACTTTATGATAAGAGAGTAGGTGATAATCTTTTTCATACCACCAATCCTTCCGAGGTACGCCTACTTAGTTGTTAAGTTCTGTGTTGTATTTTCGGCGCACACAGTCCTCAAGACATTGGCAGTAAGCACTGACGCTGACGATTTACTCTTAGTTTTAACGTTATAGAACTTGGATCGCAGATTCTATGAAGGTACTATTGGTCAATGAGAAGAGGGCCACATCAAGTTTAGGTTCCCGTAGGATTAAAACAATGAAGTATAATTTCAAAAATAGTAAACAACGATACAAATCCCCTGCTTGCCGAAAGTGAGCAGTGTACATGCGAAGAAGCAGCAACGGTGATAGAAGCCCTGAATGACCGCAAAAGGTAATTTTAAAAATGTACATTTAGGTGAATCTCCACTTCTAGCCCGCGTTTTCGATCTGCCTAGGTAAATTCAGAGTTCTTCAACAATACTTACTATACCCACAGAGATTAATTGTAAAAATTCCAGTTATCGTAGCACAAACCTAGAAATCTTCTTCCAATGTGCAACCTTCGATCTTCAGTCTGTTGCCCACTACCCGTGAATGCACTCCTCGGCATCTCTTGCATTTATATTTCATCTCAGGGAGGCAAAATATAACTTTGAAATTTCCTTTCTTCATAAAAGCACTAATACAATTTATCCTACAAATATTCAAAATGTCGATAAGAATTACTCTTCGACTCATTATTGCTTCCATTGCATCTCTTGTACTCACTGCGACCATTATAGCAATAAAAGATTTCCATCTGCATTTGTGGAAGTCACCGCGCCTGGGTGACAATGGCCAGAGCCAAGCAGAATCAGGCATTTGGACAGACAGTCTACAGCTCCCCGGTGTTAGCATCGACCAGGGAGGTTCAAGAGAAGGCCTGTCGCTGACTGATAACATCCCGGGAGCTCAAATGCCACCTTTATGATCTGATAACAAAAAATTCCAATTGAGCGACGACTATCATGATGATGATGTGCAAAATTTTTTTTGTCTAGGTTTCCACGGTTGACATCAGAAACACTCTAAAGGATATCAGTGGATAAGAAGCCATAAACCCAAGCATCATATTCCACTTGTTGTCCAACGATAAGGGAATCGTTGTCGTACGAACCAAGGACAAGACCCTCAAGTCTTACAGAACTAGTCTGTGAGATTCTTTGCCGAAGATATGGGACTTTCCATGTGACTTTGAACACTTCATTCATTCTGTCGTCGCATCAAGCCCAGAGACAGAAATTTGCGCAACAATAATCCTAATGGAACTCAAGTATTTCATAAAAACCCACTTCTTGCTATCATAGAGCTCAACTTCCCAACATATATGTCCTGGTCAGTCAATTGCCGACTTTGGAACGCTGTTGGACTGACGCAACAATGTCACGGGAAAAGAATACTGTTAGGCGACTTTCGTCTTTTCAGATATGCGATCACGAAAATGATGATGGTCAGAAGCACGAAATATTTCAATCACGCTTAGTCGTGGTAAGAGGGCGGGTAATAAACATCAAACACGTAGCGACGTATTCATCTTCCTTAGCTATGAGTTTCAGTCGGGACATAGATGTGTCGTCGGTTTTCAAGCTAGCGATCTGCTCCAGAAGATGATATCTACAGCCAGCTTGAGATTGTGCGAGAATTATTTTTTGACTTTGCGGATTCAGGCCTTCCCATGTTCTGGATTATTACGCATCCAAAAACCCGCGATTGCACTATCGTACAGTTCGTATTTGATAGACTGAAATTATTCACCTATATAATTCTCATGAACAGCCAAAATACCCTCAACGTAGTTCCTACATTCTTCCGTTTAATATATTTCTAAGGCTCCCTGAGAATTCATCCAATTTGCAATACCTCACCCTGACCCCATCTCCGCCAGAAGCTTGAAACAAGACCGCTCGTCACCATTTATTTGAAGCATGCTGGAATCAAAAGTGAGCCTAAACTGAGATCTCCTCTGTGTTTGAGATGTAGTCTACTGGGAATGAATGACAGCCTCATGGATCGAATCTTAATACTATTCATCCAACTTGAGAAATTTCACCTGTCAACTACATCGATCTGTGACTTGATGAGGGATCTGTTGATAAGCTAGGCCTCTCTTGACATCCATTCATCAAATACATCTTCTGAATCGCTAACCTCTCTCACTACTGCTACAAGGCTCTTCAAAACTGGCCAACGGAGTCATCCAACAACCTACATCCTCACTTTCAACTTATTTTGACCTTACTTCCATTACACCTACAAGTATCTCATTTTACTAAAATTGTTGGCATCAGCCTCATTGAGGAATTGGCCTGGTGAGTGACTCACTCAATATTCACTATTTTCTCAAGTACAGACCGCTTGACTGTCTATCAGATTGAGCAAAAATTCCATCTCAACGATATGACACCATTATCTCTGCAGGAAGTGCGCAGCATGCCTGTGGATCATGACCTCGATCCCAACGGAAACATGATTCTAGTCTTCATCAACCCAGAGGTTGATTCCACCAATCATAGTAGCACTGATAATGCAAATATCGATGCATATTCAGGCATTTCAATGGCGGTACACTGTGGACAACCTTCCGAGCCTGAAGAGCATGAAGGGGAAGCAAGACTCCCATCAAACACGCAAACCGCATATGGCGAGAAAGTAGAAGCAGTCTCAAGTTCTTACAGAGTCAAATGGCAACAGCTCTGTCTTGTCTCCAGATACTTTAAAAATTTGTTCACGGGGCCATGGTTCGAGAATGCCCATTTCCAGCGCCACGGAGGGATCAAACTATACCTGTGGGAGGGAAAATGGGATCCTGTGGCCCTCCTTATTCTCCTTCGTATCATGCACTACCAGCTGTGCGACATACCGGAGATAATTGATCTAAGCCTCCTCGGGAAGATCGTCGTGATTGCGGAATACTTGCAATGTATTGATTTTCTCAACGAGTTTCTGAGACTATGGGGACTCGATGCTCTGAGCCAATATCGACGCCATATAGCTTTTGGCATCGATAACGATACTATCGTGAGAGATGGACTTTTGTGCACTTTTATTTCGTGGAAATTGCGTCTGCGCGGGGAATTCCGCCTGACAACCAAATTTTTGGTATTATGGGCTCAAGGCCCTATCCACGATCCTGGAGCATCGATTGATGAATGCATAATCGGTTAGTCGTAGATCATTTGATATGCTTTCTGGTACAATATTGACTGACTTCTATTTTTAGGCGCCCTCAACATTGAGCGGGAGAGGATACTTGGTATGGTCATTGAACCTTTGAAAACCGAGATTCGCAATCTTGCGAGATATACCCTGTATTCTCTTCAACAAAATCCACGTACATCCTTGTTTGGATTTACAGCATTGGCCCGTTACTTAAGAACGTTGCTAGGTTTGAGTGATTTGTCGAATGTGCCGCGAGTGCCTTACATGGGGTACAACATTATTTTCGTTGATCGATTTGATCACTTGCAGGAAAACTTTCCGGGATTGAATCTCGATGATTTCTGATATGATGATCTCACGATAAAGCAGTTTTCTGAACTGAAGATGAAAAAAAGCGGACGGACCTAGAATGGTATTTGCATTGGGAAACAGCACAAAATGAGAAATTTCGGGAGTTATTCACGAGATGATTGGGCTGCGACCCTAGTAGATTCAAACATTTGAACAATCCAGGGGCTTTACATTAACATATTCAAGATTGCTAATTAAGATTTCCAGAATGAATCTCAATAGGAACAAGATGGGATAAATCAGAAGTTCGAAATTATTTATAATTTATACATTTAAGCATAATGCAGCCAATAAGACAGCTTTCCCCGCATAAATGCCTCCCCGCAAGCACCTTATCTCATCCTTTGTATAGAAGTGGGCCCGCTGCCTCGGTTTCTCGGCCCTCGTCTTTGTGTCTTTGTTATCTTTATTGTCATTGTCATCTTTGTTGTCCGTCAGCACTGACGCTGTCTAGGTACATAGTTCTCAAGGATTGGTATACATTTCTACTCTGTATTTCCCCCGAACTCGTCCCATGACATCAATTAGACACACTCCGACTACTTAAAACAAGCCACCTTCAAGTCATAAGAATGGCGAACCCACCAGAGCTCCCAATTTCCTATGCGAAACTCCCAACAAAAAGCATCAAACTCAGCCATGTTCCCGCCGACTCGCCCACCGTCACAAAGGTGGTCATGGTAACACTCTACCGCCCCACACAACACAACGCATGGACCAGCGAAATGGCACAGGAACTCAGAACAGTGTACAACCTCTTTAATGTCGACGACCGAGTCCGCGCCATCGTCCTTACCGGCTATGGAAAGATGTTTTGCGCTGGAGCAGATCTGGAAATCGGATTTGCGACAAATGATTCCAAGAATGAGATCGAACCCGGTGGTGCAAGGGATCACCGCGATGGTGCCGGGTGGGTGACCATGGCGATGCACCGCTGTCGAAAGCCGACTGTCGTGGCAATCAACGGCTCGGCGGTTGGTGTGGGCATCACCTGTACGCTTCCGGCTGCTATTCGAGTAGCGTACAAGGATGCCAAGATTGGCTTCGTGTTTGCTCGTCGCGGGTTGATAACGGAGGGTGCATCTGCATTCTTCCTACCGAAATTAGTTGGCCATTCGCGTGCGATGCATCTAGTCACTACCGGTAGTGTCTACCCTGCCTCGCACCCATTACTATCAAATCTGTTTTCGGAAACCCTCCCTTCGCCAGAGGCAACCGTCGCGCGTGCCCTAGAACTCGCCACGGATATAGCAGAAAACACGTCAACCGTGTCCACAGCTATCATGCGAGATATGTTGTGGCGAACCCCCAATAGCGCCGAAGAAACGCATCTCTTGGACTCGCGCTTGATTTGGGATTTGTTTGGCAAGGGCGATAACATGGAGGGTGTGATGAGTTTCTTTGAGAAGCGCAAGCCTGATTTCAAGGCAAGTTTTAATAATGACGGGGATATACCGGCGGCATGGCCGTGGTGGACTCCGGTTACTTTTGAGAAGTGGATGCGAAAGTCGCGTTTATGAGGATGTATGATAGTATCTGACTTGCCATATGACATTGAATTTTCTCTTATAGTGATCTGCTTTTAGAATAGCTGCTGCAAACGCCGACCAGGAAATTGCTAGATTACGCCAAGCAATAAGATCAGTAGCTATGTGCCTAGATGGGTCAAAAAAACACATAAAAACATGTTGACTGCTAGTTTCCCTCAAATTTATCAACGTTTCGAGCCACACAAACAGCCAGAAGATAATCATCCCTCAGTAGAAATACTTGTAGTCAACAGCCCCATCGCCAGTAGTCACTTTCCTCTTATCTTCCACCTTACCCTCCGCAATACTCTCCTTGAGCGCTATCTCTCGTCGAATGTACAACGTATGACTCACAATCAACAACTGCGCAAGACAAACCGCACCCAAAGAGAACGAATTGCCCAACACATACGGCGAAGTACGATAAACCTGACCCGCCACAATACCGGCTGTATTGCCAATAGTCTGCTGCAACCCAACAGCTGCTGCACGGCGATGATGAGGCGCAACATTGACATTCAACCAGGCCAAATTGAGACCTGGACCAAGGTAGCAAGCTACTACACAGAGGTAAGTGGCGAAGTAGCGGACCGCGTTGTTGGTTTTGACAGCTAGCAAGAGGATGTAGCCAATCATGGAGACAGTGTTTGCGCCGAGAATAAAAGGGGCGAAGCGTGTGACTCGGTCTGCCCACCAAGCAAGAAGAGTGAAGCTAATAACGCCCCAAATGTAGACAGGCACAGTCAAGGCGTTGCTTCGGAGGGTGTCGTAGCCTGAGCTTTTGAGGATGGCAGGTAGGAACGTACTGAACCCGTAGAGTAGGATGTCTTGGCAGAATTGCGTCGCGGCACTGTTTTGTCAGTCTTCTTTCCCAATTGGAAAAAGATGGGGATACGAACCTGAAGTACAACTTGGGATCGCGCACTTCGATCCAGAACTGATCCCAGGTAAATTTCTCAGGACCAAGGTAATGCCTCGACTGCTCATTGCGGACGTGCATCATCCACTTTTGCTCCGGAGTCAAAAAGTAGGCGTTTGTAGGGTCATTGGGTAGCCCGAACCAAATCCACACAGCCACAATTATACTGAAGATACCTTCAATAATATACACCCACCTGTATCTATCAGACTCCGTGTCAATGGTTTTTGGAGAAAAGAAACAAACCTCCAACCAGCTTTCCCAGCCACGCCATCCATCTGCAACAACCCATAAGCCAACAAACCACCCACAGCTCCTGAAAGCGCCGCACAACTCATCAGATAAGAGACTCTCTTCGCCTGCTCTTCGCGTTTATACACCATGGAAATATACAAATTGAGACATGGGAACAGCCCCGCCTCGCAACAACCAAGTACAAGGCGACTGGCATACAATCCGCCAACACTAGTCACGAAACCCGTGAAAATGGTGGTGAGGGACCATACCACGCAAAGACCGCAGAGGAGGTTGCGTGGAGTAATTTTCTTCATCAGCATGGCAAGAGGCGTTTCGAATGTGACGTAAGTTGCGTAGAAGATTGAGACGGCGGTGGAGTACTGTGCGTTGGAGGCACCAATATCTTCTGGCATACCTGCTACTTTGACGTTTCCTACCAATCGTCAGTATACCTCATTTTGTTTTCAAAACTGGAAAGATAGGGATGTACCGATATTTCCTCTATCGAGAAAACAAGTCAAATACGCAAACATGATAATCGGGACGAAATGTAGATCTAATGTTGCCAGCAACTTCTTCTCCTTGGCGGAGTCGAGTTGCACATTGACAAGTTCCGAGGGAGATTGGACACTCAAATCTTCGTTGGAGAGGTCTTGTGTGGGCTGTTTCTTTGTTTCGTAGATGGGTGTTGTTGTGAGGTTGTTGGACTCGAGGTCCTCTGTCTTTTGGTTGTCGGTCATTGCTCAAGTAGTGACGGTAAAGGGATATCCGATCGCTCTTGAGTCAAGAAAGGCTGTAATAATCTTTGATTGTGACCTTGAGTTTCCAAATATTGTTCGTTATAGTCCACAACCGTAGAATGACAAAGATTGATGGGGCCCTTGTCTTGGTCTTATATCTCAGAGCCTTTCAGGGCTACAGTATTCTTCTAAAGTCCACGGCCACAAGCCTCACAAGATATAAACTGCACTTGTGTTCAGATGTAGCAGGAAGCTACTCGGCATCAATAATCAGGCCCAGCCGAAGGTAGCTCAGCTTATCACGTCCCACTACGAGAAGCAGATGAGGTATCTGACTCGCATCGGATCTGACAAAAACGTGGCCGATTAAGTGACGACACAAGATACAGAAGACACAGAAGCAAACAAAGGAAAGAAGAAAGTAATCGAAGCAGTAGGCCTCGGATCATACAATGCCTATTGGTAACTAGCTAGGTACTCGCTAACTACCTAAGGTTCCTTTGTAGATAACCAGGCTAAGTAGCTATCTCTCAAACCCACCCCAAGTTCCTAGCTATCAACGTCACTCCATCAACAATCTACCCAGCCAATTACACTACACGAAGATCAGAGGACAGTGGGTATGCACACTGAAATGCCGATGATCATTCGCACCCGGAGTATATGTGACTCCACTGATATGCACCAGTGGCTGTGGGGTCGTATCATTTGGTGCTCAAACTTCATTGTGAGGGGGCGCATACTTTCCTTGTTTAGTGCTAGCAACATTAGCGCTGCACTTATCTGCCTCGATGATAGGAGAGAGGATTCGCAGCAGAAGTGGGCTGCAATTGGCCACACAGTCATGTACCCTGCAGTCGGATAGCCAGATTACAGAAAGCCATGAAAGCCATGAAAGCTGCGAGGCTGTGGCTGTTGTTGTGAATGAGGCTGACTTTGAGCAGTCGGACAGTTGCAGTCGCTCCCGACATACCCCAGTGCGTGTAGTGCGTTTCATGTCTGATTTGAGCCACATCACCAGATGAAGCCTTCGGCTGGACGTCCGCAAAGCCGAAGGATTACCAGAGATAAGCTTATCTTATCTACTCTTGTACTAGCTGCGCACTTACTACATGTACTCCGTACTCCGGCATGATGGCCATTCGGCCGAACGATCTCCTTGTTGAGCTCTTAGGATGAAGGACATCTAAGTATTTTTGATATGTAGTTTCGTTTCTGTAGCCCAAACACCAATTCTAGTCACACATACCGAACTTTCTCGGGTCCGCCTCCACCTATAACGACTCACATACAACAAACGCGGATTTGTACATTTATCGCATCGTCACCTAAACCGTTATTAGCGACTCTTCTTGCTCATTCGTTCGGAACAGAAAAAAACTTACCAACTCCTCTGAAGCGGTCGGGTGAATAGCGACACAACTATCAAAATCCTGCTTCGTAGCACCCATCTTGATCGCAACTCCAAACCCTTGCAACATCTCGCCAACTCCCAACCCCAAGATGTGTAGTCCAACAACCTTCTCCTCGGGCCCAGCACAAATGATCTTCATCTGCGTTGGGTTCTGTTTCTTCTCTTCGTCCGGGAAGAAGTCGTAGAACATGTTAGTGAAGCGGGTTTTGTAGACTTTGATTTTGTCGTCGCCGAAGCGCTGGCGGGCTTGCGGTTCTGTGAGACCGATTGTGCCTACTTCCGGGTGGGAGAAGACTACGGTGGGTATGTTTTCGTAGGAGAGTTTGGCGGTTTTGAATTCAGGCGGTCCGAAGAGACGGCTACCGAGTTTACGACCGGCGGCGATCGCGACTTTTCTTTTTAGTATGTACTTTAACAAAGTGATGGTAGTAAAAGACTTACCAGGCGTCAGCTCGGCCTGACCTGTAACATCACCCAACGCGTAGATACCCTCAGCACTGGTGTTCTGGAACTCGTCCACAATAATGTGTCCGCTATGGGCCTGCTTGACTCCCGGAATATCCAGGTGAAGATCCTCAACCTCTGGAGCACGTCCAACAGCCCAAAGCAACTCATTAACCTCGATCTCATCTCCTTCAACACCAATCAACTTCAACACCTTCTCGGCGCCCTTTCCTTCCTTGAGCAGCTGAATCTCCTGGAAACCTTTGTGTTGCTTGTGAATCTTAATACCAGCAGCCTCATATCGCGCCGTCATGGTCTCCTGGATCATAGGGTCGAATTTACGCAGGAAGGTATCACCACGGATAAACATGTGCGTCTCAACACCGACCGCGGCCAAAACACCAGCCAACTCAACCGCAATATATCCAGCGCCGACAACAGCCCATTTCTTGGGCAACTCCTCGATCTCGAAAAATCCGTCGCTGGTAATACCGTGCTCAGCGCCCTGGATACCCGGAACGACGGGGTGTCCACCGACGGCAATCAGAATATGTTTGGCGGTATAGCGAGTTTTGCTCTCCGAACCATCGTTGGAAGTAACTTCAATGACCTTGGGCTCAACAAAGCGAGCGCGGCCATGGACCAGATCGATCCCTTCCTTGCCCCAATTATTCTCGTAAGCGCCATTCAACCGCTGGATTCTGGAGTCGCGGATACTCTTGAAGTGGGCATAGTCGAATTTGATGTTATCGTCGACATCGTAACCGTAGTGACGAGCAGCGTGGAGGTTTTCGTTGATGGAAGCAAAATTCCATGTCATTTTCTTGGGGACACATCTAAGCAGAGGTCAGTATTGATTTACAATGAATATTCAAGGAAGGGATGGCATACCCAACGTTGACACAGGTACCACCTGAACGACCCCTCTCGACAATCAAGGTCTTTGCGCCATACCACCCCGAAGCTCGTCGAGCGCTACCACTGCCACCGCTGCCACCTCCAATTACAATGAAATCGTACGTTTTGGTCTCGATGGGCGCCATGGTGGAATACGGCGCGGACGAGGGGATCTGTTTAGACAAAGAAGCGAGACGCGAGGATACTGATGAAGCAGCAGAGATCTGTCGAGCTGCGGAAGGTCTGAGAGTAGATGAAGAAGAATCCAGGGCTGAATTGATCTGTGCCGCACACGTCAATGTTCTTCGTGTTGTCGTTTTCCGGATAAGTGAATATGCTTGCGACGGACGACTCGGGATGACGTGGGGTAAGCGGACAAGCATTGATGCCGATGCGAAGTCAAGGGAGGGAGGTTATATACAAATGGAAGGGAGAAGAGGGGCGATGCTGCTAATTATCAGCACCAGAATTCGTCATTCGAGGAGGGGTTGTCGTACGGGGTAACGGAGTTTGGTAATTGTGCAGCGTTTGCTCTGTTTTCAGTCGACTTTTTTCTCTTTGCCAGCGACATTTTGGTGTACGTACGGTAAGTAACGTAACGGCTTACGGACTATTACTAAGCGGTCGGCTTTGTAATTTTGGTAATTCTAGACCATTTTCTTACTAACTGTTCACATAGGTACGTACAGTTGCAATATTTCCGATCCAGACTCGCTTCGTATACGATTGCTGCTTCGTCTCTATAATGTAGTAGTGTATGTACATAAACCCATATAGCCGTGAGCATTCATAACAAGAGGTAAACACTTAATCAATCATGAGGTATCAATGATGAACATGCTCAGAGAGAGCGTTGGTTGACATGTGACAAGGAAAGGGCAGGTGAGCCCGATGAAAAGAACAGCACAAGCGAAATGCATAGGCAGAAGTTAAATCAAACGAGAAATGATGATTGGTTTGCGCGGAACGGTTGTATCACACATTTTCAACAGAGAAATAGGTTGACAATGCTTCTTGGTGCAATTCATCAAGAATACCAACCGATGTAAAATTCCATGTTGAATAGCTGAGTGGGAGTAGTAATACGGCGCCGGCGCCTGAATTTATGGTTGAAAGGTAATCAGACAGTGGGCGAGATCGTTAAGGGATCTTCTAGCAGAGGACTGCCACCGACAGCATCCAGCGCCACTGCATGCAGCGCTGGCTTTTCCGGGGAGCCCATAAGGTTGTGTAGACGTCGTTCGAGAGCACGAGATACCCATGCAGCCACTTCGGTGTCTTCGGTTTCATTTGGCGAGGGCTGGGGAGAAGGTTCGGCGGATTGATCGGATGAGGCGCTTTGGTCATCGTCGGCGGGTACAGTAGTGGTAGGTGGCTCCATCAATGAAGTTAACCAAGGGTGCCGAAGCAGTTGCGCATAGTTCGGTCGATTGCTGGGGTTCTTATCTAAACAAGCGCGGACAAATGATTTTGCGTCGTCGGAGAACTCGTCAGGTAAAGTAGGCGGTTCGCCATGTACAATTTCCTAATCCTGTTAGCAAATCTGTTTCATCTGTTCCTACAAGGTCTCATCACATACATGTAGTTGACTGAAGATGTTGTTGTATGTCTCAGGAGGATATGGATATCTTCCTTTTGCGCATTCAATCACTGACAAACCTAAACTCCAGATATCACTCTGCACACTGTATGTTCCTCCACCAGTAGCACCAGCTTGTTGCATGCCTCCGCCAGCGATTCGCTCCGGGGCCATGTAACTCTGGCATCCAATGTTCGTCTTCGCAATACTTGCGACCAGATTTCCACTCACTCCAAAGTCGCAAATCTTGACTTGTCCTCTTGTATTGGCAAGAATATTGGTCGGCTTGACATCACGATGGATGATGTTGTGATCATCTTTAAGGGTCTTCAAACCCATAATAGTGGAAAGAGTCACTTTCCGAAGCACATCCTCAGGAACACCACCGTCGTATAACCTGTCAACGGATCCTCCATCCATATATTCCACACACATGTAAACCGCACCTTCTTGGAAGAAGGCGCCATAAAAGTCAATAATAAAAGGAGAAACGCATCTATGAAGAATGTCCAGTTCCATGATGATCTGCGTCAATTTTTTTTCGTCTAGTTCCAATCGAATCTCTTTCATGGCCATGACGACTCCAGTGAGATTGTCGTTGGGCCGTAGGACGGGGGATGACCCATCGTTTGGTGCGGTCGCTCGGCTCACGATACCAGACAGACCAAGTCCTGGTTTTCGTAGGTGCGGTCGACTGTGTCGCACCTTGTATACGGTACCGTAGTTGCCCTTTCCTAGTTCATCTAGTCGATCTACTTCATCTAACGATATGCTGAAACTCTGGCCTGACGAAAACTCAATGCCATTACCGTGAATGACCGCTTTGTTCTTGAAACTAAGGGTACCCGCTTTGGTATCGATGAAGTCAGAGTACTTGCTAAACGCAGACTCGGTTGCACCGTCAGATGCTTGAGCACCGCCATCGCTTGCTGCCGGCGATGTTCTGGTGGTCGGCGATGATGCGGTAGCGTCTGAGAGTTTCAAGCCCGGCTTGAGTCTTTTAGCGGCCAATCCACCCGGCCTAGGACTTGTAGAAGATATCACAGGGGAAGATGACCAGTTAGGAGCCTGCGGACGCGCGGTGGGAGGTAGCCGTCCTGTCAATCCTCCAGCAAAGGCACCAACCGGCACCGCGTGAGGAGAACCGTGAACGGGGCTACCAACACCATTGGAAGGAACTGTGCCCGGCGACGATGATGATGGAATACCTCCAGTAGGCGTCGTATGTGCGAGCCCGGCCGGAGCGCCTTGTCTTGACAGAGAAAACGCCTTCATCCTAGCCATTATGTCTTGATTGAGACCACCGGACTGGACCCCCAAGGATGCGACTGGTCGCGGAGGCGGTACGACGCCGCGTCGAGCGGCGTTTACCTGGCCGAGAGGAGTTGATGATTCGGTCATGTTTGGTTTCGAGCCGGGTCGGTATGATGGTAGTGATTTGGCGGGCGACTTCTCCGAGGGTGAAAGCGGGGAGCCTGGTTCCTTTTCGGAGGAAGGTGAAATCGGTACGTCGTCCACGACCGGGCTTTTCTGACCTTCTTCCATCTTGACTTGTACAGATGGATAGATTAATATTCGGAAATTTTTCAGAGGCAAGAAGCCTCGACGCCGTTACGGCAGCCGAGTGGAGTGCTGAATTGAAACCGCTGGCACGAGCCAGTCAAGCAGCGTGCAGTTTTGTGGTTTAGAATAATTCGATGAACAATTCGAACAACGGTTGACGACGCGTGTGTTAAGGATTGCGACTTGGTGCGAAGATCGCGATTCGTAAGTGTCAATGCGGGGTCTCAGTTATATCAGGCGTCAAACGGTACAAGCTTGGTGTTTGAGCAATGTTGGCGGCGCAAGGAAAAATGCCGATAGGCGGGAAGCGCAAAAACGAGGGGTTTTGGCAAACCCGTCAGCTTGAAAAAAAAAAAAAGAGTTAATGATACCCAAGGTTAACAAGCAACAGTGTAGTCCCGGAGTCCCAGAATCGCGATGGGAGGGAGCCGGCAATGAATGGATTCGATAGTGAAGGAAACGAATAAAGTATCACGCCAGAAGGAGAGACATTCCAAAAGGCATAATCAAAGCACGAAAGGCAGACGCACACGCAGAGAGGCTATGTGAGATATGTAAGAGATCGTAAGAGGACAGACAGAGTTAGGAAGAAGAATCGACAGGATATGGTATAGCCGGGACCGTGGTTGGCAGAGGACGACGAGGAAGGCGCGGAGGGGCAAAACGAGCCGGGCTGTTCGTAGCGGGCTCGGGCTTGCAGAGGCTAATTCTCTACTATGCACTATGCACTACGCACTACGGAGTATGTACTATGTAATATCTAGCAGTGACAGACAGAGTTCCGTTGCCGCTGCACGCCCGTGGTTCAGCCTGGGCGAGTTTTTCGTATGCCTCGAGAGCGCGGCTGGATTGGTTAGAGATACGGCGGTACCTTGAGTCAGTCATTACGGTATTATTGAATTTCTGCTGATCGCACATCTCAGCATGATGAATTGTGCCCATTACATACGTAGTAGAAGTTTTCCGTCCACCGTTGAGTCTATTACTACATAGTGCATAGCACATACTATGAGTCTATTACACCTACTACACAGAGCAAGGAAAGTGGCGAAGGGAACTGCAAGCGCGGCGGGGCCCCTGCTCCAATGGAAAGACCGCGTTGCCGGCCATTCCGCCGCTTGGAGTCATCGTGCAGGCTGCCAGGAAGACTACTACGTAGCAGTTAACCAACCATATATTTCATCTTCATCGTTCCATACATCAAAGATGCAATGGACTATCAAATTCGTTTATCGCAAGGGGGCCACGCACACACCAAGGCAAAAAGAGAACTTCGCCAAGGCACATCAAAAACGGCGATTTTTGCCCGTCCAATTATTCCTACAGCTCGGCACGTAATGACAAAAGCAGGTTTCTATCACTCGCAGATCGCCAGAAAAACAAAGAGCCCAACCACGTACTACGTGCTAGTCAGTAACCAATTCCAGGACAACATAGTGACCCTAGGACTAGGCTTCAGACGGGGCTTGTGATCGAGCACTCGTGAGTCGAAATTGTGAAGCGATAATTGACGTTTATACGTAGTGAGTCAACGAACAGCGCACATGGTCCTCGCGGCCAGCCTACCATCTTGATTTGATCATCCTGCGGAGCTCGGGAGCCAGCCCGACACCACTAGTCGATGTTTAATGCTCGAATTCCAAGGCATCGTCCTACAACGGACCCGCTGTATAACGTCGTTGTTCCACTACGCTCCTCAAGGAATGCCAGATGAAGAATATGCCGAGGCCAAAAGCACGCCGTGGCTTTGTGGCTTCAATTGCAACATCCGTACCTACCACGTACATAGTAAGATACGTACACAATTAGTCAGCCCCTACTCCATGGCTCAGCCTATACAATGTGATAGGCAAGATATCTATCTCCGTTCTTCTCCGCTGAGGTACCAGATCAAGATCATGGGCTTGTTACTCCAATCAATCATCAGGTCGCACAAACTATGTTCGCAATCAAGACAAAAGGGCAGGTTCAGACCGGCGGGTGCTGATTGGCGGGTCGCCGACCCCGCCTACCATGTTTGTGTGATACGCTTCATTCCAGCCACCATTAAGCGAATTTGGTTTTTGTGTCCCATCAACAGACGTTGTCGGTCTGTCAAAGGATGACCAAAGCTCCTTGCAGATCAACCATCTGGCATATCGATGACGTCGTTGAAACTGTGATAAGCTCGACCTACTCGTAGCACGTAGCTGTTCTACTGATAGCGCTGTGCAACGACGTACGTAGCCAGTGGACATTCTTGAATCAACGTGTGTGTGTGTGACAGTCAAGGGCACGGGCAGATGTGGCGGTATCGTGAAATACGCCACATTGCATGTTATTAGAGGAAAAGAAAATGTGGCTTGCACCATGAAAGGTACGTACCCGCCCAGCGGAAAGCATGGCGTCTATGCAACACTCCAACCAGCCTCGGTGATCGCTTATCTTGAGAATCCGTCGCCTGGCAGTAGCATTAGTTCATATGGACAGCGCAGTATCAGAATATCCAATCCGAAACAGATGCCGCCCAGATGTGACAAAAAGAATAAGCCGAAAATCAGCAGATAGCCTATGAGCTTGTTGAAAGTCGCATAGTACACATCCCGCGCGTGTATGCTTTTCTTTGCTGACGAGAGAGGCTGTGGCCACATTGTGATGGAGTTCATTGACGGAAAGATTATTGAACCATTGGACGAAACGGGTACATTTGAAAGAATTGCGGAGGTGCTTGAATATTTCGCGACACTTCGTGGCACTACCCACGGTTCCCCTGGGTTCCCCTGCGGGCACCCTCCCTGTCTCCCGAGGGCTTCTCTTCATTGAAACTGACAGCTGGGTCCTTGACAGCACGGATGGTAAGGAGAAGTAGTTCAGCAGCCGACTATTCGAACATAATCCTAAACTGGCCCTCCGTGGCTGTGAGCTTGTGCTGCGTGATTTAGATACAGCGCCTCGAAAAGCCCTGTGGCACAGAGACGGATCTCTCTGTCTTAATGATTTTGCATCTGCCGGTTATGATTCACGACTGTTTGAGTTCTGCGCACTGTGGAATAATTGAAGGGAAGTAGGGGGACTTTAATTCATTTCTCTTGAGATCGATCAGACCACTGACGAATTCGGAAATGGATCAAAACGAGGCTATCATGAGTGCTTGGAGAAAAATACAGTATGCTTTGTAAGTGGCGAAATAGCCAGCTATTATATTCATTGCACATGGTTTCTCAGTCGAGATCAGATGTTACACCTCGCCTGTGATAGTTAAGGAACTCTTCGGGCCGTTCTCCTATACCAGCTCCTCTCATGCCAGAGTACCCTCCAGAGTGGTACGAGCAAGCTCAGCGTGAAGGCCTCACCTCGACATCTACTTTGACCACTTTTCCAAGCTCACCTTTAATGGCTGGAGAACAAGACTCGTTGAAAGAAATATAGTTTTGGAATTGGTATGGATGACCATGGATAAAAAGAAACAATTTTTGCAGTAGCCAGCACTTCACAATCCTCGCGCGTCTATGGAAGTGCCGAATCCTTTCAATGTATACAATGTATCACCAGAGAAAGACTATAGTCGCATAACTTTGTGACTCGATCCTCTCCCATGTAAGTCAGGCGAAATTTGCATTTGAAGCCGTTGACGCTTATCATGGACCCACAAATAGGCACTTGGAGCGAGCATATCGTGTTCCCGAGTATCAGGTAAAGACATAGTTCAATACAACCAGTTTATCATGTATTGTAGTTTTGATGCTTCCCTTGCCTTGTTTTCAGTCAAATCTGGGTGCTGAAAGTGATTTTACACGCTTGCTGATTTCCTTTCCCACAGATAGGTGTACTGTACATCATCGAATGACTAATCGTAGGACTGCTCATGGCTGATCGATATTACTATATAGTAAGGAATCGATAGAGCTTCCTGGCGTCCGCGGAGCAGTCTTATCAAACGCTGGTGATACAGGGTCCGAGGCAAGCCCCGTCCACATTAGTCGCCCGTTCCGTTGGTAATTAGCGGAAAAACCATTCCCCGCGCCGAAGAAGGAATAGTTTACGACGACGTGCCGGATACTCATCTCGGATTGGCTACTACGCCTTCGATAAAGACTTTCTTGGCGCTATCTGCAGCCAATCGTCTTTCCTCAGCCACCGGTCTAGATCACTGAGACGTCAGCGATACGGGCTGATACAGAAATACCATAGTAAACAGGCAGTGCCGTTGCGGGCCTGGCGATGCTCGTGCTACAGTGCTTTTCTTCCATCATCGGTCGCTCCTCCCTTGCAAGTCGCCACATTCTTTTAGATCTCGCTCAACGAACACTTCATAGTAGACTTTCATCGTCTCTTATTTTCACTTTGATCAGGGCTCCGTCCGTTTTCCAGGCCACTCGGACACATCCCTGGACAATCGGCATGGCCATTTTCACGGCGCCAACGTCTTTTCGCTCCGCCCTCGAACGTCGCTATCTCTCGATCGATGGCATTCCTCAAACCGTCGCCAGTGCTGCGGCGCACACAAGCCATCCCAGCTTTGGCAACCTTCTTCTCTTAGTTCTTGAAGCTGTCCTTGAAGTCGTCTGCGTCAGTTTACCGGGGTACATTGCGGCCAGATCGGGCATGTTCGATGCCGATGCACAGAAGCTAGTCGCCAATCTGAACGTAGCTCTTTTTACACCATGTCTGGGTAAGTTGAACATTCGCAAGTTATAGAGGTGGTTATTAATGGCATTCGTTGTCGATAGTCTTTACCAAACTAGCATCTCAGCTTACGGCTGAGAAATTTACCGACCTCGCGATCATACCTGCTATCTTCGTCGTGATGACCGCCGTGTCCTACATGTGCTCATACATTATTTCACGACTATTCCGATTCAAGAAGCGGCAAGCCAACTTCGTGACTGCAATGGCAGTAAGAAATTTCCCATCTTGGTAGTGAGAAGCAGTGGCAGTTAACATAAATAGGTCTTTGGCAACTCGAACTCCTTACCAATTTCCCTCGTTGTTTCTCTATCGCAAACTCTACAAGGCCTTCACTGGGACCGCGTTCCGAACGATAACGACGACGAAGTTGCTGCGCGAGGAATTCTGTATTTACTGATCTTCCAGCAACTCGGTCAACTCGTCCGCTGGAGCTGGGGCTACCATGTCTTGTTAGCACCCAAGGAGCGATACATCGAGGAAGGCGATGTGCACTCCATTCATCATGGACAAGAACATTATCTAGACAACCCGCAACAGACGGACCCTGACGAGCCTTTGCTCCGTACCGGAACCAGAGATAGCGAACACGATATTGTCCACACGACTTCGAACTCCGTTTCCTTCGAGTCCGGTGCTCAAACCCCAGTGACTGATCGCAATCTCTCTTATACAAAGCTACCTAGCCACAGTTCCGATCAATCTCCGCGGCAACGCAACATCGTCGACAGTGATTCGGATGACGATTCAGACGAGGACCGCTCATTGCCCGTTATTGGCCCGCCACCCAATGGGCCATTCCTACCACGACAGAGCTCCCAGGGTCATATTTTGACGTTTCCAGATGTTGAGGTGCGCCGCTCATCCACGCCTGTAGCTACTGGCATTCGTGGTTTCTTCTTTAGATGGAGACGATCCATCAACAAGTCATATGCTCGCATGGGCAAATATGTGGACACAAAGCGCAACCAACTCTTTGAACACCTTCCGCCTTGGTTACAGAAACCCCTAGCCGTAACTGCGACCTGGGCAGGTCGGTTCCTACGTGGAGCTTGGGAGTTCATGAACCCCCCTCTGTGGGCCATGCTTGTCGCGGTTATTGTTGCATCAATTCCTGATTTGCAACACCTGTTCTTCAATGAGGGAACTTTCGTGCGCAACTCCATCACACGAGCGATCGATCAGAACGGGCAGGTTGCGGTCCCTTTGATTCTGGTTGTTCTCGGCGCCAACCTAGCTAGGAACACCTTACCTAAAGAGCAAGTAGAAGACGGGTTAGAGGATTCCAAGGAGGAACGTAATCTCATCATCGCATCGCTAGTTGCTAGAATGCTTCTACCGACGTTGATAATGGCACCTCTGCTAGCTCTCCTCGCAAAGTATGCTCCGGTTAGCATACTCGACGACCCGATCTTTATCATTGTTTGCTTCCTACTCACGGGAGCACCATCCGCTCTTCAGCTGGCGCAAATCTGTCAAATCAACAACGTGTATATGGGAGCAATGTCTAAATTGTTGTTCCAGAGTTATGTTGTCTGGTAAGTTAAGCCCGACTAGGTGAACGATTACATACTAACTATCCTAGGATTCTTCCATCGACCTTGATGCTTGTGATGACAGCTCTTGAGGTAGTTGAATGGGCAACAGGTGGTAACTGAACGGAACAGAACAGATCACTTTCGCTTATATTACTCTACTTTGCTTTCTTTACAGTCGCTTTTTGCCTTTGCTGCATGCATTCGGCGCTTGCATATTTTTCGATTCGCATATTTTAACGTGATATCCCGGGCAGGCGTTTGGTTGTCAATTGCTTTTCCCGCTGTCGTCCTTTCGAAAATACTGCACAAGAAGTATAAAGACTGGCTGGCGCAATATTTGTCATTCTGGATGTTGTACTATAGCTGAATTACACTAAATGCATATTCGTAACGCTCTCGATGCCATATTGGATTATTGTCTAACCATACCATGTCTCGACGAAGCAACGGTGCCACAAACCAGACCCTGCCCCCGATTCTACTTTAACTCCCTGATGAGAAGGACGATTGCTAGATAGGTCGAGTGAACGTAGCATTTTTCTGCACTCATTTCCGTGTATAATTCGCCCAGTTTCGTAATGCGAGTATAGGTATATTTACAAGTGAGTAATGTAACGTCTTACCAAGAGACATGATTGTGATACAGGACTGACTCAGACGAGAGATCCTCTCTAATACCCTCATAAAGGAGGGAGACCGTTACATATCCGAGTACGTCGAAGCTACCCTTTGACTAAAACTTCACCTGGTTGCAGTAGCAGTGTAACTCAAAAGGCT
Organism: Talaromyces sp. F31; assembly: GCA_037356135.1. Taxonomy (NCBI): domain Eukaryota; kingdom Fungi; phylum Ascomycota; class Eurotiomycetes; order Eurotiales; family Trichocomaceae; genus Talaromyces; species Talaromyces sp. F31. The sequence goes on along the minus strand of JAYXSF010000027.1, from coordinate 1,201,656 downwards.
CATGCTGTAGGTATCTATGTAGATACATGACAGTATATCTCTTCTTATCGTGCTTCGATAGTGAATAGGGTTACTTGCATGACTCAGCTTGTCAAAATTTGAGACCTCAGGCCTCCAAAATTGGTTTCACGAATGGTGGGAATCAGGTGACACATTAGGGTTTCGTTTGGTCTGCCATCCATCTTCATCGTCTTTCCATCTCTTCACTTTATCCTCCTTCACATGCGAGCGTTTTCCATCAATCCATCGACCTCGACGGACATTCTATCTATCTGGAGCTCGTCTATAAAAGAGGATCATCGTCTCCTCCTCAGATTGCACCCTTTTAAGTACGTTCTCGTTCATCCAAAGACAAAGCAATTTCATCTTGCCTTCTGCGCTTCGACTCCCTCTATCAACACATCCATCAAAATGCATTTCTCCCCCAGCATCTTCACTGCTCTAACGCTCTTCAGTTCTTTTACTCTGACAGCTCTGGCTGCTCCCACAGAAGACATCACTACCAGCCCCGTTGACGAAGAGCCCCTCGCCAAGTATCGTATTGTTTGCAATGGCGGAAACCAAAGACGATGCGAGCCTGGCGGTGCAGCAAAATGTCGCTGCGATTCCATCGGCACCTTCATCTGTAGTGACAAGCAGTGTCGAAAAATGTGTGGATGTCAACGGTATGTTATTGTCCCTCCTTTACCATCTTACATCCACGATATATGCTAATAGAAATTCGATACAAAAAGAACCTAAGACACCAGTAACACACGACACTGATCACCCACTTCAGCGCTCCACAGTCCACGATGACACTGACATCGACATAATCTGGCACAATCTCCACGCAGACTCTGATTTCACCATCTTTCGTAAGAAATCAGATGGACCTATGGAACGCATCTTGGTCTATTTTGCACGTGTAGTGGATGCAGGTGTTTTTGAGGAGGTTGTTAGTGTAGCTGCTTCCAAGTATTTGTTTAATGTTACGGTGGTGTGTAGTAAGGGGTGGGATGAGGTCTCTGAGTTCGTTGGGGCAGTCCTTTGATGTTACAATCCTCCCACTTAAGCAGGATGAATCGCCGTAATGTTTTTTAATGACGAGCCTCTCAGAGAATGAATATTCAAGCACTTCAAGTCTTCATGAACCTCCTCAGTCTCATTCTTCAAGTAGAGTGACGATATTGTAATTTATGTATTTACATGAGATAGATACAGCGCTAAGCCACTTTCAATCTAGTGCCATCCTAGCTAATCACCAGCCACACGTATCTATCAGCGGCAAGCGCGGCCAATCAGAGCTGCATATACGGATTCTCGATGACGCTGAGCCTGTTCTTGCTGTACTTACAGGCGCACTTGCTTCTTTTGTATTTTTTCTCTTCGACTTCATTCCCTCTCTCTAAAAGAGTCTGCCGTTGTCTTGTCACTTCTACATCTTTCTACCATCTCGATAGTGAAAGTTTTGTATCATCACGCGGCCATCGGCGCCTGTTCCATATTTGCTTGTCATCTGGTCCAGGGTATCCACTACGAACACTAATACTTTTCCAGCTTGAATCCGCGGGGTTTGCTTGTGAATTTGTTCCTTCGCTAACACTTGATCGGCTCTAGCTCTTTCTCCTCGTTTAACTGCCTATTTTCTTGCACTCGTTGCACTCCTGGTCTACT